>CM054142.1:58820065-58822565 GCA_028751875.1 Rapana venosa
GCCGCGTTCTCCGCTCTCCCGGAGGCCACGCCCGATTTCCCGAAATTAACTGTGTGACTTAAAGTGGTTGAATAAATCTTGAGCGCTTTGTTTGTTGCTTACATGAGTGTGTCGTTCTTATATTATATGTATTTATTATTTTACTGGGTCATCATTGTCGTCGGTGTTGTGGTTAGGTGTTGCGATTTGTCCGTGCGACCGTTGTCTGTCTTGTCATTTCGTTCTTCTGATCTTCTGTCTGTCTGTACTGCTTATGGTCTGTCTGTCTGGCGATTTGTCACTGTCGGATCTGTCAGTTTGGTTTATTATCAATCGATTGATTGATCGTCTTCTCTGCCCTGTCTTTTTCCTGTCTCTGTCTGTCTCTGTCTCTCTTTCTCTCTCCTCTCTCTCTCTCTCCCTCTTTCTATTTTCTCTCTCTCTCTCTCCCCCCCCCCTCTCTCTCTCTCCCTCCCTCTCCCCCCCCCCCTCTCTCTCTGAAATTTAAGTGTGTGTATTTGTGTGTGAATGTTTGTGTGTGTGTGTGTTTGTGTGCGTGTGTGTGTCTGTATGTCTGTGTGTATGTGTCTGTGCTTCTGTGTATGTATCTGTGTCTGTGTGTCTGCCTGTGTGCGTGTGTGTCTGTGTGTGCCTGTGTGTGCCTGTGTAAGTAAGTAAGTCTTCAATTTTAACGTCTTTCAACTTAAAGTGATACCAGACGATCCTTAAATAGGAGACTGAATATGTGAGATAGAGAAAGAGAGAGAGAGAGAGAGAGAGAGAGAGAGAGAGAGAGAGAGAGAGAGAGAGAGAGAGAGAGAGAGATCTACTCTTTGTGTGTGAGTGTGCGTGGGCGTCCCTACATGCATGCGCGCTCGTGTGTGTAATAAATAGTAATAACAAAGGAAATAGTATTCTTAACATGAACAAATCAAGAACAGAAATTTTTTAAAAAATTGAAATGTGCCTGTGTGCATGTGTGTCTGTGTCTGCCTGTGTGTGTCTCTGTGTCTCTGTGTGTCTTTGTGTCTGTGTGTGTCTCTGTGTCTGTGTGCCTGTGTGTCAGTCTCTTTGCTCCATAGATTGCAGGGACATTAAATTTTGCTATTGGGACGGGATAGCCTACTGGTTAGAGTGACGCATTCGTGATCTGCTGATCCGGGTTCGATTCTCGTTCAAGAGGATTTTTCCTCTGGAGTTAACATCAGTGCTGACTCCACTCTCCCCAAAAAGCCTTCGGATGAGACTACAAACCGAGGTCCCGTGTGCGAACGCACGCAGAACATCTTGCGCACACGTTAAAACCCGTTCTGCTTTTCGGAAGAGTAGGCCATTGTGTGCCGGTGGGAACGGATGACAAAATTGACAAAACCGCATACATACGGGGACTGGTTTAAAAAAAAAAAGCATATGAGTGCTTATTCCATTATCCTCGAATTAGAAAAGAATATATGAATAAATAAATAACTAAATAACACACACACAAGTGCGCGCGGGGTTAAACACACACACACACACAACACTCACACACACATACACTACACACACACACACTACTCACACACACACATACACTACACACACACACACATACACTACACACACACACACTACTCACACACACACACTACTCACACACACACACACACGCACCACTCACACACGGATATCTGTACATCATTCTACAGTAAAAACAACAACAACAACAACAACAACAAAACCAACAACAACAACCAAAGAGTATCTTCACACCACAATTAACATCTACAACCTACCCCCCACCCCTTACATACAGGAAATCAACACATCCCATCCCCGAAGACACAATGCGACTACCTGAATAGTGGGGGGAGGGGGGGGGGGGAAACGGTCGCCCACGCAGACAAAAAAATCTCACCATTAGTGAAACTGGGAGCTCTAACCCAGACACGAACGCCTCCCTCCCCCCTCCCCCATTCCCCCCCCCCCTCCCCCTACTCCCCCCCCCCCAAAAAAAAAAATCCGAAATACCATTGTAAAAGAGAGATTCTATGTGCTTACGTTATGTAGGTCATACGGCAGAGACTCAGGTTTTGGCACGGAACCAACATAAATGGAGCAGCCTGGTAAAGAGCTCTAGATTCAGTACCCTGTCTCTATAACTCATCGGGGAAGGAGAGGGGAGGGAAGGTGGGGCGGAAGAGAGAGAGGGGGGTGGAGGAAGGGGTGAAAGGAAGAAAACTAAGAAAGACGCACAAGAGAGAAGATGGATGGATTATGTCGTATGAATAAACACAATGTCTTACTTCCAACTAACAGCCAAAGACTGACAGATGATTCTCGGGTTGAGAGAGCTGTTATAAGTCACTTCGCGCGCTTTATATATCTGTCAGTAAGTTAAATGATCGGTAACTGTCCATTTACAGCACAGTATATTAACAGTGCAGTGCAGGGCAGGGTAGGGCAGTACAGTATAGTATAGTACAGTACAGTACAATACAGTACAGCACAGTACAATATAGTAGGGTGTAATGCAGAACAG
>CM054142.1:58830065-58837565 GCA_028751875.1 Rapana venosa
ACACACAGACACACAGACACATAGACGCAGACACAGACACAGAGACAGAGACAGATAGACAGATAGATACAGACAGACAGGCAGACAGACAGAGACAGAGACAGAGAGACAGACACCGACATATAGACAAACAGACAGACACAGACAGACACCGACAGACAGACACAGACAGATAGACAGTCAGACAGACAGACAGAAACAGAGAGAGACAGACAGACACAGACAGAGAGAGACAGACAGACAGACAAAGACAGACAGACAGACAGACATACACAGACAGACAGAAACAGACAGAGACATTCAGAAAGGTATACAGACATACAAAGAGACAGAGACGGAGGGCAAAGACAGATACAAACAGACACAGACAGAGACAGACAGACAGAAACAGACAGACAAAGAGTCAGACAGAAACAGAGACAGACAGACAGGTATACAGACAGACATACAAAAAAGACAGACAGAGGGCATAGACAGAGACAGACAGCCAGGTAGACAAAGAGAGACAGACAGCCAGATAGACAGACAGACAAACAAGACACAAAGAGAGATTAAGAGACACACAGAGATACACAGAGATACACAGACAGAAACAAAGACAGACTGAAACTAGAGAGGGGGAGGGGCACACAGAGAGAGATTGGGGGGGAGGCACACACACACACACACACACACACACACACACACACACATACACACACACACACACACACATACACATACAGATTGACATATGACATATCGCATAGACAATAGACTTAGGCAGCAGGTCATATAGACAGATAGAGACAAGCAGACAGAGACAGACACAGAGATACAGACAGACAGACGGAGAGACAGATAGAAAGACAGACAGAGACAGACACAGAGATATAGACAGACAAACAGACAGATAGACAGACAGAGACAGACAGATTGAGACACAGAGAGAAAGAGGAAGAGGGTAGTTAATCACCTGTTATGTTTGTTTGTTTGTTTGCTTGCTTGATTGCTTGCTTTATTCGGTTTTTTGTTTGTTTGTTTTTTGTTTTGGCCTGGGTGCTTGTACCCCTCACCCCCCCCCACTCCCCCCCCACCCACCCCTGTAAAACAGGTAAATGTGACTTTTTCTAACTTGGCTTCGAAAACAGGCAGGTGCAAAATCCGTTACGATAAAGGGTGTGTGTGTGTGTGTGTGTGTGTGTGTGTGTGTGTGTGTGTGTGTGTGTGTGTGTGTGTGTGTGTGTGTGTGTGTGTGTGTGTGTGTGTGTGTGTGTGTGTGTGTTGTGTGTGTGTGTGAGTGTGTGTGTGTGTGTGTCTGTGTGTGTGAGTGTGTGTGTGTGTGTGAGAGAGGGAGTGTGCATGTGTGTGTGTTTGTATGTGTGTGCATGTGTGTGTCTGTGTGTGAGTGTGTGTGTGTGTGTGAAGTGTGTTGTTTGTTTGTGTGTATGTGAGAGACAGAGTGTGTGTGTGTGTGTATAGTGTGTTTGTGTCTGTATGTGTGAAGTGTGTGTGTCTGTATATGTGAAGTGTGTGTGTGTGTCTGTATGTGTGTGAAGTGTGTGTGTGAAGTGTGTGTGTGTGTTTGTCTATATGTGTGTGAAGTATGTGTCTGTATGTGTGTGAAGTGTGTGTGTGAAGTGTGTGTGTGTTGTGAAGTGTGTGTGAAGTGTGTGTGTGTGTGTGTGTGTGCATGTGTGTGTGTGTCTGTGTGTGTGAGTTTGTGTGTGTGTGAGAGAGAGAGTGTGCATGTGTGTGTGTGTTGTATGTGTGTGCATGTGTGGTCTGTGTGTGAGTGTGTGTGTGTGAAGTGTGTGTGTTTGTTTGTGTGTGTGAGAGACAGTGTGTGTGTGTGTGTGTATGTGTGTGTTTGTATCTGTATGTGTGAAGTGTGTGTGTGTCTGTATATGTGAAGTGTGTGTGTGTCTGTA
Source organism: Rapana venosa (assembly GCA_028751875.1). Taxonomy (NCBI): domain Eukaryota; kingdom Metazoa; phylum Mollusca; class Gastropoda; order Neogastropoda; family Muricidae; genus Rapana; species Rapana venosa. Next base: position 58,831,976 of record CM054142.1, read on the forward strand.
TGTGTGTGAAGTGTGTGTGTGTGAAGTGTGTGTGTGTGTTTGTCTATATGTGTGTGAAGTGTGTGTCTGTATGTGTGTGAAGTGTGTGTGTGAAGTGTGTGTGTGTGTGAATTGTGTGTGTGTGAAGTTGTGTGTGAAGTGTGTGTGTGAAGTGTGTGTGTGTGAAGTGTGTGTGTGTGAAGTATGTATGTGTGTGTTGGATTTAACGTCTGTTTCACTTAAAGTGAGATAGTGTGCGTGCGTACGTACGTGTGTGTCTGTGTGTGTGTGCGTGCTTGTGTACGTGTGTGTGTTTGTGTGCGTGGGGGGAGGGGTAATCCTCTCCGTTCTGAAACTAAGTAGCTGAGCGGATAGAACCTTTCATTTCCATAGCCGTAGCTCCATTAAGTCCTGGGTTTGAATCTATGTAACAGCGTCTGTTGAATTAAGAGTGGGATTTTTATTTTTTTATTTTTTACGATTTTCCAGATCAACTTGAAAGTGCAGACTTGCCAGCACCAGTGCTTTAATTGCATGTTGAATATTTTTATTAACTCTTGTCAGCTCTATGTGGGTTAAGAAAATATGTATTTGACAGGGCGGTAATTAGATTATCTCCCATGTAATCAGAGCGCCTGTCGCAGCGTCGTGTTTTTAAATCTGGACACACCTGCGAATTTTGTGCGACATTCTGTTTCGTTGGGTGGTGGTTGAAAAGGCTCCGTTGTGTTACATATTGTCTGCATGGTGAAACATAGGATTGATGCAGTATTCTATAAGAGATTTCATTCTGGGAGACTGGGCCATTCACCCTGAGAATAGTGCTTAAAGGATAGATTGAAGATATCCATTCAATTGCACATTCAAGCACATCTAGCATGCATTCTGAAGAGGAATGAGCTCCGCCAGTTTTACTTACGTAAGACACGGGTACTAGAGAAATGCAGTATAATGTCGTGTGTATTATATACATATATATGTGTGTGTGTAATTTAAATATATATATAGAGAGAGAGGGAAAGTGAGTACGTGAGTGTGTGTGTGTGTATGGTCAATCAAGTGCACTCTACTTCACAATTGATAAGTTAGTATCACAGCTTATTTTTGGAGAAAGAAGCTGAAGTCATGTTTAAATATTGCTGAGAGTGGATGGGAGAGAGTTCCTATTGACAGAAACATATTGCGAGAATACTTTGGTCAAAGGAATTGGGAGGCGGTCTAAGGGCTCCATAGTCGTTTCTCCAGCACTGGATTAAAAAGAGGCAGACGGAAAGACAGACAGAGAGAGAGAGAGAGAGAGAGGAGAGAGAGAGAGAGAGAGAGAGAGAGAGAGAGAGAGAAGGCTGACAAATTAGAAAAAGAGCACACACAGAAAGATTATGACGCGGCAACTAATCTATCTCTCGCTCAACAAGACCAAATTCGAATGCGGCTATTGTCGTGAATTTGATTTGACATGCAAATGACAGCCCACAGGAGATTAACCCAAAAAGGTCAAGCGACATTCTGGTCTGGATTTTATTTCCTTGAAAAATCATGCAGTCTGGGATTGCTCTGAATGCGAGGACAGACGAACGAGCAGTGCCCTGAGGCGAGAAGACTAGCAGATAAATCACTACAAAATTAAGCAAGGAGGGGAATCACAGTAGTTGAGGGGATGCAGAGTGAGATTGAGATGGTCAATTGAATGAAGCTTTAGTAATGAGGAACTTGCAAATGGATGCAACTTTTTCGATCTAGTCTCTAGGGAACGTTTTTTGATACAATTTTATTCCAAAACTGTTCTTCTTGTTCTGCTGCTTCTTCTTCTTCTTCTTTGTAATTCTTCTTCGCAATTCTTCTTCGTATTCTTCTTCGTCTTCGTCGTCGTCTTCTTCATCGTCTTCTTCTTCGTCTTCTTCTTTAGAAATCGTTCTGCTCTTTGCATTCTTACTTCTTCTTTGCATTCTTCTTTGCATTTTTCTTTTTGCATTCTCTTTTGCATTCTCTTTTGCATTCTTCTTCTTCGCATTCTTTTTCGCATTCTTCAGAATTTATCTTCTTTGCATTCCTCTTCTTTACTTTCGTCTCCGCATTCTTCGCATTTCTGTGCATCCTTTTTCGCTTTCTTAAATTCTTTTTCTTCGCATTCTTCTTTTTCTTCGCATTCTTTATCGCATTCCTCTTCTTCTTGAGTACCTACCAACTAAGTCACGCCGTATACACGCATACACACGCGCGCGCCACACACACACACTCCACACACACACACACATCTACACACACCACACACACACACCACACACACAACTACACAACACCACACACACACACACACGATTATCTCCCCCCCCAAAAATCGTTCCAGATCACGTCAGTAAAATCAGCTACCTCCTGTCTCTCATTCTTCAACCTCGTTATTTGCATTCTCTCTGTCTATCTGTCTGTCTGTCTCTCTCTCCTCTCTCTCTCTCTCTCTCTCTCTCTCTCTCTCTCTCTCTCTCTCTCTCTCTCTCTCTCTGTCTCTCTGTCTCTCTGTCTCTCTGTCTCTCTGTATCTCTTTCTCTCTCTGTCGCTGTCTCTCTCTCCCTCTATGTCTCCCTCTCTCTCTCTGTGGCTCTTTCTCCCTCTCTCTGTCTCCCTCTGTTTCTCTCTCTCTCTGTCTCTCTCTGTGGCTCTCTCTCCCTCTCTCTGTCTCCTCTCTCTCTCTCTCTCTGTCTCTCTGTCTCTCTCTGTCTCTCGGTGACTTTTACTGTACATCGGCCTTAGGCCACAATACAAAAGAATGGTGGGCATATGGAGTGGGCATATGACATAAGTGTTATAAACATATTACTATCAACGTATATAAATATGAAACAATGCAGCAGCAATAATAACACAAGGAAATTTCATCCACAATATCTTGAAAATTCATCACAAAATAATTCACGTGCGTCATAATCGACAATGTTTTGAATGTAGTATTCATCATATAATGATCAATTTCTAGAAAGTTATCTTATTTCTTTTGTTGGTTGCATGGAAAATAAATCGAGATAAATTATGTCTATCAGTAGATACTGTGGCTTTGAGTAGCACGTGCAAAGGAAATCTTTTCGAATCTTTTAGAAACTTATTTCTCAAATCTTCATAGACTGGACAATTAAATATAAAAGTGTTCTTCATTCTCTATTTGGTCTTTACAAACAGAGCATTGCTTATCTTCATTGAACAACTATAGCGATGTATATTTTTGTTTAGTGGTAGAACATTGAATCGTACTTGAGTAACTGCAACGCGAAAACAATATGTATCCATTTCACTGATATATTTCTCTCTTCAAAACAGTCTTAAAGTTTCTATAACAAATCATATCTATTACGATCCCTGATGGTGCCAGTCCATTCCTGGGCAAACCAATCTACAAGTCTCTTTTTTAAAGGCGGGTAAAAACATTTTTAATGTCTCCTACTCCTTGGTTTAACCAAACGATATTATACCCTGTTATGCATAATATTTCCCTGATTTTAGAGACCCAGCATTGTTTCCCTTTTCTATCTAACCCTAACAACATATTATAGGCTTTTGTGGCAATCTATCAGAATCCATGTGTAATAATTTAAACCAGAATCTTACGCATGCAACATATGTATTTACATACAATGGGTACCTGCCCAGATCTCCATACACCATTTTATTTGGTGTCTTGGCAGGCACACCTAAGAATCTTTTACAAGCGATTAGATGCACTTTTTCCAGATGTTCTAGTCTATCTAACTCCCAAATTTCAGCTGAATATAACAGTATTGACTGGATTTTGGTATCAAAAATTTTAAAGAATGTGTTTACTGTCATTTCCTTGCAATTCTGAAAAACTTTGTTAAGCTGTGTAACTGCTTTTTTGCCTTTAGTAACCAAATGTGATGTACCTCTCTTTGCACTTATCATAGACGTAAAATTGAATCCCAAATAACAATAACTGTTAACTACCTCTAACCTTTTATTATCAAAGAACCATTTTTCACGTGTCCTAAGTATCCCCTTTTCTGAATACCATAATCTTGGTTTTGTCTATGTTTACACTTAATTTCAAAATTATTACAACAAGTTTCTAAGACCTTTAATTGATTTTGTAAACCAGTCGGTGTAGTCGAAATTAATGCTACATCATCAGAAAATAATAGGATAAACATTCAAAAACATCTGGAAACATTTGAGCACCATGTTTTACCTTTTTCATTCATAATGTTTGCTAACTGATTGATAAACATAGAAAACAACGTGGGGCTTAGCACACATCCCTGCCTTACTCCCATGGGGGTTGAAACATATTAGTTAATTCAGAATTCGCTCGTATACATGCTGATAATGACTTATACATAGCCCTAAGTGATACAAAAAATTTACCCTTCACACCTTGATCTTTGATATAACGCAATAACCTATTATGTTCAACTGTGTCAAAGGCCTTTTTAAAATCTACAAATGCAACATACAATTTCTTCCTTTTTTAGTCATATAGCTCTGAATAGCGGCGTACAAAGTGAATATCTGATCAACTGTTGAATATGTTTGACGAAAACCTGCCTGACATTCTGAAATAAGGTTATTGCTTTCTAACCAGTTATATAATCGGGCATTCAATATGGTAGTGAAACATTTAGATACTATACTTAAAAGAGACACTCCTCTATAGTTATCAACATCATCAGGATCTCCTTTCTTATATAGAGGAATAAGTATGGCTATAGACCATTCTTGTGGGTATATGCCTTGGTCAAAAATTACATTAAATAACTTTACCAAAAATATATTTACTTTTGAACCACCATTTTTTAGCATTTCTGCAGAAATGTCATCAATACCACTTGCTTTGTTGTTTTTCAGTCTTCTTATAGCATGACTAACTTCTTCTTCTGTTATCTTTTTATTTAACTCATGGTCTATTTCCTAGATAAATCATTTACAATGTCACATTCATCAATACATTCATTATCATTAAACCCCGAAAAACCTTTTTAAAGTGGTTAAACCAGTCATTTGTGGTAATATTGTTTGTAATTCTTTTCTTATTTCCAAGACCCAATCGACGTAATTCCTTCCAGAAACTAGAGGGACTGCTAGCCTCAGTTGCTAACTTTTCAGTTTGTTGCCTGTTATAAGTGAATTTCTTGTCTTTTAGCAACTGCTTATACCCCTTTCTAGCTTCAACATAAATAATTCTATCTTCTTCCTTTCGGGTAAATCGAAAGTGATTAAGTTTTCTTCTAGTTTCTTTTTTAATTTTTTTACTCTCATCATCAAACCATGCTGATCTTTTCTTTTTGTTAAAACCGGTTTGCTTAACCATACATCTGCTGGCATCTTTAAGACAATTTATAAAATATTTCAAGGGCGTTGTCTACATCTTCCTCTAAATCCTTCATAGCTATCAGCATTCTGTTTTCGATATCTTTGCTCTCCCATGATTTAACAAACTCATCTCTATATGCTTCATTCCAAATGAACTTTTCATATACTTTATTTTCATTTTGTTTTTCTCTAATACAACCCCTTTCCTGATTGTCTCTTAACTCTACTTTCATACTTACAGGTAAATGGTCTGACTCTACAATACTCTCTACTTCTAGAGATGAAATACAAACAGATG
>CM054142.1:58842565-58847565 GCA_028751875.1 Rapana venosa
TTAGGGGGGTGTGTGTGTGTGTGTGTGTGTGTGTGTGTGTGTGTGTGTGTGTGTGTGTGTGTGTGTGTGTGTGTGTGTGTGTGTGTGTGTGTGTGTGTGTTGTGTGTGTTTTGCTTCAAAGTCCAGTTGCTCATTTGCTTTAGGTTAGAAATGAGCATTCTTCTTGGTCTAATGTTACTTTGTTTTTCCCAGTAATAATTATAGCCTGTAATAGCAGCGCATTCATACACACATGCGCGCACATACACGCACGCACACGCACACACACACACACACACACACACACACCTGCGCGCATATATTTCGGGACGGGATAGCCTGGTGGTTAGAGTGATGTATTCGTGATCTGCTAACCCGGGTTCGAATCTCGTTCAAGAGGATTTTTCCTCTGGAGTTAACATCAGTGCCGACTCCACTCTTCCTTCGGATGAGACTACAAACCGAGGTCCCGTGTGCGAACGCACGCAGAACATCTTGTGGTGTGCGTAGGTAGGGGTTTTTTTTGGGGGGAGGAGGTTATATCGTAGGCTAGTGAAAGATCCTTGGGTTTATGGCATATGGCTAATATACTATTACACTATTATTTTCAGAGCTCTCTCTCTCTCTCTCTCTCTCTCTCTTCTCTCTCTCTCTCTCTCTCTTTCTCTCTCTGAGGCAAAAAAAACAAACAGAGAAAGAAAGAAATCATAAGCAAAAGCGCACTCGTCAAGACAAAGAATAAAACCCTCAGTCTCCCATGAGTATTTCGTGTCATATTTATTCAAAACAAATACAAAACATAGCATGCATCATATGCATGGCTCGGTATAAGGTAAGATAAGATAACATAAGATAGGATAAGATAATTATCTTTAAAACGGATTTTAAATTCACATACATTTATTGCACGTTTCTTCAAACACAAAAATTAATAATATACTTCCCAATAGTGAAAGTGCATGCGCGCGCGCGCGCGCGCGCGCGCGCGCGCGCGTGTGTGTATGTGTGTGTGTATGTGTGTGTGTGTGTGTGTGTGTGTGTGTGTGTGTGTGTGTGTGTCCATGCATGCGTGCGTGAGTGCATATGTATGTGTGTGTTCGTGCGCGCGTGCGTGCTTGCTTGCGTGTGCGGTCTGTATGTGTTGCAATATCAACACTTTTTCTTGGTTAGTTTTGAAACTGAAGGCCTAACCAACACCCTAGATCCTAATCAAAACTACATGTAAACATTTCACAAAAATAGAGAAAATGCAAAAGTGCGAGTAAGCCTAATCATCAAATCAGCAACAACAAAAAACCTCCAACTTAAGGACGGTTTGGTTTGTTTGGTTGGGTTTTTTTTTTTGGTTTTTTTTTTTTGGGGGGGGGCCTTTTGTTTTGGGGTTGGGTTGGGGTTTTTGTGCTGCCTCATCTTCTGTGATGTTCCGGTTCTGCTGCTCATTAAAAGCAATAAAAACAACAACAACAACAAAACAAAAACCCACCTCCAATCTCTCTTGCCCCAGCCATACTCAGATTCGCTACCATCTGGAAGTAAACTTCTGACTTTGACTTTGACTTTTGACTTTGACTTTGACTGTGACTATCTTGCTGCCTGAGGGTCAGAAGACCATAGGGCGTCTATCAATGTCAGGCCGCAGTAGGGCCACCACCCAGCGGGGCCCGGCACTGCTGCTGTGTCACTTTGGTGGTGTTCAGTGGCGACTGTTCTGAGCTAATATACGCAGGACGCCACCTACTTCATTTCATTTCATACCACTTTAAGTCACGACAGATTTCTCTGCGTGAAATTCGGGCTGCTCTCTCCAGGGAGAGCAGCGCCACCCATTGTTTTTTTGTTGCTGTTTATTTGTGTTTGTTTTTTTTGGGGGGAGGGGGGGGGGTCCTGTCTGCAACTGTATTGTTTCCCCATCAGAGTGGCTTTTAGAAACAGAATCTTGCCAGGGACAACTCTTTTGTTGTCGTGGGCTCTTTTACGTGCGCTAAATAATTTTGTGTAACACACGGGACCTCGGTTTAATCGTCTCATCCGAAAGACTAGCACCCAGACAACTACTCATGGTCTAATGGATGGGGGAAAAGTTTCGGGCCCAAAACGGGGATCAAACCACCGCACACGTCCGACCCGGACTTTTCGCTTTCTAGGCAGGTGGGTTACCTCTAGACCACCGATCCAACCCAGCTAAAACACTTTAAAATGACGTATAAACGAAAATCATCCAGACTGTATTCACAAACGTGTTACATCATAGCACCAAGCCATAGCACATTTGGACGTTGTAGCTTAGTGGATAGAGCGCCTTAGGTTTCTGTCCAGTGGGTCCACCAAGTTGTTCGTTTAAATCTCGGCAGCCATGTCTGGTGACTTAGGGTGAAGGTTTTTTTTCTACTTTCTGTCCAATCCACTTGAGGGGATAGGATAGCTCAGTGGTCAGAGCACTCGCTTTCCCCGAGCTAAGGTTAAGCAGCATCGAGCGTGGTTATTAAGTGGATGGGTGACCGTTTGAGCGCCTTGGCTTCAGTACAGTCCCCCCCAGTTCACCCAGCTGTAAATGGGTACCTGCCCTCTTTTGGGTTAGGGAAGGTAAAGCAGCGAGGGAGAGGAGATAAATAAATTAAAATACAAGACTTTTTCTCTTTACATCCAGCTCTCGGAAAAGAGAAGAGAGAAATAGAACAATATAATTCTTAAAAGTGAATCCGTAATAAGCATATCAATTATTTTTAATAAAACAAAGAAAAGATTGTGCAAAGACTGGGTATATTATAGACAAGGTGATAGGTAATATCGTAAGATCAAAAACATGAAGAATGGCAACAACAACAAATCAATGTTTCTCTTCTAGAAAGAGATTGGCACACACACACAATCAGTTTTATTCATGCGTTGTTGACTTTTTCTTTTCTTTTTTCATTTTTTTTTCTTCTTCTTGGTACAAACAAAATTTATTCCAGAAAATTGTCACAAAATCACACACATAACCTTGACAGGACAACAAGTAAACTTATGATACTCCTGTCATCATTCACATACACACATTGTGACTGATGACTTTCCATTGCTACAGACGACTGATTTTTTTTGGTCTATCTTCTTGTTATACATAAGTAACATGCTCATCATAATTATTAGTTTTGAAGAAAAGAAAAAAAAAAAACACTGTACATAATGATTTGCAATCTTCAACCTAAAAACATCAAAATCTGAATCCTTTCCAGTTCATTTCTGCACATATTCTTTCTTTTTTCTTTTTTTTAAGTATACTTTATAAGATTACGCTTACATTTACGTCATATCTCTTGCTACTTTGCTGTTATAAACGAAGATACTTTTGTAAACACAGAGAGACTCAGCGAAGCAAGTTTAAAATATTCACAATAGTAAGGTATACGTTATCACATCTGTTTTTAATGAAACCAAAGCAACAGACGATTGCAACAGCAAAAGTGAACAATCATGACATAATAAAAAGAAAAACCAACCACGTGCTGCCACTCAGTTCAAATTGTAGATGCATATTGTATAATATGTACATGATGTAGCTCGCGCTTGCACACGCGCACTTACGTTACACACTCTCGCATACACATATGCACGTGCATACACACACACATAAGCACACACACGAACACACTCACACACACACAATCACACACACACACACACACACACACACACACGAACACACGAACACACACACACACACACACACACACACACACACACACACACACACACACGAACACACACACACACACACACACACACCAGCATGTTTTCTTTCCATTGTTTGCTTTTGTTATATTTTCCGTTTTGTTTGCTTCATTCATTTCTGGGATAGGATGGGTGTTGTATTTGTTTGTATTTTTTAAGAAGGAAAGGGGGGATTTAAATTTATATGCTTCATCATTTTGTTTTCTTTTAAATTCTGTCATTTGTTCCAACAACACACAATAGCCTACTCTTTCTAAAGGTGGAAGAGGTTTTAAACGTGTGCGCAAGGCGTTCTACGTGAGTTTGTACACTGGGCCTACTAGGTTTATAGTCTCATCCGAAGTACTTTCGGGGAAATGGAGTTGGTACTGATGTTAACGGGGGGACGGGATAGCCTAGTGGTTAGAACATTGCGCTCGCAATCTGACGACCCGGGTTCGATTCCCGCTCAAGGGGATATTTTCCCCTGGAGTTAACATCAGCGCCGACTCCACTCTCCCCAAAAGTCCTTCGGATGAGACTATATAAACCGAGGCCCCGTGTGCGAACGCACGCAGAACATCTTGCGCACACGTTAAAATCATGTTCCGCTTTTCGTAAGAGTAGGCTATTGTGTGCCGCTGGGAACAGATGGCAGAATTGACAAAAACGCATACACACGGGGACTAGATGTTAAAAAAGCACATAAATTTTTTAATAATAATAATAATATTATTATTATTATTATATGGAATTTATATAGCGCTGAATCTTGTAAAAAAAAACCCACCAAACAAATCGAAGCGCTTATTCCATTATTCTCGATATAAAACAATAAGATAAGATAAAAGAATAAGAACTTTAAGGGCAAAAATCCCTGTGAACAGATGCCAGCAACTCAGGCCGTCAGATCACGAACTCAAAGCTACTGACCCCCGATGTTATTCTGCCTCACAACTCCTGTGTTTGATGTTCTGACAATGGTGAGGAAACCCTGTGTTTGGTTTTCTGACAATGGTTCCTAAAGTTCTGTGTCATCGGCTTGCCAAAGCAGACAGACTGACAGACAGACAGGCAGGCAGACAGACAAACACAGACACAAACAGAAGGATGGATGCAGACCCCAAAAATTAAGAAGAAGAAGAAGAAGAAGAAGAAGAATGATAATAATAATGATATCAATAATATCAATAATAATAATGATAATGATAAAAAGGGTTTAAACACACACACACACACACACACACACACACACACACACACACTCAGAGATAGGTATCTTTACTATATACCGTGGATGTTTACAAAACAACGAAAGGAAAGGGGGC
>CM054142.1:58860065-58880065 GCA_028751875.1 Rapana venosa
TTAATTGATTAAAATGGGTTTATAATAAGATCAATTATCAGTCGGTGAGCTTTTGCAAATATCTTGAAACTTCATATTAAATATTTTTTTTTAGAATGTGATTTACACATGCACGCAAATATGTACATTTGCAGGTGTGTGCAAGCGCGCGTGTAGGCGACACAGACACTCGCGCGTGCACGCGCACAAATACATAGTCACACTCGCGCGCGCGCACACTCACTCACACACACACACAACACACACACAAACACAAACACACATACACACAGACAAAAGCTACAAGATACCACCTTTGTTGTCCACTTACAGGACAATGCAATACAGTTCAGGGCAATATAGGTCAGGAAAATATAGTACATGTACAGGGCAGTACAGGACAGGACAATATAGTTCAAGATACGACCCAACCCTAGATCCGACCAGATTTGACCCAAACCTAAACTGGACCCAACCCCAGATCCGACCCAAACCCAACCCCAGATCCGACCCAACCCCAGATCTGACCCAAACCCAACCCCAGATCCAACCCAAACCCAAACCCGACACAACCCCAGATCCGACCCGAACCCAAACCCAGATCCGACCCAAACCCAAACCCAGATCCGACCCAAACCCAAACCCAGATCCTACCCAAACCAACCCAAGATCCGACCCAAACACAGATCCAACCTAACTTAACCCACTGTGTATCAATCCGACCCAGCTCCATCCTTCGCCGCGCTCTACACACACACACACAGAACATCTTCATCTTGCGCACACGATAAATCCTGTTCCGCTTTTCGTAAGAGTAGGCCATTGTGTGCCGGTGGGAACAGATGACAGAATTTACGAAACCGCATACACACGGGGACTAGATGTTTAAAAAATTAAAAAAAAGCACATAAGTGCTTATTCTATTATCCTCGATATAAAAGAATAAAATAAAATAAAATAAAGAAAAGAAAATAAACATACACACACACTGAACCAAAAAAAAACACTACCACCACCACAAACACCACCCAACAACACCAGCAAACACCACCCAACACCCACAAGCAACAACCAAGCTCCCACCCACCTTGATGTAGGGCACGATGGGCATCTGTGCCCGCGACCCGGCCAGCTGGGTGGTGATGGTCAGCACGGTCAGCAGGCCCACCGACACCCTGGCCGGAGCGGCGTCGTGGTCAATCCAGAAGGAGGCCCAGGAGAGGATGACGATGAGGATGGTGGGGATGTAGGTGTGGAAGATGTAGTAGGCCACCTTCCTGTGCAGCAGCACCTTCGCCTGAAGGCACGGGTGGATGCCTTTAGAGAAAAGGTACCCCCCCCCAAAAAAAAAATTGTTAAAAGAAGGGTAAAGGTGTTCCATTAACCTATGAGGTCGTTGAGGAGAGGAGGGGGGTTAGGTAGGTGTCTGAGACCTCAGCTTCTCTAGGGGCAAGTAAAATGAGGGCAGCTGGCGCCCATCTCCTCTCCCTCGCTGCTTTACCTTCCCTGACCCTAAAGAGGGCAGGTACCCATTTACACCTTCTACTAGCCACACAGGATCGTGAAGCATGGAAAAAGATCTCTGTTGCGTCTTCTCTCATGTCCCTCCTACGTCCTTTGGAACATGGGACTGAGTGAGTGAGTGAGTGAGTGAACTGGGGGACTATACTGAAGCCAAGGCGCGCAAACGGTCACCTATCCAAGTGGTAACCACGCTCAATGCTGCCTAACCTTAGTTTTGGGAAAGAGAGTGGCTCTGACCACTGAGCTTATCCCATCCCCCGTCTTTGAATAAGGGTATGATAATGCATGAATTCTATAGTTGTTGTTTTTTTATTACCCTCCATGTGGGTCCGTTTGGTTAAGGATATGATAGATATAGAATGTTGTAGTCGATTAATTTTTGTTCCAATGTTTACCTTATGGGTGGGTTTTTTTTAAAGAATAAGAATGTGCAAGTAGATTAGGGGACGGGATAGCTCAGTGGTCGGAGCACTCGCTTTCCCCCAGCCAAGTTAAGCAGTGTCGAGCGTGGTTACCAGTTGGATGGGTGACCGTTTGCGCGCCTTGGCTTCAGTACACTTCCACCAGTTCACCCCGCTGTAAATGGGTACCTGCCCTCTTTAGGGTCAGGGAAGGTAAAGCAGCGAGGGAGAGGAGATGGGCGCCGCTGCCCTCAATATGCTGGCCCTAGAGAAGTGAGGTCTCTGACGCCTCGCTCCCCTACGACCTTATAGGTTATGGGACTCCTTTACCTTTACTACTAAGTAGATTACCATTGCATTTGGGTTTTTTTGATGTTGTTTTTAATTACGACCTTATAGGTTATGGGACTCCTTTACCTTTTATCCTTTTACCTTTAATTTTCATCCTCCGAGTAGGCCTCTTTAGATAATTATCAGAATATACATATAGAATGCAGATGTAGAATTTTAGGGAGGGGGGGGGATCTAAAGATTTAGTGCTAGTTAATAATTATAGGATAGAAGCGGTTATACCAGCTTTACTTTTGAAGTCTGCAGTAACGAATGCGCCTTAATGATACTGTAAACTCAAAAGTCGGTAAGTGTACTGGTGCGCTGTTGTTTGAATGTCTGAAATCGAAAGAGAAAGATGTTTACCTGAGCAAGGGCACAGACTATTACTATCTACGGAATGAACCAGGGAACGGAATAGCTCAGTGGTCAGAGCACTTGCTTTCACCCAGCCAAGGTTAATCAGCATCGAGTGTGGTTACCAGTTGGATGGGTGACCGTTTGCGCGCCTTGTCTTCAGTACAGTTCCCCAGTTCACCCAGCTGTAAATGCGTACCTGCCCTCTTTAGGGTCAAGGAAGTTAAATCATCGAGGGAGAGGAGATGGGCACCGCCCTCAATATGCTGGCTCCTAGAGAAACTGAGGTCTGTGATGCCTCGCTCCCCTAAGACCACATAGGTTATGGGACACCTTTACCTGTACCTACAAATATATCTAAGTAGTACTGATCGATAGGCTCGATGAAACTTACCATTACCAGCTAAAATTCAGTATTTGATATGGAACTGGTGCACACTTACCATAATCGTATTGTTTCTGCGGTTTTTTTAATCCTTTGGATGAGACTATAAGCCCTGGCGACAGTTCTCCAAGGTAAGGTTGAGGGCAGAATGAAAAGAAGCAGACCACCAACATCCTACATTGCCAACCTCAGTGAAAGCAGTGGTCTGGGAGGGCTACAGGAGATCGTAGAACTCATCAGAGAGACATAGAGAAAGATGGCCAACCCTAGTGACATTGTGTGGAGCTCCTATTGACAACAACGGCGATGGACAGTTGAGTTGAGTAGTAGTACTATTATTACTATTATTTTTAGGATAAAGGTAAAGGTGTCCCATAACCTGTGTGGTCGTAGGGGAGCGAGGCGTCAGAGATCTCAGCTTCTCCAGGGGCCAGCATATTGAGGGCGGCGCCCATCTCCTCTCCCTCGCTGCTTTACCTTCCCTGACCCTAAAGAGGGCAGGTATCTATTTACAGCTGGGTGAACTGGGGGAACTGTACTGAAGCCAAAGCGCGCAAACGGTCACCCATCCACTTGGTAACCACGCTCGATGCTGCACATGAGTGCTTATTCCATTATCCTCGATATAAAAGAATAAATAAATAAATAACCTTAGCTGGGGGAAAGCGAGTGGCTCTGACCACTGAGCTATCCCGGTTTTGTTTTGATTTTTAAGATATTGTTATGATTATCATCATCATCGTCATAATCATCATCCGCATCATCATCACCATAAAAACCAAATAACGGCAATAAGAAAGCAGATCTACTCCCTCCCCTCCCTCCCCCCCCCCCAACCCCCTCCCACCACCCCCAACACCCCCACCCCCACTACCCTCCCCCCCCCCCACCCCCCCACTCCCGCCCCCTGCTTACCCGAGGTGTAGGACTGGTTACATTGGGTAGTGAGCACACCCACGATGTTGAAGTCGGGGATTTGCATTGCGGGCTGGATGTTGACGATCTCTCTTCTCGGAGACCATTTCAACACCAGCTCCTCCGTATTATAGCTGACTGCACACACACACACACACACACACACACACACACACACACACACACACACACACATACACGCGCGCGCGCGCACACACACATACACATACACATGCATGCATGCACACACATGCACGTATTATGCACACACACAAAGATACGCACGCACGCACGCATACATACACGCATGCACGGACGCACACATGCACGCACGCACGCATGTACGCGCACACACACACACACACACGTACATATACACATACATCTGTATATATTGGTAAACGTTTGTACACGATTGGACACATGCGTGTGTGTATGTTGTAAACACGCACGCACACGCAAAAGACAGACAGACAGACAGACAGACAAACAGACGGCCAGACAGTCAGACAGACAGACAGACTGACAGGCAGGCAGGCAGGCAGACAGACAGACAGAGACTTCAGAGATACAAATGTAGACAAAGAGGGAGATACAAAAGAATCGAGAGACAAAAAAATGAAAGCCAAAATCAAAACCTCAAGACAGAAAGAGACAGACAGACAGACAGACAGAGGCAGAGACAAGGGGATCGAACCACAAACCCATTGCAGTCTACAATATGCGCTTTCTTTCCAGATTATCTAACCACTGACACAATTTTGTTTTCATTCCTCAGGAAGCCTTTGGCATTTCCAGAAAAGGACTGATGAATAGATGTCAGTCACACATCCACAGGAGCATGAAATGGATCATTTTTTTACACCTACCAGAGGACTATTTACCTTCCTACCCTTTGCTCCTGACAGTAACTACTTACAGCTATCAATCATCATTATTACTTACAGCTCTTCATCACCATCATCATCATTAAATGCAGCTCTCCATCATTATCATCATCATCATCATTACTTACAGTTCTTCATCAACATCATCATCACTTACAGCTCTCCCTCATCATCATCATCATCATCACCCTCATCATCATCATCATTACTTACAGCTATCAATCATCATAATTACTTACAGCTTTCCATAATCATCACTTACAGCTCTCCAACAACATCAACATCATTACTTACAGCTTCCCACCATCATCATCATTACTTACAGCTATCCATAATCATCATCATTACTTACAGCTTTCCATCATCATCATCCTCATCACCACCATCATTACTTACAGCTCATTATCATCATCACCACCATCATCATCATCATCATTACTTACAGTTCATCGTCATCATCACCATCATCATCATCATTATCATCATCATCACCAGCATTACTTACAGCTCTCCATCATCATCATCATCATCATCATCATCATCATCATCATCATCATCATCATCATCATCATCATCATCATCATCATCATCATAACCATCATCGCCATCATCATCCATCATCGCACCACATATCATCATCATCATCATCACCATCATCATCATTTACAACTGTCCATCATCATCATCATCATCACCATCATTATCATCATTTAATACAGCTCTCCATCATCATCGTCATCATCATCATCACCACCACCATCATCGTCATCATCACCATCATTACTTACAGTCTTCTATCATCACATCATCATCATCACATCATCATCATCATCATCATCCTTACGGCTCTCCATCATCATCATCATCATTACTTACAACTCTCCATCATCATCATCGTTATCATCATCCTCATCACCATCATCACCATCACCACCACCATCACCATCATCATCACCATCACACTTACAGCTCTCCATCATCACCATCAACATCATCATCACCATCACCATCATCATCATCATCACCGCCATCATCATCACTCATCGTCGTCGTCGTCGTCATCATCGTCATCATCGTACTTACAGCTCTCCGTCGTCGTCGTCATCATCATCATCATCATCATCATCACATCATCATCATACTTACAGCTCTCCATCATCATCATCATCATAATCACCATCACCATCACCATCATCACCATCACCATCACCATCATCATCATCATCACCATCATCATACTTACAGCTCTCCATCATCATGGTCAGCGTTTGGTTGTCGTGGGGGAAGGTGCCCTGGTCCATCTCGCATTGCAGTACCATCGTTAATCTGGTGTGTGACCAACAGACAGACAGACAGACAGACATTCGGATTCGGATTCGGATTATTTATTCATGTTTAGGCCACCGCCCTTCATGAAGGGGTTGGTGAAAAGAAAAGAAGTACAATAACACTCGATAAAAGAACATAACAAAAAAACAATGCATCAGTCACAATTAACAACATGTTGAACAGCAATCATCTATGACGTTGCAGTATCTCGAAGCTTAAATGCTTTATGCAGAAAAAGAGAAAAATTCCAAACATCAGTATGCCTTGCAGATGCCATCAGCAAACTTAGCTTGAACATACATGGTTGTTGATAATATTTCACTGGGATAAACCGCTGTCTAAGTCTATTTAAGGCAGGGCAACATAAAACAAAATGTACTTCATCGTCTTTCTCCCATCCACATAAAGGACAAATTAACTTAGTGGGATCATAGGGCTTATACCTATTGTGATGGGTTGCCAGATTTGATACGCCCATTCTAAATCTTGTCACTATAATTTTCATATATCTCTCCATGCTAGAGGTTAAATGCGGCTTCATTTCATGACTACTACAAAAAGTCCTATACAGATTAAATCTTTCGCTATTCTGAATATGATCATTCCATTTTTGCCATCTACAATCTACTAAGCGCTGACGAAAAGTTTTTATGAATACATCTGTATTTCCAACGCCCTGGTTTAACCATACATCACCAAAGCCATATTCACATAGACAAATGCGCACATCAGTTACCCAGTTTATTTTACCCCTAACATCTAATTCAAACAACATTTTGTAGGCTTTAAAAGGTATTCGACTGTCTTCCATCTGCAGAATCTTAATCCAGTAACGTATGCATTGGACTGCAGAATTAATATATAAAGGAAATCTACCAGTTTCACCGTACACCAGATCATTTGGTGTACGCCTTTCTACAGCTAAGAACTTTTTCAAGGCAAACAAATGAACAGATTCACAGCAGAGTGCTGCTTTGTTTAACCCCCACAGCTCAGAGCCATACTGTACAACAGGCTGGACTCGTGATTCAAAAATTTTAAGAAATAATTTCAAGGACGAATTGTTTAATGTAGATAATCTTTTCATTATACATAACGGTGAGTTTTTTGCCCTGCTGGCGAGATCTTTACATGCAGACACAAAACTCAGTCGAGTAGTAAAAAATATTCCTAGATACTTATAAGCATTAACTACCGGCATTATTTCCCTATCGAAAGTCCATCTTTCCCTTGCCCCTGTATTCAGACAGACAGACAGAGAGAGAGAGAGAGAGAGAGAGAGAGAGAGAGAGAGAGAGAGAGAGAGAGAGAGAGAGAGAGAGAGAGAGAGAGAGAGAGAGAGAGAGAGAGAGAGAGAGAATGAATAATCTTTATTTTCCAAGGGTTACAGAATAAACATTCACATATATATACTCTTTTTTCATCCGGTCCTTGCCCTCATTAGGGACTTTCAACAAAATAAGAAACAGAAAACACATACACAAACCAAAAAACCTACAACGACAACAAAAGCTCAACCTCAGATTTAAAGAGATAAATGTGTATTGAACAGAGACATAACGCCCAGCTAAAAGAGAGAGAGAGACAGACAGACAGACAGACAGACAGGGACAGAGAACACTATGAAACCGTTTTGTGATTGCATTCTTCTGTCACTAAAACTTAATCAGTACAATAGCAATTGTTGGTTTTGTTGGGCATAGATTTGTAATGCTTTAAAAAAAAAACTTTGTGAGTTTTTTCTTCTTCGGAGTGGTTGTATCAGTGATTTCAAATTTTACGTAAATATTTAACTCATTTTTCTTATTTTTAATTTTGAAACGACCAAAGTTTCACTAAGAATTTAGAAATATACCTTTACAGCTAGTTCGGAACAGTTGATTTTTATGTCTTCATATAAGCCAAAATATGTTCTTAAGTGACACATTATCGTATTCTTGTGTTCTATTTGCTTTAAACATGATGTTTATTCAAAGAAAATGATACATACATACATACATACATACATATGCACACTTACAATGAAAGAGCAGCAACAAGCTAAAAGCTTATAATGTGCTCAACAACAATGACAAGTTCAGTTTAACATATGGCAACTGGTAGGCATCAATTTGTTCAAATCGTAAATGTGGATTTTTTTTTTTAAAACACCTTTGTTAACAAGAATTAGTTTAAATTATCCCCTTAAAAAGTTACGGCACATATATTTTGTAAAACAAAATGTAGACAAAAATATATAGAAATACATGAGCAAGAAATCATCTTGTATGTTTTAATTTGTCCGATACTCAACACTTAGGATATAAAGACTTAAAGACTCGCTTTGTTGCTTCTTCGTTCTTAGTAGTTTGATAAAAGAATTGAAAAAAATGTGTGACATTGTGCTCTGAATATGTCATTTCAACATCATACTGCAAACACACACACATATCACCTTCACCCTCCCTTACTCCCTCTCCACCTCCACCCACACCCCCTCCTACTCACCCCCCATCCCCTTCCCACCACCCATTCATTTCCCTCCACCTCCTACCCCCACCCCTACACACACCCTGACCCCTCCATCCACACCCCCCCCCCCCCCCACCCTCCCTACCTCTGAGTGGACAAGACTCGACCAGTGCTGACGTTGACGTAGAGCAGACGGTTAGGGACGGTCAGCTGATGCCTCAGGCCTTCCTTGCTGTTGGAGAAGAACAGGTCAGGCTGCCACACGCTGTCCACGCTGTCCTCACGAAGCTTGACCACACTCCCCGCCCCTCCTCCTCCTCCTCCTGCTGCTCCTCCTGCTCTGTCCGCATCCAGCTTTAAGCGAACGTCTGTCCATTCTTGACGTAGGAAGAACGAAGTGGTCCATGTCTGTGGGAAGGGAGGGATACAATGTCTTAATAATAATGATAATGTATGGAATTTATATAGCGCTGAATCTTGTAAAGCAACAAATCAAAGCGCTCAGATTTTATTTCATACCACTTTAAGTCATGGCAGATTTCTCTCCGTGAAATTCGGGCTGCTCTCCCCGGGGAGAGCGGGAGAACGCGTCGCCACTTAGCGCTGCGCCACCCTTTCACCCTTTTTTTTTTTTTTTTTTTTTCTGCAGCTGTATTTGTTTCCCTATCAGAGTGGCTTTTTTCTAAGAATTTTGCCAGGGACAACTCTCTTGTTGCCGTGGGTTTTTTTACGTGCGCTAAATAAATACGTATAACACACGGGACCTCGGTTTATCGTCTCATCCGAAAGACTAGCGCCCAGACCACCACTCATGGTCTAATGGATGGGGGAAAAATTTCCGGTCCAAACGGGGTACAAACCGCCGCACACTTCAGACCCGGACTTTTCGCTTTCTAGACAGGCGCGTTACCTCTAGACCACCGATCCACCGATCTTGTTAGTAAAGAGGTGGATCGGTGGTCTAGAGGTAACGCGCCTGTCTAGAATGCGAAAAGTCCGGGTCGGTGAGTGTGCGTGGTTCGTACCCCGTTTGGGCCCGAAACTTTTTCCCCCATCCATTAGACCATGAGTGGTGGTCTGGGCGCTAGTCTTTCGGATGAGACGATAAACCGAGGTCCCGTGTGTTACAGAAAATTATTCCGCGCACGTAAAAGAACCCACGGCAACAAGAGAGTTGTCCCTGGCAAAATTCTTAGAAAAAAGTCATTCTGATAGGGAAACAAATACAGTTGCAGACCAAAAGAAGAAAAAAAAAAGAAAAAAGGGTGGCGCTGCTCTTGTGGCGACGCGCTCTCCCCGGGGAGAGCAGCCCGAATTTCACGCAGAGAAATCTCGTGACTTAAAGTGGTATAAAATTTAAAAAATTTAAAATTTTTAAAATTTAAAAAATAGTAGGCTTTACACCAACCTTTCATTTATTGGGGAAAGGGCCCACTTTTTCTTCTGTTTTCTATAATAGGGAAGGGACGGGATAGCTCAGTGGTCGGAGCACTCGCTTTTCCCCAAGCTAAGGTTAAGCAGCATTGAGCGTGGTTATTACCAACTGGATGGGTGACCGTTTTGTGCGCTTTGACTTCAGTACAGTCCCCCCCCAGTTCACCCAGTTGTAAATGGGTATCTACCCTCTTTAGGGGCAGGGAAGGTAAAGCAGTGAGAGAGAGAGGAGTTGGGCGCCACGCCGCCCTCAATATGCTGGCCCCCTGAAGAAGCTGAGGTCTCTGACATGTCGCTCCACAACGACCACATAGGTTATGGGACACCTGTACCTTTACTTTTTTTATAATATCACTCTTGCATTCATATCGCACGTACTAAGGTATCCACAGAAATAGGAAAAAAAAAATTGTGAAAGAGTAACCTCTGACTCAAAACTGATGGGAGGTGTTTTTGTACAAATTTGGTAGGTTTGAATTTTTTTTTCCAGCAAACATTGTACCCCCTCAGTCTTTTGTCGTCTGCTAAGTTCCCTAACCGCAATACGCATGCGCAGGGATCAAAAACGCTGTAGGAATACAAGCAGTCCTCATTTTGATGATCATGTTCAACTTTTTTTCATCAGTTTCTGGTGTCGCTGTATGCCCTCAATCCCCCAGAAGACGGTGATATCCGAGTGAGCAGCATAGAAGCAACAGGACAAGATAGTCACAAGAAATTATGCAGCAAAAACACCCCAAACAAACAAATAAAAACAAAAGAAAGAAAGAGTAGGCACAGTTTTGCCTAATGCCAACGTAAATGCTACAAATACGTCAACTGATAGAATTATGTTATCTCAAAGTAAGAGGTCAGGAACCGATACATTCAAACATTGTTGTTGTTGTTGTTGTTGTGCGTTCCCCAGCTTAACACTCGGGGGGGGGGGGGGGGTGGGGGGGGAGAGAGGAGGGGGTCGCGCATTCCCCCCAGAATGCGCACTCTGACAAAACTCACTCATCGCACCTAGGAATCACTGTGAGATTTTGAAATTGCTCACCGGATGAGAAATTTGCGCGTATGACTGTTTTTAAGTACCTCGCCATAACTACAGGCAGCCATACTCCGACTTCAGAGGATATTTTTTTTCTTTCTCTCCTTTAAAGAAGAGTGCAGGAGGTTATAACAACCTTGTTAAGAGCTTGTCATGGCTGCTGATGGCAATCTCGACACAAAATGTTTACAACATAACAACATTTTAGTATAGGCCTTGGCAAATTTGCTGAGATCGATAACTGACACAGCTTTTGGCTTCGGCCACCGCTAAACATTTGGAATCTAACGACGCAATCAAAGTGTCATGGCACAGGAAAGGGAAAAAAAGCAAACTGTTTTTTATATAGCTTCGGATGATTACTGCAAGATTTGATTTATACCAGGATAATTTAATTATGATCTTGTTTGCTTCTGGTCCAGGTTTCAGGAGAAGAAAGAGGGGGGGGGGGGGGGTGGAGGAAGGAAGGGAGGACAAAAGAAAGGAAGGAAGGAAGACAGGAAGAAAAGAAAGGAAAGAGGAGAGAAAGGAGGAGGAAGGAAAGAGGAAGGGAAGAAGGAAGGAAGAAGAAGGAAGGGAGAAAGAAGAGGAAGGAGAAAGAAGAAAGAAGGAAGGAAGGAAAGAAAGAAAGAAAGAAGGAAAGAAGGAAGGAAAAGAAGAAGAAGAAAGAAAGAAAGGAAGAAGAAAAGAAAGAAAGAAAGAAAGAAAGAAAGAAAGAAAGAAAGAAAGAAAGAAGAGAAGGAAGGAAGGAAAGAAGGAATGGAATTAAATGAATTGAAAGAAAGAGAAAAAAAAAAGAATGAATGCAAGAAAGACAGAACGAAAAAGAATCAATGAAAACAAGAAAGACACAAAGAAGAAGAAGAACAGATTTTTTTTAATGGACAAAAAAAAAATCATAAAAAAAGAATTAAGCCAAAACAACAAACACAAAGAACGGAGGATTTTTTTTTCTCTAAAAAGTACATTCTCCATATAGAACAGTTTATAACTTTTGACAAGGTTGTCGGTAAAAGGGAGAACAATCATAGCCTTACTGATTTCTGTGCGATTACTTCCCTTACATTTATGAACGCAATCTATTTTATAAACTTTCCTAATCGAATTAGCATGGAACAGGTTGTTTTATCGGAATAAAATTTTCAAATTTTGCATGAAGAAAGTATAAAAAGAGATTGAATTGACATCACCGTTTTTGAAGGATTATGAAAAGACTTTCTTTATAGATAACAGAGTTTAAAAACAAGAAGAGTTGTAAACCCAATACAAACAATGCATGCTAATCTTGAGTAATATAACTCAAAAGTTTACAACACAACACTATCAATGCACAATAAAGAAAACACAAGTACACACAATCCAACAAATCACAACACAACACAATACAAGACCCCCCGCTCCCCCCCCCCCCCCCAAAAAAAAAAAAAAAAAACACTATACAACCCAAGACAGTGCACCACTAGGCCCCTATACAACTAAATACAACAAAGCGTATGTACAATACAATATGACACAAAACAATGTAATTCGACACAATGAATACAATACCCAATACATTGGAATGGAGGTCTTGAAGTAACGCAACTGTTTAGAAAGCGAGAAATCTGGGTTCAATCTCCGTTTGTGCCAGAACTGTTTCCCCAATCCACCAGAGCTTGAGTGGTGTTCTGGGCGCTAGTCTTTCGGATGAGATAATTAAGCAAGATCCCGTGGGTTCTGCATACATTCACAAAGCATGTAAAAGAACCTACCGCAACAACAGATATGTCTCTGGCAAAATTCTGTAGAGAAGAAGCTACTCTGATAGGGGGTAAATAATACACATACAGAAAGGAGTTTTTTAATGGGTGGTGCTGCTCTTGTGGCGACACACTCAACCCGGGAAAAGCAGTCCAAAATTCACACTCAGATCTCTCATGACGGAGAGTAGTATACAATACACGATACTGTGCAAATCCCCACAACATGATACACCAAGAATAAGAATAATAATGATCATGCATGGAATTTCTAAAGCGCTGAATCTTTGTCCAGCAAACAAGTCAAAGCGCTTGCATTCAAATCATTCACACTTACGCGACCGTTGACAAATAAGATTGATAGATTATAAATGTGCACCCTCATGCTCACAGAATAACACACTAAGGGATGGAGATGGAGGAGGCTGATTGAAAGTAGGGACAGATGTTAGGTGTTAATATATTTTAAATTCACACACACACACACACACACACGGAGTAGTGGTCAGAGCACTCGCTTTCCCTTAGCCAAGTTAAGCAGTGTCGAGCGTGGTTACCACTTGGATGGGTGACCGTTTGCGCGCCTTGGCTTCACTACAGTTCCCCCACTTCACCCAGCTGTAAATGGGTACCTGCCCTCTTTAGGGTCAGGGAAGGTAAAGCAGCGAGGGAGAGGAGATGGGCGCCGCCCTCAATATGTGGCCCCTAGAGAAGTGAGGTCTCTGACGCCTCACTCCCCTACGACCTTATAGGTTATGGGACATCTTTACCTTTTACACACACAGTAACGCACTAAGGCAAGGTGATGGTGATGGAGGAGGCTGATTGTAAGTAGAAACAGATGTAAGGTGTAGAGATAAAGGAAGATCCTTGGCAGGAAAGAATTGTAATAATAATAATAATAAAAAGCGCTGAATCTTGCAAAAAACAAACAAATCGAAGCGCTTGCACTCAATCATTTACAGGCATGCAACTCTCCTTAAACATAATGAACAACAGATTTCAAAACCATGCGCGCGCACGTATGCACGCATGCACGCACACACACGCACACATACACACACACACACACACGCACACATACACACACACACACACACACACACACACACACACACACACACTCGGAACAACACTTAGAAGGTGAAAGATGCTGTTGAAAATTAGGGACAGATATTTGGGGGGAAAGTCTCAGGTAGGAAATAAGTGTGTTTTGAGGCTGGATTTGAAGGTATCAAGTGAAGGCTTTTGGCGAAGTGAAAGAGGGAGGTCATTCCAGGTGGATGGACCAGAAACGGAGAAGGAGCGACGGCTTAACAGTGGTTTGTTTAAATCTTGGTGTTCGAAAGCACAAGGTATCTGCGGCTGAACGAAGGGAACGGGATGGAGTGTACAGGTGAAGACAGTTACAGAGATAAGAGGGTGCAGATTTGTGGAGACATTTGAAACGGAGGGTATTGATTTTATACTCCAGTCTTTGTGAGACAGGCAGCCAGTGAAGAGATCGCAGAAGAGGAGTGATGTGTTCAGATTTTTTCTTTCTTAGGACCAGTCGAGCTGCAGAGTTTTGTATGCGTTGAAGAGAGTGGATAGATGATGCTGGTAGGCCAGCCAAAAGAGAATTACAGTAGTCTAAACGTGAAAGAATGAGAGATGTGACAAGCTTGGAAGTTGCATCAGTGGACAGATACTTGCGAATCGCGCTTATGCGCCGTAATTGATAGTAGCAAGACTGGCAGGTCTGGGTGATGAATTTTTTCATAGAGAGTGTGTTGTCAAGGTAAAAAAAGGTAAAGGTAAAGGAGTTCCATAACCTATAAGGTCGTAGGGGAGCGAGGCGTCAGAGACCTCACTTCTCTAGGGCCAGCATATTGAGGGCGGCGCCCATCTCCTCTTCCTCGCTGCTTTACCTTCCCTGACCCTTAAGAGGGCAGGTACCCATTTACAGCTGGGTGAACTGGGTGTTGTCAAGAACTACTCCTAAATACTTCACAGAGTTGGACAAAGGAACTGACGTATTGCCGAATTCTATTGAAGTTTTTGCGATAGAGGAAAGTTTATGTTGGGTCCCTATGAGCATGGCTTCGGTTTTATCGGCATTAAGTTGTAACTTGTTCTGAGTCATCCAGTTTTGAATGTCTTGAAGGCAGTAGGACATATTTGTCAGGAGGGAAGGCAAGTTTTCAACAGTATCACTGCACTGAAGCTGAGTATCATCGGCATAGAAATGATGATCAATGTGGTGGTTGTTTATTATATGTGAGAGTGGAGCAGTGTAGAGAGTAAAGAGAACAGGGCCCAGGACTGATTCCTGCGGGACTCCACATTCCATTTTGACAGGTTTTGATTGAATTTTGTTTACAATAACTTTCTGGAACCGGTCTGTGAGGTATGAAGTAAACCAGGTGAGGGCTGTGCTGTTAATACCAAACGTATTTTGGAGGCGAGAAAAAAGAATTGAGTGATCTATGGTATCAAAGGCTGCAGATAAGTCAAGAAGAGTGAGGAGGGAGATTTTTCCTGCATCAGAAGCAAGTAGAAGTGTATCTAAAGTGTGGACTAGGGTGGTTTCGGTGCTGTTGGTTTGAGACAGGCCTATAATTCTTCAAAATGTTGGGATCGAGGTCGTGCTTTTTCAGTAGAGGTGTGACTATTGCTGTTTTAAGAGCTTGTGGAAAATTTCCTGACACAAGAGATGAGTTTACTATTTTAGTGATAATAGGTACAAGTTGTGGAAGGCATTGTGAGAAAACAGGAGCAGGTATGGGATCAAGGTCGCATGATTTTATAGTCATTTCCTTCAGAATTGTCATGATTTCTTTTTCACTTGTGGGATGGAAGGAAAAGAGAGGAATGCCAGTGAACTGGGGATCAGGAGGCGCAGGCTGGAATTGAGTCTGATCCAGTCTGGAGCGTATCTGGAGCGAATTGTGTGTTGGAGCTGGATACAGGAACACTATAATGAATACAATGCATTGCCATACACTATAACACAACCCAAGGCAGGTTGATGAAGTAGAAAAGCAGAGCAAAGTGAAGCAGAATCACAACAACGATACTTGAGAAGATAACCGTTGAATATCGGCATTGATGATCATTAATGCATATTTATGTTGCTTTTAACCCCTGTGTGTTACCTAAGCCAGCATTAGGGGTAGTTATCCGATTACATCGATGAGTGTGCAGTGCAGCGCAGCGTAGTGTAGCGCAGTGAAGTATATCACATACCATTTTCAATCACTGCATGTTTCTCTGTGTGAAACTCTGACTTTCTACACGAGTGTGTTAGACATACCAATCCACCTTACAATCTGTAAGATCTACTGTATCAATGGCAATCAGCACTAAACTTGATGATGAGGAGGAGAAGGATGAAAAGAAGAAACAGACTCTAACTCGCACTCTCTCATTTTTAAGCTCTTTATAAAGCAAATGTGATTCGGTCGTTCTGATGATGGTCAACCTTTCTAGCTGGATTTAATACCGTCCTCATGAACAAAAGTTTCACAACATAAACATAAAAATTCGAAACTGCAATATAAGGTAGCCTTTTAAGCAAAATGTCACTCAAAAATAGATTGGATAATAGAATTAATGTAGCGCTCATGCCACAAGTTGTAAAACAACGGCACTCGTTACTTGCTTCACCAAAGTAATTGGAGCTCTACACAGCATAGCATAGTATAGCATAGCATAGTACAGTACAGCATAGCATAGTATAGCATAGCATAGTACAGTACAGCATAGCATAGTATAGCATAGCATAGTACAGTACAGCATAGCATAGTATAGCATAGCATAGTACAGTACAGCATAGCATAGTATAGCATATTTATTTATTCTATTTATTTATTTATTCTTTTATATCGAGGATAATGGAATAAGCAGTTATGTGCTTTTTTTATATATCAAGTCCCCGTGTGTATGCGGTTTTGTCTATTTTGTCATCTGTTCCCACCGGCACACAATGGCCTACTCTTTCGAAAAGCGGAACAGGATTTAACGTGTGCGCAAGATGTTCTGCGTGCGTTTGCACACGGGGCCACGGTTTATAGTCTCATCCGAAGGACTTTGGGGGAGAGTGGAGTCGGCACTGATATTAACTCCAGGGGAAAATATCCCCTTGAACGGGAATCGAACCCGGGTCGTCAGATTGCGAGCGCAAAGTTCTAACCACTAGGCTATCCCGTCCCCTAGCATAGCCTAGCGTAGTGTAGCGTGGCGTAGCATAGCACAGCACGGCATAGCATAGCACAGTACAGCATAGCATACCATAGCGTAGCCTAGCGTAGAGTAGCGTTGCGTAGCGTAGCATAGCATAGCATAGCATAGCACGGCATAGCATAGCACAACACAGCACAACACAGCATAACACAGCATAGCATGACACTGCATACCATGCCATAACATGCAGAACAGCTTGTGCACACGTTAAATCCTGTTCCGCTTTTCGAAAGAGTAGGCCACTGTGTGCCGGTGGGAACAGATGACAAAATTTACAAAACCGCATACTGACGGGGACTGGATGTGAAAAAAGCACATGACTGCTTATTCCATTATCCTCGATTTTTAAAAAAAAATTTAAGTCATCTGAGCGCTTTGATTTGTTGCTTTACAAGATTCAGCGCTATATAAGTTCCATACATTATTATTATTATTATTATTATTATTATTATTATTATTATTATTATTATTATTATAACATAGCATAGCACAGCATAGCATAGCATAGCACAGCATAGCATAGAATAACCCAGCATAGCATAGTACAGCACGGTATAGCATAGCACAACACAGCATAGCATAGCATAGCACAGCACAGCATAGCACAGCATAGCATAGCATGACACTGCATACCATAACATAACATAACATTGCAGAGCACAGCATAGCATAGCATAGCATAGCATAGCATAGAATAACCCAGCATAGCATAGTACAGCACGGTATAGCATAGCACAACACAGCATAGCATAGCATAGCACAGCATAGCATAGTACAGCACAGTATAGTATAGCATAGCATAGCATAGCACGGCATAGCATAGCACAGCATAGCATAGCACAAGACAGCATAGCACAGCATAGCATAACACAGAATAGCACAGCACAGCATAGCATAGCACAACACAGCATAGCATAGCATAACACAGCATAGCATAGCATAGCATGACACTGCATACCGTAACATAACATAACATAGCATAGCACAGCATAGCATAGCATAGCACAACACAGCATAGCATAGAATAGCCCAGCATAGCATAGTACAGCATAGCATAGTACAGCACGGTATAGCATAGCATAGCATAGCTGCACAAGACTAAGAAAGTAATTGGGCACAGTTTGAAAGGAACAAAACAACAACAAAAGATCAATGAAGAAGGGCAGACGCACTGACCAGCTCTGCTTCACTGACCGGTCCGATGGACTTCAGTTCCACGTCCACCTCCACCACCACCGGACCCTCGTCTGCACAGAAAGAAAGAAAAGTGGACTTGTCGTTGCAGTGTAGTGTCGTCGTCGTCGTCGTCGTCGTCGTCGTCGTCGTCGTCGTCGTCGTCGTTGTTGTTCTTCTTCTTCTTCTTCTTGTTCTTCTTGTTCTTCTTGTTCTTGTTCTTGTTCTTCTTGTTCTTGTTGTTCTTCTTGTTGTTCTTCTTGTTGTTGTTGTTGTTGTTCTTCTTCTTCTTCTTCTTCTTCTTCTTCTTCTTCTTCTTCTTCTTCTTCTTCTTCTTCTTCTTCTTTCTACTTCTTTCTTCTTCTTCTTCTTCTTCTTCTTCTTCTTCTTCTTCTTCTTCTTCTTCTTCGCAATCTTCTTCTTCTTCTTCTTCTTCTTCTTCTTCTTCTTCTTCTTCTTTCTTCTTCTTCTTCTTCTTCTTCTTCTTTTTGTTGTTGTCGCTACTGCTGCTGCTGTTGTTGTTTTTGTTTTGTCGTTGTTGTTGCTGTTACTATTATTGTTGTTGTTGTTGTTGTTGTTATTGCTGTCCTGGTTGTCGTCGTCATCATCATCATCATTATCAAAATTATTGTTATCAGCAGCAGCAGCAGCAGCAGCAACTGGAGTAGTAGTAGTAGTAGTAGTAGTAGTAGTAGTAGTAGTAGTAGTAGTAGTAGTAGTAGTAGTAGTAGTAGTAGTAGTAGTAGTATCATTACTGTTTGCATAAAATGTGTGTGAGTGTATGTGTGTGTGTGCGCGCACGCGCGCGCGTGTGTGTGTATGTGTGTGTGTGTGTGTGTGTGTGTGTGCGCACGCGCGCGTGTATGTGTATGTGCGTGCGTGTGTGTGTGTATGTGTGCGTGTGTGTGCGCGCGCTTTTTGGGGGGAAGACAAATAATATTTCACAGGAAGATGTGACATTTCATAAGGGCCTCATCTTATTAATGAACAGGACGAGACAAACCCACATGCACAGAGAGACAGACTAAAGTATACAGACGCACTGATAATTGGACACGTAGAAACTGACAGATAGATAGAGAGACAGCTCGAAACAGGCTGACAGATAGACAGACAGACTTTGCAACAGGCTGAGAGATAGACAGACAGACTTTGTAACAGGCTGATAGATAGACAGACAGACTTTGTAACAGGCTGATAGATAGACACACAGACTTTGTAACAGGCTGATAGATAGACAGACAGACTTTGCAACAGGCTGATAGATAGACAGACAGACTTTGTAACAGGCTGATGTATAGACAGACAGACTTTAACAGCTGCATAGAAGACAGACAACTGTATACAGGCTGATAGATGAGACAGACAGATTTTGCACAGGATACAGATAGACAGACAGACTTTGTAACAGGCTGATAGATAGACAGACAGACTTTGTAACAGGCTGATAGATAGACAGACAGACTTTATAACAGGCTGATAGATAGACAGACAGACTTTGTAACAGGCTGATAGATAGACAGACAGACTTTGTAACTGGCTGATAGATAGACAGACAGACTTTGTAACTGATAACTATGTGCACCAACTGGAAAGAATCATTTTTTCCTGTTCGAATTTATTGTCGTCTGATAGTTGTATGGTCTGTTTCATGAAATAAAGAGATTCGTATTGATTGGTAGACAGGATGTATACATTACAATATCAAGTCTGATTAAAATGGACATGTCCATTGACTCGCTGTAGACATAGGAAGCTTTTTATTTTTATTTCATTTTATTATTTTATATCGAGGATAATGGAATAACCACTTATGTGCAATTTTTTACATCCAGTCCC
>CM054142.1:58897565-58900065 GCA_028751875.1 Rapana venosa
TGTGTATATGTGTGTGCGCGTGTGTGTATGTGTGTGTGTGCGCGCGCGCGCACGCGTGTGTGTGTATATGTGTGTGCGCGTGCGTGTATGTGTGTGTGTGTGTGGATATAATTATATATGGATATAGATATACACTGTTGATTCTATTATTTTGAGGATAGTGGAATAAGCACTCACGTGATTTTTTTTTTACACCAGTCCCCGTGTGTATGCAGGGTTTTTTAATTTTTTGGTCACCCGTGTGTGTGTGTGTGTGTGTGTGTGTGTGTGTGGTGTGTGTGTGTGTGTGTGTGTGTGTGTGTGTGTGTGTGTGTGTGTGTGTGTGTGTGTTGTGTGTGTGTGTGTGTGTGTGTGTTGTGTGTGTGTGTGTGTGTGTGTGTGGTGTGTGTGTGTGTGTTGGGCTTAAATTGGTTTTATTTCAAAACTTTATATAGGTTCTGCTTTGACAGCTTGGATTTTTTAAAAAATTATTATTTATTCGCTTCCTTGAAAGGTGTTGGGTGTTTTGGGATCGTAATACGGTCAACTAATTCAAGTTGTTCATTTTCTGTGTTGTCTTCTTCTCTTTCCTTTTCCTTTCTTTCTTTCTTTCTTTCTCTCCCTCTCCTTCTCTCGCTCTCGCTCTTTCTGTCTCTCTCTCTCTCCCTCTCTCTCTTTCTTTCTTTCTTTCTGTCTTTCTTCCTTTCTTTCTTTCTGTATTTCTTGCGTTCTTTTCTTTTCTTTTCTTTCTTTCTTTCTTTGCTTTCTTTCGTTCTTTTTTTTTCTCTCTCTCTTTCTTTCTTTTGTTTCCTTCCTTCTTTCTATTCCTTCTTTCTATTCCTTCTTTTTTGTCTCCTTCTGTCTGCTTGCCTTTCTGTCTGTCAGTATTTTTATTTCTGGTCAGTCTGTCTATCTGCCTGCCTTTCTGTCTGTCTGTCTGTCTGTCTTCCGTACTTTCTGTCTTTTCTCTCTTTTTTCTCTCCATGTCTGTGTGCCTTTCTGTCTTTCTTCATTTCGTCTATTTCTCTTTCTGATCTTTATTAATTTCCTCTTTTTTTTCTTTCTTTCTTTTTTCTCTTTACCTTCTATAAATCTCTAGACTGTTCTGTCTATCCCCAGTCTCTTTCTTTCCTTTCACTTTACTTATTATTCATTAGTTCTGGTTTCTCGTGGCGTCAAGTTGTTATTATTTGTATTGCGGTTTTCGTTCGAAAGACAAAGAATATGTAGAAGAAAAATGCCAAACCAAAGCAAAGGAAAACAATGCAGTTGAATCGGTGGTCTAGAGATAACGCACTTGCCTAGAAAGCGAAAATTCCGGGATCGAAGTGTGTGGTGTTTGATCCCCGTTTGGGCTCGAAACTTCCCCCCACCCCACCCACTTACAACCGTGAGTGGTGGTCTGGGTGCTAGTCTTTCGGATGAGACTATAAACCGAGGTCCGTTTTATGATACACTATTTAGCGCACGTAAAAGAACCCACGGCAACAAAGGACTTGTTCTTGGCCAAATTCTGTAGGAAAAAAGTCAGGCTGATAAATACAGCCGCAGACAGGAAAAGAAAATCTTTTTTTGAAATGGGTGGCGCTGCTCTCGTGGCGACGCGCTCTCCCTGGGGATGGGAAAGCAGCTCGAATTTCACGCAGAGAAATCCGTTTGTGACTTATAGTGGTATACAATACAATACAATACTAGACCATACCATACAACACAACACAACATAATACGACATAATACAATATAACACAATATAACACAATATAATACAATACAACACAACACAATACAATGTCATACAAAACACAACATAATACAACACAATATAATATAGCACAATACAATACAACACAATACAGCACAATACAATACAACACAACACAAAACAATACAATACAACACAAATCAACACAAATCAACAAACACAACACAATACAATACAATACCATACTATACCATACAAAACAATCTTAGTGAGGTAAACTTGCCTGCAAATATTTATTATTGTAAGTTTCGCTTGAGCTGAGGCCTTTGTATTCTGTTGATGCATTATATATTTCGCAAGATTGCCTTGCTGCTTCGGCTGCTTTGTGTTCGTGTATGCAAGTATGAAGCCTTCTTTTGCTCTGCTGTCGTGTCTGTCTTTTGTCTGTGCCTTCTGTCGTTGCTGTTGCCTGTCTTGTCTCTGTGTTGTGCTGTTACCTGCCTGTCTGTCTGTCTGTCTGCCTGCCTGCTGTTGTCTGTTGTCCTGCTGTGTTGTTGTGCTGTTCTGCTGTGTCTGTCTGCTGCTGCTGCTGTGTCTTGTTGTGTGTTTGCTTGTTACTCTGTCTGTCTGTCTGTTGCCTTGTGTCGTGTGTGTTGTGTGTGTGTGTGTGTGTGTGTGTGTGTGTTGTGTGTGTGTGTGTGTGTGTGTGTGTGTGTGGTGCGTGTGGTGTCTGTGTGCGTGTGTTCGTTGTGTGGTGTGTGTGTGTGGTGTGTGTGCGTGGTGTGTGTGTGTGTGTGTTGTGTGTGTGTGTGTGTGTGT
>CM054142.1:58920065-58925065 GCA_028751875.1 Rapana venosa
ACCATCCCCCGCGAACCTCCAACCCCAAGGTCTTTGACACAAACTGACCACAGGCACAGAAGTGTATGGGCAAACCAAACCTGAGGTCACCATGAGACCAGAGAAACTGGACCGCCGAATCAGAGGCAATTTTTTTTTTTAATGCATGATGATCAATGACAATGAGGATGACGTAATGATGCTGCTGTGGAAGTGCATATGCTTTGAGACTACTTGACAGGGTTGTACTCTACGCTTACTATCATAATATATCCCGGCGTCAACCGGGCCCGAGAGATACAGACACCTGCAGTGTTGGTCAGGTAATTTGAGCAACACTCTCAAACTCGCATCCGTTAAGTGGATGAAGCTCGACTGTGTGGTCCCAGTCTTCCCACTGAGCCCACAGCACACTCACTCTGGGTAGGAGCCGGCCGGAGTCCGAAAAATCCCTATGACTCTTATGGGAATCGAACCCGCGACCTTCCAGTCCGTAACCCAAGGCGCTAACCACTGCGCCATGGCGGCTGGTGCATTTGACACTATTGATTATGCTCTTCTATTAAAAAAACTAGACATGTATGGCTTATGTTCTGAATCAGTTGGACTTATATCGTCCTTTCTAGGTAATAGACGACAAGCAGTTTACCAAGATTGTGTTACCTCCCCCTTTATGCCGATTAATTATGGAGTTCCACAGGGATCAGTTTTAGGTCCCATTTTATTTTCAGTTTATGTAAATGATCTTCCACTGAACGGTTCCACCTCATGTGAACTATTTGCTGATGATACCACGATCCATACTAAAGGCAAGGATGCAAGTTCGCTTTGTTTTGAATTGCAAAAAGATATTGATAAACTTGTTTATTGGTCTGAACTTAACCATATGGCTCTCCATCCTGAAAAGTCTAAATTTATGCTAATTACAACCAGACAAAAGCGACAAAACATTAGACTGAAGTTACCTGATCTTAAAGTTTACAATAAACACTTGGAAGAAGTGGATTCTCATAAATTGCTTGGGTTAAATATTGATAACAATTTGTCTTGGTTTAGTCATCTTTCAAAATTGTCTAAAAAGTTAGCCCAGAAAATCTTTCAGCTCAATAGAATAAAACTTTTGCTTGATCAACATACCCGCAAACTATTTTTTCATGCTTATATACAGCCTGACATAGATTATGCTTCCACATGCTGGGATTTAGCTAGTAAAAATCGTCTAAAGCGATTAGAATGTTTGTATAGACGTTCTTTAAAAATAGTGCTTCTTAAATCAACACCCTTGGAAGTAACAGATTACAAGGAACTTAATATTCTTCCCTTCCATCTAAGATGTCGTTTTAACGAAGGTGTGTTCATGTACAAAATTATGTATAATCTTGCGCCATCCTATCTTCACAACAAATTTATTGTAAATAATGTTCGAGGTAAAAGTATACTGTTTATCCCACGACCAAGAACTGATCTCTTTATGTCTTCTTTAATTTATGCAGGAGGTAAACTTTGGAATGAAATCCCTGATTACTTAAAACAAAAACCTAGTTTTTCATACTTCAAAACATCGTTTCAGAGATATTTGTTTCAGGTGGTCTGAAAGAGCTAAGCATTTGGCCCTGTCGTATATTACTATAGCCGAGAGGAAATGAATATCAGAAGGCGTGGACTGAGAGGGGACAGATGGACAGTGAAGAACTTGAAGGAAGGACCAGGGGCAATGAAAGAAGCTGCATCAACATGTTTCCTTCTCCTGCTTACACTAGAAATTATTGTTACGCCATTATTGAAAAAGTTTTATTTAGTTGATTGTGAATATAATGTGTGTATGAGTGTGTTATATTTGCTTGTAACCTTGTTTGAGAGTGTGCTGTCTTTTTCTTCATATTTTTTTCGTGTTCTCGTTAAATTGGGGCTTGTTTGTGTGTGTGTGTTGTGTGTGTGTGTGTGTGTGTGTGTGTGTGTGTGTGTGTGTGTGTGTGGTGGTGTGGTGTGTGTGTGTGTGTGGTGTGTGTGTGTGTGTGTGTGTGTGTGGTGCGTGCGTGCGTGGTGTGTGATGTGTGTGTGTGTTCATGCATTCTTCTACAAATTCCTTTGGTTTGGATGAGACTTGTTGGGTTTATTCTATAATATTTTCCTTAGGAAAATGGGGAGTGGAGTAGGGCATGGTGCAAAGAAACGTTGTACTTATTCATGTCCCTACAACATAGTATTAAATGCGTGTGTATATTCTCTGTTTATCTGTCTGTCTGTACCTGTCTATATCTCCGTCTCTATCTCTGTCTCTGCCTGTCTGTTGTCTGTTTGTTGTCTCTCTCCCTCCCTCCCTCCCTCTCCGCTCCCCCTCTCTCTCTCTCATTGTCTCTTTGATTTTCATCTAATAATAGTAGTAGTATTTCATTATGATGCTCATCAGGCTGACCTAAAGGAGAAAAGAAGAAGAAAAAAGAGAGAAAGAAATAAAAGCATGGGTAAAGTGTGTGAGGATTGTGGTGTGTGTGTGTGTGTGTGTGTGTGTGTGTGTGTGTGTGTGTGTGTGTGTGTGTGTGTGTGTTGTGTGTGTGTGTGTGTGTGTGTGTGTGTGTGTGTGTGTGTGTTGTGTGTGTGTGTGTGTGTGTGTGTGTGTGTGTGTGTGTGTGTGTGTGTGGTCGGGGGTGGGGTGGGGAGGGGGGTGTCCCTCTGTCTGTTTTTCGATGTGTTTGTCCCTGTCTGTTTGTATGTATGTATGTATGTATGTATGTCTATCTGTCTGTCTGTCTATCTATCTGTTGGTCGGTCTGTCTGTCTGTGTCTGTCTGTCTGCCTGTCTGTCTGTATGTATGTTGTTGTTGTTTTTTATTTTTTATTTTAAAATCTTTTATTTCGAGGATAATAGAATAAGCGCCCGTGTGGTGGTGTGTTTTTTTACATATAGTCCCCATGTGTCTGCAGTTTTGTACATTTTGTCATCCGTTCCCACAGGCACACAATGGCCTATTCTTCCGAAAAGCGGAACGGGTTTTAACGTGCGCGCAAGATGTTCTGCGAGCGTTTGCACAGGACCTCGCTTTATTGTCTCATCCAACGGACTTTATGTCTGTCTTTCTGTCTGTCTGTCTGTATTTCTGTGATTGCCTAGCTTTAGAAGTTCAAAAATATCACTGGGTTCTTGTAATGACTAACAAGCAATATCAGAAGTATAAAAAGAAAATGTTTCGCCGAAACAATTTATAAAAGTAGACAACCTTATTTTCTTAATGCAATTTTTTTTTAAAATAACACTGAAACGCCTTTCAACAATGTGAGATTGCATCAGACTCGCACCGAGTTCGACAATTATGCTTACTATCAATTTGAAATATTCCAACAAATCCCATTTTCTTTCTTTTCTTTACTTACAAACCCCGTCAATCCCAACCCCTCACATCTCATTCTTATGTATGCCTACCACAATCTAAAAAATATCATGCATAGTCAAACTCACACCTGGTGGTTAGAATGATGCGCTCGTGATCTGCTGACCCAGGTTCGAATCTCGTTCAAGAGGACTTTTTTCTCTGGAGTTAACATTAGTGCTGACTCCACTCTCCCCCCCCCAAAAGACCTTCCCATGAGACTATAAACGAGGTCCCGTGTGCGAACACACGCAGAACATCTTGCACACACGTTAAAACCCGTTCCTCTTTTTGGAAGAGTAGGTCATTGTGTGCTGGTGGGCATGGATGACAAAATGTATAAAACTGCATACACACGAGGAGAAGATGTAAAAAAAATAAAAATAAAAAGTACATGAGTGTTTATTCCATTATCCTCGAAGTAAAAGAATAAATAAATAACACTTGCTTTAAAATTCTCAACACAACTACTATGCTTATGCAACACTTGAAGAGCCTAGCTGACAGAAACACAGATCGAATAATGTAAAGAATATGAGCAATACATAACCTAAGGTCTCAGCCCTAGCTTTATATGTGGAAGGGTGATCAATTGATTGTGTTGTAGGGTATCGATCCACAACGTTGTTATGTATATACGTGAAGGATTGTGACACCTGAATAACAATGCACAGGAGTTTCAGAGGGACCAGGGGGAACGAGATTAGACCAGCTTCTAGTGCTAGCATTTTATGGATTCATGCACGTGTGGTATTGTTCAGGTCTGCATTGATAGTTCTTAGAAATTTCCAGTTCTCGGATGTGTTCAGTTCCCATAATTTGATATGCCGTTCTTGGATATGTTCAGTTCCCATAATTGATATGCCGTTCTCGGATATGTTCAGTTCCCATAATTTGATATGCCGTTCTCGGATATGTTCAGTTCCCATAATTGATATGCCGTTCTCGGATATGTTCAGTTCCCATATTGATATGCCGTTCTCGGATGTGTTCAGTTCCCATAATTGATATGCCGTTCTCGGATATGTTCAGTTCCCATAATAGATATGCCGTTCTCGGATATGTTCAGTTCCATTAATTGATTATGCAGTTCTCAGATATGTTCAGTTCCATTAATTGATTTTGCCTTCTCGGATATGTTCAGTTCCCATAATTGATTATGCCGTTCTCAGATATGTTCAGTTCCATTAACTGATTATGCAGTTCTCAGATATGTTCAGTTCCATTAATTGATTATGCCGTTCTCAGATATGTTCAGTTCCATTAATTGATTATGCAGTTCTCGGATATGTTCAGTTCCATTAATTGATTATGCCTTCTCGGATATGGTCAGTTTCCATTAATTGATTATGCAATTCTCAGATATGTTCAGTTCCATTAATTGATTATGTCGTTCTCAGATATGTTCAGTTCCATTAATTGATTATGCCGTTCTCAGATATGTTCAGTTCCATTAATTGATTACGCAGTTCTCAGATATGTTCAGTTCCATTAATTGATTATGCCGTTCTCGGATATGTTCAGTTCCATTAATTGATTATGCGTTCTCGGATATGTTCAGTTCCATTCATTGATTATGCCGTTCTCAGATATGTTCAGTTCCATTCATTGATTATGCAGTTCTCAGATATGTTCAGTTCCATTAATTGATTA
>CM054142.1:58930065-58931069 GCA_028751875.1 Rapana venosa
AAAGAAAGAAAGGAGCAAAAAGAAGAAGAAGAACAACAACAACAAATTGGGGGGGGGGGGGGGGGAGTCATTGTCTTATGGTGTTTTGTTGGCGGCGGGGGTGGTAGCGGTTTGTTTTTGATGTTTTTTGTTTTCTGTCGGAGTATAATTATCAAGCACAGACGAGCATTAGCATCATTAGGTCATAATTATGGAAATATCAAACCAAATTGCAACGCGCAGAGAGAAGCATGTAAGTTTAAATTAGAAAACAGACTTTCTCAAAGAGTCTCTTATTGCACTTCTTTTTCTAGCTGCCAGATTCATGACAGAGAGAAAAAGAGAGAGAGAGAGATAGAGAGAGAGAGAGAGAGAGAGAGAGAGAAGAGAGAGAGAGAGACAGAGAGAGTCAGAGAGAGAGGGGGGGGGGAGACAGACAGACCAGAGACAGACAGACAGAAACACAGACAGAAACACAGAGGAAGGAAAACATAAAGTCACTCGCCTAGGAAGACACTCTCTACAAGTTTACCTGGCCTAAATAACTGAAAAAATAATAAAAGAATATAAAACAATTTTAAAATCTATTATATATCCTGTAAGCAGAATACCATAACCAGACATAACTGCAGTGTGAGGTTCCATATTTAATGATGGGCAGTAGCATCCTCGTATCCCCTATGGCCCAACTGTGCACCTTTACAAAGTCATTCTGCTTTTCTCTTTGTTGGTTACCGTAACAAACAGTTTCATTGTTCATTCATTAGATTCTGTTAGAAATTGGGAATGTTTACTCTTCGGTACTCAAGAATTATTTATATTCATTGTGATTACTTTTCGTACCTGTTCTGTGTAGAAGGAAGGACGGTGGCAGGATGGTTAAGACGTTTGCCTGCCAACAAGTAAATCGTGAGGTTCTGGGTTCGATTCCCAGCCTCGCCCTTTCTTCCCAGTTTGACCAAAAAATCGAACTGAATGTCAAAGTCCTTCGGATGAGACTATAAAACCGAGGCCCCCGTTGTGCG
>CM054142.1:58931569-58939069 GCA_028751875.1 Rapana venosa
AAATTAAAAGGAAAATAAACCAACAGCAATCACCAAAATAATATAAATAAAAAGGAACAAAAGAAGAGCTCTTTTGCAAAATGATAACAAACAGTATTAAAGACTTAATATTTTTTTTTTTTTTTAAAGTATAACATTTTTTAAAAGACATAATCTACACTTGTGAAAGACAATTGAAATTTTCAAGAAATACCTGGAAATTTTTTATGAATTTTTGAGAGCGACAGAAGAACTTTTCAAGATTTCCCATTTCATGAGCCACAAAATTATAACTGGACATGACTTAAAGAAAATGCCGGGGAAAAAAAATCTTGTGATAAATGTTTGAAGCGGGACATTCCATGATAAAATGAAATTCATCCCTTAAAACAGACATTATTGCATTTTTAACATATTCTTTCTTCCCTTGGTATATTATCGAAACGTCACACACACACACACACACCACACACACACACACACACACACACACACCTTGATGAAGAAAGCAAATGCATGTACCATCTGAAATAAGAATTTGACTTGACACACCACCACCACCCCCACCACTACAACAACAAACAACAACAACAACTATTACTACTGCTGCTGCTGCTGCTGCTGCTGCTACTACTACTACTACTACTACTACTACTACTACTACTACTACTACTACTACTACGACTAATACGACTACTTCGACTACTACGACTACGACTACTACTACTGCTGCTGCTGCTGCTGCTGCTGTAACAATCTCTGACAACTCAAACCGTTGACCATGAATAACTTCAGATACGGCGCTCTTGCACTGAGCTATAAATTATACAGGGTGTCTATGTATTGGTGTTGTTGCTGCTGTTCTTGTTGTTCTTGTTGTTGCTGTTGTTGTTGTTATATTTATGTCCCAGTGGAGATTTCAGATTTGGGCATAACCGCAGAGCAAACAATTTTTTTATGTAAAGGGAAATAAACCATGAGGTTTCAGAGATTCTGCGATTCTCTCCCGTAGTCCGTAAAAATTAATCCTTACAATGGCAGACAGAGCTTGACTCATTCTGGGACATCAGTTTAATAATTATAGAATAACTTTTTTTTTTTAAAGTTGTTTATTGTTTGACTGCATCTTAATTGCCTTTTATTCTTTTTTATAAGTTCCCCTTGGCTAGTTTGCCACTTCTGTTATATTATCAAACTGATAGGTCTATGGGTTTTTGGTTTTTCGGGGGTGTTTTTGGTTTTGGTTGTTTTTGTGTGTGTGTTGGTTTCTCTTTTTTGGTTTGGGTTTTTTTTTTTTTTTTTTTTTTTTTTGGGGGGGGGGGGGGGGGGGGGTTGGGGTTGGGGGGGGGGGATATCTATTTCTCTACCAGGGAGGTAGGAGCAGATCAAATTTTTTAACACAGAAAAAAAAAAAATACATGTTTCCTACTAGGCTTTATATAAAGATAGTTAATAAATATTTTTTTTATATTATTTTTTTTAAAACAAGATATAGCGTATATAAATGCATTATTATAATTATTTTAGTATTATTTTTATTATTATTATATGATTTAGTATTATTATTATTTTTATTATTATTATATTATCTATCTTCATCTTCATCTCATCATTATTTTATTATTGTTGTTGTTAGTATCATTTTTATTAACTCTGTGTTAATTCCACATGCATTGTGTTTGCTTTGGTTTGATATTTGTTAAGTGTTGGGTTATTGTTTCTTTGTGTCATTTTGTGTGTGGTATCCCGATCTCCGTTTTGGACCCGTAATTTTTCTCCCCCCATCCAATAGATCATGGGAATGGTGGTTGGGCGCTTAGTCTTTCGGAAGAGAAAGATGTGACGATAAACCGAGCTCGTGGTGTCACACTTAATTTTTTTTTTTTTAGCGCTCGTAAAAAAGAACCCCGGCAACATGAGCATTTGTCCCTGGCAAAAATCTGTAGAAAAAAGCTAATTGATAGGGGGAAAACAAATACAGCTGCAGGACAGAAAAAGAATAAAAAAGGGGTTTGGGCTGCTCTTGTGGCGACGCACTCTCAATGGGGAGTCAGCCCCGAGATTTCACGAGAGCAGCCGAATTTTCACGCAGAGAAAATACTGCGTGACTTTAA
Organism: Rapana venosa; assembly: GCA_028751875.1. Taxonomy (NCBI): domain Eukaryota; kingdom Metazoa; phylum Mollusca; class Gastropoda; order Neogastropoda; family Muricidae; genus Rapana; species Rapana venosa. The sequence continues at coordinate 58,933,663 of CM054142.1, forward strand.
AGTGGTATAAATAAATAAAAATATTTATAAAATTAATAAACTTTTTTCCCTACGATTAGAGCTTCCGAGGTTCATCAATGCTGCGATATTTGCAATGCACCTTTAAAATTTTTTTTTTTTATAAAGTATATCACACATTAAGGTTGCCCATTCTGGTTTCGGGGTAAGAGTCACTAAACTCGTCACCAGTGTGTATGCGATTTTTAGTTTGTTTTTCGGGGGGTTTTTTTGGTGTGTTTTTGTTATATTTTATTAATCCATCATTAAGGTGCTTATTTGATTTCGGGGTGATGACGTCTTCGAAACACGCCCAAGCCAGTATGGCGTCCGTTTTTTTGTTGTTGTTTTTGTTGTTTGTGGGATAGGGATTTTTTTTGGTCTTCCGATTCAACTTGGCATGAACTAGCCTACTCTTCCTTTTAAAATAAATAGGCGGGTACGGGCTTTAAAATGCGACGCGAGATGATCTGTGCGCGTTCACTCACGGTGGGCCTCTCACTTTATTATACTAGTCTCGTCCGAAGGGATGATTGGAGCAGTGGAGTCGGCAGACGATAGCGATGTGAAACTTGGTGGGGATAATCGCTTTGAACGGTGTTTTTGCCTCTGTAGTAAGGTCCTTTCGGATGAGGACTATAAACGAGGCCCGTAGTGGCGAAGCACGCGGTACATCTTGCGCACAAGTTAAAAATCCTAGTTCTATTTTCGAAAGAATAGGCCATTGTGTGCCGGTGGGAAATACAGATGAAAAATTTACAAAAGCGCATTACACACGGGGACTGGATGTAAAAAAGCCATACGGGCGTTTTACCATTATCCTCGTTTATTAAGTAATATTTTAAAAAATCATGTCATCTGAGCGCTTTTGATTTGTCGCTTTAACAAGTTCAGCGCGCTATATAAACCATAATTATTATTATTATTATTATTATGATTATTATTATTATTAGTAGTTAAGTAGTTGTAGTAGTAGTAGTAGTGTAGTAGTTTAGTAGCTCGAAACGGTCAGGCCTGGAGACCGACACAGACTGTGCAGAAAGAGAAAGGTCTCTCCAATGTCGCCAGAGAAGAGACACTCTTGCTGCTCAGCAGCACGAGGGGCAAAGAGAAGGGGAAGAAAGGCTGCAGACAGACCAGCGTCAGACTTCATCTGTGCCTTCCTCTGCATACTGGGGACTGTCTGTCATTTCCAGTGTGGGACTGGCCAGCAACACCTGAACGCGCTTTTGTACCTGATAAATGGAACACCTAGAGGCTAGGCAATTTCCATAGTCTTTCGAGACTGATGGATGCCCACGGCTCAAACATGAGCAGTCAGATCGGGGTGGTCACATACGCAGTAGCGCGGTGGCTTCCCAACCCCACAGGGGCTGCACAACACACCACCCACACACCCCCCCCCCCCCCCCCCCCCCCCCCCTCCGCCTCGCCCTTCCCCCCCCCCCCCCCCACACCCCCCCCCCCCCCCCCCCTTCCCCCCCCCCCCCCCCCCCCCCCCCACCCCCCCCCCCCCCCCCCCCACCCCCCCACCCCCCCCCCCCCCTCCCCCCCCCCCCCCTCCCCCCCCCCCCCCCCCCCCCCCCCCCCCCCCCCCCCCCCCCCCCCCCCCCCCCCCCCCCCTCCCCCCCCCCCCCCCCCCTCCCCCCCCCCCCCCCCCCCCCCCCCCCCCCCCCCTGCCCCCCCCCCCCCCCCCCCCCCCACCCCCCCCCCCCCCCCCCCCCACCCCCCCCCCCCCCCCCCCCCCCCCCCCCCCCCCCCCCCCCCCCCCCCCCCCCCCCCCCCACCCTCCCACCCTCCCCCCCCCCCCCACCCCCCCCCCCCCCCCCCCCCCCCCCCCCCCCCACCCCCCCCCCCCCCCCCCCCCCCCCCCCCGCCCCCCCCCCCCCCCCCCCCCCCCCCCCCACCCCCCCCCCCCCCCCCCCCCCCCCCCCCCCCCCCCCCCCCCCCCCCCCCCCCCCCCCCCCCCCCCCCCTCCCCCCCCCCCCCCCCCCCCCCCCCCCCCCCCCCCCCCCCCCCCCCCCCCCCCCCCCCCCGCCCCCCCCCCCCCCCCCCCCCCCCCCCCCCCCCCCCCCCCCCCCCCCCCCCCCCCCCCCCCCCCCCCCCCCAAACACACAACCACCAAAATACCAAGCTTCCCCCGGGGCACATTTTTGCACCCTCAGAACCAAACCCACACACACCCACTAAAGGGGGGCCCAGAAACATCATGGCCACCGTGGGCCCCACCAGAACCTACCCTGCATGCCCGTGCAGCTTGGTTTGCACCTCCCCTGCCTCGGGTCCCACAGGCCCGACATGGCCCGCACCCACGCTGGCCCATCCGCCTTGTTTTAAGTTTTTTGGGGGGGGGGGGGGGTAGGGGGGGTGGGGTTTAGGGGGGGGTTAGGGTTTTTTTTTTTTTTTTTTTAAATTCAGAACACGCAAGCCACTACCACCCGCCCAAACCCTTTCCTGTGGTAAAGAAAGGAGAGAGAGTTCAAAGTCCGCGGAGCCCGAACACACAAGAGATGGACATTCTTTGGGGGGGGGGGGGGGGGGGGGGGGGGGGTTTTTTTTTGGGGGGGGGGAAAAAAAAGGGAAAAGGGAAAAAAAGGGGGGGGGAAAAAGGGGGGGGGTGGGGGGGGGGGGGGGTGGAACTTTTTAAAAGGGGGGCCCCCACACCCCCCCTTCCTCCTCCTCCCACAACCACCCCCAAACCATCCCCCCCCAAAACCATCCCTCCTTCACACTCCACACACCCACACCACACACCACACACCACACACCCACACACACCACCACCACACACACCCCACACCAAAACCCACACCCACACCCCCCAAACTCTCATTCCCTCCCCCACACACACCCCTCCTTTCTCTCTCTCCTCTCACCCCCACACCCCCCCCCACCCTCCCCCCCCCACCCAAAAAACTCGCGTCGGCCCAAAACCCCCCCCCCTCTTCTTCTTCTGTCTCTCTCTCTCTCTCTTCACCTTCTTCTCTTCTCTCTCTCTCTCTTCTCACTCCCCCTACCACCCCACCCCCACCCTCCCCCCCCCCCCCCCAACAACCCAACAACCAACAAACAAAGGCAATAACTCTGCTTCAACCCACCTCCTTTATCCCTCTCATTGATCTTTTTTTTTTTCTTTTTTTATTTTTCTTTGATATCTTTTTCCTTTTCTCTCCTCCCTTTATCGTTTTTTTTTTGGGTCTCTGTTCCGGCCCTGCTCTCTCTTCAACTGCTTTTCCTTCCTTTTCGGTGTTACAACTCCACGGTTTTAGCTCATCCAAAAATTTTTTTGGAGTAAATCTGCTAAATTTACTCGGGAAATTTTCCCTAAAGGGGCAATGGTGGCCAGATTCAGCGCAAGTTTTTAACACAAACAATCTTCTTAGCCTTAATTAACTCAAAGATTTCCCTTATTAAGCTCTTTGCTTCTAATTCGTTTTTTTTCCGCTGGAGCCTGCGAACCCCCCCCCCACCCCCCCACTTCAAATTTTTCCTTTTTCTAAAATTCTCTTTTTTCGCTTTTTTTTTTCTTCCTTTTCCCCTTTTCTTCTTGTCTTCCTCCTTTCTTGCCCTTCTCTAAATTTTTGGTTATTAAGGCCCCCCCCAAAAACCCCTTTTTCTTTCCCGGGGAAGTTAAAATGAAGCTTTTTTGAAGCGGGGGCCCTTAAGTCAGCGTGAGCATTTTCGCTCATATAATTTTAAAAGGACAAGGATAGTTGCTGTCAGAGATTCGAGAAGAAAAATATGGTCAGTGCAGATATATTAGCAAGTTCCCCACTACCCCCGTTTTATTTATTTATTTATTGTTATTTCGAGGATAACGGAATAAGCACTTACGTGCTTTTTTCATCCAGTCCCCCTGTGTATGCATGCAGCTTGTAATTTTGTCATCCGTTCCCACCGGCACACAAAAACCTATTTTTCCAAAAAAACGGAACGGGGTATAAAAGTGTGGCAAGATGTTCTGCGTGCGTTCGCACACGGGACCTCGGTTTTTAGTCTCATCCGAAGGACTAGCAAACCTAACTGCTTGCCAGACAGAGAACTTATTCGTATCTTCGGGAAATGATTTTTTTTTAAATTTAATTTTAGTGCATTTTCCCTGGCCTCAAATTTTATCAACTTTGGATACGTTGTTGCTGATAATCTTTTTTTTATTTTTTTATATTTTTTTTTATAGAGTAGAATGAAACCACAAAAAAACCCAAACCCAAACAGTTGCAATTTTTTCCTTGACAAAATCATTCCAGCACAGGACTATAATATAGTGGATGTCGAGAGCAAGGTTTGCTGTTATAATTATAATGTAAGGAAAACGGTTGCCTGTCAGAGCTGTTGAGCGTAATGAAACAACAAACAACAACAAAACTTTTGCAATTTTTTTCCTTGACAAAATCGGTCCAGTTTCTGGACTAGTATATTATAGTGGAAAATCGAGAGCAAGGACTGCGCTGTTATAATTAAATGTAAGGAAAACGGTTGCTAAGGGAAAATTGTTGAGTCTCTCTCCCTCTTCCCCCTCCCCGCCCCCCCCCCCTCTCGACCCCCCCCCCCCCCCCCCCCCCTGCCCCGCAACCACCACACCACCCCACCCCACCTCCCCCCCCTGTCGGCGGTACTTTCACCATCACCTTATTATCATCCCGTGTCTGACGTAAGCCGTTGTAGCGGCAACCCACAAAGATGCTGCAACCAGCTGTCGGTCGGTTCCAGGCCCCCGTTATATCCCTGGTAGGCATGAGCCTGTTCGCTATGGTGGTACCGGGTGGATGTTAGGGTAGGTCTAACACAGCGCGCGGTTGCCCACACAGCCGAAAGGACCCAGGTGGTTTGGTGATGTTAGTAGTTAAGATGATGTAGGGTTATTATGTGCCTGCCTAGAAAGATAGAAGTTTGGCTATTTTGAATTCCCTTTTTTAACCAGATCTGTCTGTCTTCTGTGTTAATCTCTGCCTGCCTGCCTGTCTGTCTGTCTGTCTGTCTGTCTGTCTGTCTGTCTGTCTGTCTGTCTTCTTCTTCTCTCTCTCTTTTCTCTCTCTCTCTCTCTCATCTCTCTCTCTCTCTCTCTCTCTCTTGTTAAATTTTTTGATACCGCATGCCCTGCATGTCTAGACAGGAAAGAAGATGAAGGACACTTTGTATTTAGATGTCCCCTTTTACTGGACATTAGACAGCAGTACAAACTTAACGTTGATGTTGGTGTTAACCTAGACAAAGCGCTTGTCAGTGTACTTGCTTGCAATTCACAAGCATCTCTAGTTTAAAAATCGCCAAATTCCTTTTAGCTGCATTTAAACTCAGACAGAACTTTATTTAAAATATGAGTAATTAAAGTGAAACACCTCCCGGATTAAATTGTTTCCATCTGCACTCAGCAGTTGTTTGTTTTGTTTGATTTTTTTTCTTTCAGTGA
>CM054142.1:58946569-58959069 GCA_028751875.1 Rapana venosa
ATTAGTAAAACAAATGGACATGAGGACAATTATGAGAAAAGACGAAAACAAACAAAAACAAAGTTAGCACGTGGGGTGGAACAGACAGCAAACAACAAATACAGAACATACAATAAAAATTAAAAAAAGCAAACCAAACCTAACTAGATAAACAAAACAAGCAAAGGAACGAGAATTGAAAGAAACCAAAAGAACAAAAAAAAAAAGAAAAAAAGAAACCAAAAAAGGAACAAGCCCCTCCAAAAACCAAACCCCCCTCCCCCCCCCCAAAAAAAAACAACCCCAAACAACAACACCCCACAACAACAACAACAACAAAACAACAACACCCCAACAACAACAACCAACAACAACAAAAACAACAACCCCTACACAAACAATACACACAAACAAACAAAAACAACAACACAAAACAATCACTAACCTGCTCACGTCTAACGACAACGGCTTACTGTAATAACACTGAGTACAACAGCAGAGACGAACACAACACCCCCCCCAAAAAAAACCCACACCAAACAAACAACAAAAAACAAACACAAAAAACCCACCCCAAAACCCCCAACCAAACAAACAAAAAACAACAACAACCAAAACAAAACAACAACAACAACCAAAAAACAAAAACAAACCACAACACAAAAACAACCAAAAAACCAAACCAAACAAAAACCAAACCAAACCAAACCAAAACAAACATAAAAACAACCAAAAACAAACAAACCGAAACAAACAAACAAACCAAACAAAAAAGAAAACAAACAAACAAACCACTAAGAGAGAAACCAAACAAATCAGGACTTAACCACGCATTCCTGCAATAATCTTGACCTTTCTTCCGTTCTTCCTGCTGTTGAAAAGAACAGAAAAAACCCTGGGAGATTCCATTCTCTTCAACATTGCAGACCGAACCATCAAGAGTTCTACTTGTTAAAATCTCCCGCTGATCATCAAGACCCAATGAGACACCTTCCCCCCCCCCCCCCCCCCCCCCCCCCCCACCAAGTAATGACAACAGACCATTATCATCCACCCCAAATCACCCACTTACTTACGCCAACACACACACACACACACACACACACACACACACACACACACACACACACACACACACACACTTTCTCACTCGGCAGACGCGTGCCTCACTTAATAATACCCCCCCCCCCCCCCCCACACACACAACACACACACTCTCTCTGTAATGACTGGGCTGTTTTACAAACCCCATTAATTTCACTCCACGTTCACCGATTTGCACATCCTTGACTGAATTTGTTTTCCTCCAAAATTGGTTGTAAGGAGTCTTTGTGGTCAAACATGGAAAGTCAGTACCACCCATCTTGAGTGTGAATGTTTTCCAAAAGCTAAACATCCCCCCCCCCCACCCCCTGCCCCTTCGCGTCCCCCTTCCCCCCCCTCCCCCCCCCCCCCCCCCCCCCCCCCCCCCCCCCCCGCGCACCTCATCTTCTCTATTTACTGGGTTCACCCGTTGGCATTTTTCAGCTTGGTCGAATCTCATGACAATGTCTTGACAATAAGGAGAGCAAAAGGCCAGGCACGAGTTGAAGTGTAAAACGTAGAACCATCTTCTTCAGAACTGGGTGGTTATGGTGTGGGTAGGTAGGTAGACAGATAGAAAGAGCTCTCATGATCCGTTGGTGTACGGCTTCATTGCTCATCGAAAATTGTTCTGAAGTTGAGTAGAATTGGTTGTTATCTTTATACGTCGTTACACTAAACAGAGTGGAGGAAGCTGGTTGCAAAATCTTCATTGGTACACAGCCACGGGACTACACTACGGGGATAGGTGGTGAGGTGAAAGGTGACGACACAAAACAAACTGGGGCGCGTGCGCGTTCCCCCCCCCCCCCCCCCCCCGGGTCCAATGAATCCTTGTTTGAGGTGTTCGCGTGTTTGTAAGTTTCTCTGTGGATGTCCTCTTCTTCCTCCTCTTCTTGTTCTCTCTCCCCCACCCCCCCCCCCCACCCCCCATCTTCCACTCGATGTTAATTCCTTCTGGTCACTGCACGTATCACTGGTGATAGTAATGTTACTGTTGTGGAAATTTCCTTTAGTTTAAAAGTCCGCTATGTCGTTAAACGGATTCCTTGTCCCTAAATGGGTGTTAAAAAAACGTTCAACTGAGCGAACCTGGTCTAAACGCTACTAGAAATTTCTTTTAAACTGCTCAGCACATCGGACATCGTTTTCTATCAACAACTCATGAAAACAAGACCCCCAAAAATGGCAATAAGCTATTTTACATAAATAAAAATTTAGTCGAAACTGCAACGTAAATCGAGCACTCGCTAACTTTCCCTGGGGAAATCTGTTGTTTTACCCGATTCGCACGCTCATAAAAACGATAGGAAATGTCAGATTTTGGAATATTTTTGTCTGGCGATTTGCAGTCTGTGCATTGGCAGCCAGACCACCTGGTGAAGGAAAAGAGAAGACAAGTTTCCACAGGAAGATTCCAGACCCCAATGGAGGAGTTCTAATCTCTGTTTTGAGCCTGTCCACTTTAAGACCAAAACCATTTAACGATACACCAACAGCAGACATCCACAATACGCACACTTTGACTCACTCATCACCCCTGAAACTGTTTCTTGAAAAAAAAAAGGACAAATAAACTGATTTTATGACAACGTTTCAGTATCTTTGTATACTTATAGGCAGCCATATTCTCTAATTTCAAGTCAAGTCAAATCAAAAACACTTTAATCATCCCATGAAGGGCAATTACAATACTGACAGGCAGATTGATACGTATCACAATCTCGAAAAACACACAAAAAAGCTACATTTCATGTTGGTTACAACACTCCAAAATAACTTCAAATAAAAATGTCACGAACACACACACACACACACACACACACACACACCAACTGGGAACACAATGTTATAAAAACCATTGACTAGAAAGACATATACATTTATTGTTTACGCACGCACATACGCAACTCGCACATACGCACGTATGTGCGTGTGCGAACACACCCACGCACACCCACGCGCATACACCGATGTATGAATACAATGTTTTAAAGACCATTGGCTAAGAAGACAGAGATTTATTTCGCACACACAATATGTATTGACTACTCTCATAACAATGACAATCAGGCAAATAATTCAGAGAAATGTAAAAACTAGGTAGTCAACGTTATTGTGAATTTAGAATTCGAATGAATACTAGCACAAAATAATTTCTTTTTCAGTTTTTATGGAAGCTGGTTGCAAGATCTTCACTAGTTGCCCCAAGGTCCAAGGGACTAGGGGATAGGTGAGAGGTGAGATACTCTAATTTCAGAGGTCCTTTTTTCTGTAACTGTGACTCAACTTTATTTTGCTAATAGCCATAGATGATGACTATGCCCACTACTATCTAAGAGTAGTTGATAACATTCTAGGGTCCAGCCCGAAAGTTTTGGCAGTTATCGATATAAGCTAACTACCAAGGCCTTTATTATAATATTATTATACTAAAAATGATAGGGGAGTGGGGTGGGGGTGGGGTGGGGGTGGGGGGGGTGGGGGGGGGGGTAGCTTAGTGGTTAGAGCGTTGCGCTCGTGATCTGACAGGCCCGGGATCGAACCACCACGGAGGCACCCGTTTTGGGGGATTTTTTTCCCCTTGGAGTTAACTTTAGTACTGGCTCCACTCTCCCCCAAAGTCCTTCGGGTGAGACTATAAACCGAGGCCCCGTGTGCGAATGCAAGCAGAACTTCTTGCACTCATGTTAAAAAACAAACAAACCTGTTCTGCCTTTCGGAAGAGTAGGCCATCGCGTGTCAGTAGAAACGGATGACAAAAAGTAAAACAATAAACCAACAAACAACAAACGAACAAAAAACAAAAAAAAAAGAAAAACGCATGCTTACAGCTTTCCTGTTGAGACGCCATCTCCGAGGTTAGAATGCAGCTACCTTAAATTAATGGTGGGTAAAACACGGTCGTATACGCAAAATTCTCAGCATTAGGTGAAACTCGGAACTCTAGCCGAGGTGTGAAAAAGAAAATGATATGTTGAGATTGTCTTCAGCCGTGACTGTGCCCTTAGCATAGCAACCTGTCATTTCTAGATACCAATAAAAATCCTCTGAAGTAGTAGTGTGGATGCCTGTATGGCCAGGAGGTACGTGCACCAGTCTCAACAACGATTCCCAGGTGGGATGAGTGAGATAGAGTGCACGTTCTGGGGGTTCACGTCCCAGAGTGTTGAGCTGGGGAACGCACAACGATAACAGCAACAGCAACAGCGACAATATTCTTACGGAGGCTTTGGCACTTCACGTGTGTTTATAACTAAGAATTTATTATTTAAAAAAACAACAACTATGGCTGTCCAGATGATGAAGAATCAAGGACTTTGATTTAACCATCTCTGTCTGTCTGTTCTGTATGTCTGTCTCTCTCTCTCTCTGTCTGTCTCTCTCTGTGTCTGTCTGTCTCTGTCTCTCTTTCTCTCTCTCTGTGTGCTTATTCCATCATCCTCGAAATAAAAGAATAAATCAATAAATAAAATCTCTCTCTCTCTCTCTCTCTCTCTCTCTCTCTCTCTCTCTCTCTCTCTCTCTCTCCTCTCTCTCTCTCTCTCTCTCTTTCTCTATGCGCGCGCGGAGGGGGGGATGATGGGGGGGGGGGGGGGGGACTCATATGTGTATGTGTGCGTGTGGACATGTAATACATGTTTGCTAATAGGTAGGTAGATGGATATTGGAGGAAGCTGGTTGCAAATTCTTCACTACTAGACTTATACGGGATAGATGACGGTGAAGAAAGATATTATTTCCAACGCGAGAACGTTCTAATAATTCTATCATTCTTACCGTAGAGAGTAAAAACAAAAATTCCACTAAGTTCTAACTATTCTTTGTTCTTGGTTAATTTTTATCCAGGAGTCCAAAACATAAAAAAGAGGTTTTATAAATTTAAAAAAACTACCCTAAATTTGACATTTTTCCACTTTCAAAACTTAAATTTTTTTGATTGGAAATCTTGATCGAACACTTGGCAGTAAGTTCTGCACAAAATTTCTAGATTTTGATGTTAAGAAACCACCTATCTAGCTTTACTTTTCTTGCTTGACAATGTCTTCCACCCACTGCTACACTAAATAGTGACAGTCCAAAATTAACCGCGAAAATCCCAGCTTGTGCTATCGCATAATATACAGGAGTGTGATAAGAGTGGTCCCGCTTAGTTTGGTGACGTGTGGCGGCCATTTTGTTTAGTTTTTCTCTCTGTTTGAAAGAAAAGCTGTCATTTGTGTGTACTGTTACAGGAAAGTAGAGGAACTGAAAGTGTTAAATAGGCGCGAGAGTGTTGGTTGCCTTGCTAATCTGTAGTATTAACTCAGTGTGAGGTTTCTCTCCTTATACCAGCATGTGTGTGTGTATTGGCAAAGTGTCTGCGAGGAGAGAGAGATAGAGAGAGAGAGAGAGAGAGAGAGAGAGAGAGATAGAGAGAGAGAGAGAGAGGAAGAGTGAGAGAGAGCATTGCTTTTGGGGTTTTTGTTGTTGTTGTTGTTGTTTTCTTTTTGTTTGTTTGGTGGTGGTGGTGGTTTTTTGTGTGTTTTAATGATAATAACAAGAAGAACAGCAAGAACAACAATAATAACAATAATAACAATAATAATAATAATAATGATAATAATGATAATAAAAAAGGGAAGTTGTATAGCGCTATATCTTGCAAAGACAAATCAAAGCGCTTGCATTCGACATATTATTTAAGAGAGAGAGAGCGAGGAGAGAGAGAGAGAGAGAGAGAGAGAGAGAGAGAGAGAGAGAGAGAGAGAGAGAGAGAGAGGAGAGAGAATGTACACAAAGTATAGAAGGAATACAATTTTTGTGTTACCACATGCACATAATACAGACAAAAATTGATTATAGTCTTTAAGGGCTATACCATTTTAAAGCGATTCATTCATTTTAGCAACAAGTGAAGCAAACTTTTAATATTTCTTCACAGATCACTTTTTGTTGTTTGTTTTGTTTTTCTTTTTTGACTTTTTAAAATTTGGGATGACTACTACTACCTCCTCCCCAGAGAAGACCAAGTAACAATTGTGAGGCTGAGGACTGGACACTGCAGACTCAGACATCGCATGTTTACCAAAGTTCCACATTGGCGATTCTGAGGCCTGCCCCTGTGTTAGCACTTCTCCCATGACAGTGGAAGAACACTTCCTCCAGGCCTGTCCCTCCAACACACCAAAACCTGAGGACTGGCCGATATCTGGCCTACTGACCTGCCGATGAGGGACAAACTCTTCAGACCCCTGGAGGGAGGGCCTTTCTTGCACGGCAGCATTTGTCAGGGATTCTGGAGTTGCTGTCTGAACCGTTCTACGAAGAAGAGGAAGTTGTCTTTCAGATTTACATAGAGATAAATAAATACTCAATGTTTCTGGTTTTTAACACACTGGATAAGACTTTAAAAAAATATTATCTAAGATATTGGTTAGTTGGAGGGGAGGGGGGGTGGGAGGCTTTAGGGCAGTGAATGATTCTGTGGCTTGTATGTGCCACATAACCTGGTGGACTGGATGGGGAGAAAATGGAGGCAACAAATCTGTTACCAGTTTCGGGTACAATCAGAAATTGTTATGGAGAGAGAGAGAGAGAGAGAGAGAGAGAGAAGAGAGAGAGAGAGAGAGAGAGAGAGAGAGAGAGAGAGCACGCGTTTCTGTTTGTCGTTCAGATTTGAACAACGGTTCCCTAGAGGCCTTCATTATCTTTTTTTTAAAAACAATTCCTCCTCCTCCTCCTCCTTCTTCTCCTCTTAACACTGGAGGATTAAAAAAAAGACAACAAACCCCGGGGACCACAAAAACCACAAAGTAACTGTCCTCGCAACGACCAAAAAACCAAAAAAACAACCCCGGGGGGGAAAAAACAACAACCAAAAAACAAAAAAAAAGAAACCAAAACAAATTTGTCATTTTTCTGGTTCCGTCATTATTCACCAGACAACTCCCTCCCCTCCTCTTCCTCCCTCCTTTTCCATTCAGGATAAATTGTCTCTAATTTGTTTTCTCAACAGAGAAGTGCCCGTGACACGTTTACTGGTAGTTTTCTGGTACCAGAGGCTAGCGAATTTGCCAAACGTGTAATTTGCAACCTCCCCTCCCAAATAAAACAAAAAACAACAACAAAAAACAAACCCACCCCCCAAAAAAAGAACAGAAAAGAAAAAAGAGGAAACCTGTCATTTTACTAACACAGTGGGGACTTGACTGAGGAAGCCGTTTTTCTTTTTCTTTTTTCTTTTCTTTTTTCTTTTCTTTTTTCTTTCCTTTCCTCAAGCATTTTCTCTCATGAAGGATGATGCTGACATAATTGAGAGTCCTGATCTGAAAGAGGAGGAGGAGGAGGAGGAGGAGAGTTTGGGGAGGGGGGGTGGTGGTGTGGGGGGGATGTGAGGGGATGGGTTGGGGGAGGGGGGGGAGAAGGAAAGAGGGAAGGGTGGGGGAGGGCTAAACTGCAAAACACAAACACACAACACACACATACAAAAGGATGTCAGAAAGAATCTACCTTTTTCTTCAACGTTTAGATAGAACAGGTCGCATTTTCTCTTGCAATAGCCTCTCTCTCTCTCTCTCTCTCTCTCTCTCTCTCTCTTCTCTCCCCTCTCTCTCTCTCTCTCTCTCTCTCTCTCTCTCTCTCTCTCTCTCTCTCTGTGTCTCTGTTAGCCAGAATCTCAGACTACTAGAAGAAGCCCAGTAGGAAGGGAGGAAAGGGAAGGGAAGGGACGGGAAGCGGGGAAGCGTTTAACGAAAGGGGCGGCGACTCTTCTCCGCCCCTGCGCACGCGCAGACAATGAGGAGGCTCATTAGCGCCAGATGGAGCCTACTAATTACCCAGCGTGACGTCACGGCGGTGTTAACCTTTGCCTGTCAAGAGCTGTGCTGGCACGAGTAATGACGGGGTTGTCGCCCCTCTCTGTTCCTCTTACACTGCCAGTAGTAACTGGTCCCCCTTTAACTCGGGGCTTGCTCTTGCTCGCCTAGCCTGGTAGCCTAGCCCAGCCTAGCCTAGTCCTAGTCCTAAGCTGGTGGTGGTGGTGGGGGTCGGATCTTCTTCCTCTCGCTTGTGCCTCGCCCCCTCCCCCTCCCCGGCCTCCCTCCCTCCCTCTCCCCTCCCCTGTGCTCATCTTTTCGCGACCTAGTCTGTTGTGACTGTGCCCCCCTCGTCCGCCCCTCCACCCCCCCCCCCCCCTCATCCCCCAAACCCCTTCCCTCCCTCCCTCCTCTTCCTCTCTCCTTCCTCCTCCCTTCATCCCTCCCTCCCTCCCACCTTCTTTCGCCATCTTTCATCTCTCCACTGCCATCCATCCATCCCTCTTCTTTCTGAAGTTGGGACAGTTTGTAATCAGCAACATCAACATCATTACCGGGCCTTGTAGTTGTAGTAGTAGTTGTAGTAGTAGGGAGGGAGGGATAACTGCTGCTCAAAAGTGAGCCTGTCTCTCCTCTCCCTCTCTCCCCCCCTATCCCCCCCCCCCCTCCCACCCCTTGTCCATCCATCTCCCTCATTTTCCCATCCTTTCCATTGTAATCACCCTCCCCCCTCCCCCCCCCCTCTCTCTCTCTTTCCCTCCTACCTCCTCTCCCAGATTTTTCCAGTCATTTTACAGTTGGAGGTTATGGTCACTTTTGTGGACAGAACTCTTCTTGTTTCTGTTAGAGAAGACTTGACATCAAAGTGATCGGCTGTTTTGGGGGAGTTTGGTGGGTTTTGTTTTTAGGCTTGTCCGAACGGGATTGGGGGATGGGGGGTGGGGGGGGGGGGGGGGTGTTAGTGTGTGAAGAGGTGTGGTTTGTTGGTGTGTGTTGTGTGGGAAGGATGGTCATTGAGTTAAGCTCTGGTTTAGCAGTTGGTATGTCCTTGCAGCTGTTGTAAGGTTTCCTTGGTGTGTGTGTTGGTTGGTGCTGAGAGTTGCTAACTGACAAAGAAGTGGAATTGTCTGATTCAGATTCAGAATATTTTATTGCCATTTAAGTCAAGTAGACTTATTTGACACAACAACAAAACAAGCAAACATCAGTTATAATCATCTCTGGCTCAAAATGATGTACACTAAAAGCATGTTGCATTTTACTTCTCATTTTCTCTTTTCTTAAAACATTCATACACGTATTTGATGATATCTGCTTGATAGATATCAACTGTGATTATGTCACTTAATTTATCTATACAAATGTTACGGATTTTTGTCTTTGGTTGTAATTTTTAATAGCAAATTGTTTCTGAGTTCATCATATGAGATATATTCAACGATTAAATGAAATTCATCTTCTATCTTGTTAACATATCTACATTTTCTGTCCTCTCTAGATATATTTTGGTGGCTCCCTTTATCATTAAATTGCGACAGCTTGAGCGACATTTACAATTTCGTCTTCTCATGAGCTTTGTTTTCATAGTTTATTAAGTATGGTTCCAGTCTGTATTCCTTGGTAGCAAAATCGTTAAATTTTAGTTTTGCAAACTCTTTTTTCTGGTAGATCCAAAATGTTTTATACATGTCCTCAAGCTTTCTTTGAACAGCATAACTCAATCGATAAACATCAAGAGTACTTTGATTCGTCCAGACATGTTTGAATCCAATTGTGTAAAGAATATTTTTTACTGTGTTGATCCATTTATCGGATGTAATCGTCTGATACAAATAATCGTATACTATTCTAATTAAGAGTTTGGCTTTGATTCTGTCAAATGAATCCAAAACGATATTATCTGGCATATGATTTTAAAGGTCATTGAAAATCTGTCTGTGTGTGGGTGAGTGGTGTGGTGTGTGGGAAAGAGAGAGAGAGAGAGTAGCTTGTTTGGTTGTTTCTTTTTTTTTTGTTATTATTTTTTTAAAATTTATTTTATTCTTTTATTTAGAAGATAATGGAATAAGTACTCATGTGCTTTCTTTATTTTTTAATCCAGACCCCGTGTGTATGCAGTTTTGTAAATTTTGTCATCCGTTTCCACCGGCACACAATGACCTACTCTTCCGAAAAGCGGAGCCGGTTTTAACGTGTGCGCAAGATGTTCTGCGCGCGTTCGCACACGGGACCGCGATTTATAGTCTCATCCGAAGGACTTTTGGGGAGAGTGGAGTCTGCACTGATGACTCCAGCGGAAAAAAGTCTTCTTGAACGAGATTCGAACCAAGGTCAGCAGATCACGAATACATCGCTCTAACCACAAGGCTATCCAAGGAGGTGTGAGGGGAGGGAAGACGCGGAATTCTGTAATTTGGTTAGGGGTTTTTTGTTGATTTTTTCTTTGATTTTAAAAAAAATATCAGACTTATTCAACAGCAAGCAAATTTGTCAAGTGTTTGGGAATATCAGGGCTGGAGGTGGTTTTGCTTTGTTTTGTTTTTTGTATGTGGGGGTTTTTTGTTTTGGGGGTGGGGTGGGAGGTGGGGGTGGGGGGTTATGACCATTAGCTGGTTTGATTCCTGAGTCCACAGATTGGGAGGTGCGGGCAGATGAGGAGGCTGATGACAAGGACTAGAACAGCAGCAGCAACAACAGCAGCAGCATCAGAAGCAGCAGCAGATGTATGACACTGATTGTGTGGAGATGAGAGATAGCAACGTGTTGTGAACAGGCGGGTGAAGGGGGAGGACAGACAAGCAGGAAGACATACATCAGCTCATGGCTGAGACATCCTTCCCCCATCCCATATCCCATCTCCCATCCCATTCCATCCCATATCCCCATCCAATCGCATCGCATCACACCATTTTTCAATATTCACGGTTTCAGGTTTACTGAGGAAGCGTCATAAAGTGGCGAACATTTTCTTTCTTCTTCTTCTTTGCTTCTTCTTTTTTCTTCTTCTTCTTCTTCTTCTTCTTCTTTCTTCTTCTTTTTTCTTTTCTTCTTCTTCTTCTTCTTCTTCTTCTTCTTTCTTCTTCTTCTTCTTCTTTCTTCTTCTTTCTTCTTCTTCTTCTTCTTCTTTTTTCTTCTTCTTCTTCTTCTTCTTCTTCTTCTTGTTGTTGTTGTTGTTGTTGTTGTTGTTGTTGTTGTTGTTGTTGTTTTTTGTTTTTTGTTCTTCTTCTTCTTCTTCTTTTCTTCTTCTTCTTCTTTTTCTCTTCTTTCTTCTTCTTCTTCTTCTTCTTCTTCTTCTTTTTGCAGTCCTCCTCCTCGTCTTCTTCTTCTTCAAACTTCTCAGTCAGCAATTATTGTTGTTGTCTTGTCTCATGAGCAAGAAATTAATGCATTACGCTGGCGTTAAGCGCCTAATAAGTCAGGCCCAGCGCATTCGACTTCGGCATAAGAGAGAATTATCATCTTTTAAGTCTTTCTTGGAGGGGGCGGGGGAGGGGGGGAGGCCAGGAGAATGGACCAAGAAGGCAGAAAATAGATAAGAAGGAGGTGACAGGAAGAAAAGGAACAAGGCAGAAACAAAGTTTGACGAAGTCTATCTATCTATCTATGATAGATAGATAGATAGATAGATAGATAGTATCTATCTATCTATCTATCTATCTATCTATCTATCTATCTATCTATCTATCTATCTATCTATCTATCTATCTATCTATCTATCTATCTGTCTGTCTGTCTGTCTGTCTGTCTGTCTGTCTGTCTGTCTATCTATCTATCTACCTATCTACCTATCTATCTATCTATCTATCTATCTATCTATCTATCTATCTATCTATCTATCTATCTATCTATCGATCGATCGATCGATCTATCTATCTATCTATCTATCTATCTATCTATCTATCTATCTATCTATCTATCTATCTATCTATCTATCTATCTATCTATCTATCTATCTATCTATCAGCGTTTCTTCAATACCCATTGAAACGGACTTCCAATCCAAATCATGATTCTTTTAACGAAAGATGTCAAAAGAGAGCGAGAGGGAGCAGACTGCCCTGTCATACTCCAGCACAGTCGTGTGTGGCATCAGGTGTATGTAGCCTATATGTATTTTTATTTTTTATTTTTATTTTTTATTTTTATTTTATATTTTATACCACTTAAAGTCACGAGATTTCTCTACGTGAAATTCGGGCTGCTCTCCCCGGGGAGAGCGCGTCGCCACAAGAGCAGCGCCACCCTTTAAAAAATTTTTTTGGTGATACTATAACTACCTTACTTGGAGTATTCAGCAACAATTGAAGGTCCGGTTGTCATTGTTTCCATTCTGTGAGATTGCAGCTAGCTATGTTCTCCGCACAGCGCTGAGCATCAAGCCGCTGTCTATCTCACCTTGAAAACCGAAGCAACTGATGTATGCTGTCTTCTTGAAGATCAAACTGGAACTCCGTGTGAAGAAATCTGTTGATGATAATATGTTTATACTGTCTTGAAAAGACGTTTTGGTTTTGGAGTGGTTTTTGGGGGCTGGGTGTTTTTTTGTTTTTGTGTTTACTTTTTTTGTTGTTTCGTTCCTGGGCTAGAGCTCCGAGTTTCACCAAATGATGAAATTTTTGCGAAGACGACTATTTTTTTCTT
>CM054142.1:58969752-58972252 GCA_028751875.1 Rapana venosa
AGGGGGAAGGGGGGGGGGATGAAGGGGTTGGGGGGTGGTGGGGGGGTGGGGGGCCTTCATATCTTGAACTTGCAAGATAGATAATAAATTTCTGTCCCCGAATTACTTGGGGGAGGCCATTGGGTGGCCAGAACATTTCCCTTGCGCGTGAAATCCTTCTCGGACACCTGGCATTGTGAAAGTGAGAGGGAGGAAAGGGCTGGGAATGGAAGGGTAGGGGAAGGGTAGAGGGGTGGGGGGAGGGTGTGGGTGTGTGTGGGTGGGTGGTGGAGGGAGGGGGTAGGGGGTTGGGGGTCCTGGAGGGAGGGAGGGAGGGTGGGTGGTGGTAGTAGGGGTGGGGTGGGGGGGTGGGGGGGGGGGGGTGGGATTGACTGAGTGAAAAAGTCATTTGTTATATGAACCACCAACCCCTGGTTTCTTTTATTGTACTTGCTGGCCAGTTTGTTGCTGTAGAGAGGAGAAGAAGGAGGAGAAGGAGAAGAAGAAGAAGAAGAAGAAGGAGGAGGAGGAGAAGAAGAAAAGAAGAAGAAGAAGAAGAAGAAGAAGAAGAAGAAGAAGAAGAAGAAGAAGAAGAAGGAGGAGGAGGAGAAGAAGAAGGAGGAGGAGAAGAAGAAGAAGGAGGAGGAGGAGAAGAAGAAGAACAAGAAGAAGGAGGAGGAGGAGGAGGAGGAGAGAGGAGGAGAAGAAGAAGAAGAAGAAGAAGAAGAAGAGAAGAAGAAGAAGAAGAAGAAGAAAGAAGGAAGAAAGAAGAAGAAGAAGAAGAAGGAGAAAAAGAAGAAGAAGAAGAAGAAGGGAAGAAGAAGGAGAAGAAGAAGAAGAAGAAGAAAAAGGAGAAGAAGAAGAAGAAGGAGAAAAAGAAGAAGAAGGAGAAAAGAAGAAGGAGAAGAAGAAAAGAAGAAGAAGAAAAGAGAAGAAGAAGGAGAAGAAGAAGAAGAAGAAGAGAAGTGTTGTGTGTTGGTATCAACTGAATAGTTTTTGAGTGCGATTTCTTTTGATGCGTGTTAGTGTTTTGTTTTGGTTGTTTGGATGGTGGGTTGGTTTTTATTTTGTTTCGGGTTTGATTGGGTTTATTCTCTTTTTTTTTTTTTGGGGGGGGGTGGGGGGGGGGGGGAGGTATTATTTTGTTGTTTTTATTTGGGTGGTGGTGGTGGTTGTTTTAGGGGTTTTTTTTTTTTTTTTTTTTTGGGGGGGGGGGGGGTATTTGTGTTGTTGTTTTTATTTGGGAGGTGGTGGTGGTTGTTTTGGTTTTTTGTTTGTTTGTTTGGGGGATGGTGGTGGGGGGGGGGGGGGGGGGGAGGGTTGCTGTTGCATGCTGTCTTTTTTGTCTCTGTATTTGTGTCTCAGTCATTGTATGTCTCTGTCTCTGTCTAATTTAGTCACTGAAAAAAAAACGACCAAAAAAAAAAAGACCACAACAAAAAACACACACACACACACAAAACAAAACCCCCCCCCCCCCCCCCACCCCACCAAAAAAAGAAAAGAAAAGAAGCAACAAAAAAACCCCCAAAAACAAACTTAAATCACCCAACCAACTAACACCACCATCAACAACAACAACAACCCACAACGACACAGCAAAATAAACTACTCAAAAAGCATTTCCAGCCTCCCTCCCCCCCCTCTCCCACCCCCCCCACCCCGTTTCAGACAAATAAGCAAACAAACCGCTGCAACAAACAAAGAAACGATCAAACCAATAAACAAGCAAACGTACCAAAAAAAAAAAAGGGGAAGAAAACCCGGATCTGTCAAAGGCTTATCTCCCCTCAATCTAGAGATCTTCATTCCTCCCTCCCTCCCTCCCTCCCTCCTTTCTCCTTCTGGTCCCAGAAACAGTCTCCAATCTCCCACCACACTACTCGTACCACAGTGGTCCATCTAACAAAACAAAACAAAAAACCCAAACGAGCAGACCCAATTAAACTTTCTTTATTTCCACAACTCTGCAACTTTTCACCCGTGTCAAAGGGGCGTAACGCTATGTATACGATTACCAAGGCCAATAACTATCACGAGAAGCGAGAGCGAGAGAGAGAGAGAGAGAGAGAGAGAGGAGAGAGAGAGAGAGAGAGAGAGAGAGAGAGAGAGAGAGAGAGAAAATCCCACCCCCCAATGTGCTGCAGAGGACAACAAAGAAGTTAGCCAGCAAATGGGCCACACTGTTTGGAGCGACCATTAAAACCTGACGCGGAAGGTGCGAAAAGATTATTTTCTAAATGGGAAAAGGAGTGATAAGGCAAGATGGATGACCAGACTGGCTCTGGGGATTTGTAAAACAAACCTCCTCCTCCTCCGCCTGCCACACACACACACACACACACACACACAGGCATCCACCAGTGCAGGAAACACACACACACACACACACACACACAGGCATCCACCAGTGCAGGCACACACACACACACACAGGCATCCACAAGCATCCACCAGTGCAGACACACACACACACACACACACACACAAGCATCCACCAGTGCAGACACACACACACACA
>CM054142.1:58987252-58994752 GCA_028751875.1 Rapana venosa
AAACCCTAACCAAAACAAACAAACAAACAAAAGAGAAAGAAAAACCAAACCAACAGAAGAAGATAAAAAAGAGAAAAAACAGACAAACAACAACAACAAGAACAACAACAGAGCCAAGAAAAATAACACAACCAAACTTAATAAGTCATAAAAATAAACATCTACACAATGTCAAATGGTACACATACTTGTTACACATAACTATAAGATATTGAAATAGGGCACTCATTAAAACTTATGTACAGAGGCAAGTCCAATAAAGTATTGAAAATATAAAATATGAACCCTTCATCAGGATACACTATAACTATAAGCGAGACGATAAAAGGTGAGAAAGAGACAGAGAGAGTGTGTGTGTGTATTTCAGAGATAATATCCAATATATAATTCCCAAAACAGTATGCGATCCCATCAACACTCATTTTAGATTATATTCGTTTCAAATTATATGTCATGATACTGAAATAAATTTAATACCCATACATCCACACAATAAAAACAAGAAACAAAGCAAAGAAGAAATCTAAACCTATACAGTCATTGAGGGAGAGAATATGAGTGAGTGAGTGAGTGAGTGAGTGTGTGTATGTATGTGTGTGTGTGTGTGTGTGTGTGTGTGTGTGTGTGTGGGGGGGGGGGGGGGGGGGGGGATTCAGGGATAATACTAAATATGTAATACTCACATTAGCACACGATCAACACAAACACTTTTTAATTATACTCATACAAATTGAATGTCATGATAATAAAATAAGTGCAATACCCATACACTCACATAATAAAGAGGGGGGAAAAAAGCCAATAAAGTCATAAAAAGAACATCTACACATTGTAAGTAATAGAAACAAATTCTTTTTTTTCAGGATAATGAATAAGTACTCATGTGCTTTTTTACATCCAGTCCCCGCCCGTGGGGTCACATTGAAAATGCACTCAGTACTCATATTTTCAAACAGTAGAAGCAAAGGGAAAAAACTTTTTTTTTAAAGAAAAGAGAGAAAAAGAAAAAAAAAAAAAAAACAGACAAAAAACAAACAACCCCGGACGAGCAAACGACAAAATAACCCCAGAAAACGCCCCCCCCCAAAAAAAAACACACACCAAAAAACAAAAAACAAAACAGAAAAAACCAAAAATAAATTTAAAGAGAGAGAGAGAGAGAGACAGAGGCAGATAAACAGAGAGAGAGAGAGAGAGAACAAAGAGAGAGACAGAGGAGAGAGAGACTCCTCCCCACAATGTACAAAATCGCTTTTTTTTAGGGGGACCTCCAGATTTCAGTGCCACCAGACAAACTGTCAAACTACCCCCCCCCCCCCCATCCCCCTTCCCTCCTCGCCCCTTCCCACTCCCCCACTTCCTCCCCCCCATGCCCCCCTCCCCTCCTTCCACCCAGTCCCTCCCCACCCACCTGCTAACTTTATCCCCCCCAAAAAAAACCCCGACCGTATTTCTCTCATCTCCTTTGACAATCTCTCTCTCTCTCTCTCTCTCTCTCTCTCTCTCTCTCTCTCTCTCCTCTCTCTCTCTCTCTCTCTCTCTCTCTCTCTCTCTCTCTCTCTCTCTCTCCTCCCATCCCCCCCCCCCCACTCTCTCTCTCTCCCACCCCAAGTTCCCGCCATCCAACCCCGTCTCTGTCGCAATCTTCGATTTCGATCGAACCATCACCAAAACTTCTTCTCGCTCTCGCGCCATCAATGCAAGGCCCATCACTCTGTCACTGTCACTGATAAGGGGAGCTCACCCCGCAAGCGGCCGCTCATCAAAAGGCGGCCTGCTCATTACAATAATGCTAATGTTATGCATTCTTAAAATCTGAGGGACAGCGAGCGCTCTTTTCGAGGGAGTGGGGTTTGGGGTTTGTCGTTTTCTTCTTCTTCTTCTTCTTTTCTTTTTTGTTCTTTAAATAAAGATTTTGAAATTGTTCTATTGAAGCAGATTTTCTTCTTTTTGTGTGTGTGTTAGTTGTTGAGATTTTCTCTTGTTCTTTCTTTTATTATTTTTTTTATAGATTTTTTCTTTCTTTTTTTTTTCTCTTCTTTTTTGTTTGGGTCTCCTTAAAAAATTTTTTTGGGGGGACAAGAACGTCAGTTGTTGATGATAACATCTGTGAATCTCTCTCTGTTCTGTTTCTTTTCCAGTTTGGCTATTTGTCTGTCTCTCTGTCTGTCTGCCCGTCCATGTGTGTGTGTGTGGTGTGTGTGTGGTGGTGTGTGTGTGTATGTGTGTGAGTGTGTGAATTGGCTTATTTTGTGCCATGAAAATAAATAATGTAGGTGGGTGAATAACTGCTTATTTTGATACACTTATAAAGTTGTTTGATTCTCTAATAAAACCGATGGTAGTCAATTGGCTAGGGAAAAAAAGATCAATAAAAAATATTGAAATGAAGCAAGACTGCTGTTGATGTAAACATATTTCTATCTTCTCTTACTAATAATATTCTGATATGTTGACCAAAGCGCAAGCGCCACAATTACACTCCTCCCCCCCCCCTCCCTCCTCCCCCTCACCCACCCCGACACAACACACACATTCACACGGGGATAGATAGGTAGATAGATAGAGAGGCAGAGACAGAGACAGACAGAGCCAGAGACAGAGGCAGACAGACAGACAGAGCCAGAGACAGAGGCAGACAGACAGCAGATGGACAGACTGACTAACTGACTGAGTGACTGATTGACAGAGACAGTGGTAGACTGACAGGAGAGAGAGAGAGAGAGAGAGAGAGAGAGAGAGATGAGAGAGAGAAGAGAAGAGAGAGAGAGAGATAGAGAGAGAGAGAGAGAGAGATAGAGAGAGAGAGAGAGACAGACAGACAGATAGACAGACAGACAGAGAAAGAGAGAAAGTGACAGAGAGACAGACTGACAGACACACACACACAGACACAGACAGGGACAGAGACACCGAGAGACAGAGAAACACTGAAAAAGAGAGATAGACAGACAGCAACAGACAGACAGTAGACAGACAGACAGTAGACAGACAGACAGACAGTGGACACACAGACAGAGAGAGAGAGAGACAGACAGACAGTAGACAAAGAGACAGACACACAGACAGATACAGACAGAAGACGGTTAGCGACAGAGACAGATACAGACAGACAGTAGACGGTAGCGACAGACAGACAGCTACAGACAGACAGCAGACGGTAGCGACAGACAGACAGTAGACACACAGACAGACAGACAGACAGCGACAAACAGACAGACAGTAGACAGACAGACAGCGACAAACAGACAGACAGTAGAGACAGACAGACAGTGGACAGACAGACAGAAGTATAGGCTCACCATCCAGACACACGAGAGACAGACAGAGACAGACAGGTAAGACAGATAGAGAAACAGACAAACAGACAGAGGCATAGAGAAAGAGACAGAGACAGAGAGACAGACTGACAGACACACACACAGACACAGACAGGACAGAGACACAGAGAGACACAGAAAACACTGAGAAAGAGAGACAGAAGTAGACAGACAGACAGTAGACAGACAGACAGACAGTAAAACAGACAGAGACAGACAGACAGACAGTAGACAGACAGAGACAGACAGACAGACAGTAGACAGACAGAGACAGACAGACAGACAGTAGACAGACAGAGACAGACAGACAGAAAGTAGACAGACAGACAGAGACAGACAGTAGACAGACAGAGACAGACAGAGACAGACAGACAGAAAGTAGACAGACAGACAGAGACAGACAGACAGACAGTAGACAGACAGAGACAGAACAGACAGAAAGTAGACAGACAGAAAGTAGACAGACAGTAGACAGACAGAGACAGACAGAGACAGACAGACATAAAGTAGACAGACAGACAGACAGAAAGTAGACAGACAGACAGAGACAGACAGTAGACAGACAGAGACAGACAGACAGAAAGTAGACAGACAGACAGAGACAGACAGTAGACAGACAGAGACAGACAGACAGAAAGTAGACAGACAGACAGACAGACAGACAGTAGACAGACAGTAGACAGACAGAGACAGACAGTAAACAGACAGACAATAGACAGACAGAGACAGACAGACAGAAAGACAGTAGACAGACAGAGACCAACAGACAGACAGTCGACAGACAGGCGGACACACTGACAGACAGACAGACAGAAGTATAGGCTCCCTTCAGACATATGAGAAAGAGAGACAGAGACAGTCAGACAATCAGACACAGAGACAGGCAGTCTTGTATAGTTTACCATAGTTTAGTTTTTTTATTCTATGTCTGCATATACATTATCTTTTTTTCTCGCTTTTTTAAAATCTTTAGATAGATGGCTTGATGAAAAAAAAAAAAAAGCAAATGCACTGCTTGTATTCAATGTACCATCTGAAAATAAAGTTTGACTTTGACTTTGACAGTCAGACACAGCGACAGACAGACATAGAGACAGACAGACAGACAAACAGAGTAACATGTGTACGGACGGCCCTCATCATCATCATCATCATCAGGAGGACACCAAGAAAGAAAGAAAGAGAGAAGAAGAAAAAAAAGGAAGCAGCAGTCAGCAGACTGATAGATGCTGCGGATGGAGACATCACAAGTTAAACAAACAAAACAAAAAAAAAAAAAAAAAAAAGAAAGCCACCCCCCACACCATCCATACCCGACACAAAATGAACTGCTCTGCTGCTGCGGCTGCTGCTGCTACTGCTCTTTTTACCCCCTTTTCTTTTCTTTTCTTTCTTTCTTTCTTTCTTTCTTTCTTTTTTTCTTTCTTTCTTTTTTGGGGGGCCTTTGAGTTCCCCAGACAAACTTCTGGCCGCTTGCTCATTTAGATCGTGATCCAGATGCAGAATAAACAGCCCTCACCTCACACCACCACCAACTACCACCACCACCACCGACAACAAACTCAACTCCCCAACCCCCCACCCTCCCTCCCCCCAACCTTCCCACCCTCCCCCCATTCCTCCCACCAAATGACCCTACTACTTCCTCCTCTTTCTCCTACCCCACCCACCCCCTACTACCTCTACCAATACTCTTTTCTACTACTGATTCCCCCCCCCCCCTCCCCCCTCTGCCTCATACTTCAATCTACCCCCCTTCCCCCCTTCCCCCCCCCCTCTTCCCCCTTCCTCCCTTTGCCTCCTCTCTCTCTTCATTCTGACCCTTCCCTCTCTTCCCAACCCTCACCAGCCCATTCCCCCAACTTCGTTTTACGCCGAGTTTCAGCACTTCTTCTTCTTTTTCTTCAACTCTCATCTCCTCAACTTCTCACTTTCTCTTTTTCTCTTCCTCCACTCCGCCCAATTCCATAGCAACTCGAACAAGAAATGCATCACAAACCTCTCTTCTTTCTCATCGGTCAACCTCTAAATCTTTTCTCCCTCTCCTCTATCAACTTTGTATCTTCTCTCTCTCCTTCTCTCTCTCTTCTCTCTCCTCCTTCTCTCCTCTCTTCAATCTTCTTCACATCTCATCATCCTTCTCTTCTCTTCTCTCTCTTCTCTCTCTCTTCTCTTCTCTCTCTCTCTTCCTCCTCTTTCCTGCCTCCTCCAACCTCTCATCAAATCCTTGCTCCCTCCTCCTCCTCCTCCTCCTTCTTCCTTCTTCTCCTCCTCCTCCTTCCTTCTTCTTGTTCATCCTCCTTCCGACTCCTTAAATCGTCGGAAATTCCCTCTCCCCTTTTTATTGCTTGCCTCTCAATTTCTCTACCAAAGACATGTCTTCTTGAGAAGTTCTTCATCTGAGCAATCCATCAGCCAGCACATCTCTCAGATTTTCTACGAGACTTGAAAAATTCGAGCTTTCGTATAACTGTCTGCAATAGTCTCTCTCTTTTCTTCTTCTTTTTCCTAAATTCTTCCGTGAGGGTCTTCATCAGAACTCTTCATACGGAATTAGTTTGACTCTGCCTAACCTCTGATCTCTTTGCATCTGCTCTTCTGGGCTCTTCTCCTTCTTCTTGCTTTTCTTTTCTCCTCCTCCTCCTCCTCCTTCCTCCTCCTCCTCTTCCGTCCTCTTCTCTTCCTCTTCTTCTTTCTTCTTTCTTCTTCTTTTCTCTTTCCTTGCTTCTTCTTTTTGTCCTCCATAGGCCCGGCTTGAAATTTCTCAGGTCTCGAGTATCTTCTTCCTCTTCTCATTTTTTTTGTTTGTTTGTTGTTTTTTCCTGTTAAGTTCTCGTCTTTAAATCTTCTTCATTCTTCTTCTCTTCGATTCTTCCTACTCTTCTTCTTAGATCTTCTTTCTTACCCAGTGTGAAAGGTGTTGTTGTTGTCAGTTAGTTAGGGCTCAAATTTTAACCAGAGGAGGTCTTTTTGTAAGAGAACTTCAATCATAGGGTGAAATTAAGTTTGGAATTTCCAACCTTCGGAATCATTCTTTGCAAATCAGGCTTGTTTGTTCTAATTCCCATTGGTCTCATTTTAGTTCTTTGTTTGTCTCTCTTCTTGTCTTGTTGTTCTTCGTCCTGTTTCTTCTTCTGTCTTGTTCTTTCGTTATTTTTCTTCTTTGTTCTTTCTTGTTCTGCTTGTTCTTTTCGCTTTTTTCTCTTGTTCTTTTTTCTGTTCTTCTGCTTTTTTTTTCTTTCTTTTTCTTTCGTCTTCGCTTCTTCTTCCTTCTTCTTGTTCTTTCTTTGTCTTGTTGTTTGTTGTAGTTTTTTGTTGTTTTTCTCTTCTTCTTCTTCTTTCTTTTTTTCTCTTCTTCTTCTTTGCTTGTTGTTGTTGTTGTTGTTGTTGTTGTTTTCTTTCTTCTTCTTCTTCTTCTTCTTCTTCTTCTTCTTCTTCTTCTTCTTCTTCTTCTTCTTCTTCTTCTTCTTCTTCTTCTTCTTCTTCTTCTTTCTTCTTCTTCTTCAGTGCAGTGTGTGTGTTGTTGTTGTTGTTGATCAGTATAGTATAGGAGATGCGATTATATACCAGAGGAGATTTCTTTTTTGGTAAGAGAACTTGAATAGCCATAGAGTAAAATGTTACTTTTTGATTTTTTTTCGCCTTACGAAAATGGATTGCAGTTTTATAAAAGGAGAGTTTGTGTTTTTGTCTTCTAATTAAAGTATGGTGCTGTACTTCTGTAGAGTTTGTTGATTAGTGCTGCAGGAGAGTGATACGCGAGGATATTTTGTAGAAAACTGTATAGAGATCGAGTAAATGTTACTTTTTGAGGGAATTTTTTCTCTGTAGAAAAAATGAATTGTAGTTTCATGAAAGGAGAATTTGTGTTTTTGTGCTTCTGATTTAATTTTTGATGTTGTAGTTGAGTTTGATACAGAAAAAAAGCGGTTTCTTCTTGATAAGATTACATCAATGAATTTGATTGGAAGTGTTTCTTTATTTCATCGCATTTTAATATTATTTATGTTTAATTTTGCTGTATTGGCAGTAAAAGGCTGGCTGTGAAACAGCTGATAAAATATGAATCATTGCATTTTTACAAAATATGCACATGGGCAAAATTCTAATCCTGAACTCTTTCTACTTAAATCTAAGTATTTGACCCCCAAAAATCACCACCAGTCCCAGCAATTATTAC
>CM054142.1:58999752-59002252 GCA_028751875.1 Rapana venosa
CCAACTCTCCCAGCAAGGGGAGAGAGAGAGAGGGAGTCATCATAAACCTATCAGATCTTGCAGGGCCTATCGCACAAAGCAGTTGCCTATCACACTGGCCACGAGTGCCTATCAAATCCTGAGCTATCAAAGATGAAAAGACAGCCTCCCTGGATTTTGCAGTAGTAGTTGTTGTAGTTGTAGTAGTAGTAGTTGTAGTAGTAGTAGTAGTAGCTGTGGTAGTAGGGAATTATTGTTATGGTTTTTGGTTTGGGCTGCTGCTTGAAACGTGCTGCGTGCGGCCCTAGGATGTTTAACATGTTTAGCATGCATGCATGCAGTGTTGAGGGATGGGGTACTGTTGTGGTGGTGGTGGTGGTGGTGGTGGTGGTCCATTGTTGTGCATAGTGAGCCGAGTGCATGGGGGCAAAAGGGTTTTTTGTTGTTGTTGTTTTCTGTGGTATTGTTAGAAGGAATATCCGGCTAGTTGAAGATTTATGTTCAAGTCTTTTTTCGTTCAGGGTTGGGATCTCTCTCTCTCTCTCTCTCTCTCTCTCTCTCTCTCTCTCTCTCTCTCTCTCTCTGACTGCCACTCTGTCCTTTCTCTCTGTTACTCGGTGTCTGTCTTTTTCTGTCTCTGTCTTTCTATCTCTGTCTCTTTCACTGGTGCAATGATTCAGAGCACTCGATTTCCCCCAGCCAATGTTAAGCAGCATCAAGCGTGGTTACCAAGTAGATGGGTGACCGTTTGCGCACCTTGGCTTCAGTACAGTTCCCCGGTTCACCCAGCTGTAAATGGGTTCCTTCCTTCTTTAGGGTCAGGGAAGGTAAAGCAGCGAGGGAGAGGAGATGGGCACCTCCTGCCCTCAATATGCTGGCCCCTGGAGAAGTTGAGGTCTCTGATGCCTCGCTCCTCTACGACCACATAGGTTATGGGACACCTTTACCTTTTATGATTTACATTGTCCTTTGTGTGAGATATCACAACAAAGTACGTTACAATTTTCTTTCTGTAGTTAACAATCGAATGCCAATAGGGTGGCATTTATTTATTAGGTATGTTTTAGGCAAATGGTGCTATTTTCATTTATTTATTTATTCTTTTATTTCAAGGATAATGGGATAAGCATTCACGTGTGTTTTTTTTTTACATCCAGTCCCCATATGCATGCAGTTTTGTAAATTTTGTCATCCGTTCCCACTGGCACACTGGACCTACTCTTCAGAAAAGTAGAACAGGTCTTAACGTGTGGGCAAAATGTCCAATGCTAATTTTTAGTGTATTGATGTCATATAAAAAAAAATGAAATATGAGTTAAGTTGTTCAGAATTTATCTGTTACCTTTTCTTTTAAATTAGGGTTTTCAAATATAGAAAAACAGACTGATGCAGCACGATGCGAAATACAGTTTTCTTGATATTTTTGCAATACTTAACTTTTTACTTTGTTAATCAAAGATGATCTTTTGTTTTACATTCCCTGACAATATACTACCAAAGCCTAAGTTTGCCCAAGGGTGGTAAAACACATACAATTTTTCTTATGTTGCAACATTGAGAGTTTAAGCCTAACATCATGACCAAATGACTGAATAGGAAAACTTAATGTTCAATTGAGGGGAAAAAAAAACTACACTCACGAACGATAAAAAAAGGAAAACATAGTAACTCCATCATTTTTACCCCCACTGTGGGCAGTCCATGAATGAATCAATACACTTTAAGAGAGTATGGGTATTTTTTTCTTGTAGAACATAGTCTTTTTGTGAACCAATCAAATCCAAGACCTGGCTTAATGAATAAGAAACTCGTTTTGAGCCAATCAAATCCAGGACCTGGGTTAACCAATAAGAAACTCGTTTGAAGTGCTCCAACAAGTACAATTAACCAGCTGACCAATCAGGTGCCAGCCGTGCGCCCAAGTTGCAGCTGAGATACAAAAAAACATCGTTCAAGACTATTCCCAGGTTTGTTCTCCAAAAGTACCAAATTAAATAATAATAATAATAATAATAATATATGGAATTTATATAGCGCTGAATCTTGTAAAGCAACAAATCAAAGCGCTCAGATGCCTTT
This sequence comes from Rapana venosa, assembly GCA_028751875.1. Taxonomy (NCBI): domain Eukaryota; kingdom Metazoa; phylum Mollusca; class Gastropoda; order Neogastropoda; family Muricidae; genus Rapana; species Rapana venosa. Next base: position 59,001,811 of record CM054142.1, read on the forward strand.
TTTTAACATCCAGTCCCCGTGTGTATGCGGTTTTGTAAATTTTGTCATCTGTTCCCATGGCACACAATGGCCTACTCTTTCGAAAAGCGGAGGATTTAACGTGTGCGCAAGATGTTCTGCATGCGTTCGCACACGGGGCCTCGGTTTATAGTCTCATCCGAAGGACTTTGACATTCAGTTCGATATTTTTTGTCAAACTGGGAAGAAAGGGCGAGGCTGGGAATCGAACCCATAACCTCACGGTTTACTTGTTGGCAGGCGAACGTCTTAACCATCCTGCCACCGTCCTTCCAATTAAATTAAAGACGATAACTTTATCTTCTTCTCCTCCTCGATTCTTCCACCTCCACAGAGACTTGCAAAGAAACTTGTAAACTTAAGTAAAAAAAGAATTTTAAGTAAAGAATATATATATTTTTTAAATCATGAGTCAAAACTCATC
>CM054142.1:59007252-59022252 GCA_028751875.1 Rapana venosa
CAACCAAAAAACAATCTTGACAACCCATCATTGGGATCTGTGGGAAGCATCACTAGCCGCGCTGATAATAATGATCGTTAGGAAACGTTTCTCTTCGTTTTCGTTTTGTTTTGTTTGATTTTATTTTTTATTATGTGTTGAAGACCTGTTGATTTCCAACAGTTGCGCTATATGGTATTTGAGTTTTTTTCATTATTTTAGGTGACTTTCATGTTGGCTTAGGCTATGTAATAAGATTATCTATTAATTTTTTTTTATAATTTTATTTATACCACTTTAAGTCACGAGATTTCTCTGCGTTAAATTCGGGCTGCTCTCCCCGGGGAGAGCACGTCGCCACAAGAGCAGCGCCACCCTTTTTTTTTTTTTTTTTTTTTTGGTCTGCAACTGTATTTCTTTCCCTATCAGAGTGGCTTTTTTCTAAGAATTTTGCCAGGGACAACTCTCTTGTTGCCGTGGGTTCTTTTTCGTGCGCTGCATAATTTTCTGTAACACACGGGACCTCGGTTTATCGTCTCATCCGAAAGACTAGCGCCCAGACCACCACTCATGGTCTAATGGATGGGGGAAAAGTTTCGGGCCCAGACGGGATACGAACCACGCACACTTCCGACCCGGACTTTTCGCTTTCTAGACAGGCGCGTTACCTCTAGACCACCGATCCACGATGATGAATTTCTCAGTAAAAAAAATAGTGTTAGTTTTTACAGTTCAGTTTGCTACTACTGTTTGATTACATTAAACCAAGTAACTCCATTAGTATGTAAGTAATAAACATTAGTGAGAGTAATTGCCATGTACCAGTAACTTGCTAGAATAGTAGTATTCATAGATTTGTAGATACGCGAGCCTTGATATAATTATACATCTTCATCTTGTTCGTTTTCAGATGACGATGGCAACATTTCACTTCAAACATAATACTGAACCAACAATTCATAACCACTTGTTATAATAGCATGGAAAAGTAATTCAAATCGCTCTCTCCTCAATGAATTCAAAAACCTGTTTCGCTTTTTTAAAACATAATTATTTAATAATTATTTACTAGGCGAATGTATAAAAATGACAACATCTTTTTATGTAGTGAAACCTGTGCAACCAGATCCACAAAAAAATCATTGAATCGAGTGTTCATTTTTTTGTCATTTACTGTGAATAAAATCTCTGCACGTCTTTTTTGATTGTATAAAAACACTTTTCGCATCCGGATAATAAAAGCCCCCATATTTTTCCAGTCAGTTTACTTTTAAGAGAGTCAGTTTACTTTTAAGAGAGAGAGGGGGAGAGAGAGAGAGAGAGAGAGAGGGGGGGGGGGGGGGGATGGTGGTGTTTGTGTAACAGTCTCTAAACAGCATGAATGAAAACTAGTTTACAATAATTATGTGTCTTTCTTTCTTTCTTTCTTTCTTTCTTTCTTTCTTTCTTTCTTTCTTTCTTTCTTTCTTTCTTCTTTCTTCTTCTTTCTTCTTTCTTTCTTTCTTCTTTCTTTCTCTCTCTCTTTCTTTCTTTCTTTCTTCTTTCTTTTCTTTCTTCTTTCTTTTCTCTTTTTCTTTCTTCTTTCATTCTCTCTTCTCTTCTTTCTTTCTTCTTCTTTCTTTCTTCTCTTTCTTTTCTTTCTTTCTTCTCTTCTCTTCTTCTTTCTTCTCTTTCTTTCTTCTTCTTTTCTTTCTTTCTTTCTCTCTTCTCTTCTTTCTCTCTTCTCTTTTCTTTTTCTCTCTCTTCTCTCTTCTTTCTCTCTCTCTCTCTCTCTCTCTTCTCTTCTTCTCTCTCTTCTCTCTCTCTCCTCTCTCTCTCTTCTTTCTGTCTCTCTCCTCTCTCTCCCTCTCTCTCTCTCTCTCTTTCTTCTCTTCTCTCTCTCTCTCTCTCTCTCTCTCTCTCTCTCTCCTCTCTCTCTATCTCTCTCTCTCTCCTCTCTCTCTCTCTCTTCTTCTCTTCTCTTTCTTTCCTCTCTTCTTTCTTTCTTTCTTTCTTCTCTTTCTTTCTTTCTTCTTCTCTTTCTTCTTTCTTTCTTTCTCTTTTTTCCTTCCTTTCCTTCCTCCTTCCTTCCTTCCTTGCACGGAAATCAAAAGGAAGGGACCACAGGTCATGTTAAGTAATGGCTATCTTAACTGCCTGAAAATTGTGATCATTATCATTTCTTTCGTTTCAGTTTTCTTTCTGGTTTTTCTTTCATTTCTTTCCTTCTTCCTTTTGACAACTCGTCTATTATAATTATCTGATCTATGTCGTGCATCATGTTTATATCTATGTCAATGGGAATAGGTGTCACATGGAACAGACGTCCTATTTAGATGCCGACTTCAGGAAAAAGGGATGCGGAATGAAAAGAGGAGGGATGGGGGAGGGAGGGAGGGAGGGGGGTATCTTAATTTACATGACAGATACTTGGCAACCATTATCACGTTTGTCCTCGTTTAGACAAGCCATCCGCATGACCAGTGTTGTGCATCAGTAAGCGTTACTGATCATAGTGAGAGTTAAGGTTGATGTCTTGTTGTTGTTGGTGGTGGTGGTGGTGGTGGTGATGATGATGACGATGATGTTGTTGTTGTTGTTATTTTTTTGCTGTTGTTTGTTGTTGTTGTTCTTCTTCTTCTTCTTCTTCTCTCTTCTTCTTCTTCTTTTCTTCTTCTTCGTAATTCTTCGCAATTCTTCCTTCTTCTTCTTCTTCTTCTTCATTTCTTCGTCAATTCTTTCTTCTTCTTCTTCTTTCTTCTTCTTCTTCTTCTTCACAACTCTTCTTCTTCTCAAGTCTTTTTCAGATTCTTCAGATTCTTCGGATTCTTTGCATTCTTCACATTTTTCTTCACATCCCTCTTCTTCTTTTGCTTCGTTCTAATTGGTCTTTATTGACAAGGACTAAAAGAATTCAACCCAGAATATTTAACGATGAATAATATACACCAATTTCAATGTAGCCTATTCTTTGTCTTAAATTTGCTCTGATTTTTCGTGCTTGCTTGGGAACTTACGTTTCACCTACCAACTGGCTGCTCCAGATTCAACTGACCTTTTTCCCTTTAAAAATTTCGTTTCTTGGCTTAGATCTCTGAGGTTCACCAATTAGTGAGATTCTGCGTATGCGACCGGTTCATAAGTATCTAGGCTAACTCGTAATAGAAAATAAGTTAACAAAGTATCTAGGCTAAGTGTTAATGGCAGAGATGATAACTACGTCACTGAGTTAGTGTTTTGGTAAGGAAAGCTACACACGTTTGATGCCACCTGTGCTTGGAAATATCCTGCACCCTATGGTTCTTTGCTTTTGTTTTCATTTTTTTGCAGTGGTAGTAAAGTTTCATCTGTATTTTAAATAGTATAGAAAATGTTTTCTATTGTAGGATTGTTGGTTTGGTTTTTTTCAATGGTTTCTCAAAGTTTTGTTTCATATTAGCAAAATGTTGCACTTTTTTTTTGGTGGGGAGGGGGGGGGGGGGGGGGGGGATTTATCAGTTTTGTATTTTTCTTCAAACAGACAAACAAACACTTATTTTTGTTATTCAATAGCTAAGAAAACTCGATCGTTGGTAAATTATTAACAAGACAATGTTGTTATGTTGTAATATGTTGTGTTGAGATTGCCTTCAGCCATGACAAGCTCTTAGCATAACAACCTGCACTCTCCTTTTGTTAAAGGAGAGGAAAAAAATCCTCTGAAGTCGGAGTATGGCTGCCTATAATTATGGTGAGGTACTTGAAAAGAGCCATACACGAAAACTTCTCATTCGGTGTACTTCCTATCTCACAGTGATGCATTCCTAGGTGGGATGAGTGAGTCAGAGTGTGGCATGTTCTGGATGACCCCCAGGGTGTAAAACTGGGGAACGAACGAACGAACGAACGAACAACAACAACAACAACAACAACAACAACAACAACAACAAGACATTAAGACTGTGAAATTTGAAAGCCTTCAGTTAACCAGTTCAGAAGTTAACACTTATTTTCTCAATATGCCTGTGTTTTAATAATAATAATAATAATAATAATAATAATAATGATGATGATGATGATGATGATGATGATGATGATGATGTATGGAATGTATATAGCGCTGAATCTTGTAAAGCAACAATTCAAAGCGCTCAAAGCCCAAAGCGTTTTCATGCACACCTGGCTGCATAGTTTGGGCAGGGGGAGAAAACTCGGGCCGTACCTGTGGGGTAGAAAGAGTTAATTTAATTTAACGTGCATACTTGATCTTCAGCATGTGTATATACGTGACATGAATTAAACCACTGGCCCATGGCGAAGACAGCTTCGTTTTTGCTAGCCGTAGTTTCATTTGACAGTATTTATGCTTCAGTACAGCGTAGGCTTCCTATTTTAGCTAGGGCCATAACATTGCTTTCTGTATGAATCTGTAATTTGATACCCTGTATTTTTCTACAGCAGGTGTAAAAATTTAAAAAAATAAAAAAACAACAACCCAGGTGAGTATGATAAAATCGTCCGTCTTCTTTTCAAATGTATTGAAAAGGGCTGACACCTATGATTTATTATTGACTGATTTTTTTTTTCTTTTTCTTTCTTTCTTTTTGATAAGCGTAAGTCTTGCACTTGGATGTGAATTAAATGCGACTCTCTCTCTCTCTCTCTCTCTCTCCTCTCTCTCTCTCTCTCTCTCTCTCCTCTCTCTCTCTCTCTCTCTCTCTCTCTCTCTGTGTCTGTCTGTCTGTCTGTCTGTCGTCTTTCTGTCTGTCTGTCTGTTTGTCCGTCTATCTGTCTGTGTCTGTGTCTGTGTCTGTGTGTCTGGTCATTTTTGACAATTCAACGAAAGAATATAATGATGAGTGTCTTATCCTTAGAATTGGAAATGAATTTTGATCCTTTAGGATTACTCTTTATAACCATATTAATTTTCGAAACAGGTATTCGCCAAAAACGTTACCCCAAAGCCAGTGTATACATTTATTGCTGACTGGTATATATTCAAGGAATCGACAAAAAAAATCCTTCAGATGTCACAATAATAGTTATAGGCCTATTACGTTATCCTAAGTTGTGTGGTTAGAAGATTTTCTGTACTCCAGTAAATTCTGGTTCGACACAGTTTTCCCATGGGGATACTAGGGCCATGTCAGTATAAATAGCATCCCCACCTTTTGGAAATTCTGTGCTAGGAATTCCCTGTTTTGGACCCCTCTCTTCGTTTGTGCTTTGTTCCTGTTCTTCCTGTCACCTCATTCACTCCCACGCCGAAGTCGGATGCGCAGGGCCTGACTTGTCAGGCGCTGAACGGCATCGCAACACATTTTCGCTCATATGATATGGAGGGACGGGATAGCCTAGTGGTTAGAGTTGTGCGCTCGTGATCTGTTCACCCCGTTCGAATCTCGTTCAAGAGGATTTTCCTCTGAGTTAACATCAGGCCGACTCCACTCCCCCCCCCCCCCCCCCCCCCCCCCCCCCCCCCCCCCGCCAAAAGTCCCTCGGATGAGACTATAAACCGACGTCCCGTGTGTGAACGCACGCAGAACATCTTGCCCACACGTTAAAACCCGTTCCGCTTTTCGGAAGAGTAGGCCATTGTGTGCCGGTGGGAACGGATGACAAAATCTACAAAACTGCCTACACACAGGGACTTGATGTAAAGAAGTAAAAAAAAAAGCTCATGAGTGCTTATTCCTTTATCCTCGAAATAAAAGAATTCTTTCTTCTTCAGAAAAGAATAAATGAATAAATAAATATGACAAGACAATAGTTGCTGTCTGAGCGTTCGACGACGAAGAAGAGGAAGTTCACAAGTCACAGTTTAGCTTCTTCCTTTTTAATCAATACATGATGTTCATCTGTTCTACTTTCCTCCCAAAAGGGGGTAAAAGGGATGAGTGTTGTTTAATGTCTGTCTTCCACTCTGTGGTTACGTTCAATCTGGGCATGGACGATTGGCTTTGGGGGGTAAAAAAAAAAGGTAAAGGAGTCCCATAACCTATAAGGTCGTAGGGGAGCGAGGCGTCAGAGACCTCACTTCTCTAGGGCCAGCATATTGAGGGCGGCGCCCATCTCCTCTCCCTCGCTGCTTTACCTTCCCTGACCCTAAAGAGGGCAGGTACCCATTTACAGCTGGGTGAACTGGGGGAACTGTACTGAAGCCAAGGCGCGCAAACGGTCACCCATCCAACTGGTAACCACGCTCGACGCTGCTTAATTTGGCTGGGGGAAAGCGAGTGCTCCGACCACTGAGCTATCCCGTCCCCCTTTTATTGGGGGGTAGAGGAAAGGAAAGGAAAGAAAAGGAAAGGAAGGAAAGATTGTGTGTTTTTTAAAATGTTAAAAAAAAGTATTTTATTCTATTACATCGAGGATAATGGAAGTCAAGTCAAATTTTTATAAACATTTTCCAGATGGTACACGAATAGGCAATGCATTTGCTTGTGTGTGTGTGTGTGTGGTGTGTGTGTGTGTGTGTGTGTGTGTGTGTGTGTGTGTGTGTGTGTGTGTGTGTTGTAAAAGTCAATGTCAATTTTTTATTTCCAGATGATCCACTGAATAAGCAATGCATTTGCTTTGTGTGTGTGTGTGTGTGTGTGTGTGTGTGTGTGTGTGTGTGTGTGTGTGTGTGTTGAAGTCAAGTCAAGTCAAGTCAAACAAGTCAAGTCCAATTTTTATAAACATTTTCCAGATGGTACATTGAATAAGCAATGCATTTGGCGTTGTGTGTGTTGTGTGTGTGTGTGTGTGTGTGTGTGTGTGTGTGTGTGAAGTCAAGTCAAGTCAAAACAAGTCAAGTCCAATTTTTATAAACATTTTCCAGATGGTACATTGAATAAGCAATGCATTGGCGTAGTGCTGTGTGGGTGTGTGTGTGTGTGTGTGTGTGTAGTGTGTGTGTGTGCAGCTATGTGTTTTGTGTGTGTGTTTGTGTCAAAGTCAATTTTTATTTCAGAGGGTACACTGAATCAGCAATGCATTTGCTTTTTTCCCCTCATCAAGCCATCTATCTAGGAACAAAAACAACTTCCCCAATAATAATTATGTGCAACATTATTACGAGAAACCATAACAATAAAATAGACTTAATAAGAAGGAATAAAACGAAAGAATATACTGAAAAGCTCTCTCTCTCTCTCTCTCTCTCTCTCCTCTCTCTCTCTCTCTCTCTCTCACACACACCACACCACACACACACACACACACACACACACACACACACACACACACACACACACACACACACACACACACACACACACACACACACACACACACACACACGTACGTACGTACACGCGCGCGCACGTGCACACACTTAGGTTTAAAGATTTTAAGTATAATAAAGAAAACAGTACAAATAAAAGAAATCATAAAATGTCAAACAAACAAATTATATCAGGTTACAATATCACCCATTCTTTATCGTCCATACTTTATAAACAAAAAAAACCAACCCACACAACAACACCCTCCCCCCCCCACGCCCCCGACCCCCCAATACGAAACATTCATGTGTGTGTGTGTGTGTGTGTGTGTGTGTGTGTGTGTGTGTGTGTGTGTTTGTGTGTGTGTGTGTGTGTGTGTTGTCGTGTTTTGTTTTGTGATGTGTAGTGTGAAGTCAAGTCAATTTTTATTTTAATGGCTATTGATGGGCATGCATTTTTGTGTGTGTGTGTGTGTGTGTGTGTGTGTGTGTGTGTGTGTGTGTGTGTGTGTGTGTGTCGTGTTATAGTGTGTGTGTGTGTGTTGTGTTGTGGTGTGGTGTGCGTGCGTACATGTGTGTGTATGTTGTGTTATAGTGTGTGTGTGCGTGCGTGTGTGGTGTGTTAAGCGTGTGGTGTGTTGTGGTGTGCGTGCGTAATGTGTGTGTATGTATGGTGTGTGTGTGTGTGTGTGTCAATGATGAAATCTTGGCAGGCATTACCATTTCTTTTTTTATTTATTTTATAAATCACGACGATTCATCAATCTGATCCGTTATTGTATCTCAGTGCCACAACTAATGTGATTTTTTTTCCCGGGTAGGTGTTCCCCCACCCAACCCCCACCCACCCACCCCCCACCCCCTCACCCCACCCCACCCCTTCCCATTTTTTTTTCTTCTAAGAAACAATAGTCTGAATTGGTTTTAGGTAGCTGCTTGTTTCTGTCTGTTTGTCTGTCTATCTTTCTGTCTTTCTTTCTTTTCTTTGTTTTTGTGTGGATGCGTGCGTGTGTGCGTGTGTGTGTGTTTGTGTTTTGTGTGTGTGTGGTTGTGTGGGGGGTGGTGGTGAGGGGGGAGGGGGGAGGCAAGTGGCGTGCGCCTGTGTGTGTGTTTATCACAACGATTTATCGATCTGATCATGTGTTGTGCCTCAGAGCTGCGACTAATTTGAATCTTTCGATTGGTGCGCTCCCCCATTTCCCCCGCTTCCCCCCCCCCCCCCCCCCCCCACACACACACACACACACTCCCTCTTCTTTCTTTCTTTCTTTCTTTATTTCTTTCTTTCTTTCTTCGTCTGGTCTAGGGAACAATAATCTGAGTTTGTTTAATGTGTAGCTGTTTATTTCTGTCTGTCTGTCTGTCGGTCTTTCTGCCTGTCTGCCTGTCTATCTTTCTTTCTTTCTTTCGCGCGTGCGTGCGTGCGTGCGTGCGTGTGTGTGTGTGTGTGTGTGTGTGTGTGTGTGTGCGCTCTTGTATGTGTTTGTTTGTGTGTGTGTGTGTGTGTTTGTGTGTGTGCTTGTGTGTGTGTGTGTGTGTGTGTGTGTGCTCTTGTTCGTGTGTGTTTGTTTGTGTGTGTGTGTGTTTGTGTGTGTGTATGTGTGTGTGTGCGCGCGCGCTCGTGTATGCTTGTGTATAATGCAGGGTCCCTCTTGGTTGATGGCCTCATGGCAGCCTAAAGACTTTGGTTTGATAAAAAAAAAATTGTAATGTAATTTGTTGCGGGCTTTTAGCTGTTGTTTGTTTTATTTTTATATGACTACATCCCAGCTTAATTCATTTTTGCCTTTGTCTCTTTAAACCGAGTCATCACTTTCCCTCACAAATCTGCAACTTGATACCTCCAAACATTTTTTGTATGGAAAGCAGGCGTAAAAATCGACTAGGTGCAATAATTCTTATCAAAATCCTTTTTCCTTCCATTCTTTTGCATTGGAAAACGACCGACACCAACCACAAAACACTGGCCCGCTCTCCATCTTTCCACGCGCACAATTTTTACACCTGGGCGTTAAAAATCATTTGTATGGGTATGCGATTTCGGTTCTCAGTTTTGTCCAATTTGCACGTACACGGTTAAAAGCCAGAAGGAAAAGTGAAAGAACAAGATGATATGAAAGGGGTGGTGGGGGTGTGAAGGAGGGGTGGTGGGTGGGTGGGGTGGGGTGGGGGATGATGGAATGAAATCGTGTTGATAATGATGATGACAATGCCTCTTGACAGTTCCCTTCCTTTCACAATTTTTTTTAAACATATATCTCGACACTTCATCAATCTGATCAGTGTTGTGCATCGGTGCCACAACTAATGGTGTTTTTTGTTTGTGTTTTCTTCAGTAAGGTGGTGGGGGGTTTTTGTCCACGGGGGACAGGAAATAAAGAGTTTTCTGTTCGAAATAATGATAATACACAGTTGAGCTTGTTCGTGAGAAATATGATGCAGGTTATACAAAGACCACCAGAACCTGTATTAATTTGTAGTTTTAAAAAAAAAAATCTTAAAGCCAGAATAATTCATTATCTAAAAGCTGAAAAACAGCGGACCATCAACGCAGTCACTTAAGTCCAGAAAACTATCTAGAATCTGAGATCTAAAACACACAAACAAATTAATTACCCAGATTCTTAATTCCAAATAACTCTACAGCCTCTTCAAGCCGTAGAATTTTGGCACCTGACTCTTTAATTAAAATTGGAAAGAGTTGGTGATCATTATTAAGCAAGTTAGTCTATCACTGCTACCATTAGCATCAGCTAAAGGTAAAGAAAGCTGTCCCATAACCTATGTGGTCGTAATGGAGCGAGGCATCAGAGATCTCAACTTCTCTAAGGGGCCAGCATATTGAGGGCGGCGCCCATCTCCTCTCCCTCGCTGCTTTACCTTCCCTGACCCTAAAGAGGGCAGGTACCCATTTACAGCTGGGTGAACTGGGGGACTGTACTGAAGCCAAGGCGGGCAAACGGTAACCCATCCACTTGGTAGCCACTCTGGATGCTGCTTAACATTGGCTCCATCAGCCATCACGCTGATGATACAGGAAGGACTACCTGCTACTATTTTACATCGTTATACCAGGTTCAACGGAAAGCAGACCACCACATCATAAAAAAGAGCAATGAACTTCGTAGTTGATGGAAAGAGACCAAAGGGAAGACCTAGCAAGACCTGGCTGCAATGTAAGCAGATACTTAGAGAAAGGGCAGTAAATAAGAATGAAGCTCAAACAGAGAGAGATGAGAAGGCTCATCAGTGTCACAAACACCTCCCCTGGAAAACAAGACAAGAAATTCGTAGAAAGAAAAGAAGATCCCGGTGGTGTGAACAGATGATTGAAAACGGGGCAAAAGCAACGATTGCATAGAGGGAAATGAGATGGCCGATTGGAAGTTGCAACCTCCCCATTAGCATTGAGTATAAAAGTAGTAGAAGTAGTAGTCCAGTAGAGTGTAGTAAGAGGGGTGAGAAGGGAGAACGTTTGCAGTAGGTAAAATAGAGTGATGGGAGTAGTAGTATAGTAGTAGTAGACGTAGTAGTAGTAGTAGTTGTAGTAGAAGAGTAGTAGTAGTAGTAGTAGTAGTAGTAGAAGTAGTAGTATAGTAGATAGTAGTAGAAGTAGTAGTAGTAGTAAGTAGTAGTAAGTAGAAGTAGTAGTAATAGTAGAGTAGTAGTAGTAGGAGTAGGAGGTAGGAGAGAGGAGGAGAAGAGGAAGAGGAGGAGGAAGTGCAGCAGCATCAGCATCATCAGCATCAGCATCATCATCACCATCATCATCACCATCGTCATGATGATGATGATGATGATGATGATGATGATCATCATCATCATCATCATCATCATCATCATCATCATCAGTAGTAGTAGTAGTAGTAGTAGTATCATCATCATCATCATTGTTATTATTATTAGTATTAGTATTATTATCATTATTGTTGTTGTTGTTGTTGTTGTTGAAAAGAACGGTGGTAAAAACGATAACTGAGGTGATAATGTTCCTCACGGAGAAAGTTGTCGTTTGGAGTGTTTGGACTAAGCCAAAAAGCTGTGTCAGTTATTCACGTCAGCTAATTACCAAGCCCACACTAAAATGTTGTTATGTTGTAAAAATGTTGTGTCGAGATTGCCTTCCTTCAGCCATGACAAGCTCTTTAACATGACAACCTGCACTCTCCTTTAAAGAAGGAAAAAAAATCCTCTGAAGTCGATCGGAGTATGGCTGCCTATGTGGCGAGGTACTTAAAAACAGTCGTTCACAGCAAACTTCTCATTCAGTAGTGTGCAATGTCAAAATCTGACAGTGATTCATTCCCAGGTGGGATGAGTGAGTCAAGAGTGCACATTCTGGGTGACCAGCCATAGTGTGTGTTGTATGGCTATACGCTTTGAGCTTGCATGGCCGTCCTATAGGCTGGCTACCTGTCCTAGAGAGTGTTTCCCACTCATCAGCTGTTCTGGTATATCATCGTCGTCGTCGTCGTCGTCATCATCATCATCATCATCATCATCATCATCATCATCATCATCATCATCATCATCATCATCATCATCATCATCATCATCATCATCTTCTTCTTCTTCTTGTTCTTCTTCTTGTTCTTCTTCTTGTTCTTCTTCTGTGTTCTTGTTCTTCTTGTTCTTCTTGTTCTTGTTCTTCTTGTTCTTGTTCTTCTTGTTCTTCTTGTTCTTGTCTTCTTCTTCTTCTTCGTCGTCGTCGTCGTCGTCGTCGTCGAATGCTCAGACAGCCACTATTGTTGTCTGTCATATGAGCGAAAATGCGTTCTGGTATATAGAGAGCAAATGGGCCACAGGTTTTTCATTCTGAGCCTATTGAACTAATGAAGAAAAACAAAATTCAGATACGTCAGATATGCTTTTCCTTTTTATTAGCTAATCGAAATGTAAAGTCATTTGTGATATAGGTTTCATAATTATGACTCTGTATACAATCCGTTTGATATGAGTGAAGGTGTTATAGTTAGTCACTAAAAGAAAAAACACAAGGTTGTTTAAAGGAATCTGGTTTTGGTTTTATCTCATTTTATTGTGTGGTTGATGACTGTGGTTTCTCCCAAAAATTAATGTGGTGACCTGTCCAAGGTTGACCTATATAATTATTTGGCCAGGGCGTTGATACAAGGAACTACAGCAGAGTTGTTGTTGTTGTTGTTTTTACCCTGTTGTAATCTGTAGATTATAGTTGCACAGATTTATTCTGAGATTTAAAATTTTACAAGATGACTGCCTCCGACATTATGGCCTCTGTGGTCGGCGGGGCTGTAAACAACAGGATTGGATTGGATTAGTTAGGATTGGATTGGTTAAGTATTTCCGCTTTCCTTGTGGATTCCAATCCAATCCAGGGCCTGCCTAGTGACATTTTGAAGCTGGCTTGCGGGAGTGTATGGCCAGTCCATTTGGTTACGTACGTCCCTAGCTGAATTGCAGTTTCATCTTTCAGTCTGTCTGTCTTTCTTTCTGTCCTTCGGATGAGACTATAAACCGAGGCCCCGTGTGCGAACGCATGCAGAACATCTTGCGCACACGTTAAATCCTGTTCCGCTTTTCGAAAGAGTAGGCCATTGTGTGCTGGTGGGACAGGTGACAAAATTGACAAAACCGCATACACACGGGGACTGGATGTAAAAAAAAGCAGTTGAGTGTTTATTCCATTATCCTCGATATAAAAGAATAATAATTTTATAAAAAGAAAGTTTTGTCATCTGAGCGCTTTGATTTGTTGCTTTACAAGATTCAGCGCTATATAAATTCCATACATTATTATTATTATATTCTACAAAATGAGGTCATCGTTTTCTGCATAAAATCTGTAACTTGACACCGGGTATTCTATCTATCTACCTATCACGGCAGGTGTTAAAAAAAACCCACCAAACACCCCCCCCCCCCCCCCCCCCAAACAAACCCACCCAAAACCTGAAGCAGGTGGATAAGATCAATCTATTCTGGACTAAGTCATTGGCACTGGGAGATGATTGACACCCCACTTCAATTAGTATTCCCGGCTTTGCCTCTGTTCACGAACACATTTTCTTCGCATGTGGATGTTAAATTACCGGTTATGTGTTCTGCTCTAGTTTTGGCACTCAAGTTCTATTTGCACTTGCACGATTGAAGTGAGAGCGAGCGAGCGAGCGCGCGCGCGCGCGCGCGCACACACACACACACACACACACACTCACACACACACACACACACACACACACACACACACACACACACACACACACACACACACACACACACACAACACACACACACACACAAGAAAAGAAATCAAAAGAAAACAGCAAGAGAGAAAAAAGAAGAAAAGAAAAGGGAAGGAAAAAGTTGATTTAGAGAAAGCAAGTTAAAGGTGGGGGAGGTGGGGGGGGGGGGGGGGGGGGGGGAGTGAGAAGGTGGTTGGGGTGAGGTGTTAGGTAGAGGGGTGGGTTGGAGTGATAGTGGTAAAGTGTTGTGGGGGGAGGGGGCGCGGGGGTGAGAAGGGGAGGGGCAAGGTGTTAGGTAGGGAAGGTGTGGGGTGGGTTGGAGTGATATTGGTAATGCGTGTGTGTGTGCGCGTTGTGTGTTGTGTGTGTTTGTTTTGTGTGTGTGTGTGTGTGTGTGTGTGTGTGTGTGTGTGTGTGTGTGTGTGTGTTGTGTGATGGAAATCTTGGCAGCTATTATCATTTCAATTTTTCTTTTTATCATGGCAGTCCATCAATATGATCAGTGTTGTGCATCAGTGCTACCACTAATTGGACTTTTTCGGAAAAACTCTGTGCGCGCGTGTGTGTGTGTGTGTGTGTTGTGTGCGCGCGCGCGCGGGCGCGTTTGTGTGTGTATGTGTGTGTGCGTGTTAGCATGTGTATTTGTGCGTATTTTCTAACTTTTCTTCTTTTTTGGGAGGGCGTATTTTCTGAATTTGCAGGGGTGGAAAGTGAATGTGTTATGAGTTTCATGTTGTTTGCTTGCTAAGATGATTATATACAATCTGTTTTGTTGTTGCTGTTGGTGCTGTTGTTTTTTTTTAGGCGGGGGTGGGGGGGTGGGGGGGGGGGGTGGGGGGGCGGTGGATTCCGTGTATTTGTCCTATTCTTTCACCCTATACCACACATTTTCCTATAGACATCTTTGCAATCCTGGGAATCTAAACCAAAAAAAAAAAAAAGTAATAACAAGATTCAGCAAATACCATCTTTTTTTATTTGAGTCAAAGTTTTTTTCCTAGTTTTTAAACAGCCATACGCATCTGTATCAATGCGTGTAATATAAATTATAACAGTACTATTGAACGTTTAGGTGTTGTCCTGTCAAGGTTATGCTTGTGGGTTTAAAAAAAACAACTTTTGGTGACACTTTTCTTCAACAAAACTCTGTATTAAACATTAAAAATGACTTTTATTTTAAAGCCACAGACTAATTTACTATTTTAAAGCTATCAAGACTACCCAGTATCTTAGATTTCAAGGGGAAAAAATCGTATCCCCGTATGTTAAAAAATAGAAGCATAAAGTATCTGACTCTGTGGAAATCTAAGAAAAGTTTGTTTTTGTTTTTATAGAAAAAGCTTAACGCAGTTGGCTAAAGTGTGATTGCTATCATCAACTACATTCTATCAATCACAATACCATGACAAGAGTAATTACATCATTTACATATGTAAGAGAAGGAGCGAGTGGAGAGGGGGGGGGGGGGGGGGGGGGGGGGGAGGGGGGGGGGGGGGGGGGGAGGGGACAGGAGTGGTGACGGGATGGGGGAGGTGGGGGGTAGATCGAATTGCATCGTAAAAGAAAATTAATTTATGATTTCAGGAGATAATTTTGTACGTCAAACATCGTAGAAAACGTTTGGAACCACGA
>CM054142.1:59027252-59029752 GCA_028751875.1 Rapana venosa
ACATGGCGTTCCCGGAAATATAAAAATATATATCATTGCCCGAGGGTGCCAAGTTAAAGAAATAAAAAAAGGGGAAACCCCCTTTTTTCCCCTTTATTTACACTTTAAAAAGCCTTTTAGTAACCCTTTCGTGCAGGGTTTACTGAAGCATTCTTCAGGCAATTTGGGAAAAACCTTCTTTAAAAAAACTGAAACACGAAAAAGGACAAGTAAAAAGGTTGGTTTTTGGTTTTTTTTTTTTTCCCGATATTCTTAAAAACCCAAGGAAGTATGGAAATACTGTTAACCAAAAATTTTTTTTTTGCTTTTTCATGTTTTCCCCTATTATTACGTACGTATGGTATGGGATTTTCGTACGTTCGTATTTTGTTTTGTAGTTATTATGTTTTGTATGTTTAGTTTGTATGTATGTATGTATGTATGTATTTTATTAGTATGAAAGGGATTATGTATGTATGTATTTGGGTTTTAAAGTATGTATGCAAAATGTGTGTGTATGTATGTAAAGTATTTTTGTATTAAAGTAAGTATGTAGGGATGTATATATAATTTTATAAATCTTTTTTTCAAACCTGGGGTTTTCGATTACAAGCGGGTTTTCTGCCGTCTGTCTCTTGTTCTATCCCGGGCTGTCCATGTGAGTAGGATTTCTCTCTTCCTTGTCCTCTTCTTTTTTTGCTTCTCTCCCTTTGCTAAAAACCAACTAAAAAAATATTTTTTTCCGAACCAAACCAAAATCTTTTGACAGAATGAAAAAAAAAGAAAAAGAAGGAGATAAACATTGAATTTTTCAAGGGAGGAAATAGAGGGGGACAGGAAAATAGACAAACATTTTGTCTAAATTTCCTTTTGGAAAAGGGAAAAAACCCCAAAAAATAAAACCCCCAGGGCCCCCCGGGGGCGAACCCCCAAACAAACATCTTTTTTTCGCCACGTTAAAATTTCCTTGGTTTTCCCTTTTCGAAAAAGTTGGGGGCCCTTTTTTTGCCGGTTTGAACAGATGACAAAAATTTTTCAAAACCCCCATACACAAGGGGGCTGATTAAAAAAAAAAACCCCATGATGCTTATTCCATTGTCCTCGATATAAAAGAAAAAAATAAAAAAAATAAATAAATAAGATAATGTTTAAAAGAAAATCCCGAAACACGCCCCAGACAGCAACCAACTAAACGTTGTCTTTTCGCCCGAGCGAAAAAAAAAGCGTTTTCGCTGCCCTTAACACCCCTGACAAAATCAGGTTTTCCCCTGCCAAAACCGAATTTTTGGCTTGGGAGAGATTTTTTTCTTTCCAAAAAACTTTCTGGGGAAAAAAAGGGGCAGGAGAATGGAGCAAGAAAAGGGAAAACCCAAAAACAAGAAGGGGGGTTACAAAAAAAAAAAAAGAACAAGGCAGAAAAAAAGAGGGGGGTAAAAGGGGAATCCCTAGCCCCCAAAGGGTTTTCCAGAAGGGGGGGATTCAAATTTTTAAAATTTCAACACCCCCCCCCCCCCCCCCCCCCCCCCCCCCCCCACCCCCCCTCCCCACGGGGGAATCTTTGGTCTATATAGATTCCATTTATTATTATTATTGTTGTTGTTGTTGTTATTATTATTATTATTATTATTATTGACAATTCTAAGAAGTGCCATCACACGGCTATCCTTGCCCCTGTTTTAGTGGGAGACTACAATTTTACACAAACATTTTACTTTTACTAGTACATTCTTCCATTGATTTCACTGAATACATTTTTTTTGCTTGATCTTAAAAAGAATAACTGTTCAGTCTTTGTTTTTTTTTATAGCTTGCTTCGATTCTCTGTATCGACTGTTGTTGTGATTGAAGGTCAACCATTGCACCCTTTCTACAATTCCCTCAAGAGGTGCCTCTTAATTTCTAATAAAACGATTTAGGAAGGCTTTATTAATTTTGTTTATTTATCTTATTTATTCTTTCATATCAAGGATATTGGAAGAAGCATGTGGGGCTTTTTAAAAAAATCCAGTCCCCGTGTGTATGTGATTTTGTAAATTTTGTCATCTGTTCCCACCGGCACACAGTGGCTACTATTTCGAAAAGCGGAACAGGATTTAACGTGTGCGCAAGATGTTTTGCACACGGGGCCTCGGTTTATAGTCTCATCCGAAGGATTTTTGGGGAAAGTGGAGTCTGCACTGATGTTAACTCCAGGAGAAAAATCCCCTTGAACGGGATTCGAACCCGGGTCGTCAGATTGCGAGCTTTAGGTACGCACATACCAAATTTCACGCTTTTAACTGTGACTGTACAAAATGAAGATCTTCTCAATCTTAACGCCTTCACTATCACTACTAAGCTTCTCCATCACATCAAACACTTGGCAACATCGTGCCCCGCCAGACACAGTATACTGAGATAATGATAGGGACATGACCAGCAAAACGGGACGCAACTCCCAACAGAAGGCCTTAGTGGTAGTGTGTTTTGTGGCCGCTGGGTGTCGCTGTTTGTAAACATGTCGGCGAAGGTTACGAACGGA
>CM054142.1:59034752-59044752 GCA_028751875.1 Rapana venosa
TCTCTGTCTCTCTCTGTCTCTGTGTCTCTCTGTCTTGATCTCTATCTCTGTTTGTTTGTCTTTTTGTCTGTCTGTCTGTCTGTCTCTCTCCATTCTTCATCAGCAGCCTTTCTTAATAATGTTCAAATCGAAGAGGTTTCTTTTCTTGTCCTTAATATTTTAATTTGCAAATATTACTATATCTATATAATATATAATTAAAAATAAATATAATAATATATATATATATATATATAATATAATAATAATAATGGAGAGAGAGGACTGTCTTCTCTTTGTTTTCATTTTCTGTCTCCTTTCTTTCTGTCTTGTTTGTTTCCTTTGTAGCTTGTCTGTCTGTTTTTGTCTGTCTGCCTGACTCTCTGTCTCTGTCCTGTCTGTATCTGCCTCTGCCTTTCTGTCTGTCTGTCGGCCTGTTTGTCTGTCTATATCTTCTGTCTGCCTGCCTCTGTCTCTGTCTGTCTGTGTGTTTGTCTATCTGTTTGTCTATCTGTCTCTCTATCTGTCTGTCAGTCTGTCTGTCTGCCTGACTGTCTCTGTCGTCCCCGTTTTGTATATGTCTCTGCCTTTCTGTCTGTCTGGGCCTGTTGTCTGTCTATATGTCTGTCTGTTCTGCCTCTGTCTGTCTGTTGTTTTGTCATCTGTTTCTATCTGTCTGTCTATCTGTCTGTCCCGTCTGTCAGTCTGCCTTACTCTTTCTCTCTCTGCTCTGTTATCTCTCTGCCTTATCTCTTGCCTGTTGTCCTAGTCCCATATGTCTATCTGTCCTGCCTCGTCTGTCCTGTCTTCCGATCTCTCTGACTTTCCTTTCTTCTCTTTTTTCTTCTCGTCGTCTGTTTTCTCCCCCCCCCCTCTCCTCTCCTTCTCCTCTCTCCACTCCTCCCCTCTCTCTCTATCTCTATCCCGTCTGTCCAATTGTCCATCTGTCTATCTGTCTGTCTGTCTGTCTGTCTGTTGTCCGCATCTCTCTGAAATGTGTCCATTTCTCTGTCTTTTTTCTCTGTTACACTCCTCCCCCCCCCCCCCCCCCCCCCCCCCCTTCCCTCTCTATCTCATTTCTCCGTCTCTCTCTTTCATCTCTATGGTGTTTGTGTGTGTGTCGTGTGTGTGTTGTGTGTGTAGTGTGTGTCCCCGTGTGTCCTGTGGTGCACGCACACCACATGCGCACACATGTGAGCCAAGCATTTCCCATGTGTGTTTCCTCTGTTCAACTCCTCCCCCCCACCACCACCAGCCAACATCAGCCAACACCACCCCCACCACCACAACCACATCACCACCCCAAACCACCCCCACTAACCATTCACCACACCCATCACCACCACCACCACCACCCACCAACATATCCGCTCGCCTCTTAAGCCAAACAGGGACTCAGTGGGAGATAAAAAGTTTGTCAACATAATCACAGAGCAAAACAAGTTCCTTGAGTCAACAAACACCGGGGGTCTCTCTATCTCCCCTACAGAGATTGCATTCCACTTTTCTTTTCTTCTTTTCTTTTCATTTTGTTTTCTTCCTTTTTAAACCCAATAATATAGGCGTTGCCTACTATATATCTACGTCCTTTTTTTTTTTTTTTTTTTGGGCGCGCGGGGCTAGGTTATGTGGTTTTACAATGTGGGAGTTGTCCTAACACCTTGTTGTCGCCACATTGCCACATCCTTACGCCTTGAGTGAGGACATGGTATACCTTTGATTCTGTATCTGATGTCTTGACACACTCGAGAGTGTTTCCACAGTGGCAGCAGCAGCCACAAAAGCAGCAGCAGCAGAAGAAACAGCAGAAACAACCGTTTCCTTGTTTGACTGTAGAGTAATCTTTTTGTGTTTTTCTGCGGTATTTTTATATATTTTAATTTCTTTCTTTTTTCTCCCGAAAGTGAAGATCAAGTTTAGAGAGAGAGGGTGGGAGGAGAGGGAGAGAGAGGGAGAGAGGGAGAGAGGGAGGTATGATTTATTCATACAATGAAACGTGAACCAGCTGCTTTGTGTGTCCTTCGTACGAACACAAATTAATACGTATGTATGTATGTATGTATGTATGTATGTATGTATGTATGTATGTATGTATGTAAGCATGCATCTAAGCGTGTATGCATGTATGTATGTATGCATTTTATTTATTCATTTGTATTTTATTCTTTTGTATCCAGGATAATGGAATAAGCACTTGTGTGCTTTTTTACATCCAGTCCCCGTGTGTATGCGGTTTTGAAAATTCTGTCATCTGTTCCCACCGGCACACAATGGCCTACTCTTACGAAAAGTGGAACAGGATTTAACGTGTGTGCAAGATGCTCTGCGTGCGTTCGCACACGGGGCCTCGGTTTATAGTCTCATCCGAAGGACTTTCGGGAAGAGTGGAGTCTGCACTGATGTTAACTCCAGGGGAAAATATCCCCTTGGACGGGAATCGAACCCGAATCGTCAGATTGCGAGCGCAATGTTCTGACCACTAGGCTATCCCGTCCCCTATGTATGTATGTATGTATGTATGTATGTATGTATGTATGTATGTATGTATGTATGTATGTATGTATGTATGTATGTATGTATGTATTTTTCTTCCTCAGCGCATATTCGACTTATCGAGCATAAAATGAATTGTTATCAATCAGGCCAGGCAGACTTGGATAAAAAGGAAGGAAAATAAGCAAAGGATAGGAAGTGACAAGTGAAAGAAAAGCAACAAGGCAGAGAGAGTAATAGAAAAGAGGAAATTTCTGGCACAGATTTCCAGAAGGTGGGGATGCAATTTATACTGACAGGCCCCCGGCATCCCCACAGGGGAATGAATGTATGTAAGCATGTATGTATGTACGTAAGCATGCATGCATGCATGCATGCATGTATGTATGTATGTATGTATGTATGTATGTATGTATGTATGTATGTATGTATGTATGTATGTATGTATGTATGTATGTATGTATGTATGTATGTATGTATGTATGTATGTATATATGTATGCATGTATGTATGTAATGTATGTAATGTATGTATGTATACGTGTGTATGTATGTGTGTATGTATGTACGCATGCATGTATGTATGTGTGTATGTATGTATGTATGTATATATGTATGCATGCATGTATGTATGTAATGTATGTAATGTATGTATGTATACGTGTGTATGTATGTGTGTATGTATGTACGCATGTATGTATGTATGTATGTGTGTATGTATGCATGTATGTATGTTTGTATGTACGTATGATGTATGTATGTATCTATCTGTCTGTCTGTCTATCTATCTATGTATCTATGTATGTATCTATGTATCTAGTATCTATGTATCTATCTATCTGTATCTGTATCTGTATCTGTTCTCTCTCTCTCTCTCTCTCTCTCTCATCTCTCTCTCTCCTCTCTCTCTCTCTCTCTCTCGACATGCATTACAGAACCTGGGACTGGCCGATGCCAGAAAAGAAGGAGAGAGAGAGAGAGAGAGAGAGAGAGAGAGAGAGAGAGAGAAGAGAGAGAGAGAGAGAGAGAGAGAGAGAGAATAAAGTAGTCAGAGAGACAGGCAGGGAAATCTTTACCCTTGCACCATAGCTGGAAGGAAGAAAGGAAGGAAGGAAGGATGGGAAACAGCACAGTGTTTGTTTTCCTTCCTGGGGCCCCATCACGTCTGCCGAGCTTACCGTTTGCCTTATCGCCCTTTGCAAGGGAGGCCACCCTGGAGAGGTTCTGAAATAAAGACGTCACCCCCAACACTTGCTTCTCGTCCAGGTTCGAGTGGAGTAAAAAAAAAAAAAAAAAAAAAAAGAAGAGAGTGAGAGAGAGATACGTTACCGTGACAAGGACAGATTTTTTGTTTTGTTTTTTGTTTTACACCTACGTAATAGTGTGTGTAAGTTAATAATACATGGAATTTATACAGCCCTACATCTTTGCAAAAAAAAAGAAAAAAAAAAAGAGTCAAAGCGCTTAATTTCATTCATCCTAGTCTTTCACATACAGCCAGTTACAATTCATAGATATTTGCAAATTCAAATGTAAACACACACACGCGCACAATTAATAGTTTTTACAAATTCAAATGCAAACACACGCACACGCGCACGCGCACGGCACAGCGCGCGCCCACACATAAGTTCTGCTTTATTCTGATGTAGAAAGTTGGGGTTTTTGTTTTGTTTTTTTAAGAGAAAGGAGTTCTTGTTTTGTGTTAAGTTACGAAGTTGGTATAATTATGTCAAGTGATCTTTGTTTGTTTGTTGTTGTTGTTGACGTTGTTTTTTTGTCGATGTTGTTGCTGCTGCTGTTGCTTTGTTGTTGTTGTTGTTCTTCTTCTTCTTCTTCTTCTTCTGCTTTTTCTCCTCCTCCGCCTCCTCCGTCTCCTTCTCCTAGAAAAGTTTGTCTTCTATTAGAATTTTGTTTTTAATTGTTGCTTTAATCTGTTGCTTTATATTAAAAAAATTAAATATATATTAGAATTTGCAAATATGTGCACAAAGCCAAATGATATCCGTTTTTTTCCCTTCTAGATAACTATTTAGAATATATTCCTGAGAGAGAGAGAGATTATCCATTATTTTAAGCTTTTGTTCTTCAAGAAGGGAATTTATAGGTCATACTTTATGACTTGAGAAGCAAATTTTAGACAGACAGATAGACAGGCAGGTAGGCAGGCAGGCAGGTAGACAGGCAGAGAGACAGGCAGACAGGCAGACAGACAGGCAGGCAGGCAGGTAGACAGCCAGGCAGGCAGGCAGGCAGGCAGGCAAGTAGACAGGCGGAGAGACAGGTAGGCAGACAGGCAGGAAGGCAGGCAGACAGGCAGGCAAGCAGGTAGGCAGGCAGACAGGCAGACAGACAGATAGACAAACAGACAGGCAGGCAGACAGACAGATAGACAAACAGACATACAGGCAAACAGGCAGGCAGGCAGACAGCAGACAGGCAGGCAGGCAGGAAGGCAGGCAGGCAGGCAGACAGGCTCTAAGTCTAATACTTTATTCATTGAGGCCTGTCCTTCTTCGTTAAGGGTAATATGCACATCAGTCAGACTTGATGAATGAAGAAGCAAAGATTAAACAGAAAGGTAGACAGACAGACAAACAAATAGACAGACCGAGAGACAGAGACAAAGACTCGGACATTTTATTCATTTAGATATTCACTCTTTTGTAATGGGTAACATCCACTGCAGGCATACTTGAAGACTTTAAGAAGCAAAACTTAGACACACAAACAAACACAAACACACAGACACACACATAGCGACACACACAGACATCCAGATACACAGACACACAGAGACTCACATAGACACACATAGGCATACTCACACCCACCCACTCTCCCCCCCCCCCCCCTCTCTCTCTCTCTCTCACACACACACCCACACACACACCCACACACACACACACACACACACACACACACACACACACACACACACACCACACACACTCAGTCTTGAAAGAGCTCTGTGTGTGTTCCTCACTATCTCAGCAATAAACGAGTGTTTTACAAGTAATGTTTGCATATCGCCTCTTTTAAAAGATAAGTGGCTTGGAGAGAGAGAGAGAGAGAGAGAGAGAGAGAGAGAGAGAGAGAGAGAGAGAGAGAGAGAGGGAGAGAGAGAGAGATAGAAAGACAGAAAAAGACAAATAGTTAATCAACGCTTAAACCCAGAGAAAGACAGACAGATATGCACAAAGAGAGAGACAGACAGACAGAGACACAGAGAGACAGACAGACAGACAAACAGAGACAGACAGTGACAGAGACAGAGAGAGAGAGAGACGGGCATATAAGGAAACAGAGAGAGACAAAGACAGAGCGACAGACAAAAAGACAGACACAGACAGACACAGAGGGGCACAGCGATAGAAAGACATATAGGCAGAAACACACAGATACACACAAAGGAACAGAGAAGAGAGAGAGAGAGAGAGAGAAGAGAGAGAGAGAGAGAGAGAGAGAGAAGAGCAGACAGACAGACAGACAGACAGACAGACAGAGACAGAGTCAAGCAGACAGCAGACAGACAGAGAGAGTCAGTGACACAGAGACAGACAGACAGACAGACATGAAGACAGAGATAGAGAGAGTCAGAAACAGACAAAGACAGTCAGAGACAGAGAGAGTTCATCAACGCTTATACTCAGAGAGAGACGGACAGATATGCACAGAGAGAAAGAGAGAAAGAAAGAGAAAGAGAAAGAGAAAGAGAGAGAGAGAGAGAGAGAGAGAGAGAGAGAGAGAGAGAGAGAGAGACAGACAGACAGACAGACAGGCAGACAGAAAGACAGACAGAGGGTGAAAGGGGTGTGGTGGGGGTGGGGGTGGTAGTCAAAGTGTTAGTTCATTATAAAATCTAAATTCCACAGAGCTGTAAAGCGTGTGTTATCACAAGGTGTGATTGCGTTAGTGATATAGAATGGGAGTGTGTATGTGTGTGTGTGTGTGTGGGGGGGGGGGGGGGGGGGGGGGGGGGGGGGAGAGGAGAGAAAGGTTTGCGGATTTGTCGGTAATGAAACGATTTATTATACACTACACTTCCTGCTCTCTAGGTTGGAATCTTCTTGACGGAACAGATAATCATTATCAGGAATCGTTGATTCACTTCTTTTATTCTGGTTGAGTAAACCTTGACATAGGACATCTTTAGCGCTGTTTGTATGTGCTTGTGTGTTTGTACTTGTGTGTGTGTGTGTGTGTGTGTGTGTGTTGAAGGAGTGGGGGGGAGGGGGGGGGGTCAGTGTGTGTGTGTGTGTGTGTGTGTGTTTGTGTGTGTTTGTGTGTGTGTGTGTGTTTGTGTGTGTGTATTTGTGTGTGTGAGTGAGTGTGTGTGTGAGTGTGTGTTTGTGTTCTTGATTTCAACATCTCTCTCTCTCTCTCTGTCTCTCTGGTAGACAGACAGTACTTAGATATGTATGTGCGTGTGTGTATGTGTGTGTGTGCGTGCGCGAGTGAATATGTATGTGTGTGTATGTACATGTGAGTGTGTGTGTATTTATGTGTGTGTGAGTGTGCTTATGCATGTGTGTATGTGAGTGTGTGTGTGTATATGACGTGTGTGAGTGAGTATACATATATGTAAATATGTATATTATTATGTGTGTGTGTGTGTGTGTTTGCATGTGAGCGTGTGTGTAAAGTGTATATGAATGTGTATGTGTGTGTGAGTGTGTGTGTGTGTGTGTGTGTGCGCGCGCGTGTGTGTATGGGTGTTAGAGAGAGAGAGAGAAGAGAGAGAGAGAGAGAGAGAGAGAGAGAGAGAGAGAGAGAGAGAGAGAGAGAGAGAGAGAGAGGAGAGAGAGGAGAGAGGGAGGGGGGAGAAGGAGATAGAGATTTTACTCATTTATTCTTTTATTCCTAGGATAATGGAAAAGCACTCATGAGAGAGAGAAAGAGAGAGAGAGAGAGGGGGGAGACAGAGACAGAGAAAGAGAGAGACAGACAGATAGACATATAGACAGAGAGACAAGCAGACAGATAGACAGGCAAGCAGACAGATAGAGAGGCAAGGAGACAGACAGACAGACAGTCAGACAGATAGACGGACAGACAGACAGGACAGACAGACAGACGGACGGACAGACAGAGAGGGAAAGGCCATGAAATTCCATCTCCCTGCAGATGATATCAGAAGATCCTTCGCATGCTGTTCCAAATCTGTCGGGCCCTGTATTATCTCCCTTGTCATCAACATGGCCGCATACACATACACACACATGAATATTTTCTGTCTGTCTGTCTTGTCTTTCTGTCTTGTCTGTTTGTCTGTATGGATGTTTGGATGTATGGTTGTTGTGTATGCATGCATGCATGCATGCATGTATGTATATATGTATGTATGTATGTATGTATGTATGTATGTATGTATGTATGTATGTATGTATGCATGTATGTGTGTATGTCTGCATGTCTGCATGTCTGCATGTCTATCTGTCTGTCTGTCTGTCTTCCCTTTTCTCTAGTCTTGGTATATCAATCAGTCTTTTAGTCTCAGTGTCTGTCTCTGTCTGTCTGTGTCTCTTTTGTCTGTCTCTTTTGCCTTTAGTTTTTGTTTCTTTTGTCTGTCTGCATGTCCCTCCATTCCTATGTATGTATATCTGTCATTCTGTCTCTGTCTGTCTGTCTCTCCTTGTCTATGTTTGTATGTCAGTCTCTCTGTCTCTGTCTGTCTGTCTCTCTTTTCCTATGTCTGTATGTCAATCTTTCTGTCTCTGTCTGTTTCTCTCTCTCTCTCTCTCTCTCTCCTCTCTCCTCCTCTCTCTCTCTCTCTCTCTCTCTCTCTCTCTCTCTCCCTCTCCTCCTCTCTCTCTCTCTCTCTCCCCTCCCTCCTCTCTCTCTCTCCCCTCCCTCCCTCCCTCCCTCCCCCCTCTCTCTCTCCTTGCCAGCACATTTTCATGCAAAGTACTTTTGTGCTCTTCGGAAAATATCAGTTACATTCCCACATTACCTTTCACGCACCACACACACACACACACACACACACACACAGAGGCTCACACACACACAGAGGCTCACACACACACACACACACACACACACACACACACACACACACACACACACACACACACACACACACACACACACACACACACACACACACACACACACATAGGCTCACACACACACAGGCTCACACACACAGGCTCACACACACATACAGACACACACACACACACACATACACACACACACACACACACCACACACACACAGATGGGCTATCTTATATCAAAGAGTATACCTATGCTAACACAGAATAATTCCGTCAGAGCAACATAAGATAGGCTATGTATTCTAAGTTATCCTTCCTTGACCTGGTCACGGGTCACGTGAAGTGGAAGAGGTCTAACACTATATATAGATAGATATTGCATAGATCAGCTATGTTCATGTATCTTACTATAGTCTACTTGTTTTTGGTTCCTTCACAGTATGTACTTGTCAATGTAATTGATATCGTCGTTAATATGCCTCTAATCTTCTTCTTCTTCCTTTTTTGTCATGTTTCTCCCAGGGGAGGTTTGACATTGATGAGCCTTCTCCATCTCTCTCTGTTTTGAGCTTCCTCCTTATTTATGCCCCTTTCTCTAAGATCATATGAATTATATAAACCGTCACCAGATCAACCATCATTTCTACGCTGATGACTCTCAGATTCAAAGCAGTGACACTCCTGAAAATCTGCCTTCTCTCTTGACAAATATGTCTCTTTGCCTTCAAGACATTCAAAACTGGATGATACAAAACAAGTTACAGCTAAATGCAGATAAAACCGAAGCCATGATTATAGGGACCAAACACAAACTCTCTTCCATCACAACAGATTCAATAGAATTTGGCAGTACATCAGTTCCGCTATCCACTGCAGTTAAGTATCTAGGTGTTAATATTGACAACACACTCTCTATGCAAAAATTCATCACCCAGACCTGCCAGTCCTGCTACTATCAATTACGACGTATAAGTGCAATCCGAAAGTACCTGTCCACTGATGCAACATCCAAACTTGTCACATCTCTTATTCTTTCACGTCTGGACTATTGTAATTCTCTTTTGGCTGGTCTGCCAGCATCATCTATCCACTCCCTTCAAAGCATACAAAACTCTGCAGCTCGATTAGTCCTCAAAAAGAAAAAATCTGAGCATATTCCTCCACTCCCGCAATCTTTCCACTGGTTGCCTGTGCCACAGAGAGTAAAGTACAAGATCAGTACCGTGTTACAAATGTCTCCACAAAACAGCACTTTCCTACCTCTGTGAATGTCTTCACCTGCACACTCCTTCACGTTCCCTCCGCTCTGCTGCAGATACCTTGGGCTTACGAATACCTAGATTCAACCAATCCACTGTTGGCCGTCGCTCTTTCTCTATTTCTGGTCCATCAATCTGGAATGACCTCCCTCTCTCGCTTCGTGAAAAGCTTACTTACGACCGCTTTAAATCCAGCCTCAAAACATACCTATTTCAAACCTAAGATTTTCCCTCTTGTTTCATCTCATGTCTGTCCCTGCCTTTGAAAG
>CM054142.1:59049752-59057252 GCA_028751875.1 Rapana venosa
GTTGTGTGACACAATTCATATTAGCCCTTAAAAAATAGAATAAGTCACACACACACAAATCTACGTACACCCACATATTGATTTTGAACCTAATTGTTCAGTATTATAGAAATAATAAATGTATGAAGAGAGACAGAGACAGATACAGACATACAGACAGACAAGACACACTACCTGTCTGGTAGACAGACAGACACAGAAAGATTCATCACCCTGGATTTTAAAAAAACAACAACACACCCCACAACAACGAAACTCACACAAATCCTTTGAACTCCATAAAACTGCACCCCTTAAATTCACTCTTTCACTCTCTGTCTGTCTGTCTCTCTCTCTCTCACTCTACCCCCCCCCCCCCCCCCCCCCCTCTCTCTCTCTCTCTCTCTCTCTCCCTCTCCTCTCTCTCCCCCCCAATCTCCCACAGCTGCCATTCTAGATACCAAGCATGTGTTTACTGGTTTGACATCGGCAACAGTTGGAAAGTGGTTGTCAATTAACTGGCCTACCCCACCTCCTACACACACAGTTGATCCTCTCCACTCTAGTGAGGGAGATGGTGATGGTGGTGATGATGGCGATGATGGTGATGGTGGTGATGATGGTGGTGGTGATGAGGGTGATGAGGGTGAGGGTGTGTTGATCAGAGTGTCAGATTCACTGATGACACTGATTTGTGATGCAAAGGGGGGGGGGGGGGGGGGGGGGGGGGGGGGTTGGGGGAAACTGACAAGTGTGTGCCGCTGCTACCATCACCAACCACCACAATGATTATCGCCATGCAAGCCTTGCCTTTCGGTATCTCCACTAACTTTGGTCGGGGGAAGGGCAATTTGTTCTGATGATAATTTGGGATATCTCACGCAGTCAGATATCAGGGCCCGTTATCTGACGAAAAGATGTCACGCAAGAAAGGTCCCATTTTTTGTGTGTTTTGGTTTTGTTTGGTTTGGTTTTGATCTGCATCTGTGTCGAGGAAGAAGAAGAAGAAGGAGAAGAGAAAAGAAGAAGAAAAAATATTCTACAGGGTGCGATTTGTTTGGTAGTACTTTGCAGAGGGTTTGTTTTTTGGGGTGGGGTGGGGTGGGGTGTGGTGGGAATGGAGTGGTGGAGGTGGAGGTGGTGGGGTGTGTGTGGAGTGGTGGTGGGTGAGGTGGGGGGTGGGGTGGAGTGGTAGAGGGGAGGGATAGGGGGGGGGGGATGGGGAAGGATGGAGGTTAGAAATGATAACATTATGTGTAAGCGGAGAAATGTTTCTTTGTTTTGTTGGGTTTGTTTGTTGTTGTTATTGTTGTTGTTGTTGTTGATATTGTTGTTGTTGCTGTTGTCGTTGTTGTTGTTGTTAACGGCCGTCGAATAGTTCGATGTGAATCCCTGTGGGACAAACGCCAAACACACACACACAAACACACACAACACACACACACACACACACACGCACGCACGCACACACACACACACACACACACACACACAACACACACACACACACACACACACACACACACACACGCGCAAGCACGCACGCACGCACGCACGCACACACACACACACATACACACACACACATACACACACACACATACACCACACACACACACACACACACACACACACACACACACACACACACACACACACACACACACACACACACACACACACACACAATCCCTGTGGAAAGTATTTCTTGTTGTGACTCAGAAGTTAATTATTGCTTTTTGTATTCTCTCTTTTTCTGTTTTTTGATTGTTCACTACATTTTTTCCTACCGTGTCTTTTTTCTTTTTCATGTTGTTTATCAAAACATTAATCACGCATGCACTGTTCTGTTGGGCTTCTAATACCATTAAGGTGAAAATGGACTCTGTAATTTTACCTTTCCTATCGTGCATATATAATGTGACATCTACATCATTATCAGTCAGTCAGTCAGTCACGAGAGAGAGAGAGAGGGAGAGAGAGAGAGCGAGAGAGAGAGAGAGAGAGAGAGAGAGAGGAGAGAGAGAGAGAGAGAGAGAGAGAGAGAGAAAGGGAGAGAGAGAGGGAGAGAGAGAGAGGGAGGGACAGAAACAAAGATAGACGGAAACACCAGACAGAAAACAATACAAAACAAAACAACAAAACAGACCCCCCAAAAAAACCCCCCACCCCACAACCAACCCACAACAAAACAACAACAACCCCCACCCCAATAAAACAATAACAACAACAACAACAAAAAACAAAACAAAAGAACAACACAAAACCCAACCAAACCAAAACAACAACAACAAAATTATACACTCACAAAAAAAGCTTTTAAACAACTAGAAGTCTACACCACACCACCTGTACCTTATCAGCAAAAAAAAAAAGAAGCAATTCCTCCACCCCCTCCCCCACCCCACCCCCACACCCCCACCCCACCCCATCCTTCCACTCCCATCAACAACACAACTCACACATAAAACAGCATATTGCCTATCAGTAGCAAAACCTACCAGCAGCAGTCACACTCCATCAGACAACAAAAAACCCACCCCAAAACAAAAACAAGAAACCCCCCAAAAACCCCAAACCCTTGTTGCTTGTGATAATCTGTGAGAATCATCACAGCTTGTAAAGCTATCATGATGATGATGATGATGATGATGATGATGATGGTGATGACAGCTTGTTGCTGACTGCTTGCTGTAATAACGTGTAGGTTACAGGTATATAATTATTCGAATATCATCTAAGTAGATATGGCTTCTTGTCATTTGTTTCGGGTCTGCTGGTTACGTACGCTTAAAAAAAAAAAAAAAGAAAAAAAAAGAAAAGGGTGGTGGAAGTGGGGGTGGGGGGTGGGAGGAGGGTGGTTGGGTGCATGTATCATTCATTATCTTAGGTTGACTACCTTTTTTGTTGAAAAAGGATACAGTAGCAGCAGCAGCAGCAGCAGCAGCAGCAGAGGCAGCAGCAACATATGTGCTGTGCAGCCCTGCCCACACAAGACACCAATCTCGTTCAAGAGGATTTTTCCTCTGGAGTTAACATCAGCGCCATCTCCACTCCCCCCTCTTCCCCCACTCCCCCCCCCCCCACCCCCTCCCTCTAAAAGTCCTTCGGATGAGACTACAAACCGAGATCCCGTGTGCGAACGTAACGCAGAAGATTTTTTTTGCGCACACGTTAAAACCCGTTCCGCTTTTCGGAAGAGTAGGCCACCGTGTTCAGGTTGGAAAGGATGATTTAAAAAACTGCATACACACGGAGACTGGATTTTTTAAAAAAGCACATCAGTGCTTATTCCATTATCCTTGAAATTAAAGAATAAAATAAAATTTTAAAATATTTAAAGAAAAAAGCGCTCGAAAGAGGATCTGGCCTGACTGACCCATACCACCCCAGTGGCCTCAGAAGCTCTGTGGAGACTGGGAGGGAGGACCCGCAGCGTACAGTACAGCTGCCTTCTTCGTCACAGTAACACTTCGCTCTGATGGCATGGGAGGTAATCTACTTACCACACCATCACATCCACCCCCCCCACTCAAGGCTGCACACCGGTATTAAAAAATCACTCTTTTCCTTCTGTTTTTCTATGTGACTCTTATATTCATACCGCTGCACGTACTAAGGCTTCTACAGAAATAAAAAAACCCCTTTCTGTGAAAGACTAGCCTCTGACTCAAAACTCATGTGATTTTGAACAAATTTGGTAGGTTTGGCTTTAAATTCAGTCCTTTGTCGTCTGCAAACTTCCTTACCGCAATATGCATGCGCGGGGTCAACGCTGTAGGAATACAGGCAATCCTCATTTGATGATTATTTCCAACTTTCTCGTGACTACCTGGTATTGCTCTATGTCCTCAATCCCCAAAACAAGTGCACAGTCCATTTTTTTCATGCTTTAAAAAAATCTGTGAAAATCACCAACATTTTTTCCCTCTCGCACTCTATACAAGATACTACATGACCCCCAAATTAATACCAGTGTGCAGCCCAACTGTACCGAGTCCCAAGGTACAATCGTGAGCCACTGACTAGCATATCTGATGCTCCAGCCAGTAGGCTCAAAGTTCTTTCACTATCCTGCTCGCAGCGCCTATTTGTAACAGTATGTTCTTTCGAGCCAGAAGGCCCATAGAGCCGGAGCTTATCCCGGTTTCTGTAGCGTTAAGCGAACTGATGGTTTTTCACCACCCCTGTGAC
Source organism: Rapana venosa (assembly GCA_028751875.1). Lineage (NCBI taxonomy): Eukaryota > Metazoa > Mollusca > Gastropoda > Neogastropoda > Muricidae > Rapana > Rapana venosa. The sequence goes on from CM054142.1 coordinate 59,053,926, forward strand.
AGGACGCTAGTCTGTCGCCAGATACTTCCCCAGCAGAGCTGGTACCCACTTGTACACCTGGGTGGAGTGAGGAAAATAGGAGTAAAGTGTCTTTCCCAAGGGCACAACACCGAGCCGAGCGGGGATCGAACCCGCGACCTCTGGATCACGAGTTGACCGCCTAAACCACTCGACCACGGTGCCTTCTATTTGTAACAGAGTGGAGATATTTTGATGTGCCACCGACTCTGTACAACTTCTCGGCTACGACAGCACAGTATGAACAGGGAGGATGACTGTGGCCTCTGAGAAAGAGACTGCATAACTATGACATTTTACCACGAAGGCAAAGTGTATCTTACCGCACCATCACATAATAATAACAAATGGAATTTATATAGCGCTATATCTTGCAGAGACAAATCAAAGCGCTTTGCACTCAACTCATTCTTACACAGTCATACAACCAGTAACAATTAATAGTTCCAACAAGTCCAAATGTACACGCACGCCGCACGCACACACACACACACACACACACACACACACACACACACACACACACACACACACACACACACACACACACACACCACACACACACACACACACACACAGAGGAATTACCAGGGGGCCTGTCAGTATGAACAGTATCCCCACCTTCTTGAAGTTCTGTGCTAGGAAATCCCTCTTTTCTATCCTTCTCTTTGTTTCTGCCTTGCTCTTTTCCTTTTCTTCCTGTCACCTGTCGGATGCGCTGGGCCTGACTTGCCAGGCTGTTAACGGCAGCGCAATACATTTTCAATCAAAATAACAGACGACAATAGCTGCTGCCTGAGCATTCGAAGAAGGAGAAGAGAAGAAGAGAAGAAGAAGAAGAAGAAAATTGTTGAAAATAATACAGTAACAGCAATATAAATGCTATAAGATGTAAGTAGAAGGGTTAAAAAGTGTTTTTTGTTTTCTTTTGTTTTGTTTTTAAAACGAGATAGATGTACCAACATAGATGAATAACTGAGTTGGATTCGGGACAAATTTCTTGGTGTAATAGTTAACATTGTGTGTAACCATGACGTGACGAGGTAGATAAAGATATTGTGTGTGTCTAACGTTGAAATCAGATTTTCTTTTCGGGGGTGGGGGCAGAGGGGAAATGTGTGTGTGTGTGTGTGTGTGTGTGTGTTGGGTCGCGCGCGCGCAAACGTATTTTTAAAAAGTGCGTGCGTGCGTGCGTGTGTGTGTGTGTATATTTGTGTGTGTGTGTGTGTGTGTGTGTACACGCACGGTGTTTTAGGGGAGGATTGTTTACTATAACATATGTCTAATGCATACATGCGAGCACGTAACACACACACACACACACACACACACAAACACACACACACCACACACCAACACACACAAAAAACCACCAGCACCCACGCACGAACGCAGCAGCACGCACTCACACACATAAGCAGACGGACAGACAGATAGACAGATAGTAGACACAACAGCGAGAGAGAGAGAGAGAGAGGAGAGAGAGAGAGAGAGAGAGAGAGAAGAGAGAGAGAGAGAGCTACCTACCAACCGACTGACCGACCGAAAACAAAAAAGAGAACACCAACACCAACAACAGCAACAAAACGTCACCCTCCTCCCCCCACCAAAAAAACCCACCCACTGAAAACAATTATATATATATATATATATATATATATCATAATTATATAAACTATAATATAATATATTAAGAGAAACTAATGGAAACGAGAGAAACAACCCACACACACACACAAACTAATAACAAACGAACACAAAAGCAAAATCGAAAAGAAAACAATCAAACAAACAAATTCGAAAAGAAAATAAACAAACAAACAAACAAACCCACAAAAACGATGATTGTTCCCCCCCACCCCCCCCCCCCCCCAAAAAAAAAAAAGTGATCAATCATTATTTCCCCTTTTAGCTTTTTAAACTCAATTTATCCCCGAAGGCTGATTATAGCTGCCTTAATGGCAGGCAAAAATGATCATATACGCACAAAATCTCGCCAGTTGGTGAACAAATATAAAAAAAAAGGTAAAGGAGTCCCATAACCTATAAGGTCGTAGGGAGCGAGGCGTCAGAGACCTCACTTCTCTAGGGCCAGCATATTGAGGCAGCGGCGCCCATCTCCTCTCCCTCGCTGCTTTACCTTCCCTGACCCTAAAGAGGGCAGGTACCCATTTACAGCTGGGGGAACTGGGGGGAACTGTACTGAAGCCAAGGCGCGCAAACGGTCACCCATCCAAGTGGTAACCACGCTCGACGCTGCTTAACTTGGCTGGGGGAAAGCGAGTGCTCCGACCACTGAGCTATCCCGTCCCCTTGAACAAATAGAACCTCCTTCAATTTGAAGAGAAAGAAATTATGAAATGTGAAAAATAAAACATAGAGAAAAAAAGATATTATTTCGAACACAAACGTAACGAGAGAAAAAAAAAGATACTGATGTTCATAAACAGCAAAAGAAGAAGAAAGAAAAAAACAAACAAACCCGAACAACCCATCCAAGAGCTAATGATGATTATTAATCAGCCCTGATCGTGTGTCTGAACTCAATCCCTGCAGAGCAGTGCCAACGTTCCTCCACACCCTTATGCCAAGGGAGACAACGTGTGGCCTGCTGACAGCGTAATCATTTCACACGGCAATCACTCATACCTCCTCATCTTTCGGCATTACACCAGCGAGAGAGAGAGAGAGAGAGAGAGAGAGAGGGAGAGAGAGGGAGAGAGGAGAGATAGAGAGAGAGAAAAGGAGAGAGAGATAGAGAGAGAGAGAGTGAGAGAGAGGGAGAGAGAGAGAGAGTAGAGAGAGAGAGGGAGAGAGAGAGGGAGAGAGATAGATAGATAGATAGATAGATAGAGAGAGAGAGAGAGAGAGAGAGAGGGAGAGAGGGAGAGAGAGATAGAGAGAGAGAGAAAAAAGGAAGAGAGATAGAGAGAGAGAGAGAGTGAGAGAGAGGGAGAGAGAGAGATAGAGAGAGAGAGAGGGAGAGAGAGAGGGAGAGAGAGAGAGAGAGAGAGAGGGAGAGAGAGAGGGAGAGAGAGAGTAGATAGAGAAAAGAGAGAGGAGAGAGGAGGAGAGAGAGAGAGGAGAGAGAGAGAGATGAGAGAGGGAGGAGAGAGAGAGAGAGAGAGGAGAAAGAGAGAGAAATAGAGTTTTCTTTAAAAGTCAGACAGAGAGAGAGAATGAAATAGACTTTTTTTTTAACCTCAGAGAGAGAGAGAGAGAGAGGGAGAGAGAGATAGAGAGAGAGAGAGAGAGAGAGAGAGAGAGAGGAAGAGAGAGAGGAGAGAGAGAGAGAGAGAGAGAGAAGAG
>CM054142.1:59072252-59081778 GCA_028751875.1 Rapana venosa
TTGGTCTGTCTGCCCTATCTATCTATCTTTTCATTATCTATCTATCTATCAAAACAAATCTGTCTGCCCCTGTCAAACTTTTCCAAACTTCGTCTTTTTTGTCTATCTATCTTTCTGCCCTATCTTTATCGGGTTCTAACAATCTACCCTATCTATCATCTATCTATCTATTTCTTCTATCTATCTATTAACTATCTGTCTGTCTGTCGGGTCTGTCATCTACATCAAACAATCTATCTATCCGCCCTGTCTCCTGTCCTGCCCTATCACTACCCAAAAAACCCCAAAGGGGCGGGAACTGAATGAAAAAAAAAAGCACGGGCCCTTTTGCTTATTCATATCCCAAAATTTAAAAAAATTTGTCTTTTGCCCTATCTACCAAATCAAATCTATCAAACAAATCTATTATCTATCTATCTATCTACCCTATCAATCTACCCTTATCTATCATTTTTAAATCTATCTATCAATCTATTTTTCCTACTATCATCTATTTTAACCTTCTTTTCTATCTAATCTATCTTTCTATCTATCTACCTATCTACTATCTATCTATCTATCTATTTTTTAAATCTATCTATCTACCCATCTATCTATCTATCTACCCCTTGTCTGAATGTCTGTCTGTTGTCTATCAAATCTATTATTTTTCTGTCTTTTCGGCCCCAAAACGGGCTTTTCGGGTCAAATCTATCAAATCTATCATCTATCTATTATCAAATTTTTCTATCTATCCTATCTATTTTACCCTTATCATCTATTACCCTATCTGCCCGGGTCTGCCCTTTCTTCTGTTTGGTTTTTGCCCTACTATCTATCTATCAAATCAAATCCTCGGGTCTGCCTGTCTCTGTTTTGCCCTTTTCTATCTCATATACCAAAGGGGCCGGAACTGAATGAAAAAAAAAAGTTACGGGGCCCGGGGCTTATTCAGTATCCCCCCCGAAAATAAAAGTTTTTGTCATTGTTTTATCTATCTACAAATTCTATCTATCTATCTATCTATTTCTATCTTTCAAATTTTATCTATCTATCAAATCTACAAATTATCTATCTATCAAAATCTATCTATCTATCAAATCTATCTACCCCCCCAAATCTTTTCTATCTGCCCTGTCGGGCTGTTGTCTGTCTGTCGTCGGTCTGTCGGGGTTTTCCCTTATCTATCTATCTATCTATTCCCCAATTTTAAAACACTCAAATTTCTTGCACAAAATTTTGGGCGGGCACTCCCGGGGCGAGCGAGTGCTCCCCGCCACAAAAACGGGCAGCGCCCCCCATTTTTTTTTTGAGGGTTAAAATTTTTTTTTTTTAATTCTGTTCCATTTATCCTAGGTATTTAAAAATTTTTTTATGGGAAAATTTGGGTTTTTTTTGTTGTTTTTTTAAAACAATTTTGGGGATTAAGGGTTTTAAAAAAAAAAAAATTTAAAACAAAAACCAACAACACCCCCCCCCCTCCCAAAAATAAATATACTAGAGAAACCGGGGGGAAAAAAACATTAAGCCGTAACTTTTTTTTTTTTGTTTTTTGTTTTGGGGTTGTTTTTTTTTTTGCCCCAACCTTGTGAAAACCTACAACTTTTCATGCTTTGCGAAAAATTTTTAAATTTATTTATTTATTTTTGTTTTTTTTTTTTTCGGGGGGGGGGGGGGGGGGGGGGACAAGGGAAATTTAAGCCCTCATGTGTTTTAAAATTTTTTTTTTTTACATCCACCCCGTGTGTGTTTGCCGTTTGTAAATGTTGTAATTCCCCTTTTTTTTTCCCCCAGGAAAACAATGGCCTAAAATCTTTTCCCCAAAAAAAGGGAAAGAAAAAGGTTTTAAAAGCGTGTTCAAGGCCCCCTGCTTTCGTTCTCCCCACGGGAACCCCGCAGGTTTTTTTATCTAACTGAAGAATTTTTGGGGGGAGTTTTTGTCCGGGATTTGATTTAATTAGGGGGGAAAAACCAAATCACAAAGTTACATAAAAGAGGGTTTTTCATATTATGTTTTCAAGGGTTTAAAAAAATTTAAAATGTGGAGAATAAAAAAATAACTAATTGAAAATAAAAAAAACGAATTAAAGTTAAAAAAACAAAAAACCTTTCTCCCTTCCTTTTTTTTGTGTTTTTTCCCAAAAAGAATGGGCAGGGGAAAAGGGGAAAAAAACCCCACAACAACAACACACTCACAGTTATTAAAAAAAAAACAAAAAACCAAAATCTTTAATGGGGTTTTTTGTTTTGTTTTTTTTTTGTGTTTCTACACTCATTGAAGGGAACGGGATACTCAGTGGTCAAAGACCCCCCTTTCCCCCCGCTAAGGGTTTTGCAAACATTTTAGCCGGGTTCCGTGGGGGGTTACTTTTTTGGGGGGGGTGACTTTTTTTGCCCGCCCCTTTGGGTTCATTCAGTTTTCCCCAATTTTTCCCAGCTGTAAATAATTTGGGTTTCCCGACCTTTAGGGCCAGGGAAGGTAAAGCAGCAGGGAAGGAGGGGGAAAGGGTGCGCCCCACTTATTTTGCGGGCCCCCTGGAGAAGTTTAGGTCTCTGAAACTCGCCCCACAATGGGCCGCATATTGGTTTTGGGAAAAAACCTTTACCTTTACTTTTTTCCCCCCCCACCCAATTTATGTGAATTTTTAAAAAGTTTTTTGGGTTTTCTTTGCCTGTTTTAAAAGCAAAACAACGGGAAAAGACAAAAAAAAATAAAGGAAAACCCCAAAAAGGCCAAAAAAAAAACACCCACCCAAAAAAAAAAAAAAAAGAACAAACATTCCCGGACAAAAAAAAGGGACTCAGTTCCAAGGCCGGTTTTTCCTTACCTTCCGGGACTGGTGGTTTAGAGGTAAGCCACCTGCCTAAAAAAAGCGAAAGTCTGGATTTTGAAAATGTGTGGTGGTTTTGGGTCCCCGGGTTTTTACCCGGGAAAAACCCCCCCCCCCCCCCCCCCCCCCCCACCCTAAACCCGGGGGTTTCCCCCCCCCCCACCCCCCCCCCCCAATAAAATAAACCCCCCCCCCAATCCCCCCCAAAACCCCCCCCCCCCCAAAAAACCCCAACCGGGTTTCCCCCCCAAAAATTCCCCAAGTAGGGGGGAAAACGGGGGATCTTTTTAGGAAAAAACAAACACCCTTTCCCCCGACAGGAAAAAGGAAAAAAAAAAAAACCCGGGGGGCCCTGTTTGGGGGGGAAAATTTCCGGAGGGAAAAAGGGCCCCCAAAAATTTATAGGAAAAAATCCCCGCGGGAAAAAATTTTGGGAAGGGGGGGGTGGGGAAAAATTAAAATAAATCCAAAACAAAAAAACGTTAAATAAATTTTTTAAAAAACCGGAAAAAAACAACAAAAACAATACAAAAACAAAAACAAGTACAACCCCAAAAAATAATGCAAAACAAAAAAAGTACAAAACAAAACTTTTCAACACAACACAAAACAACACAATACAAACAATACAATACCCAAACCAAAAACAAACAACACAACTCAACACAAAAAAATACAATACAACACACCACAGTACAACACCAAAATAAAAACAATACAAACCCCCAACTCAACACAAAAACATTCAATACGGGCCCAAAACAACGCAATAAAAACACTCGCCAAGTATTGCCAAAAGGGAAAAAACAACTTTCCCAAAAGGGAAACTTTAACAGGAAAAGGGGGCCCCCTTTCCCAAGACTGCCCCGTTTTTGTTTTCCCATCATTTGCCACACAAAAAACACACCACACACACACCCCCCACACCACCAGCCCCACGCCCCCGTTTTCCCACGCACGCCAAAAATCACACCCCCACCCACACACACACAAAACCACACACCCCACAAAAACACACAAAACCCCAAAACACCAAAAACACACACACACACCAAACACACAAAAACACACAAACACACACAACACACAAAACAAAAAACACGCACGGGAAACCCCGCCCCACGGGAAAAGCCGCACGACCACGCACCACACACACACACTTTGTGCAACGAGGGAAAAAAAAACCCCTGGTATAAAAATGTTGCTTGTTTTTTTAAAAGCCTTTTCTAGGGAAAAAACCCTTCGTTTTTTTTTTTTTTTAAAAATGCATACCGTTTTTTTGTTCCAAAAATGGGTTTTTTGTCGGAAAGGGGGACCAGTCTTAGCGGAACAAGAAAATAACCCTTTTCCCCGGGCTGAGAAGAGACCCAAAAAAACAAGACATTCTCCTTTTCCCTTTACCGGGGACGCTCCCAAATACCACACAGCAAATAGTTTAAAAACCTCCTCCTCCCCCTCCTCCTCTTTTTCCTCCTCCCCCCCTTCTTTTCCCCCTCCTCCCCCTCCTCCTTTCCCCCTTTCCCCCTCCTCCCCTTCTTTTTCCCCTCCCCCTCCTCCTCCCCCTCTTCCCCCTCCTCCCCCCCTCCTCCTCCTCCTAACATCACATTTAATCAACACCTCACCTAATTTCCCTAGTCCCCCTTTGGGCCTTTGGAGCACAAATTAAAAAATTTTTTTTAAACCCCGCTTCCCCACTCCCGCGGTCCCCTGCTTTCCCGTAGCAAGTCGTTCCACCAAAAACCAGTCCCCTCCCCTGACCCTTTTTCCCCTTTCCCCTCGTTTTTTTTTTTTAGATAGTGTTTTAAAAAAATTCAAAAAGAGTATAAGCAAAATTGGGAAAAAAACAGGGAATTTTTTGGGAAACATTGCAACAACCAAACTTGGTTTGCTTAAGGTTTTCTCAATTAAAAAAATGAACAAAAATTTAAAAGAAAATAAAGGGGTGGGTGAACTTCAAAATGTAAAAACCCCTCGTTTTTTTTTTTCTGTCTGCCTCTTCTGCCGGGCTCCCCTCCTTGTTTTTTCTGTTTTTCCCGTAGGGCAGTTTTGGCTATCCCCGATTTAACAATTTTTTTATTTCTTTGTTAGTGCGAATCTGGGGGTTTTTTAAAAAACCCCAAAATTTTTCCCCGGGGGAAAATTTGGGGGGTATTTTTTTTTTTTTGCGTGTCGGAGAGTTTTTAATTTACGTGAATATAAATTTTTTTATTGCTATTTTGTTTGGGTTGGGTTTTCATGGGGGTTGATTTTCAAAAAAAATGTAAAAGAAACCCCAAAAAAAAATCTCCCGTTTTTGTTTTTTAAACCCGTTTTTAGGGGTTTTGTGTGTTTTTTGTGGGGGTTTTTGTTTTGTTTTTTGTGTTTGCATGTGTTGGCGCGCGCGCCCTGTAAGCAGGGGGGGTGTGTTTGTGTGTGTGTGGGTGTGTTGGTGTGGTGTGTGTGTTGTGTGTGTGTCCAAATTCGTGTTTTTGGTGAGACAGTTCCCGTGTAAAGGGGGTGTGTGTGTGTATTGTTGTGGTGTGTGTGGGGAGGGCTGTGTGTGTACCGCGCGTCTTGTGTGCGTGTGTGGGGGGTGTTTTTAAAAAAACTTGGGGTTTTGGGGAAACCCAAAAAAGCATTTTTTTTACTAATAAATCTATTTAGTATTTTGTTGGAATAAAAAAAATTTTTTTGTTTTTTAAAAAAAAAAAACAAAAGCAAAAAACCCAAAAATGACTTAAATTTTTTTTAGAGCTTTGGCTTGGAAAAAATAGTCCTTTCCCCCGTTTTTTAAAGCACAAGAAATGTTGACTTGGGGCTTAAACTTTGTAATCCTTCCTTTAATAAAAATTTTGATTAAAAAAAAAAAAAAGGGGGTTTTAAATTTTTGTAAACCAAACACGTAATTTTAACCCCCCCCCCCCCCCCCCCCTCCCCCCCCCCCCCAAAAAAGCAAAACCCACTCTCTCCCCTCTCTCTCTCTCTCACACAACACACACACCACACACACAACACACACACAAAACAACCCCAACAAAAAAAAAAACAACACACCACACACACACCCCCACACCACACCACACACACACCCCCACACACACACACCAAAAAAACACACCCCGTTTTTTTTGCATTTCCAAACCGGGGGTTTCCTCCCTCCGGATTTCCAATATTTTCGGCCCCCTTTTTCCCCCAAATCCCCCCCAGGATACATTTCCCTTTGAAACCCCCCCACCTCCCCTTTTTAAAGGCCCCAGAAAGGTCTTGCTCTTTTCTCCACATCTTTTCATCAACCCCCATCGGGCAAGAAGAGGGGTGGTGGGGGGTTTTTAGGGGTTTGGGGAGGGTGGTTTGGGGGGGGTGGGTGGGGGGGGGGAAAAAAAGGAGAAAGGGTGGGGAAAGGGGAGAGAGAGAAAAGAAAAAAGAGGGGGGGAAGGGAAGAGAAAACTAACAGACAATAAAACAGAAGACACAAAACACACCCTTGAGTTTAAAAAGAAAGTTAAATTAAAAAAAAGAACACACACACCCCCCACACACACACACACACACACACACACAAACACACACACACACACCACACACACACAAAACAAAACACACACACAACCCCACACAACACACACAAAACAAAGAGAGAAAGAGAGAGGAGAAAAGAGAGAAGAAGAGAGAGAGAGAGAAAGAGAGAAGAAAAGAGAGAGATAATTGGGAGAGATTTAAAAACCGGGGAAACAGCTAAGAGAGAGACACAGGGGACAGACAGACAGATAGACAAAAAAAAAAAAAGGAAAAAAAAAAAAAAAAAAAAAAAAAGGGAAAAGGAAAAAAAGGGCACCCAAAAACACAAAACAGCCCCTACACACACATACCCAGCCAGACAAACAGAAAAAAACAAAAACAAAAACAAACAGAAAAAAACCCCACAAAAAACCAAACCACAAAGAAGAAGGAAGGAAAAAAAGAAAAAGACAAGACAAGACCAAAAACCTCAATTTAAATAGCCTTACTAATAGGGCTTGTTGCCCCCGTTTCTGAACTTGGGAAAAATACCCCCAAACCCCCCCCCCCACCCACCCACCCTACCCCAAACCCCCTCCCCCCCACCCCCCCCCCCCCCCCACCCCACCACCCACCCCCCACCCCCCATCCCCATCCCTTCCCGGGTTTTTTTTAAAAAAGGGGGGGGAAAAAATGTAAGCAAAATGGGTTTTCCGAAAGGAGTTCCCCCTCCTACCCTGTCATTTTAAAGCTGCTGTCCACATCACATCTCGCTTGCCTTCAAAGACCGCTTCCACAGTGATACGGTCTCCGATCGGTAAGATCTAGATGGGTGGGGGAGTCGGTGGGCCGTTAAACGTTTTTATTTCCTTGCTTACTTATAGCTTTCCAACTATCTTGGCCTCTCTACTATGGAGGGTGTTTTTGGTTTTTTGGGTGTTGGTTTTTTTTTTTTTCAAAATAAAAAGTGTGGTGGTGGTGGTGGTGATGGTGGTGGGGGGTGGGTTGGGGTGGGGGGGTTGGGGGGGGTTGTAAAAGTTTTGGTGGTGGTGGTGCTTTGGTGGTGTGTGTTTTGTGTGTGGATGGGGGTGTGGTTTTGTGTGTGTGTGTGTGTAGGATGTGGATGGAGGTAGGTGAGAGAAGGGGGGGTGAAAGGGGTGGGGTGGGGGTGGGTGAAGGAGAGAAAAAGAGAGAATGATTTCTTAGCATGTATCACAATCGCTGGCTCATACAACAACAACAACAACAACAGCAATAACGATGATGATGGTGACGATGATGATTTTGATGATGATGATGACGATGATACTACTACTACTACTACTACTACTACTACTACTACTACTACTACTACTACTACTACTACTACTACTACTACGAATTATAACGATGATGATGAGGAGGAGGTTGATGATGATTGATGATGATGATGATGATGATGATGATGATTATAATAATAATGATGATGATGATGATGATGATGATGATGATGATAATAATAATAAGAAGAAGAATGATGATGATGTTGATGATGATGATAATGATGATGATGATGGTGGTGGTGGTGATGGTGATGGTAATGGTGATGATGATGAAGAAACTACAACTACTACTGATAATAGTGATGATGATGATGATGATGATGATCATGATCATGATGATGATAGTGATGTGTCTTGCCTAGCATTGTCTGTTATATGTCCACAAAACTTGTCTTTGAAAAATGTTATCTCTTTTTTGTTGAGAGAGAGAGAGAGAGAGAGGGGAGAGAGGAGAGAGGAGAGGGGGAGAGAGAGAGAAGGAGAGAGAGAGAGAGAGGGGAAAAGAGAGAGAGAGAGAGAGAGAGAGAGAGAGAGAGAGAGAGAGAGAGAGAGAGAGAGAGAGAGAGAGAGAGAATGACACACCGATTTCAGGAATTTTGCTGTGTTTCTTTTTAAGTCATCAAAGGAGAAAAAAAAAAGAAAGAAGGAAAGAAAAAATACTTGAAAAAGAAAAGACAAACTCTGAACATAATATTAACGTATGGATCAGCACAATGGGGTATATCGAATTCTGCCGCAATTTGCTACGTGTACTAAACATTTTTCGATTGATTAAGTGATTATTCAGTTAGCATGGACACTGCTTGGAAAAATTGATTTATATTTTTTTCATTACTCCTCCTCCTCCTCCTCCTCCTCCTCCTCCTATACTACTACTACTACTACTACTACTACTACTACTACTACTACTACTACTACTACTACTACTACTACTACTACTACTACTACTACTACTACTACTCCTGCTGCTGCTGCTGCTGCCTGCTGCTGCTGCTGCTACTACTGCTGCTACTGCTGCTAACTACACTGCCGCTACTATTACTACTACTAACCACTACCACTACTACTACAACTACTACTACTACTACTACTACTACCACCACTACCACTACTACTACAACTACTACTACTACTACTACTACTACTACTACTACTACTACTACTACTACTACTACTACTACTAAAAATAATAATAATAATAACGATGATGATGAGTAGGTGGAGGTTGATGATTGATGATGATGATGATAATGATAATAATGATGATGATGATGATAACAATAATAATGATAATGATGATGATGATGTTAATGATAATAATAATGATAATAAATAAATGATGATGATGATGATGGTGGTGGTCGTGTGATGGTGATGGTAATGGTGATGATGAAGAAAATACAACTACTACTAATAATAGTGAAAATGATGATGATCCTGATGATGATCCCTGATGATGATAGGCATGTGTCTTGCCTAGCATTGTCTGTTATATGTCCACATACTTTTCTTTGAAAAATTTTTCCTTTTTTGTTGACAGAAAAGAGAGAGAGAGAGAGAGAGAGAGAAGAGAAGAAAAGAGAGAGGGGAGAGAGAGAGAGAGAGAATGACACACCGATTTCAGGAATTTTGCTGCGTTTCTTTTTTAAGTCAGCAAAGGAGAAAAAACAAGAAAGAAGGAAAAAAAAATACTTGAAAAAGAAAAGACAAAACTTGAACATAATATTAACGTATGGATCAGCACAATGGGGGAACGAATTCCCCCGCAATTTCACGTGTACTAAACATTTTTCGATTGATTAATGATTATTTCAGTTACAGGACACTGCTTGGGAAAAAATTTATTTATATTTTTTTCATTACCCCCTCCCCTCCTCCTTTCCCCCTCCTTCCCCCCCCCCCCTTTCCCCCCCCCCT
>CM054142.1:59092278-59119778 GCA_028751875.1 Rapana venosa
TATGTGTGTGTGTATGTGTGTGTATGTGTGTGTGTATATGTGTGTGGTGTGTGTTGGGGGTGTGGGTGTGGGTGTGTATGTGTGTGTGTGTGTTTTTGTGTGTGTGTGTATGTGTGTGTGTGTGTATGTGTGTGTGTGTGTGTGTGTGTGTTGGGGTGTGTGGGTGTGTGGAAGGGTGGCTGGGGGGAGGGGTGATGTATTCTGTTGTGCTCTGTGTGTGTGTGTGTGGGGGGGGGGGGGGGGTAGGTGGGTGGGTGGGTGGATGGATGAGTGTGTTTGTGTGTGTGTATGTGTAGGTGGGTGGGTGGGTTTGTTTGTGTATGTGCGCGCACACACACACACATGCACACACACACGTGCAGGCATACATATCCACCCAACCACCCACCCACACACCCACCCCACATACACACATACACACACTTACCACTCACTCATTCACTCACACACACGTGTGCGTGGATTAATTATCATATATATTATATATATATATATATAAATATATATATATATATATATATATATATATATATATATATATATATACATATATAGTTAGTTAGTTAGTTTATTGTGTTTCTGTGTGTGAGTGTGTGTGTGTGTGTTGGGGGGGGGGGGGGGGGTCTTGTTGTGTTATGTGTTTGCGTGTGTGTGTATGTTTATTTTTTATTCATTTTATTTTATTTTATTCTTTTATATCGAGGATAATGGAATAAGCACTCATGTGCTTTTTTACATCCAGTCCCCGTTTGTATGCGGTTTTGTAAATTCTGTCATCCGTTCCCACCGGCACACAATGGCCTACTCTTACGAAAAGCGGAACAGGATTTAAGGTGTGCGCAAGATGTTCTGCATGCGTTCGCACACGGGGCCTCGGTTTATAGTCTCATCCGAAGGACTTTTGGGGAGAGTGGAGTCTGCACTGATGTTAACTCTAGAGGAAAATATCCCCTTGAACGGGAATCGAACCCGGGTCGTCAGATTGCGAGCGCAATGTTCTAACCACTAGGCTATCCCGTCCCCCGTATGTTTGTGTATGTGTGTGTGTGTTAGTGGGTGTGTGCGTATAATAAATGTCTGTGTGTGTGTGTGTGTGCGAGCGTGTATGTGTGTGCGTGGGTGGATGAGAAGATATATATTTGTGTATGTGCGTGTGTGTGCGCACGCGTGCGGACGCATGCATGCGCGTGTGGCACACACGTTGGGGATTTTACCCGCATTCATCTGTTCTCTCAATTGGCTTATCAAGGTCACACACACAACACACACACACACAAAACACACTACACACACACACACCAACACACAACTACACACACACACACACACACTCACACACACATACACACACACAAACACACACAAACTCACGCACACACACAAACACACACACCACCAACACACACACAAACACACCACACACAGACACACACACAAACACACACACACACATAACACACACACTACACACAGACTCACACACACAAACACACATTAAACTCACGCACACACAAACATACACACAAACACACACACACACAACACACACAGACACACACGCAACCACACACACATACACACACACACACTACACACACACTACACACACATACACACACCACTACACACACACACTAACACACACACACAACACACACACACACACACACGCGCACACACACAACACACACAGAGCACACACACACATTACACCCACACCCACACAGAGCCACACACACACACACACGCACACACCCACAAACACACACTACACACACACCACCCACACACACACACACACACACACACGCACACACCCCCCAAAACCACATACACACACACACATACACCACACACACACACTACACCACACACAAAAAACACACAAAACCACACACAACACACCCCCACACACCCCACCACCCACACACCACACACACAACCCCACACACACACACACACACACAACACCCCCCAACACCACACACACAGCCGGGCCTGTCAACTCGTAACCACGGGTCTGCTTAGGATTTTGGGAGTTAACGTTTTTGTGGACTGGAAATAGTAGTCTTTCCGTAAGGGACACCGCATGTGTGTGTTGGTTTTTTTTTGGTGGTAGTGTGTGTGTGGTGTACACTTTGAGACGAGCGCGCGACTCGGCACACGCTCACAAGGGGCGCGTGCTCGTGCCCGTACACATCACGGACAGAGAAACACACAAACAGGGCACACCAATACGCACAACCTCACACACATGCACCACCACTGTTGGGGCGTACACCCCCCCCCCTCCCCCACACACACAAAAGGGACGCGCACACACAACAAAACCAAAACACACACAAAAACACATACCACACAAGACACATACACACACACACCCCCCGACTCACAAAACCCCACAAACACACAACCACACACACCCCACACACAAAAACCACACACGCACACGCACCGCACTCACAAAACGGCTTGGATAATTATTTTTGATGTATAGCCAATTTAGTTCCCGCATACAATTTTTATTTTACAAAAATTTTTTTTCTTCTTCTCCTTTTCGGCTTAATGCCATTCCTTCTAGTTTATAAAGACAGGCATAATAAAAAAAATAGTCAAAGAAAGGGGTATTCGGCACCCCCCCCCCCCCCCCCCCGGAAAACACTAACTAACCCTCCCACTTTTCACATCCCCCCCCCCTTCCCCCCCCCCCCCCCCCCCCCCCCCCCCCCCTCACCCCCATACTTGGCCTTCCCCAAAAGTCCTTCGAGAGACTAAAAACCGGGGCCCCTGTGCGAACAGCGCCCGCACAATACTTCGCACACTTTTAATCCTTTTTTCGCTTTTCGTAAAGTAACCATTGTGTCCCGGGGGGAAACAATGACAAATTCAAAAAAACCCGCATACCACGGGCTAATTTAAAAAAAAAAAAAAGCAAAAATGCTTAATTCCATTACCCGTATAAAAAAAAAATAAAAATAAAAAAAATTTTTAAAAAAAACCCAAAAAAATTCGAAAAATTAAAAGACTTTGCAACTTATTTTTTAAAAATAAAAACACACAACGTGTGTGTTTGTGTGTGTATGTGCGTGCGTGCGTGCGTGTATAATATTTGAATTTGTATAAAAAAACTAAAAACAACAACAGCCAACCCCTATTAAATTGTAACTGGCTGCATGTCACCACACACACACACACACACACACTCAACACACACCACACACACACACAACACCATTGTTCCCTTTACTTTTTATGTGGACCCTTTTAAAACCTTTTACCCTTCTTCCCTTCTTGTTATCTTGCTCTTCCTTCCCCCTTGTCCTGACTCCAGAATTACCGCCCTATCAATGATGAATGACATCACACTCAAGGGTGTTAAGTAATGCCATTTTTTGTAGTGTGTGTCAATTACTTCCCTTGTCTTGATAGAG
Source organism: Rapana venosa (assembly GCA_028751875.1). Lineage (NCBI taxonomy): Eukaryota > Metazoa > Mollusca > Gastropoda > Neogastropoda > Muricidae > Rapana > Rapana venosa. The sequence goes on from CM054142.1 coordinate 59,095,710, forward strand.
ATCTCATTATATGAAAGGGTTAAGTCCCTTGCCTCTTCAAACATCTGGAGCGTATTTTTTTTTCCATTCATTCATTTGTTTATTATTTGTTTCATTTTTCATTTGTTTGTTCATATATTTTTTTACTTTTTTACTTTTTTTTCCCATGGATTTTGTCTTGTTTTTCGTTCCTGGGCTAGAGCTCGTGGTCACCAATGGTGAGATTTTTTTTGCGTATTCAATCGTGGTTATCCCCCCTCCCCCCTCCCACCCCCCCCCCCCCCCCACACACACACAACACTCTCTCTCTCATCTCTCTAATTAGGTAGCCGCATTCCGACCCGGCGGATATTTTATGAAAAAATAATGTCAGTGTACTCTTTTTAAACAGAACGTTGGAAGATTATTCAGCGTTGATAGTGCATCTATAATTTATACCGGTTTTGTCTCTGGTAATAAAAAAACCACAACCGCACTTGTGTGTGTGTTGTGTGTGTTGTGTAGATTTTCGTTGAATCTTAAGAGGCAGACAAGAGAGCAGGGAGAAGAGACAGAGAGAGCGAGAGAGAGTAGAGAGAGAGAGAGAGAAAACAGAGAGAGCGAGAGAGAGCGAGAGACAGAGAGAGAGAACAATGGTGGAAGACAACATCAGAGACTGGCTTTGAGTGGAACGATTTGCTACGGAAAGCAGAGGACCGCGGGGAGTGGAGGAAGCTGGTTGCAAAATTTTCATTGGTGCCCTCATGGTCCTAAGGACTGGGTATGGGATAAGTGAGGAGAAGTGAAGGTATGGTATTGTATTATGTGATAAAAGGTAAGGTAAAGGAGTCCCATAACCTATAAGGTCGTAGGGGAGCAAGGCGTCAGAGACCTCACTTCTCTAGGGGCCAGCATATTGAGGGCGGCGCCCATCTCCTCTCCTCGCAGCTTACCTTCCCTGACCCCTAAAAAATAGGACAGGTACCCCTTTTATAAAGCTGGGGGAACTGTACTGAAGCCAAGGCGCGCAAACGGTCACCCATCCAACTGGTAACCACGCTCGACGCTGCTTAACTTGGCTGGGGGAAAGCGAGTGCTCGACCACTGAGCTATCCCGTCCCCGTTGTATTGTACTGTGTTGCATAAACTGCATTTTCTTGAAATGATATATATTGTATTATTTCTATGGATTAGCGCTACGTTGTTTCTGAACTAATAAAAATGTTGTTTAAAGCAAATGATAATTATTGTGTTGCATTGTAAGAATATGCTACATAAATGGCGCTGTCTCGTGTTAGTGAATTGCATTGTAATACAACAGGGACTGTCTGTCATTCCCTGTGTGGGACTGGCCAGCCACAACCGACACTGTACCAGAATTATACACCTAGAGCTCAACTTCATAGTCTTCCGAGAATAAGGCTGCCTGCTTTTGTAATATTTATTTATTTATTTACTTACTTAAAAAAATTATATCCATGATAATAGAATAAGCACTCATGCGGGTTTGGTTTTTTACATCCCATCCCCGTGTGTATGCAGTTTTGTCAAATTTTGTCATTCGTTCCCACACACACACGCAATGGCCTACTCTTCTTAAAAAAAGCGGAACAGGATTAAACGTGTGCGCGAGATGTTCTGCGTGCGTGCGTTCGCAACACTGGGCCTCGGTTTATAGTGTCGTCTACATGAATTGCGTTGTATTGTAATATTGTAACATGCTACATAAATTTTTTTATCTGTGTGAACTTGGAATTGCTCTTCCGTGATAAGCACACCATCGAAGTGTAATATTTCCTCCCCAACCACCCACCCACCCACCCCTGTCCTTATTCCTGTGTGTATGTGTGTGTGTGTGTGTGTGTGTGTGCTATGTTTACTTACAACAACATGGAAAGCTCAGTTAAATTTGTGCCAGTTCAAAGAGTCTTTGATTTTTCTCTCTCTCTTTTTATCAACGTATTATTTTGACACCCCCCCCCCCCTCCACCCTCCCCTCCACATCACCACCACCACCATCACCACCAGTCATACCAATTCCCCCACCACCTCACCACCTCCTACACCCAACTCCCCCTTCCCCTCCTCCTTCAAACACCCACTCTTTCTCCTTCCCCCCTCGCCCTTCCCTCCATCCTTCCAACTCCTTCCATTCTCTTTCGAAAGCTATCACACCAAACCAGCCATCTTCTCTCTCTCTCTCCTCTCTCTCTCTCTCTCTCTCTCTCTCTCTCTCTCTCTCTCTCTCTCTCTCTCTCTTTCTCTTCTCTCTCTCTTCTCTTCTCTTCTCTTCTCTTTCTCTCTCTCACTCTCTCTCTCTCATCTCTTCTCTTCTCTCTCCTCTCATCTCTTCACTTCTACTAACACTAAGGCCCTAAGCCCCAACCAAGTCTAGAAAAAAAAAACCCACCCACAAAAAAACACCCAAGGCAAAAGGGCCTAAGCAAGCAAGCAAGCAAGCGAGCGAGCGAGCGAGCAAGCGAGCGAGCGAGCGAAGAGCTCCAAAAAGCATTAATCTTCCATCCCGTGTGCAACTGACATAGCCGAGAAATCGAATCGTACTCGCGGGAATAGTGTGGGAATTGACATTGTGCTCGCCACGCCGATCACATCTAGATAACCGTGGGCTTTCATTTCGAGCCAAGCTGCGTGCGATCTTAGTTTGGCCGCCTTCCCAAGTTCTGCTGGGTCCGAATAATATTATGGCCTACTAGGCAGAGGCTGGGTGGGACGTGAGGAGAAGGACGGACGGACGGAGGGACGGGTGGAGGGGAAGGGAAGGAAAGGGAAGGGAAGAGAAGAAGGAAAGAAGGAAGGAGAAAGAAAGGGAAAGGGACAAGAGAGAAAGAGAGAGAGAGAGAGAGAGAGGGGGGGAGGAGGAGGACGGGTTTGGGAAGGAGTGAGTTAAAGAAGAAGATCGAAGACCAAGAGAGAGAGAGAGAGAGAGAGAGAGAGAGAGAGAGAGAGAGAGAGAGAGAGAGAGAAGGAGAGGGGTGGAAGAGGGGGGTGGGGTTGGGGTTGGGGAAATAGAAGGAGGAAGAGAAAGAGTTTGAGGAAGAGGAAGAAGAGATGGAGGAGGAATATTGAGGAAGAAGAGAGAATAAGAGAAAGGAGGAGGAGGAAGATAAAGAAGGAGGAGGAGGGAGAAGAAGGAAGAAGAAGGAGAGAAGAAGAGAGAAGAGAAGAAGGAGAAAAGAAGAAAGAAAAGAAGAAGAAGAAAAGAAGGTGGAGAAGAAGAAGAAGGAAAAGAAGAAGAAGGAAGAAGAAGGAAAAGAAGAAGAAGAAGAAGAAGAAGAAGAAGAGGAAGAAGAAGAAGAAAAAGAAAAAGAAGAAAAAGAAAAAGAAGAAGAAGAAAAAGAAGGCAAAGAAGAAGAAGCAGCAGAAGAAGACGAAGCAGAAGAAGACGAAAAAAGAAGCAGAAGAAGAAGGAGAAGGAAGGAAAAGAAGGAAAAGAAGAAGAAAAGAAGAACCGTCATAGACCTTTGGGAAGAGAGAGGACAATGTTCAGCCTTGTTCTTTTCACGTTCCTGAACCACTTAAACAATAGTTATGTTTTAGTTCATTTCGTTCTTTATTATTATTAAGCTGTTTGGTTGTTTGTTTAGTTGGTTGGCATTTTTTCTCAGGATTCAATGGGCATTGAAGGGATGCATGGGGAAAGGGGAGGGGGAGGGAGGCAGTGGGAAGGAAGGGAGGGAGGAAGGGGGGGGGGGGGGGGGAGCAGTGGGAAGGAGAGGGAAGGGTGTCAGGGAAAAGAATAGGATGGACCTGGAAAAAAACCAAACAGGGATTTTATTGTTTTGTTTTGGGAGGGGGCAAGGACGTGGGTTAGAATTAAGGCTGAGGGGATGAATTGTATAATAGGAGGAGTGTGTGTATGAGTGTGTGCTTGTGTGTGTGTGTGTGTGTGTGTGTTGTTGTGTGTGTGTGTGTGTGTGTGTGTGTGTGTGTGTTTGTGCAGGCAAATGAGTGCATTGAGCAAAAGAATTTTGGGGGGTTCAAATTGTCATATGCCTACACAGAAATTAACCAGAAAAATGTCTGTTCTCATTAGGAACAAAAGCAACAAAACAAAACAAAACAAAACACACACAAAGTGACCTTCTTTCACCCTCTGATATTATTCTAAGGACTTTAGGTCAGGGAAAAAACTGTAGTGAAGGAATACAAAGAAGAATAAAAGAAAGAGATAGACAGACAGACAAGAGAGAGAGAGAGAGAGAGAGAGAGAGAGAGAGAGAGAGAAGAGAGAGAGAGAGAGAAGAGAGAGAGGAGAGAGAGAGAGAGAGAGAAGAGAGAAGACAGACAGACAGACAGACAGACAGAGAGGAAATTTTTTTTCATTTCTAGGCTAGAGCTCGGAAGTTCACCAATTGTGAGATCTTTGTCTATGCCCCACCACCACCACCACCACCACCACCACCACCACCACCACCACCACCACCACCACCACCACCACCACCACCACCATCTAGGTAGCCGCATTCCGACTTCGGGGCATGTTGTCTAAACACGACCCCTGTTTTGCATGCTGAGCTTTTATTATCATCATCATCCATTGCTACCAGCGCACAACGGCCTACTCTTTGGAAAGGAAGAACAGGTTTTTTTTTTTTAAAACCTGTGCACAAGGATGTTCTCTGTGTGCCTTTGCACACCGGCCTAGGGTTTATAGTCTCATCCTAAGGACTTTGACACTCAGTTCGAAGTTTCCCTCAACCCCAGGAAGAAAGGGCAAGGCTGGGAATCAAACCTAAGAAAAAGAATTTAAAAGAAAAAAAGATTAAACCTTTCTAAAAGATGGTAGAAGGCTTGTTCCGAAAAGCAGTGGCTATTTCAATGCCTTCTTTTTCAATTCGAAGAAAAAAAAGGTAAAGACAAAACCAGTTCCAACTTCAGTGGCATTGAGGACAAACAGAGACAGGCCAGTAATGGAAAGAGAGGGAAAGAAAATGCCAGAAGAGGATTCAAGACAGAAGGAGAGGGGCATGGGGGGGGGGGGGGGGGGGGGGAAGAAGGCATGGGCAGAGGAGGGGAGGAGGGTAGAGAGGGGGAGGAGAAGGGGGTGGGAAGGAAGGGAAGGAAGGAGGACGTATCAAAGATCAATATGGGAGTTGGGTCATGTGTTCTTAGGAGCTGAGACTGTGTCTGATCTGATCGATCTGGTTTTTGTGGCGAGGTATGGGGGGATTGGGTGCCAGGTTCTATAGGGTAATGGCAGGGCCATTGTAGGCAATTTGCTGTGGGCTTTACATACTGTTTGGGCTTTTTGGTCTGTCTGACTCTTTGTGTGTTTGCTTGTTTGTTTGTTTGTTGGTTGGTTGTTTTTTTGTTTGTTTGTTGTTCCTTTGCTAGAGCTCCAAGATTCACTAATGATGAGATTTTTTAAAAAAATATACAACTGTGTTATTCTCATGACCATTTAGGTAGCTGCATTCTGACTTCAGGGATGATGTCTAAACACAACACCTGTGTGCATGCGTTTTTGTAAATGTTGTCATCTGTTCCTACCACCATGAACATTAATGGCCTACTCTTCTGAAAGGCAGAACTGGTTTTGAACATAATAAGGCACAAGCTGTTCTGCGTGCATTCATATAGGGGGCCTCAGTTTATAGTCTCAATCAAAGGACTTTGACATCCAGTTCATTTTTCACTAAAAACTGGGAAGAAAAGACCAGGCTGGGAATCGAACCCAAAACCTCATGGTTTTCCTGTTTGGCAGGTGACTTGTCTTAACCAGCCTGTTACTTTCCTTCTTGTCTGTTTGTTTCTTTGTCTCTGTGTGTCTGGCTGACTGACTTATGGGATGGGGGTGTGCACATGTGTTGTGTGAGTGTGTATGTATACAGAAAAGCAGTGGACATTTCAATGCCCTCTTTATCAATTCAAAGAAAAAAAAGGTAAACACAAAACCAGTTCCAACTTCAGTGGCATTGAGGACACACAGAGACAGGGCAGTAAGGGAAATAAAGGGAAAGAAAAGGTCAGAAGAGGACGGAAGACAGAAGGAGGAAGGGTGTAAGGGGGAAGAAGGCATGGGCTGAGGAGGGGAGGAGGGTAGAAGGGGGGGGGGGGAGAGGGGAAGGGAAGGAAGGAGGATGTATCAAAGATCAATATGGGAGTTGGGTAATGTGTTCTTAGGAGCTGAGACTGTGTGTGATCTGATCGATCTGGTTTTTGTGGCGAGGTATGGGGGATTGGGTGCCAGGTTCTTTAGGGTAATGGCACGGCCATTGCAGGCAATTTGCTGTAGGCTTTACATACTGTTTGGGTTTTATTTTCTCCCCCCCCCCCTCTCTCTGTCTCTCTCTGCATATCTACCTGTCTCTGTGTGTGTCTGTCTGTTTGTCTGTCTGTCTCACTCACTTGTTAGGGGGACAAGTAAGCCTAGTGGTTAGAGAGTTGAGGTTGTGCAATCTGATGGCCCAGGTTCAAGACACCACCAAGACACCTGTTCAAGGGAATTTTCCCCATATAAAGCCAACTCCATCATGCCAACCCACCCCCCCTGAAAACCCTTTGGGGATGAGACTGTAAACCAAAGGGTTTCATTGAAAATTACATGCAGAACTCTTACTTGGTTAAGACCTGTTCTGCTTTTTGAAGAGGGGGGCCATTGTGTGTGGGTGGGAACGGATGAAAAAATTTGACAAAACAACATGCCAGGGGGCTGGATGTTTTTGGTTTTTTTTTTTTCCTTTCCCTAATTAAATTTTCTGAGTTCCCCAATGGTGAATTTGCGTTGTGGCCATTTTTGCCCACTGTGAAGGCATCTGCATTCCAAATCTGGGAAAAAAATGTTTGATTTTTATAAAAGGAAATAAAAAAAATATAATAACAAATAACATTGTCTATTGCAGTGTGTGCTGTGCTGGCGAACCGCGTGTGGTGTTGCACGTGAAAAGAACATTCGGTTCTGTGGGGTGTGTGCATGTGTATCCGTGTAGAAGAGCAAAGGTATTAATGTTTCTAATAAAGGAGCTGAACTGGTTAAAGGGGGCAAAACCGGGTTCAACTTCAGGGGCCCATTGAGGCACACTGAGAGGCTTTAAAAAAAGGAACAAAGTGGGTTTATTTCTCCAGCCCCCCCCCCACTTCGTCTCTCTCTGCATATCAACCTGGTCTGTGTGTGTCATGTCTGTTTGTACTGCTGCTCACTCACTGTTAGGGGACAAGTAAGCTAGTGGTTAGGAGTTGGAGAGGTTGTGAGATCTGAATGGCCCAGGTTCAAGACACCACCAAGACAAATGACCTGTTCAAGGGAATTTTCCCTATATAGCTTGAGCATCGGTGCCAACTCCACTCCCTGAAAATTGCTATGGGATGAGACTCCACTAAGGTTCTTGTGCAAATACATTGCAGAACATCTTGCACATGTGTTAAGACCTGTTCTGCTTTTTGAAGAGGAGGCCATTGTGTGTGGGTGGGAACGGATGACAAAATTGACAAAACAACATGCACCTGGGTACTGGATGTTTTATGGGGGTTTTTTTCCATTCCTAACTAAAGCTCTGAGGTTCACCATTGGTGAGATATTGCTGTGCGACCATTTTTGCCCACTGTGAAGGCATCTGCATTACAACTTCTGGGAAATAATATTTTGTACATTATCATGGAAACGAAAAAATATAATTCAAATAACATTCTCTATCTGCATGTGTGTGCATGTGCATGTGCATGTGCGTGTGTGTGTGCACGTGCATGCACACATGTCTGTATGTCCGTGTGTGTGTGCATGTGTATCGGTGTAGAGGAGCAGTGGCCATTTCAATGCCCTCTTTCTCAACTCGAAGAGAAAAAGGTAAACACAAAACCAGTTCCAATTTCAGTGCCATTGAGGACACGAAGAGACAGGACAGTAAGGGAAAGAAAGGGAAAGGAAAGGTCAGAAGAGGATAGAAGACAGAAGAGTGGGGGGAGTAAGGGGGAAGAAGGCATGGACAGAGGAGGGGAGGAGGGTAGAAAAAGGGGGGGGGGGGTAGAGGGGAAGGGAAGGAAGGAGGACGTATCAAAGATCAATATGGGAGTTGGGTAATGTGTTCTTAGGAGCTGAGACTGTGTCTGATCTGATCGATCTGGTTTTTGTGGCGAGGTATGGGGGATTGGGTGCCAGGTTCTATAGGGTAATGGCACGGCCATTGCAGGCAATTTGCTTTGGGCTTTACATACTGTTTTGACATTTTTTCTGGTCTGGCTAGCTGGCTGGTCGGCTGGTTGGCTGTGTGGTGTGTGTGTGTGTGTGTGTGTGTGTGTGTAGTGTGTGTGTGTGTTGTGAGTGAGTGTGGTATGTGTGTATGGGAGTGAGTGTGTGTGTGTGTGTATGTGAGTGTATGCGTGGTGGTCTGTGTGTGTGTGTGTGTGTGTGTGTGTGCGTGTGTGTGTGCGTGTGTGTATGTCTGAGTGTGGCGTGTGTGTGTTGTTAACATTATTTTATTTTATTTTATTCTTTTTTTTATATCGAGGATAATGGAATAAGCACTTATGTGCTTTTTTACATCCAGTCACCATGTGTATGCGGTTTTGTCAATTCTGTCATCTGTTCCCACCGGCACACAATGGCCTACTCTTACGAAAAGCGGAACAGGATTTAACGCGCGCGCAAGATGTTCTGCGTGCGTTCGCTCACGGGGCCTGGGTTTAAAATCTCATCCAAAGGACTTTTGGGGAGAGAGGAGTCTGCACTGATGTTAACTCCAGGGGGAAAATATCCCCTTGAACTGGAATCGAACCCGGGTCGTCAGATTGCGAGCGCAATGTTCTAACCACTAGGTAATCCGTGTAAGTGAGAGTGTGTGTGTTTCTGTCTGTCTGTCTGTCTGTCTGTCTGTCTGTCTGTCTTTTCTGTCCTTCTCTTCTGTCTCTAATTGTTGTACCTGTCCATGTGATTGTTGTCTCTTGTCTCTCCTTTCTATCTGTTCTACTTGGTTTTATCCTCTGACTGATATGGGTTGTTTTTATTTTTCTCAGTTTCTGTCTTTAGTTCTGGGGTGGGTAGTGGGGAGGAGGAGGGGGGAGGGTTGGGAGAGGACAGGGTAATCTTTGTTTTGGTTTTATGTACCTGTACGCGTGTTAGCCTCTGTGTGTGTGTGTGTGTGTGTGTGTGTGTGTGAGTGCGTGCATAGAAGTAACCATGTCAAGAACAAAATTTTTAAGTTTTCCCAACTCTGTTTTGTTCATAGTTATAGATATATACACACACACACCACACACACACAAACACACACACATATATATAATATATATATATATATATATATATATATATATATATATATATATATATATATATATATATAACATATAGACGTATACATACATGCATACAAAACACACACACACACACACACACACACACACACACACACACACACACAACAACAACACAACACACACACACACACAAATATATATATATATAATATATATATATATATATATATATATATATATATATATATATATATATATATATAATAAATATAATTATATAATATACATAACAAAAATATATATATATATATATATAATGGCTCGCTCTCTCTAACCCCCCCCCCCTCCCCCACTACCCACTTTTTATTTGTTTGTTTTTTTGTTTTTTGTGTTGTTTTTTTAAAAGGGTTATTTCCCTTTGTTCTACTGTGTGAGAGTATAAGTATTGGGTTATTATTAAGATGTATCCCTACGGGCGGGAACTGGATGTAAAAAAAAAAAGCACATGAGTGCTTATTCATTATCCTCGAAATAAATGAATTTGTCAATGTCATTTTTATTGTCATTCTCTCTCTCTCTCCTCTCTACTTTTCTCTCTACTCTCTCTCTCTCTCCCCCTCTCTCTCCTCTCTCCCTCTCATCTTCTCTCTCTCTCTCCTCTCTCTCTCTCTCCTCTCTCCCCTCTCCCCTCTCTCTCTGAAATTTAAAAAATAGACCCAGCTTTCCAACAACAGTAAAAAAAAAAATATCGGCCCACTTTAAAAAAAAAAAAGGAAACAGAAAATGTACAAGGTCAAACACAACACAACACAAAACACAACACAACACACCACACACAAGTCCATCCATAAATGCATGATTACAACACCCCACACCCGCCCCTTACTCCCCCCACCCCCACCCCCCATCCCCCCATCCCTTCACCCCCCCCCCACCCCCCCCCCCCCCCCCCCCCCCCCCCCCCCCCGCTATCCCTGGCCCCTCCCACTAACCCCTTACGCCCCCCAAACGTACTTTCCCAACCCTCGACCTCTCCTTCACTTCCTCCACTCCCCGCACCCCCACCCCCCTCCCCCCCCACTCCTCCACCTACCCCCACCCCCACCCCTACCCCAGCACACACACACACACACACAGACTACACACTCACACCGACACACCACACAAATCGAAAACACACACAGACACACACACACAACCACCGACACACACACACACACACACACACACAAAAGGTATAACGCACAACACTACACACACAGACACACACCACACACCGACAACACACACACACACGACAGAAGAACCGACAATCACACACACAAACACACATACCGACACACACAACACAACACCGACCCACACACACACACAAAATATAAAAACCGACACGCACCCCTAGCCACACACTCACACACACACACACAACACACATCACACACACGTACAAGCTACACACACACCGACACACACACAGACCACACACCCACACACACACACACACACCCACACACTACACACACACACACACACACACACACACATAAAAAAACACACACCGACACGCACACACACACACACACTGCCCAATAGCCAGACCTGCCTCAGAGAAAACGAGTCCGCCTGCAGCACGCACTTACACACACCTTCACCAACCAACACAACCATACACACACACGACACAGATCTCTCCACACAAATTGCCAAGTGGAAATGTTAACACACGATGCCATCACACTGGGTCAAAGTCCCTTGTTGTTCACTAACGCCCCTTAAAAAAAAAACCAAAAAAACAACCACCCCACCCAACACACACACACTAAAACACAATGTTTCTGTCTGTGTCTGTCTGTGCTGTCGTCTGTCTGTTTATGTAGTAGTCTGTCTGTCACTGTCTGTTCTGTCTGTTTTAGGTCTGTCCAGTTTGTCTCAGTCTTCTGTCTGTTTATATGTCTGTCTGTTTGTTCTGTCTGTCTGTTCTGTCTGTCTGTCAGTCTGTCTCTCTCTCTCTCTCCTCCCTCTCATCTCTCACTTCCTCTCTCTCTCTCTCCTCACTCTCTCTTCTCTCTCAACTCATCTCTCTCTCTCTCTCCTCTACTCTCTGTTTCTCTTGTCCAGCTTACAACGCCCCTAAAAAAACACCCATTGTCTCTTTCCTGTGACTCTCTGGCTCTCTGTTTCTGTCTCTATCTGTCTCTGTCTCACTTCTGTCGTCTGTCTTCTGGTCTGCTGTCTGTCTCTCTCTCTCTCGTCTCTCTCTCTCTCTCTCTCTCTCTCCTCTCCTCTCTCATCATCCAGTCTCTCACTCTTCTCGTCTCTCTCTTGTCGCCTACAAACGCCCTAAAAAAACACCATTGTTCTCTTTCTGTTGACTCTCATGGCTCTCTGGTTTCTGGCTCTCTCTGTCTCTCTGCCTTTCTCCTGTCCCTGTCTTCTGTCTCTCTGACTGTCTGTCTGTCTGTCTGTCTGTCTGTCTCTCTCATCTCTCTCATCTCTCGCTCTCTCTCGTCTTTTGTCGCCCTACAACCGCCCCTGCAAAAACAATGTTTCTCTCTCATCTGTCTCGTCCCCTCTCTCTGTGACTCCCCCCCCCTCCCCCTCTAACTCTCATCACCTACAAACGAAAGAAGCCCCTCAAAAAGACATGTTTTCACTCTCCACTCACTTCTCTCTTCTTCTCTCTCTCACTCTCTCTCAATCTCTCTCAGTCTCTACCTCTCGTTCTCTCTCTCTCTCTCTCTTTCCCTCTCCCCACCCTCTCTCTCTCTTCATCCCTCTATCTCTCTCCTTTTCTCTCCCCCTCTCTCTCTGCCCCTCCACCCTCCCCCTCTCTCCTCTCCGCCATCTCTCTCCCTCGCAATCCTCCCCCTCTCTTTCTCTCTCCCGCATCTCTCTCCCCCTCCCCCCCTCCCCACTCTTCTCCCCCATCTCTCTTCCCCTCCCCCCTCTCTTTCTCCCTCCCCCCTCTCTCTCCCCTCTCATTCCCCTCTTCTCTCCCCTTCCTCCCTCTCCCTCTCTCCCTCTCTCCTTCTCCCTCCTTCCCCCCCTCACATCTCTCTCTCTTTCTCTCCTCCCCCTCTCTTCTCACCCCCTCTCTCTCTCCTACCCACCCCTCACTCTCCTCCCCCCTTCTCTCACCTCTCTCTGTCTCAAAAAACAACAAGGCCACCAGAATTTGCTAATGACCGACTCGCAGCCAGCAGTGCCTGTCTGTCCTGGTTTGCAGAGAGGACCCTCCACGGGAGAAAAACAAAACAAAACAACACTGCCTGATAAGACCACACCCTACTGTCCCCTACCACTATCTCTCTCCCCTCCCCCCCCCCCCCTCATCTCTCATCTCTTCCTCCTCTCGCCCATATCTCATCTTCTCTCTTCCCTCTCTCTCTTTCTCGCTTTCTCTCTCTCTCCCTCCTTTTCTCTCTCTCTCCCTCCGATCCTTTCTCCTTCCCCCCCCTCTCTTCTCCCGCACACTTCATTCTTCCCCCCCCGCCCCCTCTCTCTCTCTCTGTCCTCAATAACACAAAACTGACCGATAAGACCAAACCACCTACTGTCCCTACCACTTTCTCTCTCTCATCTCTCTCCCTCTCTCTCTCTCTCTCTCTCACCCCCTCTTTCTCTCTCTTTCATTCTCTTATCCCTCTCTCTCTCTCCCTCCCTCTCTCTCTCTCTCTCTCCCCCCCTCTCTCTCTCCACCTCTCTCTCGTCCCCCTCTCTCTCTCCACCCCCTCTCTCTCACCCTCTCCCTCTCACTCCCCCTCCCTCTCTCTCCCTCCCCTTTTCTCTCTCTTTCCCCCTCCTCTCTTTCTCTCCCCACTCTCTCTTTCTCCTCTTCTCCCTCTCTCTCTCCCACTTCTCTCTCTCTCTTCTTTCTCCCCTTCTCTCTCTCCCTCTTTCTCTCCTCTCCCTCTTTCTCTCTCTTCCCCCTCTCTCCCCATATCTCTCTCCCCCCTCTCTCTCCCCCTCTCCTCTCCCCCTCTCTTTCTCTCTCCCCCTCGTCTTCTCCCCCCTCTCCTCTCTCACCCCTCTCTTTCTCTCTCCCTCTCCACTCTCTCTCCCACCCCTCCTCCTCCTCCTCCTCTCTTCATCCTCTCTCCCTCTCTGCTCTCACTCCCCTCTCCTCTCTCTCCTCCCCCCACGCCCTCCTCCTCCCCCCGCCCCCCTCTCCCCCCATCTCTCTCATCCTCCTTCTCGCCCACCCATCTCCTCCCTCCTCACCACCTCTGCCACTTTACTCTCTCCCCTCTGACTCTCTCCGCTCTCCATCTCCCCCCCTCTCTCCCTCTCTCTACTTCTCTCGTGCCTCCTCTCTCTCCTCCTCCACTCTCTCTCCAACTCTCAATTCTCATCCCCCCCCTCACCTCTCCCCCACCTCTCGAACCTGCATTCCTCTCTCTCTCCCTCTCTCCCTCTCTCCTCTCCTCTTCTCTCCCTCCTCTCATCCGCTTCCCCCCACCCCCACCTCCCTCACTCTCCTCTCCTCCCTTCTCTCTCCTCTCCCTCCACATCCCCCCCTCCCTCGGTCCTCCCTCCCTCTCTGCCCGTCAACCTCTACTCTCCCCCCCCCCCTCCGACCCCCCTATCCCTCTCCAATCCCCTCTCACCCCCCTCCTCCCTCACCCTCCCAACTCCTCCCCCTACTCTCGTACTCTCTCCTCACTCCTCTATCCTCTCTCTCACTCCTCCTCCCCATCTCTCTCTCCTTCCCCTCCTACGCATCCTCCTCTCTGCCTCGCACTCCACTCCACCTCCCTCTCCCTCACTCTCTCTCCACACGTCCCCCTCTCTCATCCCCCTACTCCTCATCCCCCCTCATCTCTTCTTCGTCTTTCTCTCTCCCTCCCCCCTCTCCCCTTTTCCTCTGTCTCCCCTCCCTCCCCCGACCCTCCTCCTCCGCCTCGCTTCTCCTCTCCCTCCACTCTCCCTCCCGCTTCCCTCCCCCTCATCCCTCCCCAAACCTCCAATGCTCCACACTTCTCTCTTCTCCCCACCCTCCCCCCACCCTCCCCTCTCCTCAATCCCCCACCCCTCAGTACTTCCCCTCCCGCCCTCCCTCTCCACGTCCTGTCGCCCCCTCCCATCTCCTTCTCTCTCTTCCCTCTCTACCTCCTCCTCTCCCCCCCTCTCCCCCCCCTCCACTCTCCCTTCTCCCTCAATTCTCACTCCCTCCCCTCTCAAAACGCCCTCCCCCCCTCCCTCTCTCCTTTCTCCTCCCTCCTCATCCATCTCCCCCCTCTCCTCCTCTCCCGCCACATCCCCTCCTGATCTCCCTCCTCTCCCCCTCCACTCTTCCTCTCTCCCAATCTCTCTTCCCTTCCCCCCGTACCTCCCCCCTACTCCTCCGCCTCCGCCCCACTCCCACTCCCCCTCTCTCCCACCCCCTCCTCAACCTCATCCTTCTCCTCCCCCTCGTTTCTCCTCCTCCTCCGCTTCTCTCTCCTCCTCTCATTCTTCCTCTTCCGCTCTCTCCCTCCCTCCCTCATCCCTCCTCCCCCTCACATCACCCCCCTCCCCTCATCCCTCCACTCATCACTCTCTCTCTCCTCTACCTCTCTCCCTCTCTCCCCCTCACGCTCTCTCCCTCCACTCCCTCTCATCCACATCTCTCCCCCCTCTGCCGCCCCCTCCCCTCATCCCTCTCTCCTCCCATCCCCGTTCTCTCTACTCCGCCCCCACTTCTCTCCACCTCCCTCCTCACACTCCCTGCCCCCTCTCCCTCTTCCTCTCTCTACCCTCCCCTCCCCTCTCTCAACACCGTCGCTCCATCCCCCCACCTCCGTCCCCTCCCATCCCCTTGTCTCTCCCTCTTCTCCCATGCCAATCCCCACTACACCTCTCCCTCCCTCTCCTCACCCTCTCCGCAGCCTTCCCTCCCTCTCTCCTCGCCCCTACTCATCCTCCCTCTCCCCACTCTCCCCCTCTTCTTCCCTCTCCACTTCTCTCTCTTCTCTCCTCTCGCTCTCTTCTCCGCCTCATCCCCTCCTCTCCCCCGTCCCTCTCTCGTCGTCCTCCCCCCTTCCTCACATCCTCTCGTCGTCTCCCATCCTCCCCTAGCCCCGACTCATCCTCTCCGCCTCCTCCTCGTCTCTAACCATCAACCGTCCTCCCCTCCCCCCCACTCGACCTCACCCCGCCTCCCTCCCCGGCCTCCCCCCCCCCCTTTCTCTCATCCTCCCTATCTCTCCTCCTCCGCTCCCCTCCAGTCCTTCTCTCTCACTCTCTCCCCCCTCCCATCTCACTCCCCTCATCCTCCTGCCCAGTTCACTCCCCCTCTCCCCCCCTGCTCTCTCTCCCCCCCTCCCTCTCTCTCCCTCACCCATCTCTCTTCCCCCTCTACCCCTCTCTCTCTCTCTCCCTCCTCCCCTCCTCCCCCTTCTCCCTCTCTCTCCCCTCCCTCTCTCTCCCTCCCTCTTTCTCTCTCTTTCACTCTCTTCTTACACTTCCCCTCCTCTCTCTTCCCTCACCATTCTTTCTCTCTCCTCTACGTCAATGAAATAGAAGTCTCCCCTCTCTCTTTCTTTCTCTCCTCTCCCACTCCCCCCCTCTCTCTCCCCTTTCACTCTCCCCTCCTCTCTCACTTCCTCTCTCTCTTCCCCCCTCTCCCCCTTCTCTCTTCTTCACCTCCCCCCTCTCCCCTCCCCCCCCTTCCACTCTCTCCCCCCCCCCCCCTCCCCCCTCACTCTCACCCCTCCCTCCTCTCCTCCCCCCCTTCTCTCCCTCCCTCTGTCCTCAAAGACACCAGGGACCACCATATTTTGCTATGACCGCAGCCAGCAGTGCCTGGCTGTCCTTTGCATAGGAGGTACCCTCCACGGGAGAAACACAAAACAAAAACAACACTATGCCCTGATAAGACCAAAGCCCCCCTACAGTCCCACCACTATCTCTCTCACCCCTCCCCCCCCCACCTCTCACTCTCTCTTCCACTCCTCTCTCTCGCCCAATCTTCTTCTTCTCTCATTCCTCGTCTCTCTTCCTCTTCTTTCTCTCTCTCTCATCCCTCTCCCTCTCTCTCTCTCTCTTTGTCGCTACAAACGCCCCCTCAAAAAACAATGTCACTACTCTCTCAAAACTCTCTCTCACGCTCATCTCTCTCTCTCTCTGGATCTCTCTCTCTCCTCTCTCTCTAACTCACTCTCCTTCTCTCTTCTCCTCTCCTCCCTCCTCATCTCTCATCTAATCTCTCATCCTCGCCCTCCCTCTCTCTCTCTCTCCCCTTTATCTCTCTCCCCTCTCTCTCCTCTTTTGTTGCTACAAACGCCCCTCAAAAAACAATGTTCTCTCATCTCTCTCTCATCCCTCTCCTCTCTCCCTTTCCATCTCTCTCTCCCCTCTCATCTCATCCCCCTCTCTCTCTCTCACTCTCCTCTCCCTCTCTACTCTGACCCTCACCATCTCTCTCACCCCCACTTTCTCTCGTCTTTCCCTCTCGCTCTTTCTCTCCCCTCTCTCTCTGTCTTCCTCTCTTCCTCCCTCTCTCCCTCCCTCTCTCTCTCTCCCTCTCCTCCCTCTCTCTCTCTCTCTCCCTCTCTCTCTCTCTCACTCCTCACCCTCTCTCTCTCACACTTTCCCCCACTCTCCCCTCCCCCTCTCTCTTCCCCCCCTCACCCTCTCCCTCTCTCCCCTCTTCCCTCTCTCTCCTCTCTCTCCCCTCTCTCTCCCTACAACCCCCCCTCAACGTAACCCTCTCCCCCTTCCCTCCCTCTCTCTTTTCCTCAAAACACCAGGGACCACACATTTTGCTATGACCGCAGCCAGCAGTGCCTGGACTGTCCAGGTTGCGGAGGAGACCCTCCACGGAGAAAAACAAAACAAAACAACACGCCTGATAAGACAAACTCCTACTGTCCCTACCACAACTCTCTCACCCTCCCCCCCCACCTCTCTCTCTCTCCTTCTTCTCACTCGCCATATCTTCCTCTTCTCACTTTCCCTCTCTCTCTTATCCTTCTCTTTCTCTCTCTCTCACCCTCCCTTCTCTCTCTCTCTTTTGTCGCTACAAAACTCCTCAAAAACAATGTTCACTCTCTCTCCTCTCTCCTCTCTCTCGTCTTCGGATCCCTCTCACACACTCCACGACACATCTCACTCACACACTCTCCCACTACTCTCTCTCTATCTCATCTCTTGTCCCCCCCTCACTCCACTCCCTCCCTCTTTCTCTCTCCCTCACTCATCTCGACTTTTTTTGCTACAAAACTGCCCCTCAAAAAACAATGTTCTCTCACTCTCACTCCTCCCTCTCTCTCTCTCACCTCCTCACTCAACTCCACCTCTCTCCTCGTCCCCCTCTCTCTCTCTCTCCCATCTCCCTCACGTCTCCCCCCTTCACTCGCTCTCCCCCCTCTTTCTCTCTTCTTTCCCTCGTCTCTTAACTCTCCCCTCTCTCTCTGTCTCCCTCTCATCCTCCCCTCCCCACCCCCCCCCCCAACCCACACCCCAACCCCCCACTCCTCGCCTCTCATCCACTCTCTACATCCCCGCCCACTCTCTCTCTCACGATCCCCCTCTCATCACACATCACGCAGTCTCCCCACACTACTCTCACTCTTACCCCCCCACATCCCTCCCCCCTCTCTCTCCCCCACACTCCACTCCCTCACACACCCCTCTCCTCCTCTCCCTCTCTCATCCCCTCTCTCTACTCCCTACCCCCCCTCTCTCCCCCTCTCCCCCTTCTCTCCCTCCTCAGTCCTCAACACACCAGGGACCACCACATTTTGCTAAGACCGCAGCCCACAGGCCTGGTCAGTCCCTGGTTGCCAAGAGGAGGACCCCTCCACGGAGAAAAACCAAACAAAACAAAACTGCCTGCTAAGACCCAAGACCCCTACTGCCCCTACCACTATCTCTCTCACCCACCCCCCCTCTCTCTCTCTCTCTTCCTCTCCATCGCCATATCACCTCTACTCTCTACCCTCTCTCTCTTACCCTCCTCTTACTTCTCTCTCTCCCCTCACCCTCCGTCTCTCTCTCTCTTTTGTTCGCTACAAACGCCCCACAAAAAACAATTTTCTCTCTCTCTCTCTCTCATTCCCTCACATCTGACACTCCCTCTCATCTTGTTTCACTCTCTCCCATCATCTCGTCATCACCGATCTCCTCTCTCTCCCCACTCTTTCTCTTTCTCTCTCTCTCTCTCTCTCTCCCTCCCACTCTCTACTCTCATCTCCCCCCACTCTATCTCTCTCTCCCCCCACCCCTCTCGCGTCTCTCTCCCTCTCTCACCCTCCCCTTTCTCTCTCCTCTCATCTCTCTCTCAGTCATCCCTCTCTCTCTCGCTCCCTCTCTCTCTTACTCGTCTTCTCCTCCCTCTCACTCTTCTCTCTCTCTCTCTCCCTCGTCCTTCCCCCCCCCTCTCTCCCTCACCCCCAACCCCCCACCCGTCCTTGTACAGGGACTTGAGAGTGTGGATGGTGATGGTGGATGGTGAAAGTGGGTGGTTGGTGGTGGAGGTGGTGGGTGTGGTGGTGGGCGGTAAGAAGTCGCGCCGTGGTGAGGTTGCTGGTGCGGTGGTGGTAGTATTAGTAGTGGTTAAGTGGTAGTGGTGGTGGTAGAGGGGGAGGAGGCGAGGGCGTGTGTGAGTGGTGTGTTTGTGTGGGTTGGGTGTGGGTGGGGGGAGGATGGGTGGGGAGGGGTGGCTTATCGCAAGAACGATAACTCTTCCACAAGAATGAAACTCCGGTTCCGGCACACAGAGGAATGAGACACAGGGAATAGGCCAAGTCTCGCGGGAGGTGTCGCGAGACGGTGCATGGCAGGAGTTGGGAGGGATGGGGGGATGGGATGGGATAATGGAGGAGGGAGTAGAGAGAGGGTGAGGTGGGAGTGGGAGGGGAGGGGAGGGAGGGGTGGGTATGGAGGGTTATTGGTTGGTTGGAAAGAGACAGGGCAATGGCGCATGATCTGTATAACAATGCACGTGCTGGCTTTCTGAGCGTGTGAGATCAAGTACATCACTAGCGCGGCCAAGGGGACCAAGGAGATGCTGCAGCTAGCTGCGTTGTGTAACCATTATGATGAATAGATAATTGCAGAAAAGCATTTTTCCCTTTTCTCACTGTAGCTTTCCGCTTCCTCTCTTGTCGTTCTTTTCTTTTTCTTTTTCTTTTCTTTTCCCCTCTCCTTCTCTCTTCTCCTCCTTTTCTCCACCTCTACTACTTCGTTGTCTCTGTCTCTGTGTCACTGTCTTCTCTGTGTGTCTGTTTCTCTCTGTCTGTCTCTCTGTCACTTTCTTTCTCCCTCTCTCCTCTCTCTCTCTCTCTCTCCCCCTCTCCCTCTCTCCCCCCCTCCTCCCTCTTTCTCTCCTCTCTCTTCCCTCACTCTCTTTCCTCCCCCCTCTCTCTCCCTCTTTCTCTCTCCCCCCTCCCCCTCTCTATCTCTCCCTCTCTCTCTTCTTTCCTCCTCTCACCCCACCCACTCTCTCCTCTTCCTCTCTCTCCCTCTATCTCTCTCCTTTTTTTCTCCCCCCTCTCTCCCTCTCTCTCTCCCTCTCTCTCTCCCCCCTCTCTCCCCCATCTCTCCCCCCTCCTCTCCCCCTCTCTTCTCTCTCCCCTCCCCTCTCTCCCTCATCCCCTCCCCCCTTCTCTCTCCCCCCTCTCCCTCTCCCCCCTCTCTCACTCTCTCTCCCCTCTCTCTCCTCCCCCCTCTCTCTTCTCTCTCACCCTCTCTCTTTCTCTCCCCCCCCCCTTCTCTCCTCTCTCTCTGTCCTCAAAACACCAGGGACCACCATATTTTGCTATGACCGCAGCCACAGTGCCTGGTCTGTCCTGTTGCAGAGAGGACCCTCCAGGGGAGAAAAACAAAACAAAACAAAACTCCCTGATAAGACCAAACCCTACTGTCCCTACCACTATCTTCTCTCCCCTCCCCCCCTCTCTCCTCTCCCTCCCTCTACTTCTCCTCCCTCTCTCTCCCCCCCCCTCCCTCTCTCTCTCTCTCCCTCTCTCTCTCTGTCTCTCTCTCTCTCTCTGTCTCTCTCTGTACTCTGCCCTCTCTCTCTCTCTCTCTCTCCTCTCTCTCTCTCCTCCTCTCTCCCTCCCTCTCTCCCTCCCTCTCTCTCTCCCTCTCTCTCTCTTCTCCCCTTTCTCTCCCCCCCCTTCTCCCTCTTTATCTCTCCCTCTCTCTCTCTCCCCTCTCTCTCTTTCTCCTCTCTCTCCCTCTCTCTCTTTCTTTCTCTCTCTCCTCTCTCCCTCTTTCTCTCCCCCCTCTCTCTCTCCCTCTCCCCCCCTCTCTCCACCCCCTTTCTCTCTCCCCTCTCTCTCTCCTCTCCTCTCTCCCCCTCTCTCTCTCTCCCCCCTCTCTCTCCCCCTCTCTCTCCCCCTCCTTCTCTTTCCCCCTCCTCTCTCCTTTCCCCCCCCCCTTCTCTCCCTCTCTCTGTCCTCAAAACACCAGGGACCACCATATTTTGCTATGACCGCAGCCAGCAGTGCCTGGTCTGTCCTGGTTGCAGAGGAGGACCCTCCACGGGAGAAAAACAAAACAAAACAACACTGCCTGATAAGACCAAACCCCTACTGTCCCTACCACTATCTCTCTCCCCTCCCCCCCTCCTCTCTCTCTCTTCCTCTCTCTCGCCCATATCTCCTCTTCTCTCTTTCCCTCTCTTCTCTCTTTCCCCTCTCTCATCCCTCTCCCTCTCTCCCCTCTCTCTCTCTTTTGTCGCTACAAAACGCCCTCAAAAAAACAATGTTCTCTCTCTCTCTCTCTCCCCCCACCTCTCTCTCCTCTCTTTTCTCTCTACCCTCCTCTCTCTCCTCTCTCTTCTCTCTCTCTCTTCTCTCTTCCCTCCATCTTCTCTCCCCCTCCTCTCCCTTCTTCTCTCTCTCTCTCTCCATCTCTCCCTCCCCTCTCTTTCTCTCTCCTCTCTCTCTCTCTCTCTTCCCTCTCTCTCTCTCTCTCTCCCCCCCCTCTCTCCCCTCTCCCTCTCTCTCCCTCCCTCTTTTCTCTCTCCCTCTCTCTCTCTCTCTCCCTCTCTCTCTCTCTCTCCTTTCTCTCTCTCCCCCCTCTCTCTCTCTCTCCTCTCTCTCCCTCTCTCTCTCTCTCCTTCCCCCCCCACCTCTCTCTCCCTACACCCACCCCCACCCCAATCCTCCCTTGTACAGGGACTTGAGAGTGTGGATGATGATGGTGGATGGTGATGGTGGACGGTGATAGTGGGTGGTGGTGGTGGTGGTGGTGGTGGTGGCGGTAGAAGTCGCAGCCGTGGTGAGGTTGCTGGTGGCGGTGGTGGTAGTATTAGTAGTGGTAGTGGGTGGTGGTGGTTGAGGGGGAGGAGGCGAGGGTCCTCTGTGTGTGTGTGTGTGTGTGGTGTGGGGTGGGGGTGGGGTGGAGGGATGGGTGGGGACGGGGTGGGGGCTTATCGCAAGAACGATAACTCTTGCCACAAGAATGATAACTCGGTTCCGGCCACAGAGGATGTGACACAGGGAGGAGGCCAAGTCTCGCGGGAGGTGTCGCGAGACGGTGCATGGCAAGGATGGTTGGGAGGGATGGGGGATGGGATGGGAGGGGTGGGAGGAAGGAGAGGGAGGGGGAGGGTGGGAGTGGGAGGGGAGGGGGTGGGAGGGGTGGGTGGAGGGTTTGGTTGGTTGGAAGAGACAGGGCAATGGCGCATGAATCTGATAACATGCACGTGCTGGCTTTCTGAGCGGGGGAGATCAAGTACATCACTAGCGCGGCCAAGGGGACCAAGGAGGATGCTGCTGCTGCTGCGGTGTGTAACATGATGATGATGATAATTGCAGAAAGCTTTTTTTCCCTTTTCCTCCTGTAGCTTTCCGCTTCTTCTCTTTTCTTTTCTTTTCTTTTCTTTTCTCTTCTCTTCTCTCTTCTGCCTCCTTTTCTCTCCCTCTACTACGTTCGTTGTCTCTGTCTCTGTGTCTCTGTCTGTCTCTGTGTGTCTGTTTCTCTCTGTCTGTCTCTCTGTCACTTTCTGTGTCTGTCTGTCTCTGTGTCTCTGTCCCTCTGTTTCTCTCTGTCTGTCTCTTTCTGTGTCTGTTTGTCTCTGTGTTCTTTTTGTATCTGTCTCTGTCTGTCTCTGTCTCTCTTTCTCTCTCTCTCCCTCTCTCTCTCTTGCTTTCCTCTCTCTCTGTTACTCTCTCTCTCTCTCCCTCCTCTCCCTCTGTTCCCCCTCTCTCTCTCCACCCTCTTGTCTCTCTCTCTCTCTCTCTCTCTCTCTCTCCCACTCCCCTCTCTCTCCCTCCCTTCCCTCTTCCTTCCACCCCCCCCCCCTCCCCTGTCTTTCATCTCTTCCTTCCTCTCTCCCTTCTTTCCTTCCTTTCCTTTCCTTTCCTTTCCCACCGCCCATGAAAGTCTGCATCTTCTCACCATCTCACGATACAGTCACATCCTTGCTGAAGAGCCATCCACAATATTAACAACATGGCTGGGAGGCTGAGGGGGGGTGGGGGGGTGGGGGGTGGAGAGGGAGTGGGGAGAAACACTAGTTATCTCCACCACTACTGTCACCAGTTATTTTGCTTGCTCAATGTCCTTGTCGGAGGAAGAAGTGGGAGAAAGTTTTTTAAACTAGTACCGTTTGCACTCCCACTACCCCCTAGACCTCCCCCCCCCCCCCCCCCACCACGTCCCCTCCCCCAGTTCCTCCTCCCCCCCCCCGATCACATTCCTAGCCCCCCACCCCCTAACACCCCCACCCACCCACCCAACCAACCCCCACCCACCCACCCACTGGTCAACGTCACAACACACACACACACACACACACGCCACGCACGCACGCACGCACGCACGCACGCACGCACGCACCACACACACACACACACACACACACACCATGCATCCCTTCTCAATCTGAAGAAAATTAACAACGAAAGGAGAGATTAGTATATTATGGAAATGCAATGCGCATTTGCAAACCAACTCCCCCCCTCCCCCCCCCCCCCCCCCCCTCCTCTCTCTCTCTCTCTCTCTCTCCTCCCCTCCCCCTCTCCATCATCTAGCCAAATCTCCGCCTCCCCAGTCCTATCGCCAACTTGCTAGCCAATCGCATGCGTGTATGTGTCTATTCACGCACGCACGCACGCACGCACGCACGCGCGCGCGCGCATAAATAAACACACACACAGGGAAGGGGAAGGAGTGATGTAATGAGAGAGAGAGTGAGAGATAGAGTGTGTATGTGTGAGATATTTATTTTATTTTATTCTTTTATATCGAGGATAATGGAATAAGCACTTATGTGCTTTTTTTACATCCAGTCCCCGTGTGTATGCGGTAGAGATAGAGAGAAAGAGAGGGAGAGAGAGTCAGACAGACAAACAGACTGAGACAGGCCGAAACAGAGGCCGACACAGAGACAAAGAAAGAGACAGAGAGGCAGAAAGATAGAGACAGAGAAACAAAGAGACAGACAGAGAGAGAGAGAGAGATGGAGAGAGAGAGAGAGAGAGGAGAGAGAGAGAGAAATAGTGACAGAGACAGAGAGGGAAAATATGAACAGGAAAAACAATTGTACGAAACAAGAGCAAAGAACAAACAAGGGAAAAACAACCAGACTGACATTCAAGAAAAGGATCACACACACACACACACACACACACACACACACACACACACACACACAACAACACACACACACACACACACACACACACCACACACGGATGAGACCATAAACCGAGGCCCCGTGTGCGAACGCACGCAGAACATCTTGCGCACACCTTAAATACTGTTCCGCTTTTTGTAAGAGTAGACCATTGTGTGCCGGTGGGAACAGATGACAGAATTTACAAAACCGCAAACACGCGGGGACTGGATGTAAAAAAGCTCATACGTGCTTATTCCATTATGCTCCATATAAAATAATAATTTTAAAAAATAAAATAAAACAAACACACACACAGAGAATTTAATATCAGTGCCGACTCCACT
>CM054142.1:59122278-59129778 GCA_028751875.1 Rapana venosa
TTTGCGCCTGGTGGGAATGGATTATAAATCTGCGAAACCGCATGCATATGGGGACTGAATTTAAAAAGAGGGGATAAAAAAAAAGCACATGAGCGCTTATTCCATTATTCTATATAAACAAAAGACATAAAAAGACAAAAAGTACTCGTTTTACGTTCAGCTGGGTTTTTGATTTATCTAATATCTTTTTATTGCCGTTATTTTGGGTCATGTTTTACTTATTTATTGTATTCTTTTGTATCCAGGATAATGGAATAAGCACTTATGTGTTTTTTTACATCCAGTCCCCGTGTGTATGCGGTTTTGTAAATTTTGTCATCTGTTCCCACCGGGCACACAATGGCCTACTCTTACGAAAAGCGGAACAGGATTTAACGCGTGCGCAAGATGTTTTGCATGCGTTCGCACACGGGGCCTCGGTTTATAGTCTCATCCGACGTGCTAAACAGTTTTAGTCAAATAATTTCCAGTAACTTTGTGACTGGGTTCGCGCAGTTGAACGTCTGAATCCACTTATTGACAGGAGATCCATTTAAGGACACCACAAACATGGCAGTGAGTGACCACACTGACCACTGAAAGGTTAGGCAGCAGGCTACACAAGGGGGCTGGAGCCTAGTAGCTAGAGCGTTATTTTTTATCGTAATTGAGGGTGCGGGTTCAAATCTCTACTGAGGCGTCCATCCGAGATGTTCCCTTTAACACTGGTTCTGAATCGACCTCCCGGGAGCGGGGTAGCCTAGTGGTTAGAAAGTCACGCTTTCCATTGGACGGCCTGGGTTCGAGTCCAGGTTTCAGCCATCAATGTGACGCCCGTTTACATTAAGAGTATTTCTCTCCGGGAGTTAACGTCAGAGCCGACTCCTTTCGGATGAGACTATAAACCGAGGCCTTCGGATGAGACTATAAAGCGAGGCCCTGTGGTGTGGCGAAGGCACGCAGAACATCTTGTGTACGCGTTAAAACCCGTGCACCTTTCGTAAAAGAGTAGGCCAGTTATGGGTCAAATTTGATGCCTGTCATCTTTTAGCGCCCCTTTTTCTATGTTCTTTAATGTTAACTTTTAGCAAGCGTGATGCTAACTGTTGCTCACAATCAGTTTCACACAGGTCTCTCATTTCACATAAAAGGTAAAGGTGTTCCCATAACCTATGTGGTCGTAGGGGAGCGAGACGTCAGAGACCTTAACTTCTCTAGGGGCCAGCATATTGAGGACAGTGGCGCCCATCTCCTCTCCCTCGCTGCTTTACCTTCACTGACCCCAAAGACCAAAGGCTTGATGTAGTGACCTGTCACTACATCAAGCCTCCCGCCTTGCTGCAGACAGACGTCTGTGTCTCCCCGCGACACCGAAAGGCACCAGCGGCAGATGAAAGAAAGAAGAAGAAAGAAGAAGACCCCCAAAAGGTGGGTATCCATTTACAGCTGGGTGAACCTGGGGACTGTACTGAAGCCAAGGCGCACAAAGGGTCACCCATCCAACTTGGTAACCACGCTCGACGCTGCTTGACATTGACCGGGGGGGAAAGCGAGTACCTCGGAGTCCTTCGGATGAGACTATAAACCGAGGCCCCGTGTGCGAACGCATGCAGAACATCTTGCGCACACGTTAAATCCTGTTCCGCTTTTCAAAAGAGTAGGCCATTGTGTGCCGGTGGGAACAGCCGGTGGGGACTGGATGTAAAAAAGCACATGAGTGCTTATTCCATTATCCTCGATATAAAAAAAAAGTCATCTGAGCGCTTTGTTTTGTCGCTTTACAAGATTCAGCGCTATATAAGTTCCATACATTATTATTATTATTAAAGCGAGTACTCTGACCACTGAGCTATCCCGTCCCCATCATTTCACATAATTATAATGATGCTAATGCTACCCACACTTTTTTTCTTCTGCCATATCTTCTATGCTGTTCCTGTCCTACTATTAATTTAGGCTCATTCTGACCTCTTCGCCCCAACCTTTTATTCTTATCATTATTAAATATTTTAATGAAAAACATTTTTTTTAACTTTGTTTTGAAGATCATGGAATAGGCGCATGTGCTTTTTTAACATAAAGTCCCTGTGTGTATACAGCTTTGTCAATTTCGTCATCCATTTCCACCGACACACGATGGCCTACTCTTTCGAAAAGCGGAACAGGTTTTAATGTGTGCGCAAGATGTTCTGCGTGCGTTCGCGCACGAGGCCTTGGTTTATAGTCTCATCCGAAGGACTTGTGGGGAAGGGGGAGGAGTTGGGGTGGAACCGGCACTAATGTTAACTCTATGGGGGAAAATCCCCTTGAATGGGATTCAAACCGGGCTCAGCAGATTATGAGGGCAATGCGCAACACTCTAACCACCAGGCTATCCCGCCCCCCTCTGTGTGTGTGTGTGGTGTGATGTGAGTGTGTGTGCGCGCGTGCCCATTCTGTGTGTGTGTGTCAGAGAGAGAGAGAGGGACAGAGACAGAGAAACCGACAGACAGATATTCAAACAAAGATAACCAGAATAAAAAAAGAAACAAAAACAACAACAAAACAAAAACAAAAAACACAAACAGGGAGCATGACAAATCCAAAAAGGAGTATGCAATGGATTCATCCATGTGCGAATGTGTGATTTATTATTTTTTTTTTTGGGGGGCAGCGCTCAGTTCAACAGTTATGAAAAGCACGTACACACATTTGCATAGCCTCGGCCTGCAGGTGAAAGTGACAGCTGGGAGCAGGCCTTTGATTGGCGTGTGTCAGTCACGTGCTCCATCATGGCAACCAGCTCCTGAATGCGCAAGCGCCATAAGGCTTTGCAAAAGGCGCCATGCAGCCTAACAGAGGACCTGAAACGAACCGTCCCAGTCAGCCAAGTGAAAAGTGTACCTCAAGTGCAGGGTGCCAGCTATTAATCATTCGTTTCGCCCTCACTGGAAACATATGCGTTTGCAATTTTTTTTATATTTTGCTCTCTGTCTCTCTCTGTCTCTCTCTGTCTGTCTGTCTGTCTGTCTGTCTGTCTCTCTCTCTCTCTCTCTCTCTCTCTCTCTCTCTCTCTTCTCCTCTCTCTCTCTCTCTCTCTCTCTCTCTCTCTCCTCTCTCTCTCCTCCTCCCCCTCTCTCCCTCCTCCTCCTCCCCCTCCTCTCTCTCTCTCTCTCTCTCTCTCTCTCTCTCTCTCTCTCTCTCTCTCTCTCTCTCTCTCTCTCTCACTTAGTTTGTATGGTTTTGTTTTTCTGTTCTCTTTCTAACTCTCTGTTACCATCTCTTGTTTGTCTGTCTGCTTTGCAAGCCTGCTTAGCAATTGTCTGCCTGTGCGTTCTTTCACACACACACACATACACACAGTGCGTGCATGCACAGACACACACACACACGCATACACACTCATTGCGCCTGTTTCTCTGTCACACACAAACACACACACACATACACTACCACCACCACCACCAAAGAGAAAAAGCAACAAAAACTGTAGCAGCAATAATTATGTAATACAACAACGAAAGAAAAAATTAATAATAATAATAATTTTTTTTAAGTCTCTTCCTAAAATGTTGTTGGTTTTCTCCTTGTTCAATAACTTTCAATCCGAAAATGAAATTCGGACAAGCGATGAATATGTCCCCTGGGAAATATGCTATGTTGTGTGTTTTCAGTGGGGGGTTTGTTTGTTTTTTGTGGTTGGTAATATGTTTTCCCCTTTATTTTTATTTTTTACTATTATTACTTTGTTTGCTTTTTGTTTTATTTTGCTTTAATTTGAGGAGAGAGGGAAGTGGGGGGGATCCAATTTTTCTTTACTGACTGATTTTTGGTGTTGTTGTTTATTAATCCTAAGACTCCGCGGGGAGTGGAGGAAGCTGGTTGCAAATTCTTCATTGGTACCCCCACAGTCCACGGAACAAGGGGATAGGTGAAAGGTGAAGTTTGTTTGGGTTTTTTAAAACCAAAGATTGTCGTTCGTATCTGTTGTTTTGTTTTGTTGATTTTGTTGTTGTTGTTGTTGAAGAACTATTCTGATTTTGAAACGTACCTATGCAAGTAAAAGGACAGTAATATATTATACTGACTTTGCTGGTGAGGACTGTTAGGTGTCTGTCCAACATGGTCTTTTGTATGATGTTGAGTGTGAGAGAGAGAGAGAGTGAGAGAGGAGAGAGTGGAGAGAGAGAGAGAGGAGTGTGCGTGGAGCGTGCGTGTGTGAGTGTGCGTGTGTGTATAGAGAGAGGATGTGTGTGTGCGTGCGTGCGTGCGTACGTGTGTGTCTGTATGTGTGTGTGTGGTGTGGTGTGTGTGTGTGTGTGTGTGTGTTCTTTTTTTTTAAATTTCGAGGATAATGGATAAGCACTCGTGTACTTTTTTTTTTACAACCTGTCCCCTTGTCTATGCAGTTTAGTAAGTTTTGTCATCCATTCCCACTGGCGTACAATGGGCTACTCTGCCGAAAAGCGGAACAGGATTTTAACGTGTACTCAAGATGTTCTACGTGCGTTCGCACACGGGCCCTTGGTTTATAGTCTCATCCGAAGGACTTTTTAGGGGGAGTAGAGTCGGCACTGATGTTAACTCCATAGGAAAAATCCTCTTGAACGAGATGCGAATCTTGGGTCAGCAGATCACGAGCGCAATGCGCATCATTCTGACCACCAGGCTATTCCGTCCCCAATGTGTGTGTGTGTGTGTGTGTGTGTGTGTGTGTTGGAAGGGTGGAGGAGGGGGGTGGAGAGAGAAGAGGGGAGGGTGACGTTTGTGTGTGTGTGTGTGCGCGCGCGTGCGCGTGTGTCTGTCTGTGTGTCTGTGTGCACGCCCTACAGCAAGTGTATGTATGCTGCTGTACAAAACACGGGATGTGCATTTGTAAGAGTGTATATAAGTCTGCAAGCAGACAGCAAAGTTTAAAAAAAAAAAAAGTTGGCCAAATGAGATTTCCTGATAAGCGAGATTAATCTCTCAGCGCAGCTAGCCACATAGCCAGCCAGCCAGCCAGCCAGCAGCCAGATAGCCAGACTGATCTCTGGCCCTGATGACGGCAGTCAGTCAGTCAGTCAGTCAGTCAGTGATCCTCCATCTCTGCAATGCAGAGAGATAATCAGGAAGCCTCCAATGTGCTTCCAGACAGCACTAGGCCTTATTACTTTTAGGGTTGTTGGCGGGTTGTTTTTTTACCATTTCTTTTTTTTGGTTTTTTGGGGGGTTCTTTTTTTTTAAATATATATATGTTATCTTTTTGTGTGAGCCTTATCTTTCTTTTTGTATCAGTATGTAGGCTTAACTTTTTTTTTTTTTTTCGTGTGGGCCTTTAAAAGGTGTGTTTTAAACTGCGAATGTTGCGCACTCAAAAACATGATGGCGGGTGGGGGTGGGGGGGGGTGGGGGGGGGGGGGGGGGGGGGGTGGGGGATTGTGGTGAAGCTTTTCGAATCAAGTGTGATTACTTCGTATCTACAAAAGTTTTTTTTTATTGTTTTGTTTTTTTAAAATGTCTCTGATTAAAATGGTTTGAGGGGGAAAAAACAGAAGAAAAACTGTCCCCATTTTTTCAATTGCAATTCCACCACAAGTTGCTTGCCATTGTGTAGGTGTTGAGATTATCTACTTTGTCTTGACTTCTTCATTTGTTTTTTTTCTCTCTCTTTTATTTATTTATTTATTTATTTATTTGTGCAGTCCTCCACTAGAGTTCAGAGCTTCATTTCATTAATGATGAGATTTTTGTGCGTAGGTAGCCCCTGTTTTTGCCTACCATTAAGGTAGCGGTACTCCGACCTCGGGGGATGATGTCTAGACATAATAGCAAGTGTGCATGCAATTCATATTATATTATTGGCATCTGTTCTTTCCGGCACAAAATGGTTTACGTGAGGACGGGATAGCTTAGTGGTTAGAGTGATGCGCTCGTGCTCTTCTAACCCGGGTTCAAATCTCGTTCAAGATGATTTTTTTCCTCTGGAGTTAACATCAGTACCGACTCTACTCACCCCCCCCCCCCCCCCCCCCCCCCCCCCCCAAAAGTCCTTCGGGTGAGACTATAAACCGAGGTCCCGTGTGCGAACGCACGCAAAACATCTTGGCCACATGTTAAAACCTGTTCCGCGTTTCGGAAGAGTAGGCCATTGTGTGCCGGTGGGAACGGATGAACAAAGTTGACAAAACTGCATACACACGGGGACTGGATGTAAAAGAAAAAACACATGAGTGCTTATTCCATCCATTACCCTCGAAATAAAAAAAAAATGATATAAAAGATAAATATGACAACATCATATATAGAAGTGTGCGATTTAGTTTCTTTTGAGGAAACTTCTCTTTGTGCCTTTGCTTCGTTTTGAGGTTGAGGGGTTTTTTGTCGGTTTTTTTTTCTGTTCCTGTTTTTGTTTTGTAGGTGTTTGTTTGGGGTTTTATTGTTGTTATGTTGGTTGGTGTTGTTGTTGTTGTCTGCTTGGATGTTGTTATTGTTGTTAGTTGTTTTTGTTATTGTTGTCGCATTTTTCGTTGTTGTTGTTTTGGGATTTATTGTCGTCCTTTCTTAATCGAAGAAGAAAAATACGGGATAGCGTCGAGCGTGGTTACCAGTTAGATGGGTGACGGTTTGCGCGCTTTGGCTTCAGTACAGTTCCCCCAGCTAGCTGTAAATGGGTACCTGCCCTCTTTAGGGTCAGGGAAGGTAAAGCAGCGAAGGAGAGGAGATGGGCGCCGCTGCCCTCAATATGCTGGCCCCTAGAGAAGTTGAGGTCTCTGACGCCTCGCTCCCCTACGACCACATAGGTTATGAGCCACCCACCACCCTTTTTTTAATTGGGGGTGAGGTGAGGAGGGATGCTTGTTCTATATGGATGCGAGGGGGGGGGGGTGTTGCTTTATAATTTGTTAATTTTTCTTCTTCCTTTTTTGGGGGTGGGGGAGGGGGGAGGGGTCAGTTGTGTTTGGTTTTTAGTTTTGCTTGTTGCGGATTTGGGGTGGGGGGTTTTCTTGGGGGGGAGGGGGGGGGGGAGGTTGTGGTCTTTTTGGTTTTGATTTTGTAGGACATGCAGCTATTGTTTATTTATGAGAGCATTCTTTTCGTTTTTGGGAGATTTTTCAGGGGCGAAAGAGGGAAAGGAACGTTGTTTGTAATTAGTTCGTTGTTGTTCTTGTTGTTTTTGTTTGGGTTTGGTTGGTTGGGGGGGGGGGGGGGTCTTTTCTTTTCTTTTCTTTTTATTGGGGGGGGGTGGGGAGGGGGGACGGGAGTGTTTTGGGTTCGTTGATTTGCTGTTGTGGTAGTTGTTCCCTCTGCAGTTTTGCTTCCAGCATAGTGCGCTGATGTTAGAGGAGAAAGAAGATGGGGTTTTCTCTTGTTTCAAGACAATGGCACTGCAGATGTTAAACGATGCAAATGCTACACACACACATACACACAAATACACACACACGCAATCACGTACGCACGCACGCTCGCACACACACACACATCTCAAATTGACAAAACTGCATACACAGGGGGACTGGATGTAAAAAAAAAAAAAAGCGCATGAGCGCTTATTTCATT
>CM054142.1:59132278-59139778 GCA_028751875.1 Rapana venosa
GGTGGTGTGTATGTGTGTGTGTGTGTGTGTGTTTCTTTTCATCTTTTCTCTGAGAGTTTGACACTTTGTTTGTTTTCTCTGTCTCGTGTCGTCTTCTTCTTCTTCTTCTTCTTCTTCTTTGTCGTCGAACGTTCAAACAGCAGCTATTGTTGTCTGTTATATGAGCGAAAATGCGTCGCGTCACGCTGCCGTTAAGCACCTGACAAGTCAGGCCCAGCGCATCCGACTTCGGCACAAGAGAGAATTTTAAGTCTTTCTTGTAAAAAAAAAAAAAAAGCAGGAGAATTGGTGACAAAGAATAATAATAATAATAATAAATGGAATTTATATAGCGCTATATCTTGCAGAGACAAATCAAAGCGCTGGAAACAGACAAGAAGGAGGTGACAGGGAAAAAAAGGGAAGAAGGCAGAAACAATAAGAGTGATAGAAAAGAGGAATTTTCTAGCTCAGAATTTCCAGATTGTGTTTCTCGGTCTTTCTGTTCGTCCCTGCTTCGTCATTATTCATGATATTTTTTGTTTTGTTTTCAGGTTGGGATTTTTTGTTTGCTGTTGTTGTTTTTTTCTAGTTTTATTGTTGGCTTTTTGACATATGGGTGGGTTAGTCGAGGTCAGTTGAAAGAGCTCATGTTTCTTGATTTTGCCATTTTTTTTGGGTGTTGGTAGCAGGGTTTTTTCGTTTGGGGTTTTTGGGTTGTTTAAAAAAACACTTTTCTTGTTTACGGTTTGTTTCTTTGTTCTTACTGTTTAGTTTTTCTTTAGTTGATGTCGCTGGTTTTGGTTTTGTTGGGGTTTTCAAACTGTGTTTTTTGTTTGTTGTTGTTTTGGGTTTTTTTGTTTTGTTGGGGTTTTTTTTTAAGGGGGAGGGGTGGTGCTGATGAGAGAGAGAGCTCGTGGTCTGCACATAATGCAATAAAAGAGAGAGAGAGAGAGAGAGAGAGAGAGAGAGAGAGAGAGAGAGAGAGAGAGAGAGAAGAGAGAGAGAGATCGTGGTCTGCACATAACGCAACAATGAGCATACAGGCATACAATACAAATACAACAGCGCGTAAAGAAGCCTCAGGAACGCTTCTGACCTGACTGTCAGGGAAAGACACGGGTTTGTTTGATAAGTCTTCTTGCCATGGGTCCGTCCATACCAGGGGAGACTTTTCTCCTGGAGTTCCTTCGGATGAGACTATAAACCGAGGCCCCGTGTGCGAACGCATGCAGAACATCTTGCGCACACGTTAAATCCTGTTCCGCTTTTCGAAAGAGTAGGCCATTGTGTGCGGTGGGAACATGACAACATTTACAAAACCGCATACACACGGGGACTGGATGTAAAAAAGCACATGAGTGCTTATTCCATTATCTTCGATATTAAAAAAAAAAAAAAAAAAAAAAAAGTCACTGGTCCTGCCTGACTCCACATTGCCCTAAATAATCCTTCGAGAAGAAAACTGTCAAACAGAAGTGGCCCCCGTTCGCGAAAGCACAAAAATTAATGGTATCTTGGATTTGTCAAAACCTGAGGGCCAAAATATCTGGCCTATTGACGTACCTGTCGATGAAAGACAAACTCTTCGGACCCCTGGGGGGCCTTCAGTGTACGGCAGCATTTGTCAGGGCCTCAGGAGTTGCTGTCTGAGCGTTCGTCGAAGAAGTAGAAGATATAATAATAATAATAATAATAATAATAATAATAATAATAATAATAATAATGTACTGAACTTATATAGCGCTGAATCTTGTAAAGCAACAAATCAAAGCGCTCAGATGACTTTTTTTTTTTTTTTTAAATATCGAGGATAATGGAATAAGCACTCATGTGCTTTTTTACATGCAGTCCCCGTGTGTATGCGGTTTTGTCAATTTTGTCATCTGTTCCCACCGGCACACAATGGCCTACTCTTTCGAAAAGCGGAACAGGATTTAACGTGTCCGCAAGATGTTCTGCGTGCGCTCACACACGGGGCCTCGGTTTATAGTCTCATCCGAAGGACTTGGATCTGGCGGTCTAGAGGTAACGCGCCTGCCTAGAAAGCGAAAAGTCCGGGTCGGAAGTGTGTGCGGTGGTTTGATCCCCCGTTTGGGCGTTAAAACTTTTCCCCCTACCGACAAGACCATCAGTGGTGGTCTGGGTGCTAGTCTTTCGGATGAGACGATACACCGAGGTCCCGTGCGTTAACACACAATTATTTAGCGCACGTAAAAATGAACCCACGGCAACAAGAGAGTTGTCTCTGGCAAAATTCTGTAGAAAAAAAAGACACTCTGATAGGGAAACAAACAGAGTCGCGGACAGGAAACGAAAAAAATGGGTGGCGCTGCTCTTGTGGCGACGTGCTCTCCCCCAGAAGGAGAGAGCAGCCCGAATTTCACGTCAAGAGAAATCTGCCGTGAAAATAAAGAGGTATAAATCTTGCTCGCAGGACAAAACTCCCTCTGCTGTACGTAGAAGAAGAAGAAGAGTAGGCCTGATGTGGCCAGTGGGATTTGCATAAGACGAAGATACCCAGCATGCCTCATGCTTCCGGCCTGGAGAGGGATAGATAGACTGTGCCATAATTATTCAAACTTCCGGGAGGGAGGGAGGAGAAGGAGGGGGCGGGGGGGGGGGGGGGGGTAGCCTAGTGGTTTAGAGAGTTCATGTTAGTCATTTGACGGCCTGGGATCAAGTCACTGCCGAGACACCTGACCGTCCAAGAGTGTTTTTACCCCCTGGAGTTAATAAAGGAAGAGAGGGCGCCCCAAACAGACCTGGAGGAGAAGCCTGCATAGTGAGCTGAGAGACTCCAGCCTGACATGGGAAGAGGCCAGGACCCTTGCCAGAGACAGGAGAAGGTGGAGGGACGCTGTTGAGGCCCTATGCTCCGCTAGGAGCTATAAGGAATAAGGAGGAGGAGGAGTTAATAACACCAGTACCGCGACTCCACTCTCCCCCAGAAAGTCCTTCAGAGGAGACTATAAACTAAGACCCCCACCCCCTTCTCTCCCCCCTCCCCTGTGTGTGAGAATGCTCGTAAGAACATCTTGCGCGCACGTTAACACCTGTTATGCAACTGTCAGTATTCGTTATAGTATGTATGTCATTTTGTTGCAATGCGAAGCCATCCAGTCACAATGTATGCATGTATGTGAATAGGACAGGACTATGATAAGGTTTACTTGTTGTCCTGTCAAGGAAATGCTTGGATTTCTCTCTGTGTGTGTGTGTGTGTGTGTGTGTGTGTGTGTGTGTGTGTGTGTGTGTGTGTGTGTGTGTGTGTGTGTGTGACACTTTCTTGAACAAATTCTGTTTAAACCAAACCTGTTATATCTTTTAGAAAGAGTAGGCCATTCGTGCCGGTAAGAATAGATGACACATATATATATATATATATATATGTATTTTTAAAAAAATGTATGCACACTAGTGTCGTGTTTAGACATCATCCCAAGTCGGAAGGCAGCTACCTTAAATTGGGGGGGGGGGGGGGGGGGGGGGGGGGGGCAGCTGCACAGGCAAAAATTCTCACCATTGGTGAACCGTGGAGTTTTAGACGAAGAACGAAAAGAAAATTCAGTTTACTCACGACACATTGCCTTTAAAAAGCTTAATGTGCAGCGCCTAGTGCCTCAGTGACTCTTCAAGGTAAGTAAAGGTAAAGGTGTCCCATAATTATGTTCCTTAACCTACGTGGTCGTAAGGGAGTGAGGCATCAGAGACCTCAACTTCTCCAGGGGCCAGCATATTGGGGTTAGCACCCATCTCCTTTCCCTCGCTGCTTTACCTTCCCTGACCCTAAAGAGGGCATGTACCCATTTACAGCTGGGTGAACTGGGGGACTGTACTGAAGCCAAGGCGCGCAAACGGTCACCCATCCAAGTGGTAACCACGCTCTCGATGCTGCTTAAAATCTGACTGCTAACTGCTAACTCTTCAAGGAGTTAGGAAGAAACCAATGGAGTCCATTCAAGTTGGGAGGCAAACCCTTTGTACGTTTGCTCTCATTTAGGTACGCCTCACACACTCACAAAGGCATGCATACTAGGATTTGAACGTATGCTCATGTTTTATACACGCACTAGTGCGCGCGCGCACACACACGCACGCACGCACGTACACAGGCATACATGCACGCACGCACACACATACACACACAAGCATTTCCACATACACTATTACGCTTCACACAACATTTCGTTTCCATGTTTTTATTGTAAGAAAAACAAACAACAAAAACAAAGAAGCCCCGAATAGCATTCGTCAATGACTGAAAATTATCGATTATTCAGAAGACAAAGTCATACAGCGAGGCAGAAGCAGAGAAACTGATGGGTTTCTTTTTTTTTTTTTTTTTTTTGGGGTTTCCCCTCTGTATTAAAAACAACAACCTCGGACTGTCATAATGTATAACAATGTATGACATGATCAACTTAATACAAAGAGTTAAATCTATATATGGGCAGCAACATACTCAGCCACACAAACAGGTCAAGTATTTCAATTTGATTTTATTTCAATTTATGATGTTGATAACCCCAACAGATCCCGAAGATCATACTTCTCATGAAGGTGTCCCATAACCTATAAGGTCGTAGGGGAGCGAGGCGTCAGAGACCTCAACTTCTCTAGGGGCCAGCATATTGAGGGCGGCGCCCATCTCCTCTCCCTCGTTGCTTTACCTTCCCTGACCCTAAAGAGGACAGGTACCCATTTGCAGCTGGGTGAACTGGGGGGACTGTACTGAAGCCAAGGCGCGCAAACCGTCACCCATCCAACTGGTAACCACGCTCGACGCTGCTTAACTTGGCTGGGGGAAAGCGAGTTCTCTGACCACTGAGCTATCCCGTCCCCCATACTTCTCAAGGCTGGCACATTTTTTCAATTTCAGCAGCTCCAGTAGCATTTACCTCCAGTGCAAAATCAACATCATCTCATCTCGTTAAATAGGAAAATCTGCTGAAAAAATAGTAACAAAACTTGCTTGAAAAAAGGCAGGGGAATGGCCTGAGAAGGCAGAAAATAAGAAGAGAGATGACAGAAAGGTAAGAAGAAAAAAAAAAAACCCAAAAAAGTGAGAGAAAAAAAGGAAATTTTTAGCACAGAATTTTCAGAAGGGGGGGGGGGGGGGGGGGGGAATGCTATTTGACACTGAAAGAACCCCCTGTCAGGTGAAGAAACAGACGAAATAGATTACTTACTTACTTAGCCCATCACTCCCCCTGGAGCATAGGCCGCCGACAACAGTCCGCCAGTGTCCTCTGTCCTGGGCTATTCTCTCCAGCTGTCTCCAGGTATATCCCATCTTCCTGGTTTCTGCCTCAAGGTCGCGTCGCCAGGTGTTTCTTGGCCTTCCTCTTTTTCGTTTTCCCTGGGGGTTCCATGATAGTGCCTGCCTTGTGATGTTGCTGGCTGGCTTTCTCAGGGTGTGCCCGATCCATCCCCATCTCTGCGCCGGATTTCAGATTATGTAGCCAGAAACTCCACTAGTCTCTTAGCCTGGGTGATCTTTAAGGTGCTGCGCTGATGAAGATTCCATATCTTTCCATTTGTGGCGAACGTATGCCAGTGCCTGGGTCTCGCACAGCATTGTTTGTTTGTTTGGGATTTTTGTTGTTGTCCATTCAGTGATCTTGTCCACCCATTTCTTTGTCAATCTGCCTCATCTTTTACCTACCTGAACTGTGCCTTGGACCATGAGAAGGCAGTCATATGAGCTGGCGAAATAATAATAATAATAATAATAATAATAATAATAATAATAATAATATAATAATAATGTATGGAATTTATATAGCGCTGAATCTTGTAAAGCAACAAATTAAAGCGCTCATGGTTTTTTTAATCGAGGATAATGGAATAAGCACTCATGTGCTCTTTTACATCCAGTCCCCGTGTGTATGCGGTTTTGTAAATTTTGTCATCTGTTCCCACCCGCACACAATGGCCTACTCTTTCGAAAACCGGAACAGGATTTAACGTGTGCGCAAAATGTTCTGCATGCGTTCGAACACGGGGCCTCGGTTTATAGTCTCATCCGAAGGACATTGACATTCAGTTCGATTTTTTTGTCAAACTGGGAAGAAAGGGCGAGGCTGGGAATCGAACCTAGAACCTCACGGTTTACTTGTTGGCAGGCAAACGTCTTAACCATCCTGCCACCGTCCTTCACATGACCATCACTTCACCCCCCACCCCCTACCCCCTCGAAAGTCCTTCGGATGAGACTATAAGCCGAGGTCCCATGTGCGAACGCACGCAGAACATCTTGCACCCACGTTAAAACCCGTTCGTTCC
The DNA here is from genome assembly GCA_028751875.1 of Rapana venosa. Taxonomy (NCBI): domain Eukaryota; kingdom Metazoa; phylum Mollusca; class Gastropoda; order Neogastropoda; family Muricidae; genus Rapana; species Rapana venosa. Next base: position 59,138,546 of record CM054142.1, read on the forward strand.
ACTTTTCGGAAGAGTAGGCTATTGCGTGCAGGTGGGAACGGACGACAAAATTTACGAAATTGCATACACACGGGGACAGGATGTAAAAAAAGAAGAAGAACATGCGTGCTTATTCCGTTATCCTCGAAATAAAAGAAAAAAAGAAAAAAAAGGAAACACACACACACACGCAAGCACGCACACGCACGCACGCACGCACGCGCGCGCACACGCACACACACACACGCACACACACTTACACATGTACAATATAATATTCAGATATAAAATTATGTGGAGCGAAAGAATGCATTGTGACACTCATGGGGAAAAAGATTCAATCAAACATAAGAACATAACGTCCAGACAAGAAAAGAAACAGCAGCAAAAGAAGGTATAGGAATAATACCAATACAAAACGGAGAAGAAATCGTGCTGTCGTTGTTGTTGTTATTGCTGTGCGTTCCCCTGCTTGACACTCTGGGGGTCACCCAGAATGTGTGCACTCTGACTCAATCATTCCACCTGGGAATTTTATTATTCTACTTATTTAATTTTATTCTTTTATATCGAGGATAATGGAATAAGCACTTATGTGTTTTTTACATCCAGTCCCCGTGTGCATGCGGTTTTGACAATTCTGTCATCTCTTCCCACCGGCACACAATGGCCTACTCTTACGAAAAGCGGAACAGGATTTAACGTGCGCGCAAGATGTTCTGCGTGCGTTCGCACACGGGGCCTCGGTTTATATAGTCTCATCCGAAGGACTTTTAGGAAGAGTGGAGTCTGCACTGATGTTAACTCCAGGGGAAAATATCCCCTTGAACGGGAATCGAACCCGGGTTGTCAGATTGCGAGCGCAATGTTCTAACCACTGAATGAGAAGTTTGTGTGTATGAGAAATCGCTTTCAAACAGAATAGCACAGTTTTAGAGACAAAACGAATGTTATAAAGGTAATGTTTTAAATTTAATCTTTTGAATCAGAAAAAAGGGTGAAAAGCAACTATGTACCACTGAACACAATCCTAAATCAGTCATCACACCATTTTGCAAGTAAGTACACGGAATAAAACATGTACAGCAAACTTATTATTAAAATTGTCTACGGTTAAGAATGAACACATCACACATAGAAAATAATTAATAAAACAAAGCAAATGAATGCAAAACACTGTCACTAGCAAACAACAATAGCAAGGACAACGATAATAATAATAATAATAATAAGAAGAAGAAGAAGAAGAATGAT
>CM054142.1:59144778-59157278 GCA_028751875.1 Rapana venosa
TAAAAGCACATACACGTTAGTAAGCAAACAGGTCCTAAATAAATAACAAAAACGTATAAACCAGATTCGCCAGATAAGCAATTGTCATAATGATATACCCCCTCCCTCCCCCCCCCCCCCCCCCCTTCTCACCACCCCACTCCTTGTTACATTTCCAGGATCTGAAATCAATGTAGAAAGTTAATTCTATCTTAACAATTGATAACACGAGCAGGAAACGAAATACAAGAATAGGGTGGTGTTGTTGCAAACACACAAAAACCAGGAAAAATGAGAAAAAAAAGAGAGAGAAAGAAAAAAAACAACCACACCTTTAAAAAAAACAGTACTAAAAACTAAACTAATTCCACTCCTTTAGGAACGAGAATTCGTTTTGAACCACAAACTAAAAGTAAATGAATAAATAGATAGATAAAATAAAATAAATAATCTTTGTGACGGGGAGGTAATAAGATTACCTCCCATGCGATCAGAAACCTGTCGTTAGCCGCGTTGCTTTTCTAAATCTTGACACACCTGGGAATTGTGTGAACTCTGTTTTGGTGGTGGTTTAAAAAGCTCATCCACATGATGTCCACGAACAATTACTCAAACTACGTCTTTTGAAGTTCACAATCTTAACTGTTTAACAGTTTAGTAATTGGGTCATTGTTCTTAACTGTTTAACCGTTTTGTACCCAGGGCATAGTGTATGTGTAGTCTGTTATTAATTAACATATAATTGCAAAATTCCCTACAGTGCTAGGAAGTCCAGTTAAAACCGTTCCAAAACAAAATCGTAGCTGGTTAATGTAGCTTACGTGAAAAACAAAATTAACAGGAAAATAAAACAAAAAGATAATGAAAGAGAGTGCAGAAAAGAAGAAACTTTTAATCACAGAAATAGGTCCTCACCCATAAAATCTCCACTGGGATGAGGGTAGTGGAATAAATGAACAAAACAACACTTATACATTTTTTTCCATACAAGATTGTCAGAGGTATAAAAAGGTCAACTGCACTGATGGCTTTATAAGGGAAAGTGTCAAGGCTTGTGTTATATAACATACCTCTCTCAAAGCACACACACGAGTATATTATAAGAACGCTAATAACATCTGGGGGATTTTTTCCCCATTCGTTTTGGTTTTTAGGTTTTTTTTGTTTGTATGGGACACACTTTTCAAATAGAAGGAAACGAAAATACACACACACACACACAACCCCTATACCCCCAACAAAGGGGTAGTAAGTAACCAAGAATATATATCTTTATCTGTATATATCAAAGCACTGATCAGACACAGAGACTGTCTATCACACCGATCAGAAACATAGATACGAAATGGAATTGCCAAGTTGTCGGTACATGACCCACGCTCAACAAACGAACTCTCTATAGGCATTATTATGTTTACACGTGTTGTCAAAGTCATGGTGAACAGCTTTCCAAAAAGGTCTGTCGCGTGTCTTCCCTATTATCATTAATTGAAAAAGAAAGTAGCCGCCATTTTTTTTTCCTTTTTATTAATATTTCGTCGTAAATACAACACATAATTATAGTGTTTATTTTGATAACGGTAACTGCCATCGTAGTTTTTATTTCGTGTGAGAAGGTTGTCGACCTAAAGTTGTTAAAAGGATAGGTATGTTATTGTTATTCTTCTTCTTATTACTGCTTCTGAAGTGTGCGCTGAAGGATGTTGGTGATTTAGTAATGTTATTTTCTTTGGGTTTTTTTTCGTCCACTCCCCCCCCCCCCCCCCCCCCCCCCCCCACTTGGCCAAGATTTCGGTGAGTTAATTTGTGTGCAGTGTAGCGGAAGATTGGGTTTTCCTTGTAAGTTTACTTATTCATTCATTCATTCATTCATGTGTTCATTTTTCTTAATTTTATCTTGTGTTGATGATGATTGTTCTTATCACCATCATCATCGTCACTACTATTATCATCATTATTATTCTTCTTATCATCACTATCATCATCATCATCATCATCATCATTATCATCATCATCATCATCATCATCATCACCATCACCACCACCACCACCATTATTATTATTATTATTATTATAATTATTATTATTATTATTGCTATCATCATCATTATCATCATCATTATTATTATTATTATTATTATTATTACTACTACTACTACTACTACTACTTCTACTACTGATAGGGGAACAAATACAGTTGCAGACAGCAAAAAAGAAAAAAAAAGGGTGGCGCTGCTCTTGTGGCGACGCGCTCTCCCCGGGAAGAGCAGCCCGAATTTCACGGAGAAAAATCTGCCGTGACTTAAAGTGGTATGAAATGAAATCTGAGCGCTTTGATTTGTTGCTTTACAAGATTCAGCGCTATATAAATTCCATACATTATTATTATTATTATTACTATTATTATTATTATTATGCCTTTGTCAATTAATAGAGGCGGGATCAGTGAGTGGGCCGGTGTCAAATTTACAGAACAAAAGTAACAGGATTTTTGTCGCTACTGTGTTTCTTTGCTTGCTTCCATGTAAATTGATTGACGGATTAATTGGTTGGTTGGTTGGTTGGTTGATTAATTGATTGATATGTTCATTTGTTCATTTCATAATCCTATGCATTTGTCATGTTTTTGTTGCTTTTTATTTTTCATAGAAAGACTGACCTACAGTTTGAACTAAAATATGATTATAAAATAAGATTAAAAATTGCTCTTGATTAATTTCCTGACTTGTTCTGACTTTTTAAAAAAAAACAACATTATTGCGGATTTTATATGACTTTTTGTGTTAGAATGGAATTTTTTAAACCAATTTTTTTTAATACAAATCACGAAAACAACAAACGCTGTAATCACAAAGAAAAAGTTAAACACGAAAACTACATAAATAACAAAAAGTAGTAACAATATCACACCAAAGTAGAAAAGGAGAAAACAAAGTTACATTCAAAATGAAACGATAACAGAGGAATGGCATAACACATTTAAAGTTGTAAAAAGATACTACAATCACAATGATTACTATCACCAAATCCAAAGGCAAGAAAAGACAATCACAGACGTACACAAGTGTTGCCTGACAAAGAAGCCATGTTATACAACTGATATCCGATTTTATCATGCACATATGTGTGTGAGTATGCATGCACGTACACACAACCACACAACAAAACTACCACAACACACACCACCCCCACACACAACACACACAACACACACACAACAACAACACACACACACGAACACACACACACACACACACACAACACACACACACACAACAACACACACACACACAACACACAACACACACACAACACACACACACACACACAACACACACCACAACACACACAACACACAACACAAAAAACACAACACACACCAAAAACACACACACACACACAACACACACACACACACACACAACACAACACAAACACAACACACACACACACACACACACAACACACACACAACACAACACACACACACACACACACACACACAACACACACACACACACACACACACACCACCACACACACACACCACAACACACACACAAAACACACACACACACAACAACACAACACAACACAACACAATAGCAAAACAGCAACAAACATTATAAAAGACACACGACTGTTACAATCACGTTTGTAAACAAACACACGTCGCCGCCAAACCAACGTTCATTGTGTGGGAAGTATGTGACAAAGAGATGGCAAAGGATACATAAAACTTTTGTTTATTTGTTTCTTTTTTTTTCTTTTTTTTTTTTGGAAACCCACAAATTTTTTTTTATCCATGGGGGCAATTTACACCGATGGGGCGGATCAGTCATGCGGGCCACTGGGGGGTACTGATTCTGATCGCATGAAGAGAGATAAAGTTTGGGGGTTAGGGGGGGGGAGGGGGGGGGGGGGAGGAAGAGGGGGTGGGGGGAGGTGAAGGGGTCGGGGGCACACAGGTAGTAGGTTTTACACGTATCTGATAGAAATATTAAGTTGGGAAAAAATAACAATTTTGTGTGTGTGTGTGTGTGTGTGTGTGTGTGTGTGTGTGTGTGTGTGTGTGTGTGTGTGTGTGTGTGTGTGTGTGTGTGTGTTTGTGTTTGGGAGGATGGGGGAGGGGGGGGGGTTTATAATGTTTTGTAAAAAACACATTGGCACGCGTATGGCCTTTTAATGCACGCGCGCATGTGTGTGTGTACGCGCGTGTACGTTATGTGTTGAGTATACGTGTGCGCGCAACACCTTTTTTTCTTCTTCTATTTTTGCTTTTTTGTTTGTTTTGTTCTTTCTTTTTTTTTCTTTTCGCCCGTTCCTTTTGGGTTTTTTTCGTGATTTGTCAAGGACACACGTACGCATGCACGTGCACGCGTGGGTGTGTGTGTGCGCGCACAAACACACACACCTTTGGGATAAAACATTTTAACGACTTTAAAACGGTAAAAAAACAAACAAACCCAGTTTGAAATCCAGACGATAACTATATAGACAGTAATGACATGATTGCCGAAAGAAAATCTTTCTGTGCGGGTAATATACTTTGAACAATTAAACATCAACAGCAACTAGATGTTTGTCGTTTCTAACTACGTCAGATATCAACACTCCATGCAACCTCCCCCCAAAAAAACAACAACACCAAAACCCACACCAAACAAACACAAAAACAACCAAACAAAACAAAACAAAAAAACAAACTCCATGCAACCTCCTCCCCCCAAAAAACCCCCCAAACAAACACAAAAACCCACACCAAACAAACACCAAAACAACCAAACAAAACAAAGCAACAAAACAAAACAAAACCCAACCAACAAACAATCAAAACAACAACAACAACAAACAAACAATAACATAAACGAACGAATAAACATGCAAAAACAAAGCAAAAAAATTGTCCATCTCCCTCCTTCTTCTCTCTTTCTCTCTCTTTCTTTCTCTCTCACTTTCTTTCTTTCTTTCTCCCTCTCTCTGTCCCTCTCTCTGTCCCTCTCTCTCTCTCTCTTTCTCTCTCTCTCTTTCTCTCTATCTCTCTCTGCTCTCTTCTCTCTCTTGCTCTCTCTCTCTCTCTCTCTCCTCTCTCTCTCCTCTCTCTCTCTCTTCTTCTCTCTCTCCCTCTATCTCTCTCTTGCTCTATCTCTCTCTCTCTCTCCTCTCTCTTTCTCTCTCTCCCTCTATCTCTCTCTTGCTCTATCTCTCTCTCGCTCTCTCTCTCTCGCTCTCTTTCTTCCAAAAAAAAAAATTCCAAATTTCAATCCCAGAAACAACAGAAAAATGCTTTCTGCAGAGTAGTGTTAATCTATTCTAAACACACACACACACACACACACACACACACACACACACACACACACACACACACACACACACACACACACACACACACACACCCTCTCTCCTCTCTCCCTCTCTCCTCTCCTCTCTCTCTCCTCTCTCTCTCTCTCTCTCTGGTTTCTTATGTCATATTTTTTTGTAACTGATTTTTATTGTGGTGGTTGTGGTTATACAATAACATTTTGGTTTTTTGTGCTCTTCCTTATTTTTGTCACTAAATACTAAGCAGTTGGGCCCCCCCCCCCCCCCCCCCTTCCTTCTCTCTCTCTCGTCCCTTCATGTATAGGTCAATGGCCTTTTTGTAAATAAATCTTACGAGTTCGTGTTCGAGTTCTCTCCTCTCTCTCTGTGTATGTCTACCCCCTGCTTCGCCCCCTTTGTTGTTTGTGTGTGTGTGTGTTTGTGTGTGTGTGTGTGTGTTCTATCTGCTCAAAGTCATGTTGCACTTTTGGTATGATTTTGATAATTATGCAGCCCCTTTTAGAGCTGGAGCAAGACTAAGTTGATCATAAGTATTCATGGTTAAAATTAGCCATTGCCCGAAGTCGGAATGAGGCTACCTTGGTGGTGGGCAAATGGCCGCACATGTGAAATATCACCATTGATGAACCTTGGTGCTCAAGGCTGATGAACGATGGAAAAACAAACAAACAACAACCCCTAAGCAAACAAATTAGCTATAACCATAATCTCACAGTCATTTTTAGGTAACTTATAATGCAGTGATTAGGAGACGGGATAGCTCAGTGGTCGGAGCACTCGCTTTCCCCCAGCCAAGTTAAGCAGCGTCGAGCGCGGTTCCCACTTGGATGGGTGACCGTTTGCGCGCCTTGGCTTCAGTACAGTCCCCCCAGTTCACCCAGCTGTAAATGAGTACCTGCCCTCTTTAGGGTCAGGGAAGGTAAAGTAGCGAGGGAGAGGAGATGGGCGCCGCCCTACATACGCTGGCCCCTTGAGAAGTTGGGGTCTCTGATGCCTCACTCCTCTACGACCTTATAGGTTATGGGACACCTTTTTCCTTTTTATATGCAGTGAAACCAACGTTATTGTTGGTGACTTAACTTATATACAATGAAACTTAGAGTTGTTTTAGGTGACTTGACTTATTTATATATATTACGCAGTGAAACTTTAAGCTGTTGTCCACTTCCAACATATTTCTCTTTATTAAATTATCTTTTCACTCAGGTCACGGCTTCGAATCCTAGGGCACTTGCTTCCCTGGAATTAGCGTTGGTTGATGATGACTCCACACCATCAAAACATAGATCTTTCAGATGAGGACTATAAACCGAGATCTGGGGTGCGAACGCATGCAGAACGTTTTGCACACGAGGCGGTTAGAAATACACACCCACCTTTCAAATAAAGAGAATTAGCTCAGTTAGCCCAACAATGGCCAGTGGCATGGATGACACCACCATACCCAGCATGTACTAGAGAGAAGGAGAGAGAGAGGCAAAAAACGGACAGAAACAGAGAGAGAAGGCAAAAACGGACAGAAACAGAGAGAGAGCAAGCAAAAACGGACAGAAACAGAGAGAGAGCAAAAAACGGACAGAAACAGAGAGAGAAGCAAAAACGGACAGAAACAGAGAGAGAGGCAAAAACTAACGGACAGAAACAGAGAGAGAGGCAAAAACGGACAGAAACAGAGAGAGAGGCAGGACGGACAGAAACAAAAACAACACACCTGAGCAGAAGACAATAGCAAACAAGACACAGATGAAGGAAAAAGGCAAAACGGATTAGAGAGGGAGCACGGACAGAAGAGACGTCAGCAAGTAAGCACGGACGCAGTCCACAGGATGAGGGACCGTGGAGAGGCAGAACGACAGTACCAGAGAATGAGACCAGATCAGGCAGAAGGAAGAGCGAGGAGAGGAGAGGCGAACAGCACGACAACGGAGAGGAGTTGGAGGTCTGAGAACATACGACTAAAGGTAGAGACAGTTCTAGAGAGCAGGAAGACAAGAGTGTGACAACTATAACAGAGAAGAGTAGAGGGAAGACTATAAAATAGAGGAAGTAAGCGTGCCACTCCAACATATTTCTTATAAGTTATGGACGGCGACAGGGACTGCTCCGTGAGAATAGGTGGTGAGATGAGCGCAGACATCAAAACAAGTCAGAGGGACTAAAACGGAGATTGGGGGGTGGAGCGAGCGAGAACGGTTTGCAGAGGGCGGTGAGAAGAACACCCACGGTAAAGAGAGGGTGGGGGTAGCCACAGAGTGGAGGGGAGGGGACAGGCATGACGAGAGGAGAGAGAGGAGAGAGAGAGGAAAACGGGAGAGGAAAAAAGAGAGAGAGCAAAACGGACGAAACAGAGAGGAGAGAAGGAGAGCAGAGAGAGAGCAAAAAGGACAGAAACAGAGAGAGCAGAGAAGCGGAAGAGAACAGAGAGAGAGGAAAGAGGACAGAAGAAGAGGAGAGCAAGAAGGGACGAACAGAGGAGAGGAGGGAGGAAGGAGAAGAGGGACAAAAAGAGCAGGAGGAGGCAGAGACGGGACAGAGAGAGGGAGGGGACAGAACAGAGAGAGAGAGAGGGACGAGAAACAGAGGAGGAGAGGAGGGCAGAACGACAGAGAGGAGAGAGAGGAGAGGAAGAGGAGGGGGGGGGGGAGCGGGAGAAGAAGAGAGAAGAAGGGAACGAGAAGCAGAGAACGGAGAGAGAGGGGAGAGGCAGAGGACAGAGAGAGAGAGAGAGAGAGGAGGAGGAGAAGAGGAGAGAGGAGGCAGAGACGGACAGAGAGAGAGGGAGAGAGGCAGAAAGGAGAGAGGGCAGAGAGGGAGGGGGGAGAGGGAGGAGCGGGACAGAAAGAGCAAGAGAGAGGAGGGGGAGAGAGAAGGCAGAAACGACAGAAACAGAGACACGAGGAGAGAGGGGGGGAGAGAGAGAGGCAGAAACGGACAGAAACAGAGACACAGAGAGAGAGGGGAGAGAGAGAGGAGAGAGACGGCAGAAACAGAGCAGAGAGAGAGGAGAGAGAGAGAGGAGAAACGACAGAAAAGAAGAGAGAGGGGAGAGACTCTGCCAGGTTCAACTGGCATGACACAACATGTGAAGAAATCAGTGCAGTAGTAGTCCTGTGGAACGACTGCCTCTCAAGAGTTAGGACAACTGAGAATCAAGTCATGCCGGTCAGTCAGGTGACTGACCACGTTACATCAAGCAAGTCAGTTAAGTCAAGTCATCGTCAGGTCAGGTGAAAGTCATGCATCAGTCATCACGTTAAGTCAAGTCACGTCAGGTCAGGTCAAGTCATGCCATATCTAGTCAAGTCACGTTAAGTCAAGTCAAGTCACGTCAGGTCAGGTAAAGTCATGCCATATCTAGTCATGTCACGTTAAGTCAAGTCACGTCAGGTCAGGTCAAGTCATGCCATATCTAGTCACGACAAGTGACGTCACGTCACGTCAAGTCAAGTCAAGTCAAAGTCCATTTTTTGATGGATATGTTTTACTTTAGGTACCCCTCCCCGTTAAAAAGGACTAGTGCCAGAAATACAATAAAATCGCTCTTTCTCTATTTCTGGTCCATCAATCTGGAATGACCTCCCTCTCTCCCTTCGTGAAAAGCCTACTTACGACAGCTTTAAATCCAGCCTCAAGTCATACCTATTTCAAACCTAAGATTTTTCCCTCTTGCTTCATCTCATATCTGTCCCTGCCTTTAAAATCCAAAATTCCATCACCCTGCTGAAATGTACAAACAGTGTGTGTGTGTGTGTGTGTGTGTGTGTTGTGTGTGTGTGTGTGTGTGTGTGTGTGGTGTAGTGTGTGTGTGTGCGTGCATTTGAATTTGTTAGAATATTGTGAATCATTGTTGGTTGCTTGTGTAGGAGCGGATTGAATGGAAGCGCTCTGATTTGTAATTGCAAGATATAGCGCTCTATAAATTCCATATATTATTATTATTATTATTATTATTATTATTATTATTATTATTATTAAAATCAGCTGGCTGGCTGGCTATTGTTTCACTCTTAATGAGTTCGTCAGAGGTGTTGTGGTTGGTTGTTTTTTGTCTTTGCTATGAACATTGTGCACTAGATGTTCATAGAAGAAGTCCCTTTCCACTGTTCTCAAAAGAAAAGGTGTGGGGGTTGGCTGGGGTTTTTTAAGATCATAAATGTTGGAAAAATTGGAGTTGGTAAACACACTCGCGCACGCACACACACACACACACACACACACACATGCAGAGAGAGAGACAGGCAAGCAGGCAGGCAGACAGACAGAGAGAGACGGAGACAGAGAGGGAGATACAGACAGAAAGAAAAGGAAGCAGAAGATGAAACAGAAGAAGAAGAAGAAACATGAACTTCGCCTAGTGACAGATCTGGGTGTCTTTTTTACGGGGAAAAAACGTAAAAATGATATGTGGCATCGAACTTTGGCGACACGATCTTTCCACGCAGAGTGACCCAAATTGTTCACACGTAGAAATCTGTTTGTGATATTAATGCCATGCACTTACACTAACTCACACGACACGACACAGAACGACACTCAACTGTACAATATGACACAACACGACTCAACATTACACAACAACGACACGACACATGGTACGATACAACGTGACACAACACAGCACTCAACTGCACGACACAATACGACACAACGCAATACGACACTACACAACACAAAACGCTACGACACTATACAACACTACACAACCGATCGGTGGATCGGTGGTCTAGAGGTAACGCGCCTGTCTAGAAAGCGAAAAGTCCGCGTCTGAAGTTGCGGCGTTCGTACCCAGTTTGACCGTTAAATATTTATCACCATCATTAGACAAATGGTGGTGTTGGATGTAGTCTTTCGGATGAGCACAGTTAACCACGAGTCGGTTTACACTAAAGATAATTTAGGCACGTAAAAAAACCCATGGAAAAAAAGTGTCCCTGCAAAATCTAGAAAAAAAGCAACATCTTATAGGGAAACAGAAATACAGCTGCAGAAAAAAAAAAAAAAAAAAAAAAAAAGGGTGAAGGGTGGTCGAGGCGTAAAGTGGCGACGCGGTTCTCCGACTTGCCGCGGGGAGAGAGCCCGACTTTCAAGGAAGAGAAATCTGCGGACTTAAAGTGGTAGAAATAAAATCTGAGCCTTTGATTTGTGCTGACAAGATTCAGCGCACTAAATAAATCGCTACGATTTTATTTTTTTTACAACACGACACATAATATTCCAACACAACTCGACACGACACAACTCAACACAACACGACACGCAAGACACTCCCACTACACCACAGGCCTAATATGCCATTTCTAAGAAGAAAAAAAAAAGATATTAAAACAAAAATGGTAGGATCAAAAGTTTGATGATAATTGTAAGCCTCGGGTGAGTTCAAGTTGGCTGGACCACACAAGATTACCACTCAAAAAAAAAGCAGAAAAAAAGCACACAAAAACCCAAGAAAAAAATACACAACAATAAGCATATTTAACAGTATAAACTGCTGAGTTGAAACCATCAATTTTGCGAGACAAACAGGAGGATGGGGGTGGGGGAAGAAAAGAAAGAATGACGAAGAAATTGAAGCTAACTGTTATCGGTACATGATATGAAAAAGATGCGTTGGGTGGGGGAGTGGTGGAGGGGAGGGGGAGAATGGGAGTGGAGGAACGAGGCCGGGAACTGGGGAGGGGGGTATGGAGGGGGAGAAGTGGGAGGGGCAGGGTATGGGCAAGAGGAAAAATGGGGAGGTAGGGGGAAGGGGGGGGGGGGGTGGAAGAAGATATTGAAGAATCATCGGTGGGAGGGAAGGAGATATGAGATTGACAACATGGAGAGGGAAGAGAAGGAGATGGTGGGGGTCGAGGTTGGGGGTGGGGGTGGGGCGGTTCTGTCGAGACCATGTCCCCCCCCCCCTCCTCAACACCCGTCCCCCCCCCCCCCCCTCCCCCCAATGTCTGCTTGTAGTTCACAGTTCATTCTCGCAAAGGGACTTGCAAGTGGTTTATGAGATGCAACACAAATCATAGACATAAAAAAATAATACGCTACAAAAAAAGTCACAGACATAGAATATGATACGTTACAAATCATAGGCACAGATGTAATATGCTAAAAAATCATAGGCACATAATATAATACCTTACAAATTATAGGCATAGAATCTGATTCGCTACAAATCATAGGCATAGAATGTAATACGCTACAAATCATAGGCATAACATCTAATACGCTATAAATCATAGGCATAGCATCTAATACGCTATAAATCATAGGCATACAATCTAATACGCTACAAATCATAGGCATAGAATCTAATACGCTACAAATCATAGGCATAGAATCTAATACGCTACAAATCATAGGCATAGAATCTAACACGCTACAAATCATAGGCATAGAATCTAACACGCTACAAATCATAGGCATAGAATCTTTATACTTAGAGCTGTTGCCTTTCTTTTCTTTTCTGTTTGCAAGAAGCTAAACTGGTTTGGCAAGCTGCACTAGAATAGCTCACTTTTTTTTTTTTTGGTACCCCACCCAAAAAATTGAGAGAGAAAGCAATATGAAGAAGATGATGATGAAAGAATTCCAAGGCATAGCATACATATCTATCTAAGTGATCAGAGCTTAGTTCGAGCTTTGAAAAACAAATTGATATCAATCTCATAATCAATCCTGAGATCACGATTTTCAAATAATAATAGAAAGTGTGTGAGATTGGGTAAACATACATCTTCATTTCAAGAAAGAAACAAATAGAAAGAAAAAAACCAACCCAACCCTGTCCAGTCCAGGGTAGCAGTTCTAAAAGAAAGAGAAAGAAAAAAACAAGAAAGAAAAAACCACGCTTGGTCCACCACACAACACACACAACCAAAAAATAAACTGACCCACCAATTCTATCAACAACACAGTCACAGACCGAAGCATCCCACCAAGGAAACCAGCTCCCACCTCTCTTTCCATCCACCAAATTTGAACACGAAGGTTAAAGCAAGACCCACTTACACCAAAAACACGGAATACCACGCCGATGGTTAATCCAAACTAAATCCCTCCCCCACACACACACATTAACCAGAAAAGCAGGGATTCAGCAGCAAGGGACTGACTTATATTCCACCCTGGTTGTGTCCTGTCCACTTTCATTCTACACACACACACATCCACATTCACAGCATCACCCTAACTCTCTCTCTCTTTCT
>CM054142.1:59162278-59247278 GCA_028751875.1 Rapana venosa
ATGTACTAGAAACTCCCTCTTCTCTATCCCTCTCTTTGTTTCTGCCTTGTTTCCTTTTCTTCCTGTATCCTCATTCTTGTCTATTTTCTACCTTCTTGGTCTATTCTTCTGCCTCCCCCCCCCCCCCCTCCTTTTTTTTTTTTTAAATCCCAGAAAGACTTAAAAGATAACAATTCTCTCTTTTATGCCGAAGTCGGATGCGCTGGGCCTGACTTGTCAGGCGCTAAACGGCATCACATCGCGGTTTTCGTTCATATGACAGACAACAACAGTTGCTGTCTGAGCGTTCGAAGAAGAAGAAGAAGAAGAAGAAGAAGAAGAAGAGAGAGAGAGGGAAGGAGAGGAGGAGGAGAGAGAAGAGAGAAAAGAGGAGAAGAAGAAGAAAAGAAGAAGGAGAAGAGGAGAGAAGAAGAAGAAGAAGAAGAAGAAGAAGAAGAAGAAGAAGAAGAAGAAGAAGAAGAAGAAGAGAAGAAGAAGAAGAAGAAGAAGAAGAAGAGGGGAAGAAGAACGAAGAAGAAGACGAAGAAGAAGAAAAAAGCGTTTGGTAGTACCTACCATACATTTTTTTTTTAAAAATCAGAACATAATGAACGGTTTGCAACTTTAAAAAAAATTAACTGTTAATAATGAGCAAAGTTCTTCAGATTGACCGAATCCTAATTACCTTGCATCCTAGTGTGTCTGTTGCGACATGAGCATTAATTTTTAGTTCCTCTTCTATTCCCGAAGTTCGCATGTGGCTACCTTTAATGGTGGGCGAACAACGGTCGAATATTTAAAATCCCGCTATTGGTGAACCTTAGAGCGCGAGCTGAGGAACAACCCCCCCCCCCAAAACCCAGTTGCTCTTGTGCTTTTAAACTCTTTACTTAGGCCCTATGTTTTGGTGGTGGTGGTGGTGTCGGTGGTGGTGTATGCCTTTGTCACTGTGTATTGTTTTTCTTGGTTCTTGTTGTTGTTGTTGTTGTTCTTGTTGTCGTCAAGTGTGATCGCTTACAATAAATATAAGCTGCTTTGTTGTTGTTTTTTACTCACTTTGAATAAAGAAAAAAGACAATTAAAAAAAAATTTGGAAAGTTGTTTTGTTGGTTTGTTTAGAAATATATTCTCTGTCCCCCCCCTCTCTCTCTCTCTTCTCTCTCTCTCTCTCTCTCTCTCTCTCTCTCTCTCTCTCTCTCTCTCTCTCTTCTCTCTTCTCTCTCTCCTCTCCTCTCTCTCTCTTTCTCTCTCTCTCAAACGCACACACATACACACCAACAATCCACAACACATCACACACACCACCACACAACACACAACATCACACCCACACCACCGCAGTACGCACGCACGATCACACAAATCACACCACTGACTCATTCTGCATCGTTGAGAAAACATCGTCTCCATCCCCACTCCCAAACCCTCACATCCTCTCCACACAAATCCAACCACTACACCCCCAAACCTCCTTCCCACCCCACACCCCCACCCTTCACCACTCTGCAACCCCCAACCCCCAACCCCCACCCCCAACCCTAACCCCCACCCCCAACTCTTCTTCCTCCTCGCTATAATAAGCTCATTGACGATATTCATTACTGAAAAGTGAAACGGCAAACATGGCGGACATCTTGAACGTTCTCCTCAACCCCCCCCTCCCCCCACCACCACCACCATCCTCCTCCCTGCCCTGGGCCCTTTTCAGAAGAGGCCAGGCCTGTGTGTATCCTCAACCCGCATAGAGTTGTTGCTCAACTCAACTCACCCCCCTGCCCCCCTGCCCACACACACACACACCCCACCCTTGTTTGCTCTGGGTCATGGAAGTCTCTTAGAACAAAAGCTTCTATCCATCCATCCATCCATCCCTCCCTTGCAACACCCCCTCGCTCTCGCTACATGCACTGTCCCCCCTCCTCACTAGAACTTCCTCCCACAAAAGACTGACTGAGGGAGGGACAGACCAATATTAGCTCGTTTAATTCCCCCCCCAAAAAAAAAATTCCAGAGAGGACTCACCTCCCTCCCCCTCCCAGAAGAAAAAAAAAAAAGGTTGCTAACCCTTAAAGTCTTTACCGGAAGTAGATTCAGGGCCCTTTTGGGGGGGGGGGGGTTATTTGGCTGGAGGGAGGTGGTGAGAATGAGCCGCACTCCCCCCCCCCTCCCCCCCCCCCCCTCCCCCCCCCCCCCCCCCCCCCCCCCTTTTTCTTGAAAACAGACTTCCTCATCCGACTTCCGGTGAAGTCTTGTGCGGGAGAGAGGAAGGGTGAGGTTCGGAAATCCGCGAGAGTTGCCTCTTTTGGCGTCGTTTTGTTGCTTGAGAAAGTCATCAGTGTTGACATCCTTGGTGTCTCCGTATGACAAACGCGTTCCGCGCTGCACGTGCGCTTTGACAAGCACGTGTAGGGGGTGGGGGTGTTTTGTTTTGTGTGTGTGTGTGTGTGTGTTTTGGGGGGGGGGGCAAGGAGAGAGGGGAGAGGGAGAGGAGAGAGGGAGGCAGGGAAAAAAGACTGGATGGATGGATGGAGGGGAACGGAGGAACCGTTGGTTGGTGTTCTGCGGGCGGGAGAGAAGAAAATGAAGAGGGGGAGAGGAGAGAGAGAGAGAGAAAGTAGTATTTTGAGGTCCTTTTTGAGAAAAGACAAGGAAGGAGGGAGCCTGTCCGACCAAGCTTCTTTCAAGAATAAGGAAAAGGAGTCGGGGGGGGGGGGGGGGGGGGGGGGAAAAATTTTCCCCCAAAAAAGGGATGGCGCGGACCCTTTAAGGCATCCCCCCCCCGAAAAGCTGTCGGTAGGGAGGTCGGAGAGGAAAAAAAAAGGGTCAGTGTGATGACGTTCTGATGGGGACAGTCCTTGTCAGTTAATCTACTGCCTGTCCCCCCACCCCACCCAACCCCCAACCCCCACCCCAATCCACCCACCCTCCCCTCCTCTCCTCTACTCCTCACCCCCCACCCTCCTGCCTGCTTCTGCCCACAAGGGGGTGTGGAGGATATGAGGGTTAGGAGGGGGGTTGGGGGTGAGGTTAGGGCATGTCAATATTTGCCCCCTGTTCTGCTGCTGTTCGGGTCCCTGTCGCTAGTTGATGGGGGATTGGATGTGTACTATGGTTCAGGGTGGTGGTGGGTGGTGGTTGTTGTTTTGTGCCAGGGTGGGCTGGGTGGATGGGGGGGTGGGTGGGTGGGTGGGTGGTGGTTGGGTTTATAAGGGGTGGGGTGGGAAGGGTGTGGGGTTAGGGGTGGGGTGGGGGGGGTCGGGTATGGTTGGGAAAGGGGGGTTTTGTTCTATGAGAGACCCTTTTGGGTTCTGGATTGTTGGATACATGTTATGTGTGTGTGTGTGTGTGTGTGTGTTTGTGTGTGTTGTGTGTGGGTGTGTGTGTGTGTTCAAATTTTAGTCTGTTCACTTAAAGTGATATTATGTGTGTGTGGGTTTGTGTGTGTGTGTGTGTGTGTGTTTTGTGTGGTGTGTGTGGGGTGTGTGTGTGTATGTGTGTGTGTGAGTGAGGGGTGGAGGTGGGTTGGGGGGTGGGTGTGGGTGGGGGTGGGTGTGTGGGTGGGGTGGGGGTGGGGGGTTGATGGTGGTCAGTAGTTTTTGGAGGCTTATCGTGCAAAAAAAAACAACAGAGGTCAGAAGGAGTTAATTTAGGTTTGGTGAAGACAGTCTTTTTGTCTGTTTATAATCTTCGTTTTTGCGCTTGTTCGGGGTTTTTGTTGTTTCTTTCTTTCTTTGTTTCTTTGTTTGTTTACTTTTTTTGTTGGTTTTTTTTTGAATTTTTATTCTTGTTGTTTGTTGTTATTGTTGTTTTTTTGTTTTTCATTTGGGGGTGGGGGTAGGGGGGGGTAGGGGGCGAGGCTGTTCTGTTTGTTTCTTTCTCAGTCTGTCAGCATCTCTGTTTTTTTCTCTATGTGTCTCTTTATTCTGTCTGTCTGTATCTGTCTCTCTCCCGAACCCCCCCCCCCCCTCTCTCTCTCTCTCTCTCCCTCTATTTCTTTTTCTTATCTTCATCTCATCATCATCATCATCTCATCATCATCATCATCATCATCATCATCATCATCTCTCGTCGTCGTCGTCGTCGTCGTCGTCGTCATCATTCATCACCCATCATCTTTTCTTCTCCTTTTTTTCTTCTCTTCCCCTTTCCCCCTCCCCCCTCCCCCCTCCTCCTTTTCCTTATTTTTTTCTGTTGAGTGTGCGTGTTTGTGTACATGCATGTTAGATATATATGCAAGAAGGTTGGAAGGATGTTATATGGATGCTTTCAAGATACCAGAGAGAAATGATAATAAGAAAACAGCAGCAGCCGCAGAAAGATGCTACAAGCCACCACCACCACCACCACCACCACCACCACCACCACCACCACCACCACCACCACCATCATCTTCATTGCTTCATTCTGTGGACCCAGACACACAAGTTCAAAGCAAGTCAATGGAAACTTCAGTCATAGCCCCCTCGACACTGACACATGAAGGACATGACAGTGACATCTGCTGACCTGTCAGTGACATCTGCTGACCTGTCAGTAATGACAACAGACACACTGACAACAGGAAATGGACATGCGCTGAAGAAGATTGGCTATGGAATAATGATATGGGGTTTTTTTTTGTATTATGAATTCGCGTTGTTATGGATTCAAATCTTTTGACAGTTGGGTTTTTTTAATGTATTTTATATAAAAAAAAAATATGTTCAGAAAGTTTTGGATGGAGTCGATCAGGTCATCATCACACGAAGTGTAAAAAGTTTCTTTCTTCAAAACTCTTGTCTCTCTGTCCCTCTCTCTGTCTGTGTCTGTGTATGTGTATGTGCCTCTCTCTGTCTGTCTGCCTCTCTCTCTGTGTCTCTCTCCCTCTCTCTCTCTCTTGCTCTCTCGCTCTCTGCATACCTGTAACATATAGTAGACAGCCTAATTTATTTAGATTCTGTTTGCTCATGGCGTCTAGTCACCCTGAGATTGTGCGCAGCCTTGCTTTATATTTGTGTAAAGCCTTTAGAATAAGAGATATCATGGTTTCTTAAGTCATATTTCTTGTAAGTGATTTTTTTGTTGGTGGTTGTGGTTATACAATCACATTTTGTTTTTGTGCTTTTTCCTTATTGTTCTCACTAAAATACTAAGCAGTTCGGCAAACCCCCTTCATGTATGGGCCAACGGCCTTTTTGTGAATAAATCTTTCGAGTTCCAGTTCGAGATCAATTCGATCTCTCCTCATCTCCTCTCTCCCTCTCTCTCTCCTCACTCTCATCACTCACTCTCTCTCTCCTCTCACACACCTATCTCATAATCATCACCTACTTCTTTTTTAATCTTTCTCTCCCCCTCTTCTCTCTCTCGTCTCTTTCTCTCTCATCTCTTTCTCATCTTTCTCCTCTCTCTACATCTTCAACAACCTACCTACAACATCCCAGCAGACTCTCACTCTCTCTAACAGACACCACCACTAGTGTTCACCCCACCACAACCACAACACAACAACAACAACAACACAGAAAGAGAATAGAAACGGTCACCCAACGGCAACTTCCTGTAAAACTTGGACAAGCACCTCGATTCTCACATCGCGGTTTTTCTGGCCCTAATAATAATATTCCCACTTTTTCCCTCTGTTAACAACCAACAACAACAACACCACCCAAACAAAAATCCCCAGACCACAGACTCTCCCCCCCCCACTCTCTGACAAACCACCTATAACTTAGGGTTGGTCTTGTCTTCTCCCCTCCACCCCCCCCCCCCCCCCCCCCCATCCAGCCCAAAATCGATAAGCTCTAAATCTTGCCATCACTGACAAGCCATCATAGAAGACAATTAAGGCAGCGAGCGGCAAGGAATGTATTTTTCCAATTGAAATAACGATTCATGGTAAAAAGGTCTGAAAGAAAAGGAAGAAGTGTAAGCTAGAAGGCACCACCAGCATCCTTCTATGATATGACAAGCAAGCGGTTTAAAAAGAAATATTTTTTTTAAAAACCACAACCCCACCGCAGTTACTAAGATGAAAGATGAACATGTTCTTCGTTTTCCTGCCTCGAATAGAAAGAACTCTTTGAGTTACCACCAATGGTGAGATTTTTGCGTATGCGACCGGATTTTGTTGCTTGTTTTTTTTTTTGTTGGGTGTTGGCACCGTGGTCGAGTGGTTTAGGCGGTCAACTCGTGATCCAGAGGTCGCGGGTTCGATCCCCGCTCGGCTCGGTGTTGTGTCCTTGGGGAAAGACACTTTACTCCTATTTTCCTCACTCCACCCAGGTGTACAAGTGGGTACCAGCTCTGCTGGGGGAAGTATCTGGCGACAGACTAGTAGCGTCCTGTCACAGGGGTGGTGAAAAACCATCAGTTCGCTTAACGCTACAGAAACCGGGATAAGCTCCGGCTCTATGGGCCTTCTGGCTCGAAAGAACATACTTTTTTTTTTTTTTTTTTGGAGGGGGGGGGGGGGGGGGGGAGGTTGCCCACCATGAAGGTAGCGGCATTCCGACTTCAGGGAAAGTGATGACTGTCTAAACACAAAATCGGTGTGCATGATTTTTAAAATTTTTTAAAATTTTGTTATCCATTCTAACCGGCACGCGATGGTCTATCCTTCCCCAAACAGGCACATCAGGATTAATGTTCAAGTGTGCGCAAAGATGTTCCTGCGTGCGTTCGCACATGGAACCTCAGTTTTTATAGTCTCAGTTATGATGAAAGACTTTCAGGTGAGTGGAGTCGGTACCGATGTTAGCTAGTTACTCCAGAGGAGAAAAAAAAATCCTCTTGAATGGATTACCGCGGTGGTGACTCTAACTCCGACCATAAAAGATGAAACAAATACTGCCCCCCCTCCCCCCCCCCCCCCCCCCACCGGGGATGCCCGGGGGTGGGGGGGGTGTGGGGAAGGACCTGTCAGTAAATAAATAATTTCTAGAATTTCCTTTTTTATCATCTCTTATTTCTTGCCTGTCTTTTTACGCAACCTCTTTCTGCTCTATTTTCTCCTTCTTAGTCCATTTCTCTCTCTTTATCTTCCCCCCCTCTCCCCCCCCTCCCCACCACCCCCCTCTTCCTCCCCCCCCCCCCCCCCCCCCCCCCCCCCCCCCCCCCCCCCCCCCCCCCCCCCCCCCCCCCCCCCCCCCCCCCCCCCCCCACCTTCTTTTCCATCGGCAGCCACTGTAACCATTTCTTACCCTCTTTTGGCCACCCTCATCCCACCCCCACCCCCACCCCCCAACATACTCGTAAAACACGACAAGCCCCCCAGTTTTCCTTAAAAGAGAGTAGGTAACCTATGTTCCATCATCCCAAATCCTGACACCCCTAACTCTTGCCTTTAACTGCCCCACACACATGGCAGCAACAAGACAGCTAGCTAGAGGGGGGAGGGGGGGGGGGCAAGATAAATCTTCCCTTTCCCCCAAAATAGGATTCATGGTAAACAGAAAGGTCTAGTAGGGAGGGAGCTGGAAGGTTGAAAGCAGAAGGCCCTAGCAGCTAAGCATCCTATGATATCTTCCTTCTTCCTTCCTTCCCTGTCATAAAGGCTGCAGTGTAGATCAGCACTGGTGATGATGATGCAATGAATGGATTGGGGCTGAGAGAAGGATAGGGGAAGGGGGAACAGGGTAAAGCAGCCAAAGGTTTGCAACAAGAACATGATTTGGGTGTGTGTATGTGTATGTGTGTGTTGGGGGTGGGTGGGGGGGTGGGGGGGGGTGGGGAGTGGGGGGTCTTTCTTGGTTGGCATAGTTATTATTTTGGAGCACTGTCAGTGTGTTTGTGTGTCTCTGTCTGTTTGCCTGTCTTTGTGTGTGTTTGTGTGTGTGTGTGTGTGAGGAGAGAGAGAGAGAGAGAGAGAGAAACCATGTTCATGCAAGTTATTTGTGTATATAAGCACACACACACACACGAATGCGCGCGCGTGCACGCACACACACACACACACACACACACCATTACCCCCAAGCCACTTTAACACCAACAACTATAATATCCAGATGTCCTCTTTTTGACAAAACTACTGATGAAGGACAATATCTTGGCAAACCCCAGTTTTCCTTAGGAGGCAACCTATGCTCCTCTAAAAATACCCATGAAACATGGCAATCCCGGTTTTCCTTAAAAGAGGGTAGGTAACCTATGTTCCATCATGGGCAGCCACTGTAACCGCTTTTTACCCTCCAAATGGCCAAAAAAAAGAAACCATACTCATAAAACATGGCAATCCCAGTTTTCCCTCTTAAAAGAGGGTAGGTAACCTATGTTCCATCATCCCAAATCCTGACACCCCTAACTCTTTGCCTTCCACTGCCCCACACACACAGCAACAAGACAAGCACTAGAGGGGGAGGGTGGGGGACAAGATAAATCTTCCCTTCCCCCCAAAAAATAGGATTCATGGTAAATGGAAGGGTGTAGTAGGGAGCTTGGAAGGTTAAAAGCAGAAGGCCCTAGCAGCTAAGCATCCTATAGAAATATCTTCCTCCGTCCTTCCGTCCTTGTCTGATATCAAGGCTGCAGTGTAGATAAGGAGGTGATGAAACGGGATGATTGTGGTCAAGAGGGGTGGATGATCGATATCATGAATATTGGGCTACAGCTGCAAGCATTTGGTAACTGTAGTATTGTTTTATTGAGGGTTTATTTTTTCTTCTTCTTGATATGCGAGGGACGGGATAGATAGCTCAGTGGTAGGAGGAGCACTCGCTTGCTTTCCCCCGCAGCCAATGTTTTAAGCAGATTCAAGCATGCACACGGGGACTGAATGTAAAAAAAAGCACATAAGTGCTTATTCCATTATCCTCGATATCAAATTTTTTAAAATAAAACATGTGTACAGCTATTTTCCTCTATTATCATCTAGGGGGAGGGGGGGGGGGGGGGGGGGGGGGGGGACGGGTGCCTGGTGGTTGCGTGATGCCTTGTGATCTGTGTAGGATTCGATTCATTCAGAAGATTTTCCTGGAGTAACTCAGTGCGCTCTACTTCCCCCAAATCCTTCGGATGAGATTAACCAAGGTCCCTGTGCGAACGCGCGAATTTGCGCACACGTTTAAACCGTTCGTTTCGGAGAGTAGGCATCGTGTTGCCGGTGGGAATGAATTGACAAAATTTACAAAAACCTTGAGTATAAAACGGGGACTCGGTAAAGGGACCGATGCTTATTCCTTATCTCGATAAAATATTAAAAAATAAATAATTCTATCTATCTTTATCTATCTATTTCTATTTTTTCTATCTATTATCTATTTCTATCTATCTATCTATTATTATCTATCTTCTTTTGTCTGTCTGTTTTTGTCTGTCTTATATCTATCTATCTATTTTCTTCTATCTATTATCTTCTATCATCTATTATTATCTATCTATTATCTTCTATTTCTATCTGTTGTCTGTCTGTCTGTCTGTCTGTCTGTCTGTCTGTCTACCTACCTACCTACCTACCTACCTACCTACCTACCTACCTACCTACCTATCTATCTATCTATCTATCTATCTATCTATCTATCTATCTATCTATCTATCTACTCACCTATCTACCTATCTATCTATTGAGAGAGAGAAAGGGCAACTCTCTTTTTTCACAACCTTACTGAGAGAAAAAACCTTTTTATTCCTTCCATGCCATTTGGATCACACACACAAAACCTGACATGACCAAATCCTATTCACACAATAGGCCTCACTCTACTTTTTTGTTGTTGTTTACAATAACATTGTTAACGTTACAGCTGTTGCACACAACGAAGTATTGATACATGTCAGCTATTCAGATTAAGATATACTGAGCAGACATTACTGAACATTTGTGTCTGTCCTCTCTGAACATGTGTCTTATGACTAGTATCTTCACCTTCATCTAGCCCGTAGTCCCATAGACCATGGGGGCACTAATGAAGATTTTGCAACCAGCTTCCTCCACTCCCCCGCGGTCCTATGCTTTCCTTAGCAATTCGTTCCACTCAAGGCCAGTCCACTCTCTGATGTTATCTTTCCATCGTTTTCTCTGTCTGCTTCTTGTCTCCTTTCTGGTACTGTTCCCTGTAGGACAGTCTTGGCCAGTACAGATGTTCGTGTGACGTGCCTCAGTATCTACTCCCTAGACTAGTATCTACTAATGTATTTTACGGTGGGAATTTCAGACCCATTTCACTACAACGTTTGTGTAGTAAGTGTTCAAGAATCACAGTTATGCCTGTGCATTCCTAATCTGCCTTCCTAAAATCAATCTGATATGAACACCCCCCCCCCCCCCCCCCCCCACCTTTCCACCGACTTCCCCCACTCAGTTTAACAAAAATCCAGTCACACTTCTGGTATTGTTTAGAACCAGATCCATCAAACATTTGATTCATGAATTTGTCCGTAAAATTTTTGTTTACTTTGTTTGTTTGTTTGCTTGGGGATTTTCTTTCAGCTTGATAAAAAGAAGCCCAGATGCTGGAGAATTTAAAGCACAACCACCTGTGGTTCAGTTTAACCCTCTTAGTTCTGAAATCCATCCTGGCCATTTCATTTTCTTTCTTTTTTCTTCTTTTTTTTTTTTTTTTTTTATAGAGAGATTGCAGACATGACAATCAGTTATGAATCTGACGAGACAAATAATCTACGTCAGGCCAGTAGCTGTCAGCAATCTCCATCATATCCTTTTTCTATGTCTGGTGGTCTGGGTGCTAGTCTTTCAGATGAGATGATAAACCGAGGTCCCGTGTGATTACACTTAATTATTTAGCGCACGTAAAAGAACCCACGGCAACAAGAGAGTTGTCCCGGGCAAAATTCTGTAGAAAAAAATGTCATTCTGATAGGAAAACAAATACAGTTGCAGACAGGAAAAGAGAAAAAAAGAAATAATGGGGGGCGCTGCTCTTGTGGTGACACCCTCACCCTCCTGGGAAGAGCAACCTGAATTTCACACAAAGAAATCTGCCGTGACATTAACATGATATCAATAAAATCAATATTTGTTTTAAAGACGCTTGCATTGGGCTTATACTGTGAGAACCAGCTTTTAATTCTTACTATTACATCAGGAACAAAAATACCAATACCAATACACATTATGAACGAAAATACCAATACCAATACACATAATGAACGAAAATACCAATACCAATACTGTGTTATCTCAGTACACACAGAAATTCACTTGGAGCTCGCAACTTCACCTACAAACAACCGTTCTTTTCAGATTAACAGTCAAACTAAATATCTACTGTAATTAAAGCTGTAGGTCTGACACCAATGGCCCACATTCTCTTGAGGCTTAACCACTAAGCCACTGTCTTATCTGCCTAGGAACTAGGACTGTATAGGATCCTGTCCATCCCATTCACTGGCATTCCTTCCTTTTATCTGTGTAACAGTTCTAGCATCCAATGTGTAGAGCAGCAGCCAAAAAAGACATGATCACATATTTTTCTTCTTCTAAAGCCCAAGAGATGAACGAAGGTACCCCCCCCCCCCACTCCCCTCCCCCTTACCTTCCCACCCCCACCCCCAATGGTAACGATTCTTGTCATCCCCAATGCATGGAAGATTTCTGTGATAATTTCCATGGCAACCCCTGGAAGACTGCAGATGAGAAAACTGCTGCTGGAGGGAAGAGGGTTAATTCCAAGAAAATGGCATTACTGGCAGGATGGAGGAAGGTCAGTGTGATGGTTGGGTGTTGTGCAGGGAGATTTACTAGGTCTTTCCCTGTTTTCCATTATTCGGTCTCTAATTTGATAGAAAGAAGAAAAAGTAGGGAGAAGAGTGCAGACCTTTTTTTTTTTTTTTTTTTTTTTTTTTTTTTTGGGGGGGGGGGGGGTTGTTTGGTTTGGTGTGAGTAAGTATTATTTATTCAGAAAGAAACATACACTACATATTTTTGTTTTTATGGTTATTTTATTCTTTTTACGTTGAGGATAATGGAATAAGTACTCATATGGTTTTTTTTTACATATAGTCCCCGTGTGTGTGTGCATTTTTTTGGTAAATTTTGGTCATCCCTTCCAATGAATTGATGTCAAGTCAAATCAAAGATGCACTAAACGTCCCATAAAGGGCGCCTACAACATGATGTTAAGAGCACCACAAGCAAAATAGTTTATAACGTACCCTAGCACAGAAAACATTAAAACTCAATGATCATTTGGTAGCTAGTAGGCATGTGTTGAGATTAGGACATCAAAAGATACTTTTTCAATATCAATGCAATTTCACTTACCACCTTTCTCGATTTTGCTGCAATGAACGCCATTTTTGTGTGCAAGAAAAGTGTTATGATTAATTCAAAGAAGTTGAACCAACAAACAAGGCCAAAAACACCAAGCAAGCAGAACAATAATAGAAATGACAGAGAATTACACACACACACACCACACACACACACATCACACACACCACACACACACACAACACACACACACACATAACTACACACACACACACAACAACACACACACACACACACACACACACACAATTATTATTCTGAAAATAAACAATAAGTAAAGTGAACCATGAGTTAAGACAGAGACACACAACAGAGTAGATCATCTTCTATCAAAACGTAACTGTCCCTGCGCTTGAGCAAATTTATTTTATTCATTTTATTTATTTATTCATTTATTCTTTTATATCGAGGATAATGAAATAAGCACTTATGTGCTTTTTTTTTTTACATCCAGTCCCCGTCTGTATGCGGTTTTGTAAATTCTGTCATCTGTTCCCACCGGCACACAATGGCTTACTCTTACGAAAAGCGGAACAGGATTTAACGTGTGCGCAAGATGTCCTGCCTTGCGTTCGCTACACAGGGCCTCGGTTTATAAGTCTCATCCGAAGGACTTTTGGGGGAGAGTGGAGTCTGCACTGATGTTAACTCCAGAGGAAAATTTCCCCTTGAACGGGAATCGAACCCGGGGTCGTCAGATTGCGAGCGCAATGTTCTAACCACTAGGCTATCCCCGTCCCAACGAGTGTCCCACCAAACACTGACCCACACCTGTACTGCCAAGGGAAGGCCTGCAAGTATAAGACGAGATATTCTCAGAGGATGGAATGCGGCCACCTAAATCGTGGTGGTGGTGGGTGGGGGGTGGGTGGGGGGGGGGGGGGGGGGGAGTGTGAACAGTCGAACACAGAAATTTCCCACCAAACACTGACCCATGCCTGGTAGATCTTCGAGTTTAAGACAAGATCTTCCCCGAGGATGGATCACGGCTATCTAAGTGGTGGCGGAAAAACGGAAAAACGGTCGCATGCACAAAAATCTTACCATAAGTGGACAGGATAGCCTGGTGGTTAGAACATTGCGCTGGCAATCTGACGACCCGGGTTCGATTCCCGTTCAAGGGGATATTTTCCCTCTGGAGTTAACATAAGTGCAGACTCCACTCTCCCCAAAAGTCCTTCGGATGAGACTATAAACCAAGGACCAGTGTGTGACCGCACGCAGAACATTTTGCGCACACGTTAAAATCCTGTTCCGCTGCTTTTCGTAAGAGTAGGCTATTGTGTGCCGGTGGGAACAGATGACAGAATTTACAAAACCGCATACACACGGGGACTGGATGTAAAAAAGCACATGAAGGCTTATTCCATTATCCTCGATATGAAAGAATAGAATATGGTTTTTTTTTAAAAACACATTGATGACTCTGGGAGATCTAGCCAAGGGAGACAAAAGACAAGCTATGATGTTCAACACAATGACTAACATTTGAAAAGTATGTGACCTGCAATAAATCAATATACCAATTGAAATATCATTACATTAGCGTCGGTTTTGGTATTTTAAACCGGGCATAAATTTCTTCTGGTTGTTTCATGAGGGGGGTTTGTTCATTTGCTTAGTCTTGTTTTGTTTGTTTTGTGTGTGTGTGGTGTGTGTGTGTGTGTGTGTGTGTGTGTGTGGTGTGTGTGTGTGTGTGTGTGTGTGTGTGTGTGTGTGTGTGTGTTTTGTTTGCTTGTGTGCTTGACTTCTCCGCCTTGTCCTGACCAATTACAAGTTTAGAAGAAAACAATTTCTCCTTCTGAATCCCTGATTTATTACAAGCATTACATAACAGAGAAAGTAAGTTTAGACCAAGATTTACATAACTAGAGCCAAAACAACTTTTAAGTCATCTCACTTAGTGGTTAGTTACTTATGTCATTACATGATTATCTAAAGAAGAGTGACTACACACATTGAATGATATTGTATCTGTCTGTCTGTCTGTCTGTCTGTCTGCAAGACTGGATTCTGAAAACCCCAGGAGAGATGTGTAGATCCTCAGGGATGGCAATAACCATAGACAGACTGAGACCATGAGAGACCTATGGTAATTCTGTGGCAGCCAAAATGAGAAATCTGGCCAAGAGAGCTGGAGAATCATACTGAGAAAATGAGACTACTGGCAGTGAAGGTCTCTATGGTCAATTTGGGCTTGTTGATCCATTATTCTTCCTGTACGGTTTCGTGTGTGTGTGTGTGTGTGTGTGTGTGTGTGTGTATGTGTGTGTATTGTGTGTGTGAGTGTGTGTATTGTGTGCGCGTGTTGTCTTGTGTTCTGTTGTGTTGTGTGTGTGTGTGTGTGAGAGTGCGAGAGAGAGAAAGAGAGAGAGAGAGTGTGTGTGTGTGTGTGTGTTGTGTGTGTGTGTGCGTGGGCGCGTGCGTGCGTGCGTGAGTGTTGTGTGTGTTGGGTGTGTTTGCGTGTTGGGTGTGTTTGTGTGTGTTGTGTGTGTTTGTGTGTTTGTGTGTGCGCGTGTGTGTGTTGTGTTGTGTGTGTTATGTTTGGGTGTGTGTGTGTATGTGCGTGGTGTGTCTGTCTGAAGTGTGTATGTGTGTGTTTGTGTGTATGTGTGTGTGCATTATATGGAGAAGGGTGGAGGGGTGGAAGGGTATCTTTCTCAAGAAAATGGCTGCGCGGCAATTTGCTTCATTGTCCTTTCTACCTATCATTCTTCTGACTATTCTTTAAAAAAAAAAGTCTGATTCGTGTGCTTAAACTGCTTGGCCAATGGTAGAAAAGTCATAACGAACATGGCTGAATCCATCTTTCCTTAATCTGTTTGAGCTATGACCTTGGTCACACATTTGCGCAAGATTGTAAACCAAGGCATACATTCTTAGGGGCAGGAGAATGGACTACAAAGGCAGAAAATAAGACAAGAGGGGGGTGACAAGAAGAAAAGATACAAGGCAGAAACAAAGAGAGGGATAGAAAAGAGGAAATTCTTAGCACAGAATTTCCAGAAGGTGGGAATGCTATTTATACTGACACGCCCCCTGGCATCCCCACGGAGGTTAGCTACTTTTAATGGTGGGCAAACTCCGTTACATATGTAAAATCTCACAAATGTAATGGTTAGACTGGAGATGTAGCCGAGAAGCACAACAAGACCCCAACAGACAAAAGTACACATGCCTAAAGCTTCACATGTTCCAAATGCTTAGTACATCTCCGATTCAGTTCATGCCGTTTGGTTCGAAAATCTATTACAAGGACATGACAATTACCATCAAATGCAAAAAAAACACTCTTCAATGAAACTCTTTACTTTAAAGATCATGCTGAGCATGCACATCAAGACTAATAATATTTGCTTCTAAAACGCAGATCTTCACAATGGCTTTAGATTATCAATTTCGAACATGAACGCCATCATTTTGCGTTAAGGCTAATTTTCAGTTTCCCCGAAGTATGTGGTTTTACACGGAAAAAAACCCATCTCGTGTGTGCCCCATCCCATCTTCCCATAACTTTGTCCTGATACAGGCTGTGTGCACCTCACCAAGCAATCAGAAACCACCCTTCTCACCACAAAGGAGGCTGTTTATCTAACACTTGCAGTCCAGCCCACACCACCAACTTCAGAACCGTAACTACAATAACCATTTTCCCCACCCTCTCTTATACACTTGCACTGAGACCAATATATAGAACACCTTAAAAAAAACTCCACCAACCACAGCTCTCTCTGTAACAGCCTTTTTTGTTTTTCGCTGCCTTATTTTCTGTGACTTTCCTGTCCTTCTGTTTCCACGCCGCTCATCTCAATCTCCCCGCCACAGCCATACCCATATTGGTTATGTCGCCATCCCCAGGGTCGGAAGTCCACAGGGAGCCCATCAATATCAGGCCCCATGCAGTAACAGCCAGTTTATCCAGACACTTGCATTCAGGAACAATAGCCACACATAAGCACAATCTCCCCCCCTTCACCCAAATGGCCCTTTAGTTGCTGCTATACTTCCACCCAAACCCAACTATCTACATAACCACCGCTCCTGACAATGACCAACTTGCCGCTTTAATACCAACACTCTGTATTCAGACCAGTACTTCACTTCCCCCACCCCACCCCCAGATGCTCTGGCCACAGTGCAATGATGACCATGGCATCAAAAGAGTCATGGTGCCATAGCCTACCCCAGAGGCTGGAGAGATGGGGAGTGGTCCCCCCTTTTTTCTGGAATGATAATTCTGATTCCAGTCACACAGCCTGGTGCATGGCAGGCAGACCTGTGATAATTTCCATGGCAACCAAGGCGTTCTCCAGATATAAAAAGAAAAAGTCTGGAGAGAGACAGAGAGAGAGAGAGAAGGGGAGGGGAGGGTTAATTCCAAGGAAATGGTCATCATACCAGCTCCAAGGTTGCTTGGTCGATTTGGGGCTTTCCATGAAATTTATGTTTCTCTCTCTCTCTTTACTGCAAGCTTTCTTTTCTTTTTTATCGATATGAAAATTTGGAGGGTGGAATAATGGAGGAGGGGGAAGAGAGGGAGGGATCCCTGGAAGGGAGGGAGGGAGGAAGCAGAAGGAAAAGGGTACATTTTATGGAAGGAATTATCTTGGAGAGAACTATCCCCCATCCTTTTTGCAACCTCCAATTCTTATTCAATAGTCTGCCTTTAAACTATGTCTGCTTTTATTTTATTCTTCTAAGTTAACACGAAGTATTTATTATATGATCATAACCATTTGCACCCAGATAAGAAAAAGAGTCTATCCCTCATCTCTCTCTCTCTCTCTCTCTCTCTCTCTCTCTCTCTCTCTCTCTCTCTCTCTCTCTCTCTCTCTCTCTCTCTCTCTCTCTCTCTCTCTCTCTCTCTCTCTCTCTCTGTGTAAGCTTATACCCTCAATAAAATTTTTCGTATTGTGCTATCTCTCTCTCTCTCTCACTCACACACACCCACCCACACCCACACACGCACACACACACACACACACAACACACACACACACACACAATGTGGGCTACTTAATGCTCAACAATTCATCATTTGAGCCTAAGGCTTCCACTCTGTTTAAAAGCCGACCAGCAGCAAAGCCATCAATAAGATCAGATCATTATCTACAAAACATTTACAAATCATATCATCAACCATTCCCCCCAACGTTCTCCTTCAAATAACAACATCTACTTAAAAGCCACAATAATTACGATATAACTTGCACCATAGAATTCCAGCGCTTGTGTTCAGACATAATATACTATATTATCTGCTTATCAACAACCACCACAGCAACAGACCAATATCATTTGCTTATTTTTTAAAAAAAACACCCACAATAACAACAGACCAATATTATCTGCTTAAAAACAACCACAACAACAGACCGATATTTGCTTATAACAACCACAATAAGAAGAGACCAATCTTTGCTTATAAACAACAACCACCACAACAACAGACCAATATCTGCTTATCAAACAACCACAACAACAACAACAACAACAGACCAAATCTCTGCTTATTCTTCATCGAACTCTCAGGCAGCAACTATTTGCTGTCAGCCAAATGTAAGCCAAAATGCTTCGCGCTGCCGTTAAACCCCTGGCAAGTCAGGCCCAGCGCATCCGACTTCGGCGTAATATCTGCTTATAAACAACGACAATAAGAACAGCAAGCAACGGAGACTGGGGATGATCACCATGAAAGAAACATGGCTGTATGAAAAAAAGCTTGGGGGGAGGAGGGGAGGGGGAGGGAGGGAGGGAGGCGATGATCATAACTCTGGCTCAGTCCCTATGGATGGATGGTTTGTGATCATTTCCATGGCAACCACGCGCTTCTTTCTCTGATCGAGGAAGAAGTCTGGGAGCAGAGGCTGAGAATGGAGAAGGAAGAAGGAGAAGGTTAATTCTGAGAAAATGGCCATCATTGGGCTGGAGAGATCACTTGTTCATCGGGACCTTCAGCAGGATTGGTTTCTCGTTTGTTAGGACAGATGTATCAGTTTGTGTGAAATGTCATCTACCTTCTATGTGGTGATGGTGTGATGGTGTGTGTGTGTGTGTGTGTGGGGGGGGGGGGGGTGTTGTATGTGTGTGTGAGATAGAGAGAGATGGAGAGAGGGAGGGAGGGAGAGAGAGATAGCACCATCCAGATACATAATTATATACATACACACAGTAAAATGGGGATGGGATAGCTCAGTGGTCGGAGCACTCGCTTTCCCCCAGCCAAGTTAAGCAGCGTCGAGCGTGGTTACCAGTTGGATGGGTGACCGTTTGCGCGCCTTGGCTTCAGTACAGTTCCCCCAGTTCACCCAGCTGTAAATGGGTACCTGCCCTCTTTAGGGTCAGGGAAGGTAAAGCAGTGAGGGAGAGGAGATGGGCGCCGCCCTCAATATGCTGGCCGTAGAGAAGTGAGGTCTCTGACGCCTCGCTCCCCTACGACCTTATAGGTTATGGGACTCCTTTACCTTTTACTTTACACACAGTAAAAGCCAAAACTGACAGCAAATAACCACAATAGTTAATTGTTCACACCCTTTCAATCCTTTTATAAGCAATTTCCGTCATTAAAAGGTAAAAAAGGTAAAAGGTGTTCCGTAACCTATGCGGTTGTTGGGAAGCTATGTCAGAGACCTCAGCTTCTCCAGGGGGCCAGCATATCGAGGGCGGCGCCCATCTCCTCTCCCTCGCTGCTTTACCTTCCCTGACCCTAAAGAGGACAGGTACCCATTTACAACTGGGTGAACTGGGGGACCGTACTGAAGCCAAGTCGCGCAAACAGTGACCCTTCCACTTGGTAACCATGCAAAAACTCCCAACACAGCCTTTTTTTTCTATTTACTTTTAAAAAAAGTATTTTAAAGAACTATCACAATGACCATGATAACAAATTTCCTCTAAATTCTTACCTAACTGAGCACTTCATCCCAAAAAATTCTTCCTAACTTAACTTAGAATTGCCTACCTAATAATGAAAAAAATTACAGTCTACAACCATGACTTTAACTAACTGCATGCTACTACTAATCCTTACAACAGCTCTCCGGACCAATATCTCCCCAGTAAGACTCCCGGTGCCCAGTATCTTGCTCTGCTGATGACACAGATTTTGTCTGAAAGTTGCAGCAGAGACGAAGAGCCAGCCCATTCCGCAGAAAAGGTAATAACTCAAAGATCAGCCAGCCCAAAGCATGGGAGACGTATGTGATAGATTCCATGGCAGCTGCGATTTCTCCAGATGGGAAAAGTATGGGCGGGAGAAAAAGGGTTAATTCCACGAAAATGGCATTACTGGCCTTGTGGTGGGGTAAGATCAGCTATTGGTTTGGGCTTGCTTGCATGCTGCAGGGGTTTTGTATTGTTTTCCTTTTTTTGGTTTTTTTGTTTGTTTGTTTGTTTTTGGGGTTTTGTTGTTGTTTGTTGGTTTGTTTGTTTTCTTTCGTTTTATACTTGGCAGATGTATGTCGATTGAAAAGGGGTTGGAAGGCGAATATAGATAGATGGATCAATAAATAAATGAATAAAAAAAACCCCCAAAAACCCTGTCTCACATGGGGTGGGGGGGGGGGGGGGGGGGGAGGGGGGGGACCCAGGAGGAGGAGTTAAGCCCTAAATGCAACTGCAACAACCAGAAACATGGTGAGAGGGAAACATAAATAAAAGACAATTTTGTTATTATTGCTGGTGTTGCTGTTATTGTTGTGGTGTGGTTTTTTTTTTAGGAAGTAGGTTTCTTCTGGCCTTTTTCTCTCTCTGTTTTTTATTTTATTTTGTTGAGTTGCTTTTTTTTGGGGGGTACAGTTTTGTTATTATTGCTGGTGCTGCTGTTATTGTTATGGGTTTGTTTTTTTAGGAAGTCGGTTTATTCTCACCTTTTTTTTCTCTCTGTTTTTTATTTTATTTTGTTGAGTTCCTTTTTTGGTTTGGGTCCGTTAGGGAAAAATGAAATGTAGTCTGAGACTATAATTATTTTCTTTTGGGGTTGATTAAAAAAAATTGTATTGTAAAGAGATGCTTTGCTTTGTGAAGTAAGGTAATGTACTCTTACCAGCCATAACAGAGTAACTGTATTTCAGTCAAAATTCATTTCTGGTTTAAATTTTTTTGTGTAAATCAAGCAAAATACTCTTTGTTAAAAAAAAAAAATCACAGCCTAGGACGTTCAGTTTTTCATTATGAAGCTGACAAGGTTTATAGGGAGCACGAAATATACTGTTAAAATAGAAAAAAACTAGAAAGTAAGAAAGCCAGACAGACAGAAAGAAAGATAGACAGAAGAGAAAAGACAGAAAAAGGAATATAAAGCCTTATACAGTAGTAGAGAAGATGAAGAAAAAAGGAGGAAGAAAGAATGAAAGGAAAGGATATATCATAAGACAAAAAAAAGACATGGACAGAATGGAAAAGAGACAAATATTAATTATCTTTTTTGCTTGAAAATTAAAAAAAAACCCACCACCCACAGACAGAGTGGAAAGAGACACAAACATTAAAAAAATATGTTTGCTTTAAAATAAAAAAAAAACCCACAGACAAATAGAAAGGGAGAAACATTAAATGGTTTGTTTGGGTGTTTTTTTCTTTTTGCTTGAAAATAAAAAAACAACCCACGGACAGAATAGAAAGAGACAAACATTAGATTTTTTGGTTTTGTTTTTGCTTGAAATTTAAAAACAACAACAACAACAACCCACGAACACAAAAGAAAGAGACAAACAGTTTTAAAAAACTGGGGGTGGGTGGGTGGGAGGTTCTTGAAAATAATAAAATCGTGGACATTTCTGCCAATACAATTTTTGCCCACATCAAAGGTTAAACACAAGAGATAAAAAAAAATCGCTAATTAGTGCAAAAGTATTCTTCTTTTTTTTGTTTTGTTTGATTGTTCCAGGGCTAGAGCTCCCGGGTTCACCAATGGTGAGATTTTGCATATCCCTCCCCCCGCTTTTTACCTGTCATTATGGTAGCCGCATTCTGCCTTCAGAGATGGTACTATTTATTCATTGTATGTTTGCTCAAAGACTGGAGACGAACATGACAGAGACAGAGAAGAAAAGACAACTAAAATTGAAAGAGAATGAATGGTCTTACCATCTTCTTCTTCTTCATCTTCCAGCACTCAGACAGGGACTATGGTTGTCTGTCATAATGAGCGAAGTGTTGGCGATGCAGCTGCCGTTAAGCACCTGACACTTCAGGCCCAGCACATCCGACTTCGGTGTGGGAGCTGGAGAGAATTGTTATCTTAGAGGGTTTTTTTAGGAGAGAAAAACCCCAGGAAAGTGGGACAAGAAGGCAGAAGAAAATAGACAAGAAGGCGATGACAGGAAGAAAAGGAATAAGGCAGAAACAAAGAGAGGGATAGAAAAGAGGGAAGCCCTAGAACAGAATTTCCAGAATGTGGGGATGCTATTGATACTGACAGGCCCCTTAGCATCCCCAGGGGGAGGGGGGAGAATGGTTTCATGTAAGCCAACTCATCTCTCTGATCTACCCTTATAATAATAATGATAATAATGATAATAAATGGAAGTTATGTAGCTCTATATCGTACAAAAACAAACCAAAGGGCTTGCATTCAACCTATTCTTACACAATCATGCAAACAATAACAGTTAATACTTTAAAAAAAATTCACACACACACACACACACACACACACACACACACACACACACACACACACACACAAAGGTTATACACTTTGGCAGAGTGATGGGATTTCGGCTGTTGAAGGCAGGGACAGTTCTGAGATGAAACAGGAGAGGAAAATCTTAGGTTTGGAAAATCATTTAAGTTTTCCTCTATACAACAAGCATTCGGTGCACAATTCGCGCCGCGTTTATTGTGTGAGGAAAAGCAAAGCAAAACAAAACAAAACCAAATATTTCCAGAACAAAACACTGCAGCACATTATGCGCGTGGCCACTTTAAAAAGCGACCGTGACGTCACACCTCACGCATGCGCTAGACGGCTTAGGGGCACGTGGAGCGGAAGTAGGCTTTTTTTTTTATTTAATCTTTTTTTTTCCTCTCCCTTCTCTCCCAAAGAAGAATGTGTGTGTGTGTGTGTGTGTGTGTGTGTGTGTGTGTGTGTGGAACTTCCATGAATGAAAAGGAAAGAGAAGGGGAAGGGAAGGAGGGGGAGAGAGAGAGAGAGAGAGAGAGAGAGAGAGAGGAACAGTTTGGAGAGAGAGAGAGAGAGAGAGAGAGAGAAGAGAGAGAGAGAGAGAGAGAGAGAGAGAGAGAGAGAGAGAGAGAGAGAGAGAGAAGAGAGAGAGGAGAGAGCGTTATAGGTTAGTGGGGAGAAAAAGGAAGAAGAACAAAACGCATCAATCACAAAACACAAAAAACGAGGGCGGGTTTTTTTTGTCGTTGTGTTTTGTTTTGTCCCCTCGCTTGGCCTCATAATGGCCTTCCCCCTTTCTCTTCCTGAAGAGTTAAAGTCACGTGGCATCGTTTGATTAGTGCTAGGAATAGGGGGGGGGGGGAGGGGAAAGAGGGGTGGTGGGTGGGGGGTGGAGCTGGGGGGTTGGGGGTTGGGGGTGGGGAGGAGGTTGGAGGGGGGGGGGGGGGGTTGAAGGGTCTGGAGGTAGTGAAGAAGAAGTCTGGACTAGAAAAGAAAAGGATAGACAGGATGGGGGTAGGGGGAGGGTGGAGGAGGGAGAGAGGGAGAGGGAAGAGAGTGAGAGAGAGTGAGAGAGTGAGTGAGAGAGAGAGTGAGAGAGAGAGAATGAGAGAGAGTATGTGTGTGAGAAAGAGAGAGAGAGAGAGAGAGAGAGAGAGAGAGAGAGTGAGAAAGAGAGTGTGTGAGAAAGAGAGAGAGAGATAGAGATAGAGAAAGAGTTTGTGAAAGAGAGGAAGAAGAGAGAGAGAGAGAGAGAGGAGAGAGAGAGAGAGAGAGAGAGAAACAGAGGTGTGTGTGTGTGCTTTATTTATTTTATTTTATTTTTTGAGAGAGAGAGAGAGTGCGTGTGTGTGTGTGTGTTGTGTGTGTGTGTGTGTGTGTGTGTGTGTGTGTGTGTGTGTGTGTGTGTGTGTGTGTGTGTGTGAACTGGAAGCAAAAGTAAAGAAGTCGCATAGGAATGACATTAGAAAGTTGAGAAATCTTTAAAATGTTAGTTTCTTTGTCTTTGTTATCTTCTTCTTCCTCCTCCTCCTCTTTTTCTTGTTTTTCTTCTTCTTCTCCTTCTCCTTCCTCTTCTTCCCCCCCCCCCCCCCCCCCCCCTCCTCTCTCTCTCTCTCTCTCTCTCTCTCTCTCTGACGTCTATTTTCTCAACACAGAACACAGTAGCTCATACACGGAATGAAAAACACACTTTACTCTGGGTTTACTTTCAAATTTCAGAAAGTATATTTTCAGAGAACGTAGCTCTTGGACAAACATGTTATTACAGCAGTTCTTAAAAGAGGGTAGGAGGACAATCGGTGTACAATCACTTCTTCCGTTTTAACAAAATTTACTCAAGACAGGCCACGACCGCGCAAACCCTCATATGTACACAAATAACTCCACATAGGCCACACAGAGGAATGTAATAATAATAATAATAATAATAATAATAATAATAATCATGATGTATGGAATTTATATAGCGCTGAATCTTGTAAAGCAACAAATCAAAGCGCTCAGATAATATATGTATATATTTTTTTTAATTTATGCGTGTGTATGCAGTTTTTTAAATTTGGCATCTGTTCCCACCGGCACACAATGGCCTACTCTTTCGAACAGCGGAACAGGATTTAACGTGTGCGCAAGATGTTCTGCACACGGGGCCTCGGTTTATAGTCTCATCCGAAGGAATGTACTAGCAAGACTGACAGCCAGACAACAGAACGTGTGCTGCAGTCTGCCCGCTACATGAGGTAGCACTCTGAAGAAAGAGGACCTGGCCTGACTGACCCATACCACCCCAGTGGCCAAGAAGCTCTGTGGAGACTGGGAGGGAGGACCTGAAGCCTACAGCTAGCTGCCTTGGGGTAACAGAGACTGAGCCATCCATCTGTGATCGCAGCTCCTCCCCCTCCCCCCCCCCCCCCCCCCCCCCCCCCCCCCCCATCCCCTCTCAAAAATCCAGTTCATATCCTCAGAACAACGTTATTGGCAGCTTTCAGTCCTGATGTGCTGCAGCCCTGGGGGTTAGTTGGCCTTTAGAGAACATCTCCAACGCTGACTGTTCTTTATGCCTACTTGGACGAGAGAGTGGGGATGTACTGTGGGCAAGGCATCTCCACTATAATCAAACTTCTGCCCAATATCCGAAACAGCAGCTGCCTCCTCTGCTGTTTTGGAGGTCATCGTCGAACATGACGGACTAACATAGGAGTCTCGGAAGACTATGGAGTTGCGCTCTAGGTGTTCATTCTGGTACAGCGTCGGGTGTGGCTGGCCAGTCCCACACGGGGAATGACAGACAGTGCCTATGGCAGAGGAAGGCACAGATGAAGTCTGACGCTGGTCTGTCTGTCTGCCTGGACTGCAGCCTTTCTTCTCCTTCTCTTTGCCTCGTGCTGCTGCTGCTGCTCAAAATAACAGTTGATGTCTTCAGAACAACGTACCAAAACCACTATCTGAAATGACTACAACAAGTATAGGCTTATACCAGTATTCCTAAAGATGTCATGATGTGTTTAAATGGGCTGCAACTGAACAACATAGTACCTCCCTTCCTTTTTCTTGATTGGTGTCACAGAATAAAAGATATTTTTCAAAACAACAACAAAAAAGATGCAAAAAAAGGTAGGAGCAGGGAGAAGGGGCGATTTCAGGCAAAAGAGGACATCGATGCGCCCCCAAAAAAAACAAAACAAAAAAAACAACAACAAAACCAAAACAAAACAAATATTAAAAAACCAAAAAAATCCAAAAAAACAGGGGGGACAACCCGCAAACAGAAAAAAAAAGACAATAACATTATAGCAAGTTAAAACCATAAAGGGAAAAAATGCCCAAAGTAACTGCCCAACAACAGCCCCTTATTTTAAAGCCAAACACCCAC
This sequence comes from Rapana venosa, assembly GCA_028751875.1. NCBI lineage: Eukaryota > Metazoa > Mollusca > Gastropoda > Neogastropoda > Muricidae > Rapana > Rapana venosa. The sequence continues at coordinate 59,187,467 of CM054142.1, forward strand.
CCCCACACACACACACAAAACACACACAACCCCCACACACACACAACACACACACCACACACACACACACACCCACCACACACACACCTAACCATCACACAACACACTGGATTATTCAAATGATTAAAAAACCACCTCCACCCAAAACCTCCCCCACACCCACCACAACACACACCCACAAACCCTCTTCCCCCCCATCCCACCCCCCCCACACCGCGCCTCTAAAAAAAAAGCTCGACAAGTTTTTTTTGTTGATTAGAAAAAATATTGTTTAAAAGAAAGAAGAAAAACAAAACAAAAAAGAAAAAGTAAAGAAGAATGCGAAGAAGAAAAGAATGCGAAGAAAATGCGAAAAAAAAGAATCGAAAAGAAAATGCAGGCTGCGAAGAATGCAAAAGGAAGAAAAAAAGGGAAGAAAAGAAGAAGCGGGGGAAAAAACTCCCAAAAAAGAAACGAAAAAAAAGAAAAAAAACTGCGAAGAAAAGAAGAAGAAACCTACAGAAAATAAAAGGGGTCTCGGTGGGGGAGGTTAAGCAAAGACACAGAAGACTATCAAAAGGGCCCTAAATTTACTAAAAGCTCGGGGGACAGTGCCAAACCCTTAATGCCCGGGATTTTGACAGAAAGGGGAAAAGGGGGGTGGTGGGGGGTGAAGGTTTTGGGGAAACTGTTTGGGAGGAGAGAACTTGAGATTTAAAAACTGGGAGGGGGGGAAGGGGGGAAGCTGCCAATTAAGATGGACAGGGGGGAGGAAAAGGGGGTGGGGGGGGGATGGGGATTCGCAACTATGAATCCTGGATTAGCCAAAACAACCCCGACAGCAGGGATTGAACTTTCCTTGGTATTTCTCTCCCCCTGCTCTCTCCCCTTTTTTTTTCCACCCTTTGAAAAAACCCCTCCCCCCCTAACTTCCCCGTCCCTCGCCCCTCCCCCCATCCCCCCTTCCTCCCCCACCACCACCATCACCACCCCCCACCCCCACCAGCCACAACACTCCAACCCTATTTTGCTTCTCCCTTTCTTTGCGTTTTTTATCATTCTCTCTGTGAAAACTTGCTTTTTTTTTTTTTAAAATAAATGACCGTGTGATCTTTATTTCGCAAATCAACAGCAACATTTATTTGAAAAAAAATGACGAAAAGCTGCGCGTTTAAGCACCTGACAAGGCGGCCCCAAAAATCCCCCTTGGGCTGGGAAAAAGTTTATTTTAACTTTTCCTTCTTTAAAGGAGGAAAACTGGCCCAAAAAGGGCGAAAACAGACAAAGGAGGTAAGGGAAAAAAGGGGAACGCGGCAAAAAAAGAGGGGATAAAAAGGGGGAGGAATTCCTTGACAAATTTCCAGGGACACCCGGGGCACCCCTATATGAGCCCGGTTCTAAACATTTTTTTCTTATTTTTTTTTCCTCCCCATTTCTGTAGTTTCTTGCCCTTCCCTCCGGGCCCATCCAATTCTCCACCTCACCATACCAAATTTTAGGGTCCGACCTAAACTTTCCCCAAAAACCCCAAAGTCCAGGGGGGAAAAGAAAGGGCCCCCCTTTCAATTTTTTGGTGTTTCCGCCCCGCTGTTGGGAAAAAACCCCCCAGCCCAAAGCCTGCCGGGGCCGCTGGGTCCCCCCGGGGGAAAGGAAAAAATTCCCCTAGGCCCCCTTCCCCCCGGCCCAAAAGGGGGCTTAAAATTATCCCCCCGGAAAAAGAAAACACCCTAAACCGGGAAAGGCCCCTCTAAAAAAACGGGGGGGGGGGGGGGATTAAATGATGCCCTTTTGAAGTGTTGGGGTCTCCTTAAAGGGTTGTCCACTCCATCTCCAAGAAAACCCCTTCAACCCCCCCCCCCCCCCCCCCCCCCCCCTTATACAAAAACCGCATGTTTGACAAATTTTAGCAAAGCCTTTTGAAGGGGCAAAAAAAAAAAGAAGGGAAAAAGAGGGGGGGGGGGGGGGGGGGGGGGAAGATAATTTTTTTTTCATTTCTTAACCTTAAGGGGAGGCCACCTCAGAAGAGAAGAATGAATGTGTAAAATAAGAAGGGAAGGAAAGGGAAGGAAGGGAAAAAAAAAGCAAAAAAAAAGATCGTAAAAGAAAAAAAAACAAAAACAAAAAAGAAATATAAAAAAGGGAAAAGGAAAGGTTATAACCTAAAGAGAGGGGAAGGCGCAGAGCCCCCTTTTTCCATAAATTTCCCCTTTTTCCCCTTTAGAAAAGAGGCGGGCCCCTTTTCAGGGGGAAGGGGGGAAAGATGAAAAAGGGGAAAAGGTAATAAGGGGAAAAAAACCCAGGGCCAATTCGGGGGAAAGGGGGCCAAAAACCACGAATTAATAAAACAAACAAAAAAAAAAAAAAAAACCCCATCAAAGATTATAGTTCACCCCAACCCAAGGGCAGAGGATAGTGGCCCCTGAAAACCCATTGACTTTGTCGTGATCGGGTGACACACAACAGCACTGCTGACCCACAAAGGGAAAAAAAAGGAATTCCAAATCCAACAATTCGAAAATTTAGCCCCGCCGACTAGAAAAGATTAGAAAAAAAAACCCCCAAACCCCCCCCCAAAAAAAAAATACAGACTTTTTTATCACCAAAAAAATTAGTAAGTGGGGGAACCCAACCAAGTACACTTAACACGTTTTGAAAATATTTATAAAAGTTTTAAAGCTTTTAACCACCCCCAAAAAACATCAAAGGCTGTTAGCAAAAACTACCGCCGCGTAATGTCCATGCTTGTTTGTTGCATGTTGGGGGCAAATTTTCCAAAACGATAATGATGATAAAGAAACCCCATTGAAATCCCTTCTGGTATGGATTAAGGGGTAATGGCTAGGCCCACGTAAGGGGTTGTGGTGGTGGGGGAGTGGGAGGGGGAGAGAGGAGAGAGGGGGAGAGAAGAGAGAGAGAGAGAGAAGACAAGAAGACGACAAAGACAGACAGACAGACAAAAAATGCCCCTCCCGATAATTGCATGCTTGTGTTGTTGCTACTTTGTTGCAAATTGTTCCTACACTGAAAAATTTGAACCTCCCCATTGAAATAGCTTCTGTATGGTAGTTTGTGTGTGAGGCAGGAAAGTGTGAGAGAGAGAGAGAGAGTGGGGGGGGGGGGGGGGCGGGGGAAGGACAGCAGACAAAGCAGCGCAGGAAGCATATTTTTTTTTTCCGGAATTGCCCAAACATGCGGTTTCTTTTTTTTTTTTCATTTAAAAACCAGCCCCTTTTCTTATCAAGGGGGTTTTATTTCAATATAATATTTTCAAAATCGAATAAAAAAAAATTTCAAACCAATCGATTCATTTTTTAAATTTTTTTCCTAAAAAAAAAAAAAAAACCCAACACAAAAAAGATTCAGTTCTATCATTAAAACTGGAAAAACCCAATTGGGTACTACATTGTTTCGTCAACCGCAACCATTGCTAAAAGAATAAGCCACTGGGAAAAATTTCCCCATGGTTTCGCGAAGGAAAAAAAAAAAAACCCAAAGGTAATTCTGATGGTGGCCCAAAAAAAGTTCGATTCTACCTTTCCTTTTTTCTTCTTTTTTTTTTTCCTTCGGCGGTTTTTTTTTTTTTTTCCTACTTCTTTTCCGTTCATTTATTTTTCCCAAATTGAATAAAAATGCCCATCACAATCACTTTTTTTTTTTTTTTCTTTTTTCGAAAGTCCCTTGTATTTTTTAATCGGGAAAGCAGAGCTCGTGCTATCCAACACAAAATTTTATAGCTTATCGCAAACTTTCAAGGGGAAAAAAGGGAAAAACACTCTTATCCCTTTCCCCCCCTCCCACCCTCCAACCCCTCTCTCCCTTTACCCCCCCCCCCTCACCCCCACCCCCACCCCCCAACCCCCTTTCCCCCTCTTCCTCCTCCTGGCCCTTCCTCTTCTTCTTCCCCCCTCCTTTTTTTTTTCCTTTTTTTTCTTTCTTTCCTCCCGTGTTTTTTGCATTTGCTTTTCATTGGGTGCTAAATGACATGCAAAAAAACCTCTCCCCCCCGTCTTAATTAACCCCCGTTCCCCCCCCCCCCCCCCCCCCCCCCCCCCCCCCCCCCCCCCCCCTCCCCCTTCCCTCTCCAAGTTGGGCGCTGCTACTTGCTCTCCCTCTCCTCTCCTCCCCCTGGGGTCCCCCCCCCCCCCCCCCCCCCCCCCCCCCCCCCCCCCCCCCCCCCCCCCCCCCAAAAAAACGTCAACGACCCGCCCTCCTCCCTGCTTTGCCCGTCCCCCGTTTCGGCATTTTTGGAATCGCGGGAAGATCTTGAGCCATTCCCTAAACGGAACGACACACCGGCCAGTCGTAAAAGACGGGCACACGATAGTGTAAAAATTCCCCAGAATTTTTTTTCCCCTTTTCGCCCGCCTTTCTTTGGGGTCCAAAAACCCCCCCCCCCCCCCCCCCCCCCCCTCCCCCCCCTTCCCCTCTTCCCTCCCACTTGGTTCAATGCGTCACTGCTGTGGTTTTAAAATTTAAAACGAGAGATAAGCGCATCTTCCTCCTTTGGGAGGCTGTCAAAAACGCCCGGCACTTGGGTTGCTATCAGATCCATCCAATTTTCTTCTCTCTTCTCTCTCCCTCTCCCCCCTCCCCCCCTCTTCTTCCCCCCGTTGTTCGAGTGTGCGCCACGATAAGACGGAGATGGTTCTATTTCTAAAGCCCACTTCCAGAGGCTCTTTCCCTAGACCAGGGTCCCACCCAGAGAGAGAGAGAGGAGAGACAGAGAGGGAGGGGGGGGGGTGAAAGAGACAGGGCAGAAAGGGGGGTGGAAGAGAGAGAGAGAGGTGAGAGAGAGAGGGAGAGAGAGGAGAGAGGAGAGAGAGAGAGAGAGAGAGGGTGAAAAAGAGAGAGAGGAGAGAGAGAGAGGAGGGAGAGAGAGAAAGAGGGGAGAGAGAGAAAGGGTGTGAGAGAGAGAGAGAGAGAAAGGGGGAGAGAGAGGAGTGGTGTGTGTGTGTGTAAAGAGAAGAGAGAGGAGAGAGAGAGAGGGAGAGATAGAAGAGAGAGAGAAGAGAAAGAGAGGGTGAGAGCAGATAGAGAGAGTGTGTGTGTAAAGAGAGACAGAGAGAGAGAGAGTTGGGGAGAGAGATAGGGGAGAGAGAAAAGAGGGTGAAAAGAGAGGGGTGAGAGAAAGAGAGTGAGAAAGAAGAGAGAGTGAGAGAAAGAGAAAGGGTGAGAGAGGAGAAAGACACAGAGAGATGGTGTGTGTGTGGAGAGAGAGAGAGAGAGGAGAGAGAGAGAGAGAGAGAGAGAGAGGAGAGAGAGAGAGAGTGAGAGAGAGAGAGAGAGCGAGAGAGAGAGAGAGACTCGGGAAATCGAAAACGAAAAGAAAGGGAGAATGATATAAAATGCAAAGGGGTTGGGGGGGGGGGGGGGGGGGGGGAGAGGGAGGAGGGGGGGGGGGGGGTTGGTTAAATAGAAGATCGAAGGAAACTGTATGAAGAGAATAAGATTGTGTGCACCGCGAAAGATGACAAGGTTCATACCACAATTAGGCTGGCAGCGATAAGACGGACAAGAAGAAGAAGAAGAAGAGTACAAGGAATGAAAACTTGGAAGCAGACACACAGACAGATAACTTTCAACCCAAACAAGGAAAAAACCACTGTCGGTAACTGAGGCCCTCGACAGGGGGAAAAAGAAAAAGAAATGGTGAAAAGAAGTAGAACAAGAGAAGGCAAACAAAGGCCACAGATGTTCAAAAGGGCCTCCATAGAAAATTATTTTTAAAATTTCTAGCATGAAATAGCTCCACTTTCAGGAGTCTTGGACTCCATTGATTACAGGGAAACAAGCAACAGCACACAACAAAATAATAATAATAAAATAACACACACGCGCGCGCGTGCGTGCGTGCCATGTGCGCACTTGCGCGAAGGCAGAAAGAGAGAAAGAGAAATGACAGAGAGACGGAGAGCAGAGACGAACACACACACACACACACACACACACACAACACACACACACACACACACCACAATAACACACACACACACACATACACATACACATACGCACAGAGGAGAGAGAGGGAGAGAGGGGGGGGGGGGGGAATCCATTTTTCCCAAGAGGCATGTGAATTTTCAGCCCTCATTAAGATGGGACAACTTTATTCACTTTTTGATTTTTAATTCATTTTGATAGTATTCCATTTTCAAACTTTTTATCTTTTGTATGAATTCACATTTTGAAAATAAAAAAGATACCTACTGTTCCCTTTGTGCTTGTTCATGTATTCGTTAATTTGTTCACATCTATTCAACAGTTTATTCATTTATCTATTTCCGGGATGGGGATCGGATTTTTAACGTTTTTTAAAGTATTTATTGGGTTTTGTTTGTTTATCTAACATTAACACTTTCGCAAAAAAAATGAGGAGGAAAAGAAGGAGGGGTGAGGGTGGGGGTGGGGGGCATCTCCTCACCTCACCTCACCTTCACCTATTTTGTAGTCCCGTGGACCGCGAGGGGGGGCACCAATGAAGATGTTGCAACCAGCTTCCTCCACTCCCCCGCAGTGGTCCTCTGTTTACAGTAGCAAATGGTTCCACTCAAGGCTACCAGTCCACTCTCTCTGATGTTGTCTTCCCATCGTTTTCCCTGTCTGCCTCTTCGTCTCCCTCCTTAGACTGTTGTTCCCTGTAGGGGCCATGACAAAACAGAAAGCAAGCAAGCAACAGACTAAGGAGTTACTCTTGTTGTACTTTCAGCAAGATAGAGTGACATCTCCCCCATGAGGATGCTGGGGAGGCCTGTCATTATAAAATTTATATCATCCCTATCTTCTGGACATTCTGTGCTAGGAATTCCCTCTTTTCTATCCCTCTCTTTCTTTCTGCCTTGTTCCTTTTCTTCCTGTCACCTCCTTTTGGTCTATTTTCTGCCTTCTTGATCCATTCTCCTGCCTTTTGTTTCCAGAAAGACTTTTAAAAAAGATAACAATTCTCTCCCACGCTGAAGTCGGTTGTGCTGGGCCTGACTTGTCAGGCGCTTAAGGGCAGCGCAACGTATTTTTTACTCATATGACAGGCAACAATAGCTGCTATCTGAACGTTCAACTAAGAAGAAGAAGGAGGAGGATGGGGAGGAGGAGAACGAGGGGAAGAAGAAGAAGAAGAAGGAGGAGGAGGAGAGGAGGAGGAGGAGGAGAAGAAGAAGGAGGAGGAGAAGAAGAAGAAGGAGGAGGAGAAGAAGAAATGAAGAAGAAGAGGAGGAGGAGGAGGAGGAGGAGGAGGAGGAGAAGAAGACGAAGGAGAAGAAGAAGGAGAAGAAAATGAAGAAGAAGAAGGAGAAGAAGCAGAAGAAGAAGCAGCAGCAGCAGCAGCAGAAGAAGAAGAAGAAGAAGAAGAAGAAGAAGAGTGATATCTATGATCAGCAGACCATTAATCCTTCCATGATGTCATCCACAGTCATACAATCTCTCTCTCTCTCTCTCTCTCTCTCTCTCTCTCTCTCTCTCTCTCTTCTCTCTCTTCTCTCTCTCTCTCTCTCTCTCTCTCGCTCTCGCTCTTGCTCTCTCTCTCTCTCTCTCTCTTCGCTTCACTCACTCTATCTCTCTTTCCTTGTTCACCCTCTGATGATGCAAGCAGCAGTATATCAGACAACAAGCCACAACAAACAAAACAGCCAGCATCACTGATGTCTGAGAGATGGAAGAGGAGGCGGCAGCGGCAGCGGCAGCGGCAGCAGGAGCAGCAGCAGGAGCAACCCTACCACCCTGATCACCTTACGATTGTCAGTCACCACTGGTCATCATCAGCTGACCTCATCCCCCCCCCCCCCTCTCTCTCTCTCTCTCTCTCTCTCTCTCTCTCTCTTCTCTCACCCTGACAAGATAAAGCTGTTTTTTATGAACAGTCCCTGTCCATGGCTCACTCCCGTCCCATACATTTTCACACCAGTTCACGTAATTTAAGAGCGTAGCCCAGTTTTCTGTTTCTATTTCTCCTTTTCTTTATTCAAGGGTGTATATATATATATATATATATACATATATATCAAGCCATGTTCGACTTCTTCGGGATATGATTCCTTTTCTAAAATCTTGTGTCAGCAAGAAGGGTAATGGAAAGTGGAAAGGGTTAAGTTTGTGTGTTTTCTGTTCTGAAACTGTGTTCTTTTTTTTTTTAAACGTTTATTTGTAGAGTGATGGATACAGCTTCTTCACTTTTTCCCTGAAAGAAGACATTTGTCGCTTGCCTGCCTACCTAGAAAGATTGGCTGAAGTTAAAGAGGTGCTTCTTCCACCGCTGAACTCACTCCCCCCAAAAAAAAACAACAAAAAAACAACAACAACGTTATGTTTGTAATGTTAAGGATTGATCCATGTGTATGTTGACCTACTAGGTGGAATAACAGATTCTAAATGCGCATAGGTGGGAGATTTTCTCTTCAACAATCTGATTTGTAATGAGAAAATGGTTTGATGTCCTTCGGATGAGACTATAAACCGAGGCCCCGTGTGCGAACGCATGCAGAACATCTTGCGCACACGTTAAATCCTGTTCCGTTTTTCGAAAGAGTAGGCCATTGTGTGCCGGTGGGAACAGATGACAAAATTGACAAAACCGCATACACACGGGGACTGGATGTAAAAAAGCACATGAGTGCTTAATATTCCATTATCCTCGAGGAAAAAAATCTGAGCGATTTGATTTGTTGCTTTACAAGATTCAGCGCTATATAAATTCCATACCTTATTATTATTATTATTATTATTATTATTATTATTATTATTATTATTATTATTATAATAATATTATTATTATTATATTATTATTATTATTATTATTAGTTTGATCTACAGATAGATATTCCTGCAGATTCAAACTTCTTCTTCTTCTTCTTCTTCTTTCTTCTTCTTCTTCGCCAAAGGCTCTGACAGCAACTATCGTTGTCTGTTTTATGAGCGAAAAATGCGTCACGCTGCCGTTAAGCTGCCTGACAAGTCAGGCCCAGCGCATCCGACTTCGGCATACGAGAGAATTGTTATCTTTTAAAGTCTTTCTAGGACCCAAGAAAAAAGGCAGGAGAATGGCTGACCCAGAAGGCAGACAATAAGACAAGAAGGAGGAGGTGGTGACAGGAAGAAATGGAACAAGGCAGAAACAAAGAGAGTGATAGAAAAGAGGAAATTTCTAGCACAGAATTTCCAGAATGTGGGGATGCTATTTATAGTGACATCCCCCCCCCCCCCAACCCCCTCCCACCCATCCCAGGGGGAATAGCTTCAAACAAACCCTAGTTTTCTCTTGAACAGGTCCCCATCCCCCCCTACCCCCCCCCCCCCCCTCCCTTTTGTTCAATGAATGTATCGGTGACCTTGGTAAATGTTCAAGCCAATAGATAATGTGTGCTATTTTAAGACGATGACGTGACCCCCAGCACCTGAATGAGATCTTGTGCACGTGCACAACTATTTCTGTTGTAGGCATGATTAGATAGTGGCTGAATTTAAATACTCCTGCAAAGCTATAAAGGGAACCTTTCCAGTGTGTGTGTGCGCGTATGTGTGTGTGCGCGCGCACGCGTGTGCGTCAAGTCAAGTCAAGTCAGTCAAATTTTTATTTCCAGATGGTACATTAAATAAGGGGACGGGATAGCTCAGTGGTCGGAGCACTCGCTTTCCCCCAGCCAAGTTACCAGTTGGATGGGTGACCGTTTGCGCGCCTTGGCTTCAGTACAGTTCCCCCAGTTCACCCAGCTGTAAATGGGTACCTGCCCTCTTTAGGGTCAGGGAAGGTAAAGCAGCGAGGGAGAGGAGATGGGCGCCGCCCTCAATATGCTGGCCCCTAGAGAAGTGAGGTCTCTGACGCCTCGCTCCCCTACGACCTTATAGGTTATGGGACTCCTTTACCTTTTTCTCCTTTTTACATTAAATAAGCAATGCATTTGCTTTTTTTTCATCAAGCCATCTATCTAAGAACAAATTTCTTAACGATTTTACTGAAATACTTCACTATTGCAACCTTTACCAATAAATCGTGCGTGCATGCGTGCGTGCGTGCGTGCGTGTGTGTGTATGTGTATGTGTGTGTGTGTGTGTGTGTGTGTTGGTTCTATTTTCTTTTCTTGTCTTTCTTTCTTTCTTCTTTCTTTCTTTCTTTCCTTCTATCTTTTCTGTCAGTCTGTCTATCTGTCTATCTGTCTTTCTTTCTGTATTTCTTTCTTTATTTCTTTCTGTCTGTCTGTCCGTCTGTCTTTCTGTCTGTCTGTCTGTCTTTCTTTCGTTTCTTACTTTCTCTATTTTTTTTTCCTGTCTTTTTCTTTCTTTCTTTCTTTCTTTCTTTCTCATCCAAGCATTTCAGTAATGACAATCTTCTTCCTTGCAATGATATCACTTTCTCCTCAACATTACCTGAGAAGGGCGATAGAAGTTACAGGGTTAAGTTTGTTCTTTTCCTTGAAGCATCTTCACTAGGTTTTTTTTGTAAGAGTGATAAATATGCCTTCCTCACTTTTCTCCTGAAAGAACACATTCGTCTTCAGTCTGTTTAGAAAGAGTAGCTGAAGGTAATGGGACGGCTTCCTGGCTGAATGATACGCATTGGGCTCGTGATCTGTTGACCCAGGTTCGAATCTCGTCAAGGGGATGTTTCCTCTGTGCCGACTCCACTCTCCCCAAAAGTCGTTCGGATGAGGCTATAAACCGAGCTCCTGTGCGTGAACGTACGCAGATTGTCTTGCCCACACGTTAAAACCTTTCCACTTTTCGGAAGAGTAGGCCATTGTGTGCCAGTGGGGATAGATGACAAAATTTACAAAACTGCATACACACAGGGATTGGCTGTAAAACAAAAACAAAAACATGAGGTGCTTATTTCATTAAAAGTCTCAACAGTCAATCTTACAGTTCTACTTCTTCCAACGACGGCAACTATTGTTGTCTGTCATATGAGCAAAAAAAAAAAAAGCGTTGTGCTGCCGTTAAGCGCCTGACAAGTCAGGCCCAGCGCATCCGACTTTTGGCAAGGGAGAGATTTGTGATCTGTTAAGTATTTCTGGAATACAAATACAACACAACACAACGCAACACAATTCAGTACAATACAACAACATTCCACAATCCTCAAATTATCTACAGTTTCATTTTTTCTAAACCATCCTCGACTTAGATCCATGAATGCATGCATACAGCAAGCACTTCCTACCTCAGACGACCACAAGAAAGAAAGAAACAAACAAAATAGCCAGCATCACTGGATGTCTGAAAGATAACAAGGCAGCAGCAGCAGCAGCAGCAGCAGCAGCAGCAGCAGCAGCAGCAGCAGCAGCAGCAGCAGCAGCAGCAGCAGCAGTAGCAGCAGTAGCAGTGACCCTGCCATCCTGATGACCTTACCATGGTCAGTCACCACAGGTCATCATTAGCTGACCTCATCTCCACCCCCACCCCCCACCCCACCCTCCACTCACCCTGACAAGATAAAGCTGGTTTCTATGAACAGTCCGTCTCATTTATCCACCATGTCTCAAACCCATGGGGTGGGGGTGGGGGGTTGATAGCCTGGTGGTTAGAATAATGCGCACTGCCCTCGTGATCTGCTGACCCGGGTTCGAATCTCGTTCAAGAGGAGTTTTCCTCTGAAGTTAACATCAGTGCCGACTCCACTCCACTCCCCCAAAAAAGTCCTTCGGATGAGACTATAAACCGAGGTCCCGTTATGCGAACGCACGCAGAACATCTTGCACACACCTTAAATCATGTTCCGCTTTTCGTAAGAGTAGGCCATTGTGTACCGGTGGGGACGGATGATAAAATTGAGAAAACTGCATACACACGGAGACTGGGTGCAAAAAAAAGCACATGTGTGCTTATTCCATTTTCCTCGAGAAAAAAAGAAGAAGAAAGAATCGCCCGCCACTGATGTACTCGCGAGTAGCGCATATAAATAAACATCCATGGTCCAGTGTCCTCTCTATCTCTCTCTCTCAATACTTTTAGGCAATGGTAACTTGTGTGGGGTTTTTTTTTGGCTTGTTGTTGTTGGTGTGTTTTTTGTTTTGTTTGTTTTGGTTGTTGTTTTTTGTTTTGTTTTTTTGTACCGTGGTGGGGGGTTTTCTTTTTTTTTTTTTTTTTTTTGGGGGGGGGGGGGGTTGTTGCTGTTGTTGTTGGGGTTTTGTTTTTTGTTTGTTTGTGTGTGTGTGTGTTGTTGTTGGTTTTTTGGGGGGGGTTGTTTTTGTTGATGTGGGTTTTGTTGTTGTTGTTGGGGTTTGGTTGTTGTTTGTTGGTTGGTGTTTTTTTGTGGTGTTTTTTTATTGTTTTTGTTGTTGTTGTTTTTTTTTGGGGGTGGCGGAATGTGGGTCAGACTCACCGAAAATTGTTGTAGGTTAAAAACAACAACACGTACTATGGACAGAGGGAGAGAGAGAGAGAGAGACAGACAGACAGGACAGACAGAGCAGGCTTACTTCACACACACAACACACACACACACACACACACACACACACACACACACACACACACACACACACACACACACTTTATATAATCTATTGCATTCAAATCAAACAAACAAAATATCCCCGAAATAAGAAAACGGTGCATACGCAAAACTCTCATTATTGGTGAACCATGGAGCTCTAGCAGAAGAAACAACAACAACAACAACAAAACAAAAAACACAAAGCAAAACAAAACAACAACGACAAATTTTTAAACAACCCTATTCATACAAACGAAGCAAAACAAAAATAATGAATGACCAACTCTTGACCACAGTAAACCATTTTCATCCTAAACAACAACAACAAATAATTATACCCTGAGTTCAAATTCAGCAAAACAACACAACAACAACAACAACACAGCAAGCAACCAACCACAACAGAAAATAAACACTCTTGATTTTAAAATTTTTGTTCCTTTTATAAATCCAATCAACACTTTTACAGACAAATCGTATGACTAACAACGGCGTGGGGTGGGGGGGGGGGGGGGGGGGGGGGGGAAGGGGTGCTGGGGGGTGGGGGGGGGTGGGGGGCGTTTGGGGAGTCGAAAGATCAAGATGGGTTCTTGAGAACACAACCAACACACAAGAGTTATGTGGTTAAAATCAGGCCCATAAATCAAACACACAACTGGCAAACGGCTGGCTCGTTCAGGCTTCTTCAGCCTGTCTGCTCCTTCCTCAATGAGGGTTTTTCTTTCGCTAAATCTCTGACAATAATTATTCCCTACTTCTGCTATAGGGCTAACTATAACAAGAAAAGGCCTGAGACACAAAATTAATGCTGGGTCCATAGCTACTCCAACTCTCTGACTCTCTCTCTCTCTCTCTCTCCTCTCTCTCTCTCTTCCACTCTCTCTCTCTCTCACTCTCTCTTCCACTCTCTCTCTCTCTCTCTCTTCTCTCTCTTCCACTCTCTCTCTCTCTCACTTCTTCTCTTCTCTTCTCTCTCTCCTCTCTCTCTCTCTCTTTCCTCTCTCTCTCTCTCACTCTCTTCCACTCTCTCTCTCTCTCTCATCTCTCTCTTCCACTCTCTCTCTCTCACACTCTCTCACTCTTCGCGCCAAATTAGTAAGCACCTCCCAGAAAAGTTGAAACACAACTGCCGACGACCGTCTTTGCGCATGTGCGAGCTATGGATACTTCCGGTCGCTGGCAGCTGCCACACTAGGAGGGGGACAGGAAGGAAGACAAGTCACGTGGCTGGTCACGTGCTGCACGTGCCATGACGTCTTTCCGGTCGCTTGAGGGTTTTTTTTCTCTCCTATTTTTGTTCTCACTCTCTCTCCGTGTAGTAGAGAGTGTTTGTAGCTTCTTGTGTCGTTAGTTGGTTGTTTTTTTTTGGTTTTTTTTTAAGTAAGGGAGTGGGTTAAGGGGTTTATGGCGTGAGAGAGGATTGGTGGGGGAGGGGGAGTAGGGGGAAGAAAGTGTGTTTGTTGACTGCTAGGGAAAAAATATATTAACAGGCATGTTGCCAAAAAAACACAAACCCAAAACCCCAGGCATGTTGCCTCAAGAAAAATGATGTAAAACAATCTCAAAAGTTATATAAAAAAAAGTATCTCTCCACCCCCAAGAAAAAGAAATCATACCTCGTGAAAAGAGACTTAGTCTGTGAATAATATTAATTGTGCATGCAAGGTGCTTTCATGGACACACACACACACACACATGCACGCCATTAGACACGCAGGCACACGCAGGCGCACACCCAGGCGCGCGCACTCACACATCAAGAGAGAGAGGGAGTGGGGGGGGGGGGGGGGGGGGGGGCAAATCAAATCAACTTTGATCTTTCTATGTCAAGGTTCAGAGAGAATAAAACATGCACTATTTATCTTAAACAGCCATCATTTGTTATTGATTCTTCCAGTAGTACTGAATCAATATGATTGTCATTAATAACTAAACGGTTCAAAATTTGAAAACTACCTGGGACAATGACTTGATGATAGATTGTACAGAAAAGAAGAAAGTAGGAAAGTGAGACAAAAGAGAGAGAATTTTTTAAAAATTATTATGTATTCTTTTATTTTGAGGATAATGGAATAAGTATTCATGTGCTTTCTTACATCCAGTCCCCGTGTGTATGCAGTTTAACAGCATCCCCACCTTCTGGAAATTCTGTGCTTAGAAATCTCCTCTTTTCTATCACTCTCGTTGTTTCTGCCTTCTTCCTGTCACCTCTTCTTGTCTATGTTCTGCCTTCTTGGTCCATTCTCCTGCCTTTTTTTTCCCCCAAGAAAGACTTCAAAGATAAAGAATTCTCTCTTATGCCGAAGTCTGATGCCCTGGGCCTGACTTGTCAGGCGCTTAACGGCAGCGTGATAATTTTCGCTCATATATAACAGACAAACAACAGTTGCTGTCTGAGCTGTTCCACGAAGAAAAAGAAATAATTTCTTCTCTTTCCTCATCCTGAGGCAAAGCCTTAGCATGGATCAGGGGCTAGGCTTTCTTAAAGGTAAAAGTGTCCCATAACCTATGTAAGGTCGTAGGGGAACGAGGCATCAGAGATCTCACTTCTCCAGGGGCCAGCATATTGAGGGCAGCGCCCATCTCCTCCCTCTCACTGCTTTACTTTCCCTGACCCTAAAGAGGCAGTTACCCATTTACAGCTGGGTGAACTGGGGAACCGCACTGAAGTCAAGGCGCGCAAACGGTCACCCATCCAACTGGTAACCACGCTCGATGCTGCTTCTTAACCTTAGCTGGGGGAAAGCGAGTGCTCCGACCACTGAGCTATCCTGTACCCTTACTTAGTCACGTAATATTGACACGACTGTTCACTCCTAAATAAGCCATGGCAAAGAACTGAAATTGCCAAAAAAAAGCTCAGCAGGCAACCCATTGCCTGCCGCTCACTCTGTCTTGATTCTGAAATATGTATTGTATCATGTGACATCCAATTTCGCTTTTGCTGCTTGTACACCCTATCATATTTCTTGGGAGTCACAACGTACATTACGTTACAAGTGGAATCAGCTCATAATGGCCTTACTTTATCTTTTGTTTTCTTTATCTTTTGGGGATTTTTGTTTGTTTCTCGGCTAGATTGTAGAACTTCGAGATTTAGCAATGATGACATTTTGCGTATGTGACCGGGTTTTTGTCCTCCAAGAAGGTAGCCGCTTTCCGACTTCAAGCTGTGTGCTCGGTATGTTCGTATAATTTTCCAACGCTGACATGAATTACCTGATCTTGAACCATACAGGAAGCGCGTTACGGCACTGGCAGGTCTGCACTTGCGGTTGAGCTGGAAAATCGTAAAACAACTCCCCATCTTTTAATTCACCAGACCCCAGCGAGATTCGAACCCACGACTTCATGGACCCAAGGGAGTGAAGTCGAACGGTCTTTACCATTCAGTTATGGCATCCTCCATGTTCTTTGTCTTGTTACCCAGACTTGCAGATAGAAGGATGGTCTAGCGGTAAGACACCTGTCCAAAAGATGGAGAGGTTTGGGTCCGTGAATAGCCAATTAATAGCCAATTTTCTCCCTCATCCACTTGACCATGAATACCACGGACTCCTCTGGACGCAAACGTCGAGACGAATAAGTCTGGGAGGCTCTCCTTCAAATTGCTGAGACATTCCAAGCAAACTGTAACTAAAGCCCTAGCGATATTTACTTTGTCATGTTCCACAGTACCATTTAATTATAACTGTTTTACCCGTTGGCTGGATTATTCGTCACAGATACAACTCGAGCTGAAGAAGATTATAATTATGTGGAAAAAAACAAACTAGTTGTAGGGCCCAGAGAAGAGCTGGAGAAGATAGCTAAAAGTGCAGAATAACACAGGCTATTGATATTTATGGCCTTTCACTTACCTCTACTCTCCAGTTCCTTTCTCATTCTCCTGGTATCCAGAGCAGTCACGCGAGTGTATGGAGTTTGTGATCATTTATGCGTGCGTATATAATTATTATAGAGAATATATAGAGGGAAAACAAGTACACATAGATCTTTACAACTGTATTCTCATCGTAAAACTGATTTGTGTCCAAGATTTCGAAATTATAATCATTACAAGATTCAACTTTGAATCAATATCTGGCGAATAACTAAAGATCGTGCCTTTAGAGTGATATGATTCGAAATCCGGATCTTGCTGACAGTGACTGAACCCTTACTCATACTTTGCGGTACCTAACAGCATGCCACTTTCCATAATAATATTTAGAAGTGTCTATTGCAGGCCTAAGAATAAAAAGATATTCTTGTGGCCTACCACCACTGCCAACAAAAGATGCATAAAAAAAGAAGGAAAACATATTTTTAATAATATTTGTGGGGAAAAAAAGTGTAATTATGTATACGACAATAACTGGCTAGCGAATCTTTGTGCCTTATGTTTGGGGATTATTTTTTTTATTAAAAACAATAAGAAAAAAGGATGCAAGGGAGATCATAGAAGTCTGTACTGTACCCAGCCAATGAGCCTGTCTTAGCTTGCTAACAATAATAACTCGAATATTACCACTTTTAAGTGCTGACACAGTAGCAGAAGTTGAAGACATGCATACGTACATACATACATATTTATTTATCTATTTATTTGTTCTTTTATTTCGAGGATAATGGAATAAGGACACATGAGCTTTTTTTCCCATCCTGTCCCCGTGTGTAGGCAGTTTTTGTCAATTTTGTCATCCGTTCCCACCGGAACACAATGGCCTACTCTTCCGAAAAGCGGAACGGGTTTTAACGTGTGCGCAAGATGTTCTACACGCGTTCGCACACTGGACCTCCCTCGGTTTAGAGTCTCATCCGAAAGACTGTTGGGGAGAGTGGAGTCGACACTGATGCTAACTCCAGAGGAAAAAAAATCCTCTTGAACGAGAATCGAAACCGGGTCAGCAGATCACGATTTATTTCATATGAACACCAGCTGACTTTTTACCAGAGAGTCCCGAAGAGAGTAGAGTAATTTGTAATTTTGTCAACCGTCCAGCCGGAGACAAGTAGCTATCGAACCAAAGTGAGGGTATTTGAGACGTGAGGAGAGAGTTCTGCGTGCGACGCACAAGGGACGCGGGTATATCTCAGAGCAAAGAGTTTTGGGGGGGGGTGGAGGTCGCTGGTGATGCTAACCTAAAGGGAAAAAATATCTAGCAGAATTTGCGAAACCGGGCAGAAGAACAAAAATACATCTGTATTGCAACCGCTACCTCCCAGGTATCTTCATAGATGGACGTGAGAGATAACGATTATACTGTTTGATAAGAACCATAAGAGCGTAATGTAGTAGGTGGAGGTGGACATCCAGCTTGCTGAAGTATCGCCAACATACAAAGTATTTATGGCAGTGGAAAAGCTTGGAAAGTGGGGCCCATGGAAGTGGAAGGAAAGCATCACTTCATTGGGCGTGTCACGGAAAAATGTTAATGAATGTTGCCGTAACAAACCATTTATATGTTGATAAGTAACCGTATGTATTTGTTGGGTGTGGGTCCCCATGCTCAGGGGTTATGGCTACTTTAGCCAAGATTACTATGTGTTCTTGATGGTTGAGGAAAATCAGGGGACGAATTGATTAGACAGAGGCTGTTTAAAAAAAAAAGTATGTCTTTCGAGCCGAGGCCATGACGGGCTATCGTTTCTGAGCGTTTAAAACTGATTGGGTTGTCATCCACCAGTCACACGGGATAGTGAGGTGCCAGTGTATTTGCCAAGCGAACGGCGGAAGTTTATCACTTTGGTGAGTGGAGTAGGGGTAAAGTGCTTCCAGTGGGTATCAGCTCATAGTGCATGGATTCTCTCTCTTCTGTGTGTGACAAAACTCACATCGGGCACGGCGATTTTGCTAATGATGGTCTGTTTTAAGCATGAATTTTACTCATACTTATCCTTCAGATTAATGAACTCCGTAAAAAAAAAGCGCGCAGGGGCACGCGCACTCCACACACAAAACAACACACACACACACACAGAGGATAGTAGCCTGGTTGGTTAGAGCGTTGCGCGTTGTGATCGTGATCTGCTGACCCGGGTTCGAATCTAGTTCAAGGGGATATTTTCCCCTGGAGTTGACATCAGTGCAGACACCACTCCCCCCAAAAGTCCTCCGATGAGACTATAAACGGAGATCCCGTGTGCGAACACAAGCACAACATCTTGCGCACACGTGAAAACTGTTCCGCTTTTTTGGAAGAGTAGGCCATTGTGTGTGCTGGTGGAGACGGAGGAAAATTTTACAAAAACTGCATACACACGGGGACTAGATGTAAAAAGGATCATAAGTGCTTATTCCATTATGACATGTTCCATTATCCTCGGAAATAAACGATAATAATATTTTTATAAAAACACACCCCACAACAACACACACACACACGCGCGCGCACTCACACACACATCACACACACACACACACACACACACACACACACACACACACACACACACTCACTCACTCACTCACTCACTCACTCACACACAAGATCTGAACACATTAATTTAGAGAGAATATACTTTAGAGAGAAAATACTTTCTTCTTTTAAAAAAAAAAAAAAAAAAAGACAGGGAAGCAGAAAGAAGCCGAACATAAAGTAATGAACGGACAGACAAACAGACAGATAGACAGACGGAAAGACAGACGGATAGACAGACGGATAGACAGACAGAAACAACATGGATTAAACATGGCATAATATTCTGCAAATTAATGTCCATAAATGATGTTCATGACTTGATCATGATTTATATGCATGTGCATCTGCAATGCACTCGTTAATATTGCAAACCTTTTTTTTTTTTTTTTTTTTTGCAATTGAACAGTAAAAACCAACCAAAAAATCAACAACAAAAAAACCACCCAAACAACCATCTAGATAAAAGACATTTAATGAGCATCTAGATTCTTTACCAAAAAAAACAAACAAAACACCCCTCTCAATAAGTCCCGGTTCAGAAAACCTCAAAGCAAACATTATAAACATGTCATTATATTTTCTTCAGTTTCTTTAAATTGAGGAGGGGGTGGGGAGGGGGGAGGAAGAGGGGAGAGAGAGAGGAGAGAGAGAGAGAGAGAGAGAGAGAGTCGCGAAGGATTGGTGGGGGGAGGGGGGGGGGAGGGAGAGGGAGGGGTTAATGTTTCAAACGCCAGCCCTAAAAAGAAAATTGAGTGGACTCCCATAGATTTGACCACCAAAAAAAAATTGAGTCCCCCCCCCCCCCCTCCCTTCCGCCAAGAACAAAAATCACATAAACCACTAAAACAACATTCGGACACAGATACTCCTCCTAATAAATAACTAAACAAATAACTAACTAAATAAATAAACAATCATGGTTTCAAAAAATGTTTCGATTCAGCTACAAACATTGTCCTTGTCACTTTCAAAAGTTGTCTCTCTCTCTCTCTCTTTCGCTCTTTCGCTCTCGCTAAATAAAGGCCCATAACTCATAACGCCCCCCTCGCTGACGTGGCAGCTGTCACGCAGAAGCTGACAGACAGAAAAGTAGGCGTGGCCTAAGGGAAGAGAGAAACTGGCACGAAGCCCCGCCCCCAACAGCGCGGCGGCGGTAGCTTCGGATGGAAACCACGCGCTAAAAGTCAATTGCAATGTTTTCCCTTTCGACTTTGCAGAGCTGAGAAGTGGATGCCATGTTGATATCAAGATTTGGTCAGAACTGTAAGTGTTTATCGGCTCTCTGTCTGTCTCTGTCTGTCTGTCTCTGTCTCTCTGTCTGTCTGTCTGTCTGTCTGTCTCACTTCTCTGTCTGTCTTTCTTCTGTCTCTCTCTCTCTCTCTCTCTCTCTCTCTCTCTCTCTCTCTCTCTCTCTGTCTGTCTGTCTGTGCCACTTGCTTTTATAATCATCTTTCATCTCTTTAAAACTATAGTTATTGGTCGCTGGGAACTTGGTTCAATTGAACAGAACAGTAGTTAAACAACAACGTTTAAGCGCATCGCTGCTTGTTCGATTGGCAATTTTCACACGAGCTCAAGTGTTGAGAAGAAGAAAAAAAAAGCCAATCATCCACCAAAGTTTCGTTTGAGAGAGAGAGAGAGAGAGAGAGTGAGAGAGATGAGAGAGAGAGAGAGAGGGGGGGGGGGGGGGGGGGGGGAATACGTGTTTTTGATCGCTTGCTGATGAAGCTGAAAGATAAAACTGTAAGATTAGAAAAGGGGGAAAATTGGTTGTGGTGTGTGGTGTGGTGTGTGGTGTGGTGTGTGGTGTGGTGTGGTGTGTGGTGTGGTGTGTGGTGTGGTGTGTGGTGTGGTGTTTGTGGTGTGGTGTGTGGTGTGGTGTGTGGTTGGGTGTGTGGTTTGTGGCTAAATTAGCATTTTTGACAGAACTGGAGTAGTGTGACTTTCGAAATGGAAAACAGATCGATAGGGCTGATTTGTGTTTTGTTGTGTTTTTGAGGGGGTGGGGGAAAGGAAGGGGGGGGGGGGAGGGAAGGGGGGCATGGGGGGGGGGGGGGGAGGGGGGGGGGGCTAGGGGCTGCTTATTGAGTTTTCTGTTTTTGAAATTGTCAAGGTGATTTTGTTTGTTTGCCCATGTTGGGTGTTTTTTGTTGTTGTTGTTGTTTTGGGTCAAATCAGTTTTTGTGATGGTAATGACTGAATGAAACTCCAGGAGGCTGAATAGGTTTTCACACTTTTTCTCAGCATCTGTGTCTGGGTTAAAGAGAGGGAGGTAGGGGAGAGAGAGTGGGGTGGGGGGGGTGGGGGGGGGGTGGGGGGGTAGAAAAGAAAGTTCACACTTTTTGTGTATCTGGATCAGAAGATAGCTAAAGGAAGAAGAAGAAGAGAAAATGTTAGAAAAGAAAGAAGGGGAGAGAGAGGAGAGAGGAGGTGAGAGAAGTAAAGATGAAAGAAAAAGAGAGAGAGAAGAGAGGAAGTTATCACTTTTGGTAGATTGAGGGGCAAGGGATAGTAAGATGAAAGAAGGGAGAAGAGAGGAGGAAAGAGAAGTTTACAACTTGGAAATTAGGGACAAGAAATGATGAGGAGAGAAGTGGAGAAGAGAGGGAGAAAAAACAGAGAGAAGAGACTAAGGAGGAGGAGAGCGAGGAAGAGGAGACGAAGAGAGACGATTGGGAGGAAGAGAGAGAGACTAAGGGTGGACGGAGAGAAGAGGAGACAGAGCAGACAGAGACGTGACAGACAGAGAGACTTACTGGGAGTGGACGAGAGAGACAGAATGGTACCAAGAAGATTGACAGAGTGATCAGAAGAGGGGCCCTTTACCGGCAACAGATATTGTTAGGTAATCTCTATGAAAATTGTTTCATGACATATAGGGGATTTCTGGAAAGATGTTGTAGGTATATCTTAGTTTTTATTATATTTATAAATATATATATATATATATAGTAGTATAGATGATGATGATATATGATATATATATATATATAGATAAGGTAAAGGAGTCCCATAACCTATAAGGTCGTAGGGGAGCGAGGCGTCAGAGACCTCACTTCTCTAGGGCCAGCATATTGAGGGCGGCGCCCATCTCCTCTCCCTCGCTGCTTTACCTTCCCTGACCCTAATGAGGGCAGGTACCCATTTACAACTGGGTGAACTCAAGCCGCGCAAACGGTCACCCATCCAAGTGGTAACCACGCTCGAACGCTGCTTAACTTGGCTGGGGGAAAGCGAGTGCTTTCGACCACTGAGCTATCCCTGTGTGTGTAATACCTGTAGACAAAATCGTGGATTTCTAAAAAGTGGTCTTAAAAAAAGAAATCAAACTAACAGGGCAGAATAAGCATGGCAAGGCAGAAAGCATTACTCTACTGTCCTGTGTTGAACAAGTTTTGGGTTTTCTTTTTTTATGAATAAGATAGTTTTAGAAAATGGAGCCAAATGGTGGACGTTCGTTATGTTATGGGAGCAGATGAGAGAGTTTTTGAAAGAAAAAATGACAATCAGACAGATAGACAGACAAAGAGAGAGAAGAGAGAGAGGGGGGGGGGGGGGGGGGGGGAGATACATACATACATACATGTATACATAATCTAATATCACTAAGAGTGAACAGACGTCAAATTGAATTCGAATGGAATGTATACATACATACAGACAGACAGATATGCATGCAAAAAGATAGATAGATAAAGAGATTAGATAGATAGTCAAACAAATGACTTGTTGGTATTTCGCATGTCCAATTGAAAGGGTTGTTTTCATTACATCTCCTTAATCACTTAAGTATAATTATAATAATGATGCAACTGGTACTGACAGAAATGATCAGAAAGGCAAATGAAATGATCTGTGTTGTTTGCAACACAGGTGATTGGTGGGGGGTTTTGCGCCAAAATTGATAATAAAACTGGTAAAGGAGTCCCATAACCTATAAGGTGGTAGGGAAGCGAGGCGTCAGAGACCTCACTTCTCTAGGGCCAGCATATTGAGGGCGGCGCCCATCTCCTCTCCCTCGCTGCTTTACCTTCCCTGACCCTAAAGAGGGCAGGTGCCCATTTACAGCTGGGTGAACTGGGGGAACTGTACTGAAGCCAAGGCGCGCAAACGGTCACCCATCCAACTGGTAACCATACTCGACGCTGCTTAACTTGGCTGGGGGAAAGCGAGTGCTCCGACCACTGAGCTATCCCGTCCCCATAAATAGAGTCTAAGATGTAGTAAAATGTTAGAGACAGGAGAGATAGTATCACAGAACAAACAGACACACAGACAGATGGAACACACACACCACACACACACATCACACACACACACACACACAACACACCACACAACACACATGTTCCCACAAGATTTCATATTCTGACATGAACATGGACAATAGGCCTAAGCCACAGCAGCAGTGGATTAGTGGAAACAATAGAATACATAATCAAGGTCTGAAAATAATAAGTTATAATTATAATGAGGTGTAGCAATAGAAAATTTATTGAGGATGACCAGGGTTCATGAATCACGAGAACATGCAAATAATGAGAGATGAAGAGTGAGATAGAGATGACGGGATTGAAAGAGAAAGAGAAGAGAGAGAGAGAGAGAGAGAGAGGAGAGAGAGAGAGAGAGAGAGAGAGAGAGAGAGAGAGGACGAGGAGAGACGAAGAGATGAGAGAGAGAGAGAGAGAGAGAGAGAAGAGAGCGAGCGAGCAGAAAGAGAGCGCGCGATTTTATTTATTTATTTTATTCCTTTATTTCGAGGATAATAAAATAAGCATTCATGTGCTTTTTATCATCCAGTCCCCGTGTGCTTACAGTTTTGTAAATTTTGTCATCTGTTCCAACCGGCACACAATGGCCTGCTGTTCCGAAAAGCGGAACGGGTTTTAACGTGTGCGCAAGATGTTCTGCGTGCGTTCGCACACGAGACCTCGGTTTATAGTCTCATCCGAAGGATTTTGGGGGAGAGTGGAGTCCGAACTGATGTTAAGTCCAAAGGAAAAATTCTCTTGGACGAGAATCGAACCCAGGTGAGCAGATCAGGAATACATCACTCTAACCACCAGGCTATCCCTGAGAGAGAGAGAGAGGGAGAGAGAGAGAGAGCAGAGAGAGAGAGAGAGAGAGAAGAGATGGAGAGACAGCATGTGAGAGAGGGAGAGAGAGAAGAGAACATGTGCTCTATGATGTACTAAACTATGCGAAACTTTGCTGCACTGTATTGTTACTGCCCTGTTTTAATCTCACTGTGCTTTAACTGCACTGTGCTCTACTGCACTGTTACTGCCCTGCCCTGCCTTGCCTTGCCTTGCCTTGCTTTGCCTTGCCTTGCTTTGCCTTGCCTTGCCTTGTTTTGCCTTTCCTTGTCTTGTCCTGCTTTGTATCCATTGTTTATAATGTCCTGGTCGGAACAGTAAGTTTTGTTATAATTTTTTGTGAAATTCAAACTGCCGGATTTTAAGGATATAATAATTATGTTATTAACCATATCTGGCTGGGTTCTTTAATTTCTGATGGAAAAAAAGTTATTAGATTAAACTATTAATGTTTTTCATTAATAGTTTAATCTAATAACTTTTTTTCCATCAGAAATTAAATTACCCAGCCAGATATGGTTAACAACATAATTATTCGAGATCTATATTTCGACAGAGAAACAAAAGTCCTGGTGTTTTGTGGGGTTTTTTGTTTGTTTTTTTCAAATTTTTTTCAATTTTTTTTACTTTATTGTTGGTTTTGAATTGTTTCTGAAAATGTTGTGTTGAGTTTAAATTTTTTTCACGCGCGCCACAAAAAAAAGACAAAATGGGGTTGATTTAAATGAGAATTTATATTATTTACACGACAACCCACCCCAACACAACACCCCACACACACACACGACAATCACTAAATGTGAATAGACGTTAAACTGAAGATATCTCACACACACACACAACACACCCCACCCCACACACACACACACACACAACACACACACACACAACACACACACACACACACACAGAGTAACTTTAATGACTTTGTGTGATAATTTCAAAGAGACAAACGTGTGTTGTTTTGGGGTTGTTGTTTTTTTGTTTTTGCAAGACTTCAGTCTTCTTCTTCTTCTCCCCTTGGCTTTTTTCACACCGTCAGATGTGTTATGGAGAAATAATGGCAAAGTCCTTTCCAGCTCCTCTCGTGGACCTGGGCCCTACAGCTGGGTTTGCAGGGTAAGACTTCAATTAAAGAGCTGGAGTTGGATAGGCCTAGCAGCATGTTCATGTCTGTGTGAGTCAACAACAGTTCCTTTCAGAAGTCCTTGTGCCGGATAATGCACTGAATTGTATAAAATGTATATATTATTATAGGGAGGCACCGTGGTCGAGTAGTTTAGGCGGTCAGCTCGTGATCCAGAGGTCGCGGGTTCGATCCCCGCTCGGCTCGGTGTTGTGTCCTTGGGAAAGACACTTTACTCCTATTTTCCTCACTCCACCCAGGTGTACAAGTGGGTAACCGCCGGGTATGTTTTGCGACAGGAGTTTCACAGGGGGTAAATCCACAGTTCTTACTCCACAAAACGATCCTCCGGTGGCTTTTATATAAACAGACTTGCATCTATTTTTAAATCTTCCATATAGGGAGGAGGGGGGGCCTTTTTGCTAAGAACGGCGACCAGTTTAAATAAAACAGATCGGAAGAGCGTGGGAGAAACAACAACCACCGCGAGATGTTGCGGGCCCTGATTAACACACAACGACCACCACCAACTCCGAACATATTACACACAACACACCGAACACCACAATAACCCCACCCACCATTTCAACATAGCATCTACACAACACCACCAACCAAACAAACACAGAAAAAAAGAAAGTAAAGAACAGAAACATCCCGAAACCCAACACGCCCTTAAGCGTGGCGCAAAAGCGGACGCACACAACTAAAATCAACTGACACCCAAACTGCTTAACTGTACACTGCCTGCCCCATTTCTGAAGTCAAGTTGAACCCATTACATCTTACTTTATAATTTACTCAGCAACCCTAATTTACAAACACACACCCACAATCAACATCAAACTTCCCGCACTGGTTAGAGTAGTTTTCAGAACCCCCATCCCCCGGAAACCGGAAAAACGGCTCCCTTAAAGGGGAGAAAAGCGGACGCATACAGAATCCGTTAATCAAATTGATTTCTGTCTGTTTTTATACGTATCTTGCTGCCAACTTTATTGGTAGTTAAGTGAACCCTTTTTTTTCTACTGTATAATTTTCTTTTGGGATGCATAAATTTTTCTTTTGATAGCGATATTTCTTTTATAACATTTTCTTTCTGCCTCTTTTTCACACACACCACACACACACCCGCAAAAAAAAGCAGAGGAAATGGTCTGGTAGGCAGAAAAGAGCGTGATAAAGAGAGAGATAAGAAGAGAGAATAGAGAGAGAGAGAGAGAGAGAGAGAAAGAGAGAGAGAGAGAGAGAGAAGAGAAGAGAGTGAGAGATTGAGAGATAGAGAGAGAGAAAGAGCGAAAGAGAGAAGAGAGAAAGAGAGAGAGAGAGAGAGAGAGAGTAGAGAGAAAAGAGAGAAAAGAAGTAAGAGCAAGGGGACATTCTACACTAATTTTCAAAGCGGGAGGAGCAAATTCATTAGGAAGAGCCCCCCCCCCCCCCCCCCGCCCCCCCCCCCCACTGTTATTTCCACGGAACAATAAAATAAAATAAGATGAAAATAATAAATAATACGCTCGCCTTTTAACTAATCTGTTGAGTTATGATAAGAACGGGAGATAATTAACGACAAAACACCCATGATCACCATCACCCCATAAAATCCGCAAAGATGTCAGTTTCAACGTGAATATTGTTCACTTCTAGGCGCCATGCATAATATCATAATTTATATATCAAACCGCTGTATTTAATTCAACAGTTTTCAGCGACATATCTAATATCTCCAATAAAGATTTAAAAAAAGGTAACGGTGTCCCACATAACTCCTATAAGGTTGTATAGGGGAGCCAGGCGTCAGAGACCTCACTTCTCTAGGGGCCAGCGTATTGCGGATTAATATTCAGTCTGTGTATGGAAAAGAATAATGCGTTGTATCAGTTATCAAAATCTCTCAGATCTTTTTTTGTGTGTGAAAAGGGGTGAGGGTGATGGGGGTGCGAGGAAGGAAGGGGGGGCGGGTGGGTGGGGGGTGGGGGAGGTGGGTTGTGAAGTCTGCTGTTCAGACGACCCGTAAGCGTACTGGGTTAGACGTTGATTCTAGGCTAGAAGTGTGTTGTCAGTTCAACTCTTCTTTCTACTTCTTCTCTTCTTCATCTTCTTCTTCTCTTCTCGTTTCCCTGGTTTGGGTGGGATAGAATAATGCTCATCTCTCGTATAATATAATAATAATAATAATATATTAATTAATGAAACATTTTCATAAGCTGCTCTAGGATGTCAAAATAATGTCGTCTGACGCCAGTGAACCAGACAGACCTATCTGCTGGAACTTAGATTCACAGGAGAAAATGACCTGGCATTGTTTGTATTGTAAGTGTTCTTCAACAAATAACAATACAATACAATACTACCATGCGATACAATAATGCCTGTCCTTCTCTATTGTATTACTAAGGTTCCATGCAGGTATGTCCGCCCTGGCTCAGCCGCCTATACAAATTCTACTTCAGAGCACTCTTTAAAAAGTTCATAATTTTATTATTATCATTAGAGGTGCCAGAAAATAAATGTCAAGATTTGCTTTCTTTTTTTTTTTTTAAGTAGGAGAATGCCTGGAAGATTAAAGAAAATAAGCAAGAGAGAGAAGAGAGAGAGGGAAAAAACAGAGAGAAAGGGAAAAGAGAGAGAGAGGGGGAGGGAGGGGGGGGGGGGAGGGGGGGGTGGGGGGGGGGGGGGGGGGGCGGATGTTGGGGGGGGGGGGGGGGGGGGGGGGGGGGGGGGGGGGGGGAGGGGGAGGGGGGGGGGGGGGTGGGGAGGGGGGGGGGTGGGGTGGGGGGAGTAGCCAGATAAGAAAAAACATGACTGATGATAGAAACGGGGAAATTTCTAGCGAACACAAAATTTCCCAGAAGGGCGGGGATCTTTCTTTTGTCTGAAAGATGCCATCGACGTTTTTTCCCTCAGTAGAAATGTCAGGTAGTTCAATCGGCAAGAATCATAGGTTTGTTCTCTGGGTTTTTTCGTGTTATTTTTTTTGTTGTTTTTTGTTTTGTTTTTTTTTGGGGGGGGGGGGGGGGTGTTTGTTTGCGGTGTATGTTTGGTTTTTTTTTGTGGGGTGGCTTTTTTTTTTTTGGGGTGGGGGTGGGGGTTGGGGTGGGATAGGGTGTGTGGTTTTGTGGTGGGGGGGGGGTTGGGGGGGGTTGGGCAGTGGGAGTCGGACCCTCGCTTGGTCCTGCCCAAATGAGTTTAACTATAGGCTTAAAGGGAAAACCCTTAAAGGTCGTAATGCGGCTACACGAAATGGCAGAAACTGCCTCATACGCGCAAAAGTCTCTTATGGTGATCCTCAGTAAGCTATAACTAAGAATCATAAAAAAACAACCAACAAACCCAAACCCAACAATACCTCACAGGGAGCCCAGATTTGGAGCAGGAGAAGAACAGAGAGAGAAAACAGCTATCTCAGAAGTTAAAGATGCAGCTTCCGATCTCATGGCTAGGTGTGGGTGGGTCTGCACGGTTAAACCGTAGGTGTGAGTTTCAAATCGGAGTGAAGAAAAGAGATTCCATTATTTAAAAAAAAAAATTATGACGGCAGCTTCTCCTCTGTTGGTTCAGTTCGAATGTTATTTTCTTTAGTAAGCACGTACACATCGGCTGACTCTTTTAGTGTTTTTAAATGTAAAGATTGTACTACCTTATAGGTTATCAGACGCATTTAAAATATTATACAGAACTAAGTGAAAGCTAGTTTGTTGCGATTTTACGAACAACGCGCGGTGACAAATGAATTATGAGCCTTGAACTTGCCTTCAATGTGAAGAGAATCGTGTGGTTGGGGTTTTTTGACGGTCAGCGTTTCTTGTCGTGTTGCTGATCAGTTTAAAGTCTTTCTATTCTATACACATATGTGTGGAAGGCTAACTATTGCGTTACCCTCCTTGACCCATTCCAATTCGAATGACAGCAGTATAGGTATGCAAGGATTTTTGTTGTGAGGGTTATTTACGCCCAAGCGGATTTTTTAAGTTAGAGAGTTTAACAGCCGTTTGTGTGTGGTGTGGTTTTTTTTCCACCCCCATGCTTTAATTAATTACTCCAGTTGTCCGTTTAATTAAAGAAGGTGGAAGTTGGGTCGGTTCCTTGTGGTTTTCTTTACGCGTTAGCCAGTTGGACAGCTCTGACACGGTGTAATGAAGGCAGCTGTACTATAGCTGCATGCATGTCCTCTTTCCAAGCCGATGAGAAGTCTGCCACTGGTGAATAGCTCATCAAGCCAGATCTTTTTCAGGAGAAGGTCCTATACCTATACCCACTAGCCACTACCTCCTGTAGGGTCAGGACTGCAAGCAAAGCAACATGTTCTGTGGTCTGGCTAGCTAGTCTCAGTCTTCGCACGAAGCAAAGCACGCTGCTCTGTATGTGTTGGGTGTGGTGTGTGGTGTGGTGTGTGTGGTGTGTGGTGTGATGAGCTTAGGCCGATACTGATGCAGGATTCCTGTTGTGGTAGCCTAATGGTGAAGGCCAGTGAGGCCTGTCCAGAGCCTTGAATAATATATTATATAACAGACTGGCTGCTAGCTTTCAAGGCAGGGAGCCAGCTCCAGAAACAAGTAGCTTGTTGAGAAGGAGTTGGTTTTGGGGTTTTTTCTTTTTTTACTTTTCCCCCCCACGCGCAGGCGTTTTCTGTCTTTTTTTATTTTATCCTCCTCTACACTCATTTGACACATTTCCCGAAGTCGGAATGCGGCTACCTTCGTGATGGGCCAAAAAACAAAAAACAAAAACAAAAAGGTCGCATTCACAAACTTTTAAAACGCATTTTTGGCTGTAGCCGAGGAACGAAAAAAAAAGGTTGAATCTCGTTTTGATCTTTGTTTTTTTTTCAAAATGTTTCTGTGATAGGCCATGAAGCGAACGATTCTGTGTGTAGACATTTTGACACGCGCGTTATCCCCGATGTCGAATGCGGCTACCGTTCATGGTGTGCAACTAGCGGTGGGCAACACACACACAAACCTCGCCACTGGTGAACCAGGACTCTAGCTATCCTAGGAACAAAAAAGAAAAAAAGGGGAAAAAAAGAAGAAGAAAAATTATAATCTTCCCCATTTTAGTCTTGTCTGTCAGTCTGCCGCTCTCTCTCTCTGTCATCGGTCCTCTGTCTCACTCTCTCTGTCTCTCTTTCTCTCTCTCTCCTCATCCACCTCTCTCTCTCATCTCTTAACACTCACACACACACACACATCCACACACACACACACACACTCACACACACCACACACACACAGCACACACACACACACACACACACACACAAACAATACATACTGTTCCCATAACCAACCATCCGATGAACGTTGCACCAGATGGCTCCACTTGTGGCGGTTGTGTGCAATTGCATGGGTTGTGGAAACTCTTCCTGTGTAGGCCCACTACAAACAGCCACTTCAGTTTCCCATAGTAGGAAAAACGCGAAAAAGGCCTAAACCAGCAGCATCCCTAACTTCGCTAGCTAATTTGTGAACCTTCTGCGGAACGACCATACCAGCGTCATAGTGGGGATCTTACAGTGTGTGGGTTCGAATCTCCCATGACTGTGTCTATTCAGGAGGCCTTTTAAACTGGGGTTTACACTGATAATGACTCCGATACTCCCCAGAAAATCCTTACAATTCTTTTTGTTTGTTCCTCGGCTAGAGCTCCCAGGTTCACCAATGGTGAGATATTTTTATTTTGCGTATGCGGCCGGTTTTTCCCCCCCACTATTAATGAAGGTAGCTGCATTCCGACTTCGGAGATGATGTCTAACATAGGATCGTACGATACCAGTGTGCATGGAGGTTGTTGGTTTTTAAAAAAAATAAATTTTGTTCATCTGTTCCAACCAGCACAAAATGGCCTACCTACTCTTTAAAATAAAACACACCCCCAAAAACAAACCAAAAGGAGAACGAGTTTTGATCGTGTGTGGCGCGCATGATGGTCTACGTGCGTTTACAATTACAGGACTCCGGTTTTTCTAACTGATAGTCCATTCCAATTGAAGGACTTCAGGTTCGGGGTTCGTATTTTACGCCAATAGATGTGAACCAAATCCCCAGGAATGGTGTCTTGTTCACTTGGCTCGAACCCTGGCAGCTAAGTTAGATCGTTAGTCATTAACGCTCTAACATACGGGACTATCTCCCCCCCCCCCCCCCCCCCCCCCCCCATCCAACCCCTCTACCCCCCACCTCCACTCCCTCCCCTCTTCCTCCACATCCTTAAATAAACCGAGGTTCCGTGTGCCAAACACTCACGGGATTGGTGGTCTAGAGGTAAGTGCCTTCTAGAAAGCGAAAAGTCCGGGCGAGAAAGTGTGCGGTGTTCGTTCCCCTTTGGCCTGATACTGTTCCTCCCCCCATCCATTAGTCCAGAAGTGGTGGTCCTGGTGCTAAGTCTTCGGAGGAGAACTGGATTAACCGAGGTCCCGTGTTTGTTACACAAATTTATTTAGTGTGCGTAAAGATCCCACGGCAACATAGAGTTGTCCTGGCAAAAAAATAATTCTGAAACAAAAGCCACATCTGATAGGAAACAATATACAGTTGCATACAAGGGAAAAAAAATTAATGGAGCGCGGCGCTGGCACCTCCCGTACCCCAAACCCCCCCCCCCCCCCCCCCCCCCCCCCCCCCGGAACAGCCCGAATTCACGCAGGAAAATATCTGCCGAGACTTAAAGTGGTATATAAATAATAATCTTTAAAAAAAATACTCGCCAAAATCTTGTAAGCTAAAGAAGGTCCATAACCTGTAATGTCGAAGGGGAGTAAGCGTCCAGAACATCACTTCTTCCAGGTCCCAGCATATGAGTCGGCTCCCAACTCCCTCTCGTCTCGCTGGCTTTTAAAAGTCCCTCTGTCCCCTTTAGAGGGAATGGGGTTCCCATTCTCTGACGGTGAACTGGGGGAACTGCACTGAAGCCATGTCGCGCAACGGTCAACCAATTTATTGTAGTTTATGTCAAAAAGCCCCATCGTAGTAAGAGTTCGTCGGTTTGACTGTCCCTTGTAAGACAACCAAATACCAAGCTTAGTTTTATACCCCGCCTTTGACTCTCTTCTTCTTACTGGGGGGGGGGTGGGGGGGGAGGGGGGGTTTTGGGGGGGGGGGTGGTGGGGGGGGTGGGGGAGTGGGGGGGGGGGGGAGGAGGTGATGGAAGGAATGGTGGGGGGGGGGTGTGTGGGGGGGTGTGGGTGGGTGTGGGGGGGGATTGGGGGGGGTTGTGGGGTGTGGGGGGTTGGGGGTTGGGTGTGAGTTAGCATTAGATGTGACGGGTGAAAGATGGATTTGGAAAAATAGAAGTTATACACGTCGAACGTGGTTACCACTCTTGGATTGGGTGACCGTTTGCCGCGTCTTTGGGCTTCAGCAGTAGCATCCCCCCTTTCACCCGCTGTAAAATGGTACCTGCCCCTCTTTAGGGCAGGGAAGGTTAAAGCACGAGGGAGAGGAGTTGGGCGCAGCCCTCATTATCATGGCCCCTTGAGAAGCTGAGGCTCTGATGCCTCGCTCTCCCTACACCACATGGGTTAGGGGGACACTTTACCTTTTTTAGTTTATTCTTCCCGAAGACGGATATCGGATCGCCATAACGAAAATTATCTTCATTGGAGTTAATGAACCTCGGGGGCTCTAACCAAGGAACAGCAAAAAGTATTAAATGATAAATAAATAGAAAAAGAAAGAAAGAAAAACGAAAAAACTATCCTCCTCTTGAGAGAGAGAGAAAGAAAAAAGAAAGAAGAAAGAAAGAAATGAAAAAGAGAGATAAAGAAAGAAAGAAAAAGAGAAAGAACGATCCACTATCCTTCCCTTGGAGAGTATGAAAGAAAGAAAGAAAGAAGAAAGAAAAGAAAAGAAAGAAAAAGGAGTAAAGAACGAACAACTAATAAAACTTAAAAAAATAAAAAAGAAAAAAATATAAACATAAACCTGCCCTTCTTGGAAGAGAGAGAGGTTGGTGTGGGAGAGAGAGAGAGAGAGAAGAGAGGAGAGAGAGAGGAGAGAGAGAGAGAGAGAGAGAGAACAAAAAGAAAAGAACGAAAGAAAGAAAGAAAGAAAAAAACCAACACGAAAAAAGTAACCTGCCCTTGAGAGAGAAGAGAATAGAGAGAGAGAGAGAGAGATAGAGAAGAGTGAGCAGAGAGAGAGAGAAGCGAAAGAAAATTTAGAAAGAAAGGAAAGAAAAAAAACAACATAAATACGGTTGAAAATTTGTAACTTGCCCATTGGATAGAGAGAGGGGGGAGGGGAGAGGGGGGGTTGGGGGGGTGATAGAGTAGAAGAGAAAGAGAGAGAGAGGAGAGAGAGAGAGAGAGAGAGAGAGAAAGAGAGAAGAGAGAGAGAGAGAGAGAGAAAGAAAGAAAGAAAAGAAAGAAAGAAAGAACGAAAGAAAAAAACAAACAAACCCGAAAACTATTACCTTTCTTCCCCTTGAGTGATGAGAGTGAGAGAGAGAGAGAGAGAGGAGAGAGAGAGAGAGAGAGAGAGAGAGAGAGAGAATACTCTGTCAGGTTCAACTTTGCCCACGTCTTCACCATCACATTTCCAATTTCACCTACCCCGTAAGTCCCGCGGAACCGTGGAGGGCAGGCACAACCTGAAGATTTTGCTTCCTGCTCTTCCGTCCCTCCTCCTCAGCGTGCACTCTGCTTTCCATGTAGCAAAATCGTTCCTATCCACTCAAGGGCAGCCACTCTCTGATGAAGTCTTCCCTCTTTTTTGTATTTTTTTCTGAGTCTTGTGCCAACAACATCACTACACTGTCTAAAACCTAAATCTCAATCCCAACTTCCCCAGAAGTCAAGGAAAGGTAGAAGGCAAAAAGAATCTGCTAGGACTGTTATAGTAATACATTACCTTATTATTATGAAGTGGCGCATAATTATAATTAAGGATTTCCCTCCTCCGTCCTCGTTTTGGTTTGAATTATAATTAATGTCCCCCTTTGGAGAAAATAATTATTACAAAACCCAGAAACCGAAACCCAAAATAATTATCATCCACGCCCCCCCCCCCCCCCCCCCCATCCCTACACTCAAAACAAGGGATGCTGAGGGGGGGGGGAGGGGCTGTCTGTATAAATTACCCATCCCCACCTTCTGAAATTCGTGCTATAGGATTTTCCACTTTTCTATCCCCTCTTTGTTTTTTTTGCCTGTCCTTTGCTTCTTGTCTTACGGTCTTCCTTCTTGTCTATTTCTTTTCTGCATTCTTGTCCAATTATCCTGCCTTTGTTTGATGTTTTTTTTTTTTTCCCCCGAAAGACTATAATAATGTAATTATTTCGCCCCATCGCCGAAATCGGATTGCGTTGGGCCTGACTTGTCAGGCGCCTTACGGCAGCGTGGACAGCATTTTTTCGCCATTTAACAGTTACAGTTGCGGTCTGAGCGTTGGAAGAAAGAAGAAGAAATGAAGAAGAATATGAAGAAGAAGTTGAAGAAGTAGTAGAAGAATTAAAATACTTCATGGTTTGTATAAATACAAAAATAATGCTCTACTTGAGAAAAAAAACGCCAAAACACATAACCAAAACCGAAACCCCAAATAATTATTATCCAATGGATTGCTAAAGTACGAATTTGCGTAAAATCGTAAATTACTACTCCTCTCTCTCTCTCTCTCTGCTCAGTACAGGCATCGTCTCGTCCTTCTCTCTCTCTATATATATATATTTATATTATAATTTATAGATATATATATTTTATATATATTTAAATAGATATATATATTATACATGAATCAGCAAATGAATGTTGGGATGCACTGCTATTAATGTTAACTCATAAATAAAACGCCACACCCTCAACCATCGCTTAAATTTATAATATTATTTATTCGTATTGTTTTTCCCTGCACCAGGAGCATTGGTGGAGTAGAGCATCAAATATTATATTTTTCGTGTGTAAAAAAAAAAAATATAATAAAATTAGTAAAAAAAAAAAAAAAAATTTCAGGCACAAGAACACTGACAATTACTTTAAAATAAGTATGCTACGCTATGCAAAGTTGTCTCCGTTTTCGCACTATTTGAACGAACTTTTTACTTTCATCCTCGTTTCCCCCCCTCCCAGCCCCCCCCCCCCCCAACCCCCTTTTCTCACAAATGTTCTGTGTGTGTGTGTGTGGTGTGTGTGTGTGTGTGGGGTTTGGATGTGGTTTGCTTTGTGTGAGATGTGTGTGTTGTGTGATATATGTGTGTGTTTGTGTGAGATGTGTGTTTTTGTGTGTGTTGTGTTGTGTGAGATTTGTGTGATATGTGTTTTGGGTGTGTACGTGTGTGTGTGTATGAGATGTGGTGTGTTGTGTGTGAGATGTGTGGTGATGTGTAAGTGTGTGTGTGTGCGCGCGCGTGTGTGTGTTCCTCTCACCTTTCCTGTTATTTTATAATTATTTCCAATTGAGTTGTTGTTACTTTTGTTATTCTTCTGTCTTTCATAGTGGGTGTTCAATAGTCTCTAATGTAGGCGCATTTTCAGTTTAAAAAAAATTTATCCTTTGCAAACTTTCAAACACTAAAGCGTGCGCGCGCGTGCATGCCCACACAACACAACATAGGAGACATACAGTATCAACAGACAGTTCCAGATAATAAATAACCCAGTTTCTTGCGCTATTGTTAGCCTCTATGAACGTTGTCAGCTTTAGTTTTTTGATTTTTTTAATATGGTTCCAAAACCTACCAACCAATAAAACAAACTGTATTGGCAGAAGACACACATGACAGAACATTTAAAGAAAGCACTTCAAACACATACGCAAAACGCACGCACGTACGCACGCACGCGCACAACACAACCTACCAACAACCGCAAACGACTTAGAGAAAGACACACAATCAGACATAATTATAAAGACAGGCCTTTACACACACACAAATAAACTTTCAGAGAGACAGACAGAAACATAGTTAGAAAGCGGGACTTTAACCACACAAATAAACTTACAGAGAGACGAAGACAGACATATGAAAGAAACAGGGACTTTACACCACACAAATAAAAATTACAGAAGACAGACAGACAGACTAGTTAGAAAGCAGGCACTTTACCAAAAAACAAATAAACTTACAGAGAGACAGGGGCAGACAGACATAGTTAGAAAGACAGGCACTTTACACAACACAAACACAACACCAACACAACTAAACCACACAACACACACACAACCACAACACACACAAAACACACACACACGCTCAACCAACCAACAACCAACCAACCCAACCCAAACAGACTACAGAAAACACACAGACCGACATTAAATTATAAGACAGGGACTTCACACACACACAAATAAACTACCCGACACACATACGACATACATAATTATAAAACACACACACAAAAACACACACACACACACACACACAAACGCACGCACGCACGCACGCACGCGCACAACACAACCAAACCAACCAAACAGACCCTTTGAGAAAGACACACAAACAGACATAATTATAAAGACAGGGACTTTACCAAAACAAAAAATAAACTTACAGAGAGACAGACTGACATAGAAAGACAGGCACTTACACACACACAATAAAATACAGAAAACAGACTAAAGAAGCAGCACTTACACACCCAAAACACACACACACACACACACACACACACCACACACAACACACACACTCACACACCGCTCAACCAACCAACAACCAACCAACCAACCAAACAGACTTACAGAAAGACACAAAAGACAGACATAAAATTATAAAAGACAGGCACTCACACCCAAATAAATAACAGACACACATACAGACACACATAATTATAAACACAACACACACACACACACAACACACACACACACACACACAACACACACAACAACACACCACAGAGGCAAACAGACCAGACAGACAGGGCCCAAACTATCCCCCATTTCACCTGTTGCCTTTCTTCCCTTATCCCGCACCCATTTTATGCAAAAGGTCCATCCCCCCCCCACCACTCCCCCCCTCCAACCCCCCCCCCCCTCCCCTCCCCCCCCCCCCCCCCCCCCCCCCGCCCCCCCCTACCAAAGCAGCGCCTACGGGAAAACGTTTATGGCTTCGATCTCTTCCAGCCCACTGCCTTCCATCTCTTCCCCTTCTGCTCCTTAGCGACCCCGGAGAAGAGAGAGAGACAAGAGTAAGGGGGGGGGGGGGGGGGGGGGGGGGGGAGACAGGGAGAGACACACAGCACTAAGGGGGAAGGGGAGAAGGAGAGAGGAAAAACATTTCCTCCCGCGTTTGTATTCTATCAGTTTCAGTTTCCAAGACGGAGATTGATTCAACTGTCTTCATAAAATATATATATAAATATATTATTTATATTATAAATATAATAAAATAATATTAAATAATAATATAAATAATACAAATCCCTTAATATCTACACTGTAGAACTGCATTGTTGTTGTTATTGTTTGAAGTTTATTTTGGATGAGAGAGAGAGAAGAAAAAGAGAGGAGAGAGAGAGAGAGAGAGGAAGAGAGAGAGATCCCCCCTTACTTAAAACCCCCCCCCCCACCCTCCCCCCTCCACACACACCATTCTATTTCATATCAGTTTTCAGACTGGCTAGTATGGTAGATTTGACTCAATCTGTCATATACAAGGTTCACTATTTGTATCATTATTGTAAGAAATGCATTAGCTTAAAGTATGGTAGATTTGAGTCAGTCTGTCATATTATACATTTGGTTCAATCTCTATAATTATTATTGTAAGAATTGCATTAGCTTATAGTATAGTAGATTTGGCTCAATCTCTCTTATATACAAGGTTCAATATTTGTATCATTATTGTAAGAATTGCATTAGCTTATAATATATGTATGGTAGATTTGGCTCAATCTGTCATAATCATATACAAGGTTCAATACTTATAATTGTTATTGTAAGAAATGTACTAGCTTATAGTAGACTTTCAAGATTTCTTGTGGGGGATTTTTGGGTCCAGAAATCTGATTTTCAGTTTTTCCATTGTGCAACTAGGAATTGGTAGAAGGATTTATTTGGATGTGTGTGAGACAGATCGAGAGAGAGAGAGAGAGAGAGAGAGAGAGAGAGAGAGAGAGAGAGAGGAGAGAGAGAGAGAGAGAGAGAGAGAGCTAGAGAGAGATAATTTTTTCTCGGCATTTTATATTTCATATAAGATTAAATTTTCAATCTCGCTAATATAGTAGATTTGATTCAGTCTGTCATAATATTAATACAATCGGTCTAATATTTACACTGTGGGAATTGCATTGGCTTATAGCAAACTTTTGGGGTTTGTTGTTATTGTTGATGAGAGAGAGAGGGAGAGAGAGAGAGGGAGAGAGAGAGAGAGAGAGAGAGAGAGAGAGAGAGAGAGGAGAGAGAGAGAGAGAGAGAGAGAGAGAGAGAGTGAGTTAGTTTACCGGCGTTACGTTTTATATTTCTTAATTATAAGATTTCAATTCAGTCATTAGTATGGTAGATTTGACTCAGTCTGACAAATACAGTGGGTTTGATATCATGTACTGTGGCAATTGTATTGGCTTATGGTTAACTTTAAGAATTTGTTGTTTTGTTGTTGTTTATTTGGTTGTCGGAGAGATTCTTTCTTATATCATTTTATTCTTTTATATCGAGGATAATGGAATAAGCACTTATGTGCTTTTTTTTTTTTTGACATCTAGTCCCTGTGTGTGTGCGGTTTTGTAAATTTTGTCATCCGTTCCCACCGGCACACAGTGACCTACTCTTTCGAAAAGCGGAACAGGAGAGTTTTTCTTTATTTGCTTGATTTTGTTGTTGGTGGTGATGGGTTTGTTTGGTTTTTTGTTTGTTTAGTGTGTGTGTGTTGTTGTTGTTGTTGTGTGTTGTTATTATTGTTGTTTGTTGTTCCTTTGCATTGTTTTGCTTGTTTTGTCATCACAACACTCATTGCCATTTCGTGATACTGTCGCCATAGTTACACTCATTACATAGGCTTTTAACTCATAGACCAAATTCCATCTTTAATTATTTAAAAAAAAAATCAATATCAAAACCGATAAAGCCACGAAGTTTTGTTATTGCAGTTATGTTGTCCTTGTAGTAGCTGCTGCTGTTATTGGGTGGTAGTT
Organism: Rapana venosa; assembly: GCA_028751875.1. Classification (NCBI taxonomy): domain Eukaryota; kingdom Metazoa; phylum Mollusca; class Gastropoda; order Neogastropoda; family Muricidae; genus Rapana; species Rapana venosa. The sequence goes on from CM054142.1 coordinate 59,226,564, forward strand.
GTTTGTTTAGCTTAAACAATAAGCCAAGTTGTGTATTTTTCCCCCTATCTCTAAAATGCGTCATAAGACATTTGAATCTCAGGAAATAATGGAGACTGTCAAAACCACAATTTTTTTTTTTTTTGGGGGGGGGGATAAAAGAAAGACACAAGGGGGAAAAAAAGACATGTTTACGAAAAGATCAGGAAGAAATTAAGTTTTGAAGTTGAAGTCGTGAAAGTTACTGGAGCCACTGAAAACTGAATGAGGTGACAGACAGCCCTGATATAATTATGGCTTTCCGCAGGTTGGTAGGGCTGTAAAGAATAATAATTATGGAATGGAATGGACGGACCATCGGGATGAAAGTCAAACGTCCTATCTACTCACCAAAGCTGAGATACAAAGAAGATTCAAATTCAAATTCAGCGCATCCGACTTCGGCATAAGAGAGAATTCAAATTCAAAAACTTTGTTATTTCAGAGACAGAGAAATTCCTTAGGGTCACGAGCCATACATAAAAAACAATAAGCATGTAAACATGATATCAAACACACACACACACACACACACACACACACACACACACACACACACAACACACACACACACACACACACACACAGAGAAAAACACACTATCCGAACAGCAGCACACATCCATTATAAGAATTAAAAAAAAAGCACCACAAATCAGCAATACCTCAGCCAGTCATAAACTCACCCCCAAGTAAAATCACTAATACTCAATGTGCGCGCCAGTAAACCTATGCATCCGCACACTTTACACACAACCGTACACACACACACATACACACACACACACACACACAACACATACACACACACACACACACATACACACACACACACACACACACATACACACACACACACACACACACACACACACACACACACACACACACACACACAACACACACACACACACACCACACACACACACACAAACAAACAACACAATACACTATATAATGAATACATATGGAATAAATACACTACAGTAGAACGTAGCGGGAGAAAGAGATATAAATGAAAGATGATGCACCGAGGAAGAGACATTGATATTACAAATAAAAGGAAGAGAGAGGAGAGGTTTAAAATAATATTAATATTATGGGAAGGAAGACATTCGATTTAATTCAATGAAAGCTACTTTCCCCTGTGGGGATGTCAGTATAAATACCATCCCCACCTTCTGGAAATTCTGTGCACAAAATCCCCTCTTTTCTATCCCTCTCTTTGTTGTTTTTTTCTTTGTTTTTTTCCCCCTTTGCTTCCTGTCACCTCCTTCTTGTCTATTTTCTGCCTTCTTGGTCCATTCTCCTACCTTTTTTTGCAGAAAGACTTAAAAGGTAACAATTCTCTCTTAGGTCGAAGTCGGATGCGCTGGGCCTGACTTGTCAGGCGCTTAACGGCAGCGTGACGCATTTTCGCTCTGTAAGATAACAGTAGTTGCTGTCTGAGCGTTTCACGAAGCAGAAGAAGAACAACAACACTTTAAGAACTACAAGCGAAACGACGTATCGTGTGTCCTGCAACGCAGAACTTGAGGATACGTCGGCGATTTTACAGCTATGAAACATCTCTTGAAATCTGTCCCAACTGATAGTTTGTTTTATCACAGTTTGTTTTTAACCACACGCCTATACCTGTTGACTAAAGGTATGACAAAACGTAAGCTTCTTCTTCTTCTTTTTCTTTTTCTTCTTCTTCTTCTTCTTCTTCTTCTTCTTCTTCTTCTTCTTCGTCGTCGTCGTCGTCGTCGTGGTGAAACGCTCAGACAGCAACTATTGTTGTTTGTTATATGAGCGAAAATGCGTCACGCTGCCGTTAAGCGCCTGACAAGTCAGGCCCAGCGCATCCGACTTCGGCATAAGAGAGAATTGTTATCTTTTAAGTCTTTCTGGAGAGAAAAAAAAAAGCAGGAGAATGGGGGACGAAGAAAGCAGAAAATAAGACAAGAAGAAGGAGGTGGTGACAGGAAGAAAAGGAACAAGGCAGAAACAAAGAGAGGGATAGAAAAGAGGAAATTCCTAGCACAGAATTTCCAGAAGGTGGGGATGCTATATTTTATACTGACAGGCTCCCTGGCATCTTCACGGGGAGAGGGGGGGGAGTAATGTAAGCCAGCAACAATAGGTTGTCAATCCTGTCTATAAAAAAAAAAGGTAAAGGAGTCCCATAACCTATGTGGTCGTAGGGAAGAGAGGCATCAGAGACCTCACTTCTCTAGGGCCAGCATATTGAGGGCGGCGCCCATCTCCTCTCCCTCGTTGCTTTAGCTTCCCTGACCCTAAAGAGGGCAGGTACCCATTTACAGCTGGGTGAACTGGGGGAACTGTACTTGAAGCCAAGGCGCGCAAACGGTCACCCATCCAACTGGTAACCACGCTCGACGCTGCTTAACTTGGCTGGGGGAAAGCGAGTGCTCCGACCACTGAGCTCTCCCGTCCCAGTCTAATCTTGTTTAAATAGCCTTGTCCACTGCAGAAGCCATAAATATCGAGGCTGTTACCGTGTCCAGAGGTAACGAACGTGCATTGAAAGCAAGAAATTCTGGGTTCCACCCCCATTGTAGTTGTTGTTGTCTTCGATTTTACGTCTGTTCACTCTCAGTGATATTAGACGCCAAAAAAAAATGCATGGAAGTTGAGGTGGTGGTAGAAGTCCTATCGAAATGTGTACAAGGTTAAAAATTAGTTTTACATAGGCAAAAAAACCTAAGAAACTTCTTAAAACAAGAAGAACCAGTTTAAAAAAAAAGAAACAACAAAGACCATTAAACTTAACGAAGTTATAACAAAATAATGTCCTATAAGACTGTGCCAGAGACCTTTCGCAATATTATAAATACCAAATTCATGTTATTGAATATACTGCTGAGGGGAGTTTTCAGAAAACTGGGGTAACATTTTTTTAAAAAAAGCTTTTGTGCGCCTGCATTGAAATAGTATATATATGAGTATTAGTGATATTCTCAGCACACAGCCACTGACCGTTTCTGCTGAATTTGGTCATGAATGCATTATGTATTTATTCTATAAATCAAGCTGTGTACCCTTCTTTTTTTCGGATGTGACTTTAATTAAGTGGTGTACAAATTATATACACTACAGCAGGAGCAAGGTATCAAGCAACTGTTTATTAATTTTTGTTAAGCCCTCGTGAGAGATCGGCTTGTATATGCTAATATGTATATAATGATATTCCATTATCCTCGATATAAACTATTTTTTTTGTAAATGATGAAATCAAGAGACGTTTACATACATATAAAAAAAAAATTAACGTTTTCATGGACACAAACTATCACGAATAGAAACAAAATCGATAGATTTGGTCATCTCTTTTGATTTGCTGCTCTTGCACTAGTGGCTGTTTATAAAAAATTTTTTTTAAAGGAAACAACTCATTAATTATATGTAATGATGGGTAATGATAAATAAAGGGATGACTGAAATCACGGTTGTAATGATCGACGAAACTGGAAAACTGCAGAAGGGTAGGTCGATAAAAACGGTTTAAAAACACATTTTTAAACCATATCTAACCTTTTCAAGTACATAGATAGGACATTTAATGACTAACAGATTCCATTTTTGATGAAAAGTCAAAATTGGCAAAGTGGACCCCACCTTCCCTTTTTTTTTTTGGCCTCTCTCCTTTTCACTGTGTGCGAGTTAAGACTCATTTCGTCAAAAACGGGTCACAAATGTTAAAAGAATAAAATCAAACCCCAAATTCATCCCTGAAGTCGGAATGCAGCTACCATAATGGTGAGGGAAAAAAACACCCGGTCGAATGTATGTTCCAAATCTCACCATGGATAAGCCTCGGAAGTCTAGCCAAGGAACAAAAACAAAACAAAACAAACCAAGACAAGACAAAACAAACCCGAAATCCCCTTTCGTAGGTTTGTGTGATACGCCGATCGGTTGTTTTTGTTGTTGTTCTGAGTGCTACTATGTACAGTAAAAGTAAATCATAGCAGCAACAACAAAAAACAGAACAAAACAACAACAGCAACAACAACCAAACCACAACAAAAAGAAAACACCCAAAAAGAAGACAGAAAAAGGTTAGATTTTTTTTTATCCATTCATGTCGATTTTGGGAACAGGATAGCTCAGTGGTCGGAGCACTCAACACTTTCCCCCAGCCAAGTTAAAAATTAAGCAGCATCAAGCGTGGTTACCACTTGGATGGGTGATCGTTTGCTTGCACTCCAGTTCACCCAGCTGTTAACGGGTACCTGTCCTCTTTAAGGTCAGGGAAGGTAAAGCAGCGAGGGAGAGGAGATGGGCGCCGCCCTCAATATGCTGGCCCCTGGAGAAGTTGAGGTCTCTGATGCCTCGCTCCCCTACGACCGCAGAGGTTATGGGAACACCTTTACCTGTATATGTCGCTTTTATCTTTGATGATTATTATAAAAAAAATTATTCTCTGGCAATCAGAGAAGTATGACTATCTTACCTGATAATGATTATGGCCTCTGTGGTCGGCCGGGCTATATACAACAGGATTGGAGTGGATTGGAAGTGATTGTTGAGAAGAGAGAGAGAGAGAGAGAGAGAGAGAGAGAGAGAGAGAGAGAGAGAGAGAGAGAGAGATGTAAGTAAACCTATTCCAAAACAGGACATTAATTTTTTTACTAAGTGGTATACTGGAAAAAAAGTTGTTTTATTTCAAATTCTTTCATAGTTTAAAACTTTCTTTCCTACTTGCTTTCTTTTGCTTTCTTTCTTTCTTTCTTTTCTTTCTTTCTTTCTTTTCTTTCTTTCTTTCTTTTCTTGTCTTCCTTCCTTCCTACCTGCCTTTCCTTCCTTCCTTCCTTCCTTTCTCTCTTTCTTTCTTTCTTTCTTTCTTCTTCTTCTTCTTCCATTTTTTTTGGGGGGGAAGGGGGTGGTGGTGGTAGGGGGGGGAGGGGGGGGGGGGGGTATTGAGAGGAGGCTGATAATTATGTCTCGGCTCGACAGTCGGATCTGGAGAGATAATGATAATTATACATACAGGAGGTAAAGCCTCATTCGTAGCTGAGGGCGATGAAAACGTCATCATAGTGATCATGATTGCATTCTCCTCTCGCATTCTTCAAGATAGTGTGTGTCATAAATGTCATGAACTGTGTGTGTGTGCTGTATGTGTGTATGTGTGTATGGGTGTGTGGGCTCTGTTGTGATGTGTGTGTGTGTGTGGGGTGTGTGTGGTTCTGTGTATGTGAGTGTGCTCTGTATGTGAGTGTGATGTGTGCTGTGTGAGTGTTGTGTGTGAGGGGATGGGGGGTGTGGGTTGGGGGGGGGGGGGGGTGGGGAGGGGGGGGGGGGGGGGGGGTGTATGTGTGTGAGTGGTGTGTTGTGTATAGTGTGTGTGTGTGTGTGTTGTGTGTGTTAGTGTGTCTGTGTCTGTATGTGTGTTTGTATGTGTGTGTGCGTGTGCGCGCGCGCGTGAGACTGTGTGTGTATGAATCTTTATGTGTGTGTTTGCATGTGTGTGTTGACAGTTAAGAAAAGCGAGGAAGACAAGGGTGAACTCAGTACAGTGAACTGAATCGGATGCAAATGTATGCATGTTTAGCCTACTCGCATACTTGCCTGTCTGCTCGTCCGCTTCTCTTGCAGGGTCAAGCTTGCTGTTTGTATGTCTGTCCGTCTGTCGACGAGTTGCTCTTGTCTGCTCCTCTTGTTTCTGTATTTTGTGTAGCCTCCGTCAGTTTCTGTCTGTCTGTCTGTCTGTCTGTCTGTCTGTCTCCCTTCTCTATCTCTGTGCCTCCGTGTGTTTGTCTGTTTGTCTCTCTGTCTCTCACTTTCTCTCTCTCTTTTTTTACGGGATAGCCTAGTGGTTAGAACATTGCGCTAGCAATCTGACGACCCGGGTTCGATTCCCGTTCAAGGGGGATATTTTCCCCTGGAGTTAACATCAGTGCAGACTCCACTCTCCCGAAAAGTCCTTCGGATGAGACTATAAACCGAGGCCCCGTGTGCGAACGCTTTTCCTAAGAGTAGGCCATTGTGTGCCGGTGGGAACAGATGACAGAATTTACAAAATCACATACACACGGGGTCAGGATGTAAAAATAAAAAAGCACATAAGTGCTTATCCCATTATCCTCGATATAAAAGAATAAAATAAAATAAATAAATAAAATTGTGTGTCTGTCTCTCTAGCTCTGCCTCTGTCTATCTTTGTTTATCTGTCTGTCTCTCTCTCTCCCCCTTCCCCCCTCTCTCATTCACTCTCACTCTCTCTCTCAAGTATGATCTTTGGGGAAACGCCCCCCCCCCATCCCCCCCCTTCCCCCCCCCCCCCCCCCCCCCCCCCCCCCCCCCGCAAGACTTTGACATTGGCAGTGGCAGTAGTAGCAGTAGAAGCCACGAGCAGTAGTAGCAGTAGAAGCCACGAGCAGTAGTAGCAGTAAAAGTCACGAGCAGTAGAATAGTAGCAGTACAAGCCACGAGCAGTAGTAGCAGTAGTAGCCACGAGCAGTAGAGTAGTAGCAGTACAAGCCACGAGCAGTAGTAGCAGTAGTAGCCACGAGCAGTAGAGTAGTAGCAGTAGAAGCCACGAGCAGTAGTAGCAGTAGTAGCCACGAGCAGTAGAGTAGTAGCAGTACAAGCCACGAGCAGTAGTAGCAGTAGTAGCCACGAGCAGTAGAGTAGTAGCAGTACAAGTCACGAGCAGTAGTAGCAGTAGTAGCCACGAGCAGTACAAGCCACGAGCAGTAGTAGCAGTAGAAGCCACGAGCAGTAGTAGCAGTAGAAGCCACGAGTAGTAGTAGCAGTAGAAGCCACGAGTAGTAGAAGCCACGAGTAGTAGAAGCCACGAGTAGTAGAAGCCACGAGTAGTAGTAGCAGTAGTAGCCACGAGCAGTAGAGTAGTAGCAGTAGAAGCCACGAGTAGTAGTAGCAGTAGAAGCCACGAGTAGTAGAAGCCACGAGTAGTAGAAGCCACGAGTAGTAGTAGCAGTAGTAGCCACGAGCAGTAGAGTAGTAGCAGTAGAAGCCACGAGTAGTAGTAGCAGTAGAAGCCACGAGTAGTAGAAGCCACGAGTAGTAGTAGCAGTAGTAGCCACGAGCAGTAGAGTAGTAGCAGTAGAAGCCACGAGTAGTAGAAGCCACGAGTAGTAGAAGCCACGAGTAGTAGAAGCCACGAGTAGTAGTAGCAGTAGTAGCCACGAGCAGTAGAGTAGTAGCAGTAGAAGCCACGAGTAGTAGTAGCAGTAGAAGCCACGAGTAGTAGAAGCCACGAGTAGTAGAAGCCACGAGTAGTAGTAGCAGTAGTAGCTACGAGCAGTAGAGTAGTAGCAGTAGAAGCCACGAGTAGTAGTAGCAGTAGAAGCCACGAGTAGTAGAAGCCACGAGTAGTAGTAGCAGTAGTAGCCACGAGCAGTAGAGTAGTAGCAGTAGAAGCCACGAGCAGTAGTAGCAGTAGTAGCCACGAGCAGTACAAGCCACGAGCAGTAGTAGCAGTAGAAGCCACGAGCAGTAGTAGCAGTAGAAGCCACGAGTAGTAATAGCAGTAGAAGCCACGAGTAGTAAAGCCACGAGTAGTAGAAGCCACGAGTATGAAGCCACGAGTAGTAGTAGCAGTGAAGCCACGGACAGTTTGAGCTGTACACGAGCAGTAAGTAGACAGTAGACAGCCTGTAGCATAGTAGCCACGGCATAGAAGCCACGAGCAGTAGAAGCCACGAGCAGTATTACAGTAGAAGCCCAGCGAGTACAGTAGAGCCACGGCTGAAGCCACGATAAGCATTACATAGCCTAGAGTTCATAACATTAGGTCGTAGGAGGGGCGTAGAGACCTCAGCTTCTCCAGGGGCAAGCCAGCATATTGAGGGCGGCGCCCATCTCCTCTCCCTCACTGCTTTAAACTTCCCTGACGCTAAAGAGGGCAGGTACCCATTAACAGCTGGGTGAACTGGGGGGACTGTACTGAATGAAGCCAAGGCGCGGCAAACGGTGGGTCACCCATCCAAGTGGTCACCACGCTCGATGCTGTTTAACCTTAGCTGGGGGGAAAGCGAGTGCTCTGACTACTGAGCTATCTATCCCGTCAAGCAGTAGCCACAAGGATGCATACTTATTATTCAGCGATTCATTCATTAGTCATGATATCATCCAAACCCACTTCATTAAAATAATACGGCACACTTTACCTATACTCAAGTCAAAGAACAGTTGAAGACGAGTTTAGATCGATAGATATAATAATTATTTATCTCGAAATGGAAGTAGCTACAAACTTTTTAATTCATAGTTTACACGATTTATCTGATTGATACTAATTCTTGTACGAGTGCATTGTAATTCTCTGTAAGAGTATCTGAAATGGTTATTAATTATAATGATTGTGATCTGGAAATTGTAATTTAAGATTGCTTGACTTGGATTTGATTTTCCTGTTTCCCATGGTGAGAGTTTGCTAGATTCACCATGGCGTTTTGCCAAATATTCTCGCGGCCCCCTGCCCCCCCCCCTCCCGCCCCTTCCCCCCCCCCCTCCCTTCCCCCCTTCCCCCCCCCCCCCCCCCCCCCCCCCCCCCCCCCCCCCTCCCCCCCCCCCCCCCCCCCCCCCCCCCCCACCTCCCCTCTCCCCCGTTGGGGTTGCCACATTCTGACTTCGGGGATAGCCATATTTGACTTGACTTTCTCCGCAACTCCACGCCGGACTCTTTGGGGCGCTGCATCGAAGTCGGATGCGCTGGGCCTGACTTGTCAGGCGCTTAACGGCAGCGCGACGCATTTTCGTCGCTCATAATTATAACAGACAACAGCAGTTGCTGTCTGAGCGTTCGACGACGACGACGACGACGACCACGACGAAGAAGAAGAAAAAGAAGAAGAAGAAGAAGAAGAAGAAACACATTTTTTTCTCTGTATGGATGCCGGGGGCCTGTCAGTTGTATAAATAGCATCCCCGCTTTCTGAAAATTCTGTGCCAAGAATTCCCTCTTTTCTACCCCTCTTTGTGTTTGTTTTTTTTTCTGTTCCTTTTCTTCATGTCACCTCCTTCTTGTCTATTTTTGTGTGTGTGTGGCCTATTTGGTTCATTCTCCTGCATTTTTCCTAGAAAGACCTAAAAATATGACAGTTCTCCCCTCATCCCCCCCCCCCCCCCCCCCCCCCAGCCCGATTAATTTTCTCAAGCGTTTAACGGCAGTGCAACGCATTTTCGCTCATAATATGACAGACAACACTAGTTGCTGCCTGAGCGTTTGAGGGAAGAAGAATGGGTACCTCCCCTCCCCCTTTTAGAGTCAGGGAAGGTAAAGCAGCGAGAGAGAGAGAGAGAGAGAGGAGAGAGAGAGAGAGAGAGAGAGAGAGAGAGAGAGAGAGAGAGAGAGAGAGAGAGAGAGAGAGAGAGAGAGAATGACAATGACAATATTTTATTGTACTAACTGTTAAAGCCCATTTACAAGGGACAGTGGGAAGGGGACTGGGCACAAAACACGTATTTTCAGATAATACAGATGTATCATTTCTACAGCCCAAATGGTCGACATGGCATGGATTCCACGACATGGTGAAGTGTTTTACATTACGATTCAGCCGAGAGAGAGAGAGAGAGAGAGAGAGGGGGGGGGGAGAGAGAGAGAGAGGGAGAGAGAGAGACAGAGAGAGAGGGGGAAAGAGAAAGAGAGAGAGAGAGAGAGAAAGAGAGAGAGGAGAGGAGAGGAGAGAGAGAGTAGAGAGAGAGAGAGGAGAGAGAGAGAGAGAGAGAGAGAGAGAGAGAGAAAACTCGAAAACTCCAGAAGATTTATTCACAAAAAAGCCATTGGCCTATACATGAAGGGGGGTTGCCGACTGCTTAGTATTTGAGAGAGAGAGAGAAGAGAGAGAGAGAGAGAGACAGAGAGACAGAGAGACAGAGAGAGGGAGAGAGAGAGAGAGAGAGAGAGAGAGAGAGAGAGAGAGGAGAGAGAGAGAGAGAGGAGGTGATGGGCGCCGCCCTCAAAATGCTGGCCCTGGAGAAGCTGAGGTCTGTGACGCCTCGCTCCCCTACGTCCCCGCCGCTAGGTTAAGGGGGGGGGGGGGGGGGGGGGGGGGGGGGGGGGCAGCTTTACCTTGGACTCGAACCCGCACCGACAGGTACTGTCATATCACGAAGGCAACATTCTAACCGCTAGGTAAAAAGGTAAAGGTAAAGGAATCCCATAACCTATAAGGTCGTAGGGGAGCGAGGCGTCAGAGACCTCACTTCTCTAGGGCCAGCATATTGAGGGCGGCGCCCATCTCCTCTCCCTCGCTGCTTTACCTTCCCTGACCCTAAAGAGGACAGGTACCCATTTACAGCTGGGTGAACTGGGGGAACTGTACTGAAGCCAAGGCGCGCATACGGTCACCCATCCAACTGGTAACCACGCTCGACACTGCTTAACTTGGCTGGGGGAAAGCGAGTGCTCCGACCACTGAGCTATCCCGTCCCCAATTCTTGCCTTGGTGCTGAAAGGTTAGTTAGTTAGTAAAGGTTAAGATCAGCATGCTTCGATTTTGTTTGATTGGTCTGTCTTGTAACAGAACTTTGGGTCAGATTATCAGCTTTTTTTTGGAGGGTGGGGGGGGGGGGGGGGGGGGGGGGGGTTGGGGGGAGGAGGGGGAGGGTGGTGGGAGAGGGGAGGGTATACTATAGATTTATGTTCATAGTATTCTCCTCTGTTGTGTGGTATTTATGAGAGAGATGTGAGGTGTTGATGGCATCAAAAGGTTATCGTATTTACTGTGTACAAATGTTCGTTTCCTCTCTCGTCTGTCTGATTTCTCTGTCTTCTACCTGTCTGTCTGTCTGTCTGTCTGTCGTCTGTCTCTCTCTCTCTCTCTACTCTCTCTCTCTCTTCTCTCGCTCTCTCCCCTCCCTCTCTCTTTGCCTGTCTGTCTGTCTGCTGTCTGTCGCCCTGTCTCTCTCTCCTCTCTCTCTCTCCTTCTCTCTCCCTCTCTCTCTTTGCCTGTCTGTCGGGTCTGTACTGATCTCTTTGTCTGTCTGTTTCTTGTCTCTCTTTCTCTCTCTCAAAACACACACCACACTGCATTCGAAATTCCGTGCTAGGTATTCCCTCTTTCTATCCCTCTCTTTGTTTCTGTTTTTTTCTACCTGTCAACGCCTCCTCCTCCATCCTCCTCCTCCATCCTCCTCCTTAATCTGCTTTCTGCCTTCTTGGTCCACCACTCACTCCCCTGCCCTTTCCAGAAAGACTTCATTCAACGATCAAACATTTCTGTTATCGGTATTATACTGTGTACAAATGTTCTTTTTCCTCTCTCTGTCTGTCTGACTTTCTGTCTGACTTTCTGTCTACTTTCTGTCTGTCTGTCTGGTCTGTCTGTCTGTCTGTCTGTCTCTCTTCTCTCTCTCTCTCTCTTACTCTCTCTCTCTCTCTCTCTCTCTCGCTCTCTCTCCCTTCCCTCTCTCTTTGCCTGTCTGTCTGTCTGTCTGTCTGTCTGTCTCTGCTCTCTCTCTCTTCTCTCTCTCTCTCTCTCTCTCTCCCTCTCCTCTCTCTCTCCCTCTCTCTCTTTGCTGTCTGTCTGTCTGTCTGTCTCTTTGTCTGTCTGTTTCTTGTCTCTCTTTCTCTCTCTCAAAAACACACACACACATGCATTCGGAAATTCCGTGCTAGGTATTCCCTCTTTTCTATCCCTCTCTTTGTTTCTGTTTTTTTCTACCTGTCACCTCCTCCTCTCCTCCTCCTCCTCCTCCTCCTTAATCTGCTTTCTGCCTTCTTGGTCCACCACTCACTCCCCTGCCCTTTCCAGAAAGACTTCATTCAACGATCAAACATTTCTGTCCCGTGTAGCCTGAAGTGTGGGACGGGATAGCTCAGTGGTCGGAGCACTCGCTTTCCCCCAGCCAAGTTAAGCAGCGTCGAGCGTGGTTACCAGTTGGATGGGTGACCGTTTGCGCAACCTTGGCTTCAGAACAGTTCTCCCCCAGTTCCTCCCCCAGCTGTAAATGGGTACCTGCCCTCTTTAGGGTCAGGGAAGGTAAAGCAGCGAGGGAGAGGAGATGGGCGCCGCCCTCAATATGCTGGCCCCTAGAGAAGTGAGGTCTCTGACGCCTCGCTCCCCAACGACCACATAGGTTATGGGACGCCTTACCCTGAAGTGGGATGCACCGGGTCTGACTTGTCAGGCTTTCTTCGCTTATTCGGCTGCTGCGAAACGCATCTTTCGGATGAGACTATAAACCGAGGCCCCGTGTGTGCGAACGCATGCACAACCATCTTGCGCACACGTTAAATCAATCCTGTTCCGCTTTTCGAAAGAGTAGTAGGCCATTGTGTGCCGGTGGGAACACAGATGACAAAATTTAGAAAACTGCATACACACGGGGACTAGATGTAAAAAAAAAAAAAAAAGCACATGAGTGCTTATTCCATTATCCTCGATATTTAAAAAAAAAAAGAAGTCATCTGAGCGCTTTGATTTGTTGCTGTACAAGATTCAGCGCTATATAAATTCCATACATTATTATTATTATTATTATTATCTTTCATTCATAATTCTGACAGACAACAAAAGTTGCTGTTCGAGCGTTTGAAAAAGAAGGAGAAGAAGAAGAAGAAGAAGAAGAAGAAGAAGATGATGATGATGATGATGATGAGAAGAAGAGAGGAGGGGTGGGGGTGGGGGGATGGGGGTGGGAGGGGGAGGGGGTGGAGGGAGTCAACCCCAACATTCTAAGACATACCAGCATTTTGATACAGCCTTCTGTGGTCCTCAGGGCTATAAACAAAAACAAAAACAACAAAAAGATTTCTGTTGTATAGTTTTGTGTGGAGATTGATTGCCTACATGACATCCGTGACGAGCTGAGCTCTTTCACACAACAACCTGCACTCTCCTCCTTTAAAAGAGAGAAGATAAAAAACTCCATCATCCCCTGAAGTCGGAGTATGGGTGCTTAATATGGCGAGGTACTAACTACCTGTCATACAACGCAAACTTCTCCTTCAGTAGTGTAAAAAAAAAGGAGTCCCATAACCTATAAGGTCGTAGGGGAACGAGGCGTCAGAGACCTCACTTCTCTAGGGCCAGCATATTGAGGGCGGCGCCCATTTCCTCTCCCTCGCTGCTTTACCTTCCCTGACCCTAAAGAGGGCAGGTACCCATTTACAGCTGGGTGAACTGGGGGAACTGTACTTGAAGCCAAGGCGCGCAAACGGTCACCCACCCATCCAACTGGTAACCACGCTCGACGCTGCTTAACTTGGCTGGGGGGAAAGCGAGTGCTCCGACCACTGAGCTATCCCGTCCCCATTCAAAATCTCACAGTGATTCATTCCCAGGTGGGGAGGAGTGAGTGAGTCAAGAGTGATGCACATTCTGGTTCACCCCTAGCTAGAGTGTTAAGCTGGGGAACGCACAACAACAACAACAACAACAACAACAACAACAGCAGCAACAAAAAGATTCGATGTAGGCCTTGTCACTTAGCTTTAAATATTTTCAGTAACTCGTAAAGCTTTTGGTCTGGGCGAAGATGTGTGTGTGTGTGTGTGTGGTGGGGGGGGGGGGGGGGGGGGGGGTGGTAGGTACAGTGAAATTGAAACGGCCGTTCGCTTCTCGTTTCCAAGTTTCTCAACGAATGAATGATTACTTTATTCATGACACACCCCACCCCACTCACACCACACCAAACCACTAGTCAGCTACCATCAGCGCTGTTATCATATTGATCTGGTGGTGGTGGTGGTGGTGGTGGTGGAAGAGTGAGGAGTTAGTTAATAGATGCGCTCTGTCATTCATTCATTCATTTAGTCATTCGTTTATTCATTCATTTATTTATTCATTCATTTATTCATTTATTTATTCATTTATTTATTCATTTATTCATACTATACATGATCAAACTGTTTTATGTCTTACTATGTTAATCGGTACCTACATGGGCGTGCGTGTGCGAGCGCGTGCGAGCGCGCACTCACGCGCGCGCGCACACACACACACACCAGCTACCGCCACCAGCACTGCCATCACCAACACTACCACCGTCACCACAACACCACCACTGTAATCACCACATCACCACCACCACCACCACCACCACCACCACCACCACTAACAACAACTATAACAACAAAGAATGCTGTCGTGACTCTCTCTCTCTCTCTCTCTCTCTCTCTCTCTCTCTCCTCTCTCTCTCTCTCTCTCTCTCCCTACGAGGAGAATAGCCTATATTTGATACGAGATGAATAAATTGTGACAATACAATACAACACCACACAATAATTATGATTACAATACAATGAAATGCAATACAACCGACACCACTTACCACCATATCTACTGATATAACCGTAACATAAAGAAATTGTGCTGATTTTTTTTTTTTACAACACTATACAACAACACTATACAATAACACGCTACAACACAACACAATGTCGTACTTAAAATACAAATTTAGGACCTTAACCTAGTACAATTTTTTTTGGTCTCATTGCAGATCAGATTACTGTTGTTGTTGTGATTGAATTTACTTCCCTCTCATTGGAAATTTCCGATTTAGGGACTGTGAGAGAGAGAAGGTGGCTTAAATGAATGCCGTATAAAAAGGGATCGGATAACACTTCACTCTGAACTCTTCATTAACTTATGCTTGTTGTACACATAGTTCTTGTGTATGTTGTTTTGTCTTGATCTTCTGTTTCTTCTCGTCGTCGTCGAACGCTCAGACAGCAACTCCTGAGGCCCTGACAAATGTAATGCCTCCCAGAGCGCGGATCTAATACTAGTTTTGTTTAAACCGTAACTCTTCAAAGAATAGTTTACCACGACGAACTGGACAATTGTCCGCGTGAGAGAGAGAGAGAGTGAGAGGAGAGAGAGAGAGAGAGGAGAGAGAGAGAGAGAGAGAGAGAGAGAGAGAGAGAGAGAGAGAGAGAGACGTAAGCTCGCCAAAGTACAGTTTTTGCCATAAGCCCACTAAGTTCAACTTTATTTCGAAACCCAAAATTGTGTGTAGCCATGATTTTTGTTGGTGTGGCAATTGCGATGTTGAGTGCGTGTGTTGTGGTGTGTGTGTGTGTGTGTGTGTGTGTGTGTGTGTGTGTGGTGTGTGTGTGTGTGTAAGAGAGAGAGAGAGAGAGAGAGAGAGAGAGAGAGAGAGAGAGTGGGTTTAAATTTGGAAGAAAATTAATAATCAGCTCTTTCCAAAGCTCTAAGCGTAATATAAGTCTACAACATATCGTGGGGTTCCCTACAACGATGTTATCCATTATTCAAGAAGAGTGGCTGTGGTCTACCTAAGATATTCTTTGTGCACCTATGCTCACTTGCTTAAGATGTTGCTGTTATCTGTTGGGCGCGTGTGTTTTCAGGTAGCCTTGGAAAGTTTAGTTCAGTTTCATGCAGACTTATCATCAAGCTGTTATACAACATTATACAATAACTATTATACTAGCGAGAGCTGAGGAGGAGGGAGGCCCATGACATTAATTGTAAAATGTCACTAAGAGTCAAGTGCATTAGATACTACCTCTCTCTCTCTCACACACACACCACAAGCACACAGACAAAACACAAACACTTTAGAATGTACGATTCGCAAACATCATAAAAATTGCTAACATTATTTATTGTTCTCATTGTTACGACAAATAACACGACGACGAAAATTATTCGTATTACAAACCATTTCTGTGCCTAGAAGCGCTTTAAATACAATAATCACATTTACACACAAACACACACACCCCTAACCCAACCCAACCCAACCCAAAAGTGAAAAAATGAATAAGTGATAGGGAAACAAAGCGCCCTAGAAATAATGCATAATCGTCCTCCGTGTATTCAAAACAACATTCACACGCACTACTGTATAGCAATATCAACAACTGAAGGAAAGAGCTTGTCTATGTCTTTGACTTGGCTGGTTTTGTAAGTCACTTAGTAAACAGCATTTTATTCAGATCATCTTGCCATCAGAAGAAAGAAGACATAATAACCGAAACACCAAACAAACGATTATCATCAGATCCTACGAGATCCTACAATCTGCTTGGACAAACTGTTTAGCTTCTCCTCACACCAGTAGCACTGTAATTACCCAGTGACTGCGATCGCTTCGAGACGAGTTAGGATTCCAGCTTTTTTTTGTACTTTAAGCTAATCCACTGCGCAGACTGCAATTTAACCTACCGCTCTACTTTGAAAACAGCGATTTTCTTGTTTGTAAAAACCCGGCCCTGCATTTCTCTCTCACTCTCACTCTCTCTCTCTCACTCCCGTGCAAGCTTTAACCCCTGGTAACATTCCTCGCATTTTGCATCACAAACACGCACCGTCCACGTGGGCGGAGCTTCGACCAATCAACAGAACCGTTGGCCCGTGACGTTTTTCGATTCTTTTCCTCAAGCTCCGCCTACATTTTTTTGTAACAACCAATCAGGACCGACGAGGTCGCGGCCGTCCTCTTGTAGGCAGAGTGGAGTCTCGTGCGCTTTCCTACCACGCGGGCGCAGCGAAAGAGGGAATGATTGACAAGGCGACCAATTGTTGAATCATTCAGCGCGGAGGAGGCTGAACCAATCAGAGACGAGATCTCGGTAGGCCGCGCCGCCATTATGTCAGTATCAACAATGTAATACGCTCCATGATTGGCCATTAATTCGTTTGTCGCGCCGTAAGTGTCTGGGCCGTGGAGCCGACTGGCGCCAGGAGAGAGAGGGCGGAAAGAGCAGGGAGAGAGAGAGCGAGAGAGAGAGGGAGAGTTCAGAGCACGCTTGTTTCAGGGACTTGTGCAAGTAAGGTTTGACGGGCAGCTTGGCAAGTAAAGAGAGCGAGAGAAAGAGAAAGAAAAGGGACAACCAGTCTTTCTAACTACTTCTACTACTACTAGGCTACTACCACCTATTCCCCTCCCTCTCTCCCTCTCTCGCCCCCCTTTTTTTTTTTCTTCTTCTTCTCTTGGTGTGTGAATCCAGGGAGGAGGAGGAGGAGGAGGGGTCTTTTTTGGCTTCAGCCTGGCTCCTCACTCTCATATGCCTGCCTGTGTTTCCGCGACTTGGCTGGGTTGTCTGGTGGTGCTAGCTAGGCTAGGCTAGGCTGGGCTAGTGAAGTGAATGAGTGAGGTCTTGTCTGTTTGCTTGGCTAAAGCTAAGGCCTCGTAGCTTGAGTCGAGTGGAGCAGAGCGGAGCTGAGCGGAGCTGAGCTGCTAGCCTGCTTGGACTGAAAACCCCCCACCAGCACTACTTCCACTTTACTTGCTCGTGTTGTTGTAGGCTAGGCTAAGCAGGGGTGAAGAAGAACGGACTGTCAAGATAGGCTATATTATTATAGGAGGACGTGGTTGGTGGTGGTGGTTGGTTATTGTTGTTGTTGTTGGTGTAGGTGCCTGTCTCTTCTTCCAGTGCTTTGATTCTTCTGAATCAGAACTTGGTGCCAGAAGCTAAACGGACTGCCGATGCTGAGGAGGACCTGTTCCAGAATGATGATAATGATAATGATGATAAGGTTCGGCGCATGATTTAAAAAAAAAATTTTTTTTTTTTTTTACTACAGTAGTCCTTGACGTTCAAGTTTGACGATTTAAAAAAAAAAAGTTAGTGGGCTGATTGTGCTTTCAATATTATAAATGAATATCGCTGGTAGTTATTTTGTTTGTTTGTTTTGGAAGCAGAGACTGTTACAGTGGTAGTAGCTAGCATCATTGACATTGTGTGTGGAATAAAGTGAGAAAGAACAAACAAAAAAAACAACCCACTGGATACTACGATTGGTTTGGTCCCTGAGAAACGGAGAGGAATTGATTGATGCTATTCCAAACAGTTGATACAGTTTGTTGATATCATCGTCGCCTTGAGACTGTTTGGTCAGACAGTTTGGGGCTTATCAGGTTAGTAGTTACTTAATTTTTTTTTTATTTTAAATAGGATGGGTGGTTTCGTTTGAATGTGTTGTGTTGTGTGTGTGTGTGTTGTGTGTTGTGGGGTGTCGTGTGTGTGTGTGTGTGTGTGTGTGTGTGTGTGTGTGTGTGTGTGTGTGTGTGTGTGTGTGTGTGTGTGAGAGAGAGAGAGAGAGAGAGAGAGAGAGAGAGAGAGAGAGAGAGAGAGAGAGAGATTTGCAATGCTTGTACGGAAGCACTCGGAAGCACTCGAACAAATTTAACACTTGTGCAACTTTGCCATCGAAATTGCTCAAACACACACATACATACACACAACACACACACATACACACACACACACACACACACACACACACACACAACAACACACACCAACACACACACACAGAGAGAGAGAGAGAGAGAGAAGAGAGAGAGAGAGAGAGAGAGAGAGAAGAGAGATTTCATGACATTTTAAACAGCATTACCAAACTTAGGATTCAACTCAAGACATGCAAAACAAAAAAAACGACAACAAAAAACCAAAACGCAACAATAAATAAAATGACAAATCTCCAACACAAAAATTTATAGATAAAATAATGACAATCTGCAACACAAGTCATTGGACACTTGGGAACACACACACCCACACCCACCACTGCTATCTCATTGCTGAGTTATTTAACTCTATTAAGTGCTGACTACCGAACACTAACAGCCTTAGTGATTATGGACGGTTGATGGATCTATATAGCCCTAATTCTTAGCTTGTTGGTTATTTCACAATGACAAGCATAGAATTAGCGTGACAGCAGACAGCAGACAGACAGACAGAGTTTTAACTTATAAGAAGGCTGACATTTTTTTTCCACTTAGGCTAGTGGGTGTCATTTAATTAAAACAGGTTGATCTACTCCAAGAAAAACTAGGAAGAGAAAGTGTGTGTGTGTTGTGTGTGTGTGTGTGTGTGTGTGTGTGTGTGTGTGTGTGAGTGAGAGAGGAGAGAGAGAGAGAGAGAGAGAGTGTGTGTGTGTGTGTGTGTTGGTTATCATCATTATTGAACGTTATCATTATTATTGTTATTGTGTCTTGGATTGGACTTTTTCGTGCTCAATTTTTTAAAATTTAACTTCTTTTTTCTTCTTATTTTCTATGGAAACAACGTCAAAGGGTGATTTTTTTTTTCGGGGAGAGGAGGGGTGGTGGTGGTAAACTTAACTTCTTTTACTATTTAGAATTTTGAAATCATCATTATGGTGATTAGCATCATCATTCTTATTATGAACTCTTAAGTCATCATCATCATCATCATTGTGGTAATGACTGTTTAAAACCTGAAGACACAGAGTTAAAAGTAATGAAGTCTAATAATATAGGGGGCCTAAAATCTAGATCTCGTATTGAATTTTGAAGAACAAAAAAATTTTAGGCCTACATATTTTATATAATTTACATATTATTAGTTTGGTTGTTGTTTTGTGGGGTGGGTTTTTAAAAAAATTATTAGTATTTCTCAATAGTAAAGTACGCCAAAACAACAAAAAATACCCCCCAAAAAACAACAACAACAACCCAACAAAAACAAACAAACAACAAAACCCCTTAAAAGCAAAGGGTTTTTTCTTAGATGAAAAGAAAAGAGACAATAAAATTAATGGTTACCTAGAAAACATTGGTTTGTTGTTGTTGTTGTTGATTTAATAAAACAGTTTTTTTTGCTTTTATAACTGCTGACCATACCATACATATGTATACAGGCGAGATATGACAAGAGCTGATATTTTGTTGATGTTGTTGTTGCTGGTTTTGTTTATATTTTTTTTTCTTTTAAATTAACACGAATGCGTGAATTTTGCATTTTACTCTAAAACAAATTGTTAGTTTTAATCTTTTACTATTATGAACAAGGTTTATTTTTATTATTTGGAGAACTTGGATCTACATTTATAAACATGAAATGAAATATTACGGTATTTCCTCTGTTTTATCATTTAAACAAGAAAAGCGATATGAACGAACTGTACGTATTGAAAACGATACAGTTGATACAAACTGTCTATACGCAAATAGACCAGTAGCATTTAAGTTGGAATAAAAAAAAAGACATGCGTGTATAGATCTATGCACTAACTAAAATGCATGCATGCATGGATGGCACGCGCGTACACACACAAACACACACACACACAAACACACACACACACACTCTCTCTCTCATACACTCCTTCAAGCGCACGCGCACACACACACACACACACACACCACACACACACACACACACACACACACAACACACACACACACTCATACACACACACATTCTCTCTCTCTCTCTCTCTCTCTCTCTCTCTCTCTCTCTCTCTCTCTCTCTCTCTCTTCTGTCACACTCTATATGTGTCTCTCTCTGATTCTCTCTGTCTGTCTCACACATCCACTTAGAATAAATTATATATTTATTTACAACCTCTGCCTTATTCGAACGCCCATCCTTCTCTCCTCTCCCCCCCACCCCCCCCCCCCCCCCCCCCCCCCCAATAAAAAAAAAAAGCATTAAAATTCAAATCTGATATGACTAAAAACAAAAAATCTCAGCATTATACTACACCCATTCTAAAGACCAGTTCTATCACTAATCTTACATACTTATAATCAAGGCAGTGCACCGCGCGAGTGATGATAATTATATAGAATACCAAGGAAGGTACTAGGCCCTACTGTGGGGGGGAACTCATCGTCATAATGATTATATACCATGACCATTCTATATCATGACCATTCTATATTATGACAAGTCTAAAGACCAGTTCTATCACTATCTTATACACTTATATCGGGGCAGTGCGAGTGATGATAATTATATAGAATACCAAGGAAGGTACTAAGCCGTACT
>CM054142.1:59252278-59259778 GCA_028751875.1 Rapana venosa
TTATAAGTGATATTAGACGAAAGTAGACAGATTAGGGAGAAAAGCAGATGTGTATAATTATGTGACTGAAAGTTTGTGTTTTGTCACCTGTATAGTGTGTGCGTGTGTGTGTGCGTGTGTGTGTGTGCATGCGCCTATGTACACGTATATGCATGGCGTGTGTGTGTGTGTGCACGCGCGCTCGTGCTCTCTCTCTCTCTCTCTCTCTCTCTCTCTCTCTCCTCTCTCTCTCTCTCTCTCTCGCTCTCTCGCACACACACTCTCAGACACACTGGCAGTTACATTCTCAGCTAAGTCAGTCAGAGGAAGTCAGAAGGGAAAAAGGAAAATCCCGTTCATTTCGCGACAGCTAATTTGTGTTGTAGACAAAATAAATCTATCAAGCGGAGAGGTAATCTACTCCTAAGGGGGGATAAATGAGATTCGTGCGTTACTACCAACACAAAAAACCCCACCAAAACAAAACAAAACCATCAAAAAATAAAACCCCAACCCCAAACAAAAAAAAGCGAAAGACTCGAACAAGCACAGTAAAGAAGAAACCAAGAACGTGTAAGAGATGAGAGAGAGAGAGAGAGAGAGAGAGAGAGAGAGAGAGAGAGAGAGAGAGAGAGAGAGAACGTGCGCGGGCAGAGAGAGAGACAGAGACAGAGACAGAGAGAAACAGACAGTGAAAGAGAGAGAGAGAGAGAGAGGGAGAGATTAGAGATAAACAAGAAATTAATAGGCATGTGTGTGCGTGTGTGTGTATAGTGAGGACAAAGACAGACAAATACAAAGAGAGACACAGAGACAGAAACAAATAGAGAGACAGACAGACAGAGAGAGACAGACAGACAGACAGACAGCCAGAGAGAAATACAAAGAGAGAGCGAGAGCGAGAGAGAGAGAGAGAGAGAGAGAGAGAGAGAGAGAGAGAGAGAGAGAGAGAGAGAGAGAGAAAAGATTAATAGACATGTGTGTGTGTGTGTGTGTAATGAAGACAGAGACAGAAACAAACACAAAGAGAGAGATACACAGAGACAGAAACAAACACAAAGAGAGAGAGACAGTCAGTCAGAGAGAAACACAAAGAGAGAGAGAGAGAGAGAGAGAGAGAGAGAGAGAGAGAGAGAGAGAGTTAATAGAAATGTGTGTGTGTGTGTGAAGACAGAGACAGAAACAAACACAAAGACAGACAACACACACACACACACACACACACACACACACACACACACACACACACAAACCCGACAAGTATACAAAGTGGTTGCACCAGCATAAACCCCAAACAACAGCTGTTGTGTCCGTCCTTTACTAAACCAAATCTGTCACAACAATTGCACACAGAATAGAGGGCGCCGCCAAAAGCGAACGCGGGGACAATAATAGTCCAGCCCTCCCCCACCCCCACCCCACCTCACCCCCCACCCTACCAACCAGGTCCATGTATCGATTTTTGATAACTTGTAATTTATATAACCAACAGAGCTCCAAACTTAAGTCAATCATGGCTAAGCTAAGTTGAAAAGCGAGGAAGAGGAGGGAGAAGGGAGGAGGAGGAAAGATGATGGAGAGAAAAAGGTGAATGATAGAAAACGAGTTAATGGAAGAAGAAGGAGAGAGAGAGAGAGAGAGAGAGAGAGAGAGAGAGAGAGAGAGAGAGAGAGAGAGAGAGAGAGAGAGAGAAGGAAGGAGCGGTGATAGAAACAAGATTTACAGTTTTAATTTTTTTAAAAGGAAGATTAAGCAGGAGAACAAAAAATATTCAACGTCCACTTCTTACGAAAAAAGAAAATTAAAATCAAATGAACATTTCGTAAATCGACACAAAAAGATGAGATTTGTGGTAAACCGCCTTTCTTGTTTTAAGGTGGGGTGGGGTTTTTTTTGGGTCTCCATCATCCACCTCCTCTTTTGTTTTTGTTTTTTTTAAATTAGAAGTTTTGACGTTGTGGGCTGATATATAATTATTATTTTCTTGAGGGAGATCGTGTTTGTTTCGCGTCTTCTTATTTCTTATTCCTTTTTTTAAAAATCATTTTAAAAGCTAACAGTTCGAGATCGGTTTTGTCGTTTAAGATTGTTATATTATATATATAATCATAGTTGATTTTCAAGTCATTTAATCATCATTTTTTTTTTTTTTTTACTGGTGTGGGCTTATTTATTTTATTTTGTTTGAGGGAGAGCGTGTTTTGTTTCGCTTCTTCTTATTTCGTATTCCTTTTTATTATATATATATTAAAAAAGAAGATAACAGTTGTCTATCCCTTTTGTTCGTTTAAGATTGTTTTATATATATATAGTTAATATTGGGGGATAGGGTGTGGTGGGTGGGTTTAAATTTGCAATTCACACTCTTGCTTTGATTTTACTTTCATTGTGTTTAAAGGAGGGGTTACAATTTCTTACCACGCGCAGCTGTGTTCGATGTTAGACTAGCTTAAATTTTTTTTTTTTCATATGCTTCGCTCGATTGCTGAATTTATTAATATTGGTGGGCTTGGAGTATTATGTGTTTCCTTTCCTTGTACGCCCCCCCCCCCCCCCCCCCCCCCCCCCCCTACCTCCCAAAAGAGATTTTGTTATGGTTTTGTTACTGTTGAGGGTTTGTGTTTGTGTTTTGTTTTTTTTATTTCAGGGGGAATGGGGAGGGCATTTGGTTCTTTGTCCTTAAGGGTAGATAATTTTCCTACCGATAACTGAAGCGACTGATTTTGTTGTTGTTGTTGTTGTTGCTCAGACTGGTTTAGGTTATGTCAGCGTAGGTCTATAATCATACTATCAGAACCATCAGTCAAGTTCCGTGCAATATTGCTTCGTCTAACTTGCATATATGTTTAATTTCCCTTTAAAAAAAAAATCACTTTGACTTAGCGCACATAAACGAAAATTCGTTGCGTTTAAATCTGAATTGTTGATCCACCATAATAATTATATAATTATAGACCCAAGTCTGTTGTTTGATCAGATATTTATGTTTTATCAAGTCACAAAACTCAAGCTAGTTTAGTCTGGTTTAAAAGTTCGGTTTAAGTGAGGTTAGTTTTTGGCAGGTTGAGGTAAAGTTTAGTTGTAGTTGTATTTCGTTGGCATTCTTAGCTTTTTCAAGTCAATATTATTTATTCACTGTCACCTCTCCAGTGGTCTTGTATTCCGTTGGGGCACCACAACGGGAGATTTTGCAACCAGCTTCCTCCACTCTATATATGTCATTATAATAGTCCTGTATAAAATTAATGTGGCACGCATAAAAAAATTACGACGTTCGTGGGTGATACATTTCTTTGTCCAATTTCCTCTACATATGTTTCATTCACTGTTTCAGCTGTACATTCTGTGAAAAGTGTTATATAAGAAGGCCTAACCTAGTAAAGTACTGTAATGCCATCGCAGAGCACTATAACTTTATTAAAAAAAAAACCACCCAACAACTTTTTTTCTCCATTGCCAGTAAAAAATTAATTGTTCAACTTGTTTAGGCCTAAAGTTATCCATTCGTCTTTATCTAGTTTCTCCCCATTTTTATATTTCAGTAAAATACTGTAATGCCATCGCAGAGCACTATAACTTTATAAAAAAACACACCACCCAACAACTTTTTTTTCTCCATTGCCAGTACAAATTAATTGTTCAATTGTTTAGGCCTAAAGTTATCCATTCGTCTTTATCCAGTTTCTCCCCATTTTTATACTTCAGCTATAGAACTTGTTTTTTGTTTGAGATTATAATATAGTCCCAGCGCAACTATATCCGATGTAGGGACTGTGGTCGCAAGTCATCCCACTTGAGCTCCTCGGGCCACCCCCCCAAAAAAAATTAATAGTACAATCTGAAAAAAGCAACAGAAAGGCCCGAGAAATCACATATATAGTGCTATAGAACTACCAACGATATCTATATTATAATAATTATATATCTAGCTCAGTTCTGCAGCCTAACAAACCACCATTACAATGAACATCGCAAAGCATCCATGCCATCTAAAATATTCTTTATATTTATATATTATATCTATTATATATATATATAAATAAAGCATCCATGCCATCTACATTTAAAAAAAAAAGTAAGCCTCAAACACTTTTTAACATATTCATTAAACTTTACTCTCCCCCCCCCCCCCCCCCCCCCCCCCCCCCCCCCCCCCCCCCCCCCCCCCCCCCCACCACCACCAGCCTTTTTTTTCTTTATTTTACTACTGACACATACCACACACCACCCACCAACCAACCCGCCTTGCTCCTTAATTAACCATAATAACTGATTAATTAACCCCAATAGAACACTTTTTCAAGCCAAAACCCCTTTCTCGAGGCCAAAAAAACCCCCAACCAATCGGCATAACTCGAGCCCGTAACGAACAACGTCCACGAAGCGCCTGAAACTAATTCGGTCGGAAAGCTTCGTGAAGGCTCCGGGCTCCCAACTGGTGATCAAATCGAGCACGGCCTCTTCCCTAAAAAGCGGAGAGGAGCAAGCGAGCGAGAGCGAGAGACAGAGAGAGGCGAGAGAGAGAGAGAGGGGGGGGGGGGGGGGGGAAAGAGACAGACTCAGGGCGGCCTCGGTACTTTAGTGGGGGGGGGAGGGGGGGGGGGGGGGGGGGGCTTGCTCGATGATGCACGGGTAATGAGCAGGCTGATGAGATTTCAATCGGTTCTGCTGATTGCGGCTGGACTGTGGGCTGTCTCCGCCACTTTAGCAGTCACAGGAATAGAATGGGGGGGGGGGGGGGGGGGGGGGGGGGAGGATGGAAGAGGAGCAGGAGGAGGGAGGAGTAGGAAGAAGAGGAGGATGAGGAGGAGGTTGAGGTTGTGGTGGTGGAAGAAGAGAAGTCTTTCATTAGCGTTTGCAGCAACAGCAGCAACAGCAGAAGCAGTGGTATAGTAGTAGTAGTTGTAGTAGTTATAGTAGTAGTAGTAGAAGTAGAATAGTAGTCTAGTAGGTGATGCTATGCAAAGCTTTCTTTTAGTGGTTGTGAGAGTTTGCATTTAGATGATGGTGGTGGTAGGTGGTGGTGGTGGTGGTTTAACTGCTAGGATAGATGAGGTTTGATGGGTGGGTGGGTGGGTGGGTGGGGTGGGTGGGGAAGGGGTGTGGAGGGACAAGGAAGGTGGTGGGGTGGGGGGTGGAGGTGGTGGAGGGAGGGGGGGTGGATGGGGGGGGGGGGGGGGGTGTAAGGAAGAAGCCTAAATTGTTTGGCTTTGCTTGTCTTATTAATTCAACATTTCTCGCGCTTCTTTGTTGAAATTGGGTGCGCTTTGTTCTGTAACTGACCTGGGGGAAGTGGGGGGGGGGGGGGGGGGGGGGGGGGGGGTTGCGACAAAATAATGGGGGGGGGGGGGGGGGGGGGGGGGGAGTTGGGTGGGGAAGGGTGGGGAGCTTGTTGGGGTGGGTTTGGGGATCTTTGTTGGTTTGTCTGAGTGTGTAAACGTGTGATCATTGAGGGATAGATATTATTGTGGGCTGTTTTCGGGGAAATTAATGGGATTGATCGATCATGTTGCGTTATTTTCTTCACTGAATATTCAGTGACACAGATGGCTGCATTTGTGTTTTTGTTTCGTCATTGGTGGTGGTTGTGTTCCATTCTTCTTTCCTTCCTTCCTTTCTTTTCTTCCTTTCTTCCTGTCTTCCTTTTTTCTTTCCTTCCTTCCTTCCTTCCACCTTTCCTCCTTCCTTTCTTCATTTCTTCTTCTTTTCCTTCCTTTCCTTCCACCTTTACTTCCTTTCCTTTTTCTTTTCTTCTTCCTTCCTTTTCATTTCTTCCATTCTTCCTTCCGTCCTCCCTCCCTCCCTTCCTTCCCTCCTTCCTTCCTTCCTTCTTTCTTTTTCTGAGTGTTTACAAAAAATTTTCTTTGTTCTCCACTTTGTATTTTACTGTTGTGTCCCACTTTTCCCCCTTTTCTTCTCCGTTATCTATTCTAATTTTTTTTCTTTTTTGTCTGTCAAAAAAAAAAAACAGAAGAAAAAAATCTGTTTTTTTTTAAAAGTGGGCAACCCAAAAAAAAACCCGGGCCAAAAAAAAAAATTCTGTTTCCATTTTGTTAAATTGAATAGTCAACAACAAACACACACCACACACACCACACACACACACCCCACACACACCCAGCCAAGCCGGGTTTTATATAGGCCTACCGCCAATATGTTTCCCGAAGTCGGAATTCGGCTCCTTATGGGGGGGAGGTAAAAAAATTAAAACGTTCCCAATGGGAAAAAAAATTGGAGCTCTAGCCAAGGAACAAAAAAAAAAAAATAAAAAATCCCCAATCCCTTTCTTCCTCCCTCTTTCTCTCTTCTTTTTCTCTCTCTCTCTCTCTTATTCTTCTCTCTCCTCTCTCTCTCTCCCCTCCTTTTCTTCTTCTGTCTGTCTGTCTGTTGTCTCGGTCCTTTTCTCCCTTTTTTCTCACTCGAGGGTGGATGAAAAAAATTAAAAAAAATTTTTCTTTTTATTACCTAGAAAAAAAAATTTCGTTTCCTATCGTTATCGTTATCGTTCTCTCTTCTCTCTCTTTTTTCTTCTCTTTCTCTCTCTCTCTCTCTCTCTCTCTCTCTCTCTCTCCCCGTTCTATAAAAATATAACAACTGATCAGGCAGGGGGGGGGTGCTGACGGCCCTTTTTAACTTTCGTTTTTTTTGCTTTTGTCCCTTGTTTGTTTGTGCTTTTGTTGCTGCTTGTGTATTGTTGTGTGTGCTTTTGCTGAAATCCCCCCCAAGCCGTCTGGAAAAGTCAGTGCGTGCAGGTTTTTCTGTCGATCAAAAGGGGCAAGGCATGTCTTTGGGCTTGAAAAACCCATCTGTTGTGTAACACAATGAATGCCTTCGCCCCCGGAAACTTGAGACCGGGGGGGTGGGGGCGAGGTGGGGGGGGGGGGGGGGGGGGGTTGGGGGGGGGGGGGGGGGGGGAGGGGGGGGGGGGGCAAAGCGAAGAGGGGCTGCGCCTAAAAAAAAAAAAAAACAACGTCCCGAGTGTGCGGCGTTGACAAGGTGCGAAGTGATTGGTTTCGTGCAAGCTTGTCACTTTCCCCCCCGCTATGAAAGCTTTAATAGATTGGCAGGGGAAAGCTTTTTTGAAAAAATTTATACGGTTTTTTTTTTGGGGGGGGGGGGTAGGGGGGGGGGGTTGGGGGGGGGGGGGGGGGGGGGGGGGGGTGGGGGGTGGGGGGGGGTGGGGGGGGGGGGGGGGGTTGGGGTGAGGGGGGGGGGGGTCCAAGGTTTTTGTGGTGTTTGGGGGTGGGGGGTTTGGGGGTGGGGGGGAGAGAGTGAGAGAAGGGAGAGAGAGGGGGAGGGGGAGAGGGAAAGGAGGGGGGAGAGGGGGGAGAGATTTAATAAGACTAAGTCTTGTTGGGGAAAAAAACTCCCGTTTTTTTTTTAAATCTAAAAAAACCTTTTTAAACAGTTTCCTGTGAAAATCCAGAGTCGTTAAAAATTTTTGGTTTTTAAAAAAAAAATTTAAATTTTCAAAATTCTTTGTATCTGGTTATGATATTAATTGTTTAAATTTTCCTTATT
>CM054142.1:59264778-59274778 GCA_028751875.1 Rapana venosa
AAGATATATATAATCCGCTTGCCCCCCCCAAAACCCCCACCAAGAACAACAAAAAACCACCATCAACAAAAAACAAAACAAACAAAAAAACCAACAAAAAATCATCACTTGTCACGTCGTCTCTAAAGTGACTGGAAAGTCCCAGTTTGGGTTTTGTTTTTGTTTTTGTGGGAGGTTGTTTTTGTTTTTGTTTTATTTTGTTTGGAAAGGTGGGGATGTCTAGACTTTTGTGAAGAAGTTAACTGTCAAAAAAACCGTCACTCCAACCCCCACACCACCCACCACCCCTCTTGTATGTTGTTTTTTCCCCCCTTTCTTGCGGTTGGTTCGTTCCCTGAGGTCTATCTATAGCCAGCCGGAGTATAGTGAGCGCCCTGTTTTGTCAGAGAAAGAGACAGAGAGAGATATAGAAAGAGAGACAGAGAGAGAGAGACAAGGGAGACGGGAGAGAGACACACAGAGACACACAGAGAGACGGAG
The DNA here is from genome assembly GCA_028751875.1 of Rapana venosa. Lineage (NCBI taxonomy): Eukaryota > Metazoa > Mollusca > Gastropoda > Neogastropoda > Muricidae > Rapana > Rapana venosa. The sequence goes on from CM054142.1 coordinate 59,265,259, forward strand.
AGACGGAGAGAGAGAGAAAGAGTAGGGGCCTGGCTTGACTGCTGCCTCGCTTGAGCGAAGATTGATGTGGGATATTTGAGCTTCTGTGAGAGAAAACAAGTCAGCCAAAGGCACTCTGTCTACCACAGGCTGTACCTCACAACCTCCCTCCTCTCCCCTCCCCTCCCTCCCTCCCTCCTTCCCTTCCCTCCCACCTTCCGCACACTTCTATGTCGCTGTCTTGTTTGTTTAGGTGAAAAAGAAAAGAAAAAACCCATTGCGGAGTGGTTTGGGTTTTTTTTCCCTGTTCTCTTCTTTCTGTCTTTTTTTCTTTCTTCTCCTCCCATGTCGTTTACTTGTTTGTTTGTTTTTTTCTTCCGAGTTTTACCACCCACTGTTTTCTATGTGTAGAAGAGCCTGCAGTTTTACGAAACGTATGACGGTTTGTGGGTAACTAACAGTTGTTTTTATTAAAAGACAGTGAGTTGTTTTAAGCTGTTGAATACAGTTTGTTTGGAACGTTTTGTTGTCAAGGAGAAACTTCGTTATTGAACTGTTGTGTCTCAAAACGATTCCAAACAGAATTGTGAACCTGATAACAACAAACGTACAGAACTTTGACTCAGAAAAAAGGAAGGAAAAAAAACTGTTTTAAAAAAGTCAATTTTGAAGAATTCTTTCCCCCCCAAAACCTGAACATTCTTCAACATCAAAACTACCAACCATGAAACGAAAACTTTCAAACGTGTAACAAATTACCAGCTAACCCCAAGACAACTCTATCAACGGAAATCCCCGTTCAACCAAAAAACCAACCCCAACCAACAATCCCTCTTTTTTTTTGACAAAAAAGAGGCGGTGAAGGACTAGAACCCTGGACTTCCACAGCATGAGTGCCATGGCGGACCAGCACCATACCCCGGCGGCCTGGCTACCCCACGAAGCCGGCCGGATGAACGGGTATGACGCCGCCTCCACGGGTATGCTACCCTCCGAGGACATCAGTGACATGTTCTTCCCGCATTCGCTGGAGTCCAATGCCGGCCACATGAACCATGCCGGCTACTACACCTCCCCGGCCGCCAGAGCAGTACAGGCCTACAGAAGCCCGCATGGTGAGTTGGTTTTAAGGGTGGTGGATGGTGTGTGGTGTGGTGTGTTTTGTGTGGTGGTGTGTGTGTGGTGTGGTGTGTGTGTGTGGGGGTGTGGTGTGGTGTGGGGTGGGGTGGAGGTGGGGGTGGGTGGTGTGGGGTGTGTGTGTGCTGCCAGAGCTGTTCAGGCCTACAGAAGTCCGCACGGTGAGTTGGTTTTAAGGGTGGTGGATGGTGTGTGGTGTGGTGTTTTGTGTGGTGGTGTGTGTGTGGTGTGTGGTGTGGGTGTGTGTGGGGGTGGTGTGGTGTGGGGTGGGGTGGGGTGGGGTGCCAGAGCCGTTCAGGCCTACAGAAGTCCGCATGGTGAGTGTTTAAGGGTGGTGGATGTTGTGGTGTTTTGTGGTGTGGGGTGGTGTGTTGTGTGTGTGGTGTGGGTGGTGTGTTGTGTGTGTGGGGGCTGTGTGTGCTGCTAGAGCCGTTCAGGCCTACAGAAGTCCGCATGGTGAGTTGGTTTTAATTAAAAGAGTGGTGGTGGTGGATGGTGTGGGTGTGTGGTGTGGTTGGTGTGGTGTGGTGTGGTGGTGTGGGGTGGGGAGGGGTTTGGGGTTTGTGGTGTGGGGTGGTGTGTTGTGGTGTGGGGTGTGTGTGTGCTGCCAGAGCTGTTCAGGCCTACAGAAGTCCGCATGGTGAGTTGGTTTTAAATGAAAAAGTGGTGAATGGTGTGTGGTGTGGTGTTTCGTGGTGGGGGGTGTGGTGTGGGGAGGGGTTGTGTTGGGTGGGAGGGGTTGTGGTGTGCTGTTTGTGTGTGTGTTGTGGTGTGTGTGGTGGTGTGTGTGTTGGGGTGGGGGGTAGGGGTTGTGGTGTGGTGTGTGTGCGCTGCCAGAGCTGTTCAGGCCTACAGAAGTCCGCACGGTGATTGTTTTTTAAAGGAGTGGTGGATGGTGTGGTGTGGTGTTGTTTTGTGTGGTGGTGTGGTGTGGTAGGGTGTGTTGTGTGTGTGGTGTGGTGTGTTGTGTGTGTGTGTGGGGGGGGGGGGGTGGGGGTGGGGGGGGGGGGGTTGGGGGGTGCTGATAGAGCAGTTCAGGCTTACAGAAGTCCGCATGGGAGTTTTTTTAAAAGAGTGGTGAATGGTGTGGTGTCTTTTGTGTGGTGTGTATGTTGTGTTGTGTGGTGTGGTCTGTTGGTGTGTATGTGTGTGGATGGTGGCGGTAGGGTGGGGTGGGGTGGGGTGGGAGGTGGAGGGATTGTTCTGTGTGTGAGGGGGGATTGTGTGTGTGTGGGGGGGGGGGGGGGGGGGGGGGGGCTAGTGCTTGTGTGTTAGTGTGTGTGAGAGAGAGAACGGGAAAAAATCAACAACATAATTTTAGCTAGAAACAGTCACACACTGACACAGTTTGAAGATATTCTTTCTCCTACTCTTCAACTTTTACCATCCTCTCTCTCTCTGCCTCTCTCTGTCTCTCTGTCCTCTCTCCTCTCTGTCCTCCTCTCTCCTCTCTCTCTCTCTCTCTCTCTCTCTCTCCTCTCTCCTCGTTCTCTCTCTCTCTGTCTCTGTCTCCTGTCTGTTCTCTCTCTTCCCCTCTCCTCTCTTCTCTCTTCTCTCTGTCCTCTCATCTTCTCTCTCTCTTCTTCTTCTTCTCTTCTTCTCTCTACTACTCTCTCTCTCTCCCTCCATCTCCTCTCTCTTCTTTTTCTCTTCTTCTCTTCTTCTTCTCTCTTCTTCTTCTTCCTCCTTCTTCTTCTTCTTCTCTTCTTCTTCTTCTTCTTCCATCTTCTTCTCTCACCCTCATCTTCTCTCTCTCTCTCTCCTCTCTCTCCTCTCTTCTCTCCTCTCTCTCTTTTTTTTTCTTCTTCTTCTCTTCTTCTTCTTCTTCTCTTCTTCTTCTTCTTCTTCCTCCTCCTCCTCCTCCTCCTCCTCCTTCCTTTCTTTCTTCTCGGTCTCTCTCTGTCTGTGTCTGTGTCTGTGTCTATGTCTCTCTCTATGTGACTTGTCTAATCATACCTGAGGCGGTGTGCAAATGGCGAGGCATCGTTAACGACCTATCCAGATCTGTTGTCCTAACCTTTTCCCTGTCCCTTAGTGGCCTAGCCTTCCTTGCCAGGCCAAAGCTGGGGCTTCTATTATAGGCCTAGGATAGGAACTAGTGCAGGCGAAACAGGCACAGGCTGCCGCCATAGGCCATAGGCGCTCAGCAGACACAAAGCACGCGAAAACAGACCAAAAGAAGAAGAGAGCTCTGTAGCATACAACACGTACACAGACAGGGTCTACTAGTGAAGGTTTCGTCTGTCTTTTTATCTTTTTGTCTGTATTGTAGAAGTAGTAGTAGGAGGAGGAGGAAGAAGAGGAGAAGGAAGAGGAGGAGGAGGAGTGGGAGTAGGAGGAGGAGGAGGAGGATTGGTAGGAGGAGGAGGAGGAGTGGTAGTAGTAGGAGGAGGAGGAGTAGTAGTAAGAGGAGGAGTGGAAGTAGTAGGAGTAGGAGGAGAGAGGAAGAGGAGTAGGAGGAGGAGGAGGTGGAGTGGGTAGTAGCAGTATTAGAGAGGAGGAGGAGTGGTAGTAGTACGAGTAGGAGGAGGAGTGGAGTGTAGTAGAGTAGGAGGATATAAGAGAGGAGTGAGTAGTAGGAGTAGGAGGAGAGTAGTGGAAGAGGAGGATGAGTAGTAGGAGGAGAGTGGTAGTAAGTAGGAGGAGGAGATAGTAGGTAGTAGATAGGAGGAGGAGTAGTAGTAGTAGGAGAGAGGAGGAGTGGTAGTAGTAGAGAGGAGGAGTGAGTAGTAGTAGGAGGAGTAGTAGGAGAGGAGTGGTAGTAGTTGAGGAGAGGAGAGAGTGTAGTAGAGGAAGGAGGAGAGGAGGAGGAGGAGTGGTAGTAGTAGTAGAGAGGAGGAGGAGGAGTGGTAGTATAGAGAGGAGGAGGAGGAGGAGTGGTAGTAGTAGAGGAGGAGGAGGAGGAGGAGTGGTAGTAGTAGAGGAGGAGAGGAGGAGTTGGTAGTAGTAGTATAGGAGGAGGAGGAGGAGTGGTAGTAGTAGTAGGGGAGGAGGAGGAGGGAGTGAAGAGTAGTAGAGGAGGAGGAAGTGGTAGAAAGTAGTAGGAGGAGAGGAGGAGGAGTGTGGTGGTAGTAGTTAGGAGGAGGAGGAGGAGTTGGTATAGAAATAGGAGGAGGAGGAGGAGAGTGGTAGTAAGTAGTAGGAGTAGGAGGAGAGTGGTAGTGTATTAGAGGGGAGGAGGAGAGGAGTCGTATACGGTAGGAGGGAGTGGTAGTAGAGTAGTAGTTATATAGTGTAGTTGGGAAGGAGGAAGAGTGGTATTTGTATTTAGTAGGAGAGTTGAGGAGTGGTGTATAGTAGGAGTAGAGGTGTAGTAGGAGTAGTAGTATAGTATAGTATAGTGTAGTAGGTAGTAGAGGAGGAACGGTAGATCTAGGCGTCTGCTGGTTGTGTGTATATAAGTTTAGTAGGCTAGCTAGGGAATACCCTACTAGTATTTTAGATCTATCTATTTTTATCTATCTATATTTTTTACTATCTATCATCTTTGGAAAGGTTGGTTGGTAAGGTATACTTGTGTTCAAAAGTTGGAGGATTTGAGGAGGGGGGAAGGGTGTATGTATAGTTATCTACGGGTAGGATAATATATTGAAATATTTGTATTTGTTTGTTTTGGGGTGTGGGTGGGGTGTGGGCATGGGCTAGATAGAGAAGATGTGTACGTACGTATATATAAGCAAGCGCGTATGTATGTATGTATGCATAAATATACACACACGCATGCTCGCACGTAAGCATTCAGGCACTTACACACACACACAACACACACCCCACCACACCAACAACCCCCAAACCAACACACATCCTACAACAACACACACAACACACACACCACACCACACACACACAACACTCCCACGCACAACACACTACCAAACTACCCCCCCCCTACCCCCACCCCCGCCACACACACACACACACACAACACACACACACACACACACACACACACACACACACACACACACACACACACACAACACATATATTAATACATAATAGCCAATAGCTAAGGGCAGCTGGGTTGTGGGAGGGGGGCTAGGCCTATTCTAGGTCTATTGTATTCTCGGTCTGGCTGGCTGGCTGGCTAAGGTTGGCAAAGTCCTGCTTAAGCCACTCTCTGGAGGAGCTGCTTTTCCGAGAACTCCTAATGGCTTCGGCTGACCCTTCCCCCCCCCCCCCCCCCCCCCTCCAACCCCCCCCCCCCACCCCTATCCCTCCCCTCCCCCTTCCCCTAAATTGCCATTGGGAGCAGCAACAAGCACTCTAAAAGTCTTAGAATAGGCCTACTACCAGGAGTCAGAGAATTCGATTCCGTTCCATTTTTGACTGTCTATAGGCTAGCGTATTGTCTGCAGGGCTATTTTTGTCTTTTAGCTTGTTTGTTACAAGTCTTGTGTTATGGGTGTGTGTGTAATGTGTGTCTGTGTCTGTTTTTCTTGTTGGAATTGTTAAATGTTTGCACGTCTCTCTCTTTCTTCTTAACATACTCTCTCTTTTTTTCTTTCATTTGATTATATGGATTCTTATTATATTTATATTTCATTCAGTCATTTCGGGTCTTCTGTGACTGTTCTTTTTGTTGTTTGCTTTGTTGGTTGTTCTTAAAAAAAAATATTTTATTGATTGTCTTTTCTAGATTAATTTTTTATGCAAAGTCTTAGGTCTCACTCCCCCTCTCTCTCTCTTTCTCTTCTCTCCCCCTACCTCTCTCATCCCACTCCTCTCACTCGTCTCTCTTCTCCACGTCTCTCTCTCTCTCTCTCTCTGCTCTCTTCTTCTCCTCTCCTACTCTCTCCCTCTCTCTCTGTTATCTCTGTCTCGTCCCTCCCCACCTCTTCACATTTCTTTATTGCCTTAAACAGTTTCAAACTCTCTCTGTCTTTGTCTCTGGCTCTCTCTGTCTCTCTCTCTCTCTTCCTTTCTCTCCTCTCTCTCACTTTCTCTCTCTCTCTCCTCTCGCAGAACATGTACGCACAACGTTAAATCCTGTTTCCGCATTGTCGTAGAGAGGCCATTGGTTTGTCGGTTTGGGACAGTTTGACAGGATTTACAAAACTGCACACAACGGGGACTGGATGTAAAAAGAAAAGCCATAACAAAAGTGCTTATTCCATTATCCTCGATATAAAAGAAATAAAATTTAAAAAGAAAATCTCCTCTCTGCTCTCTGCCTGCCTCCTCACCCTCTCTGTCTCTCTCTCACCCACCTCCTCTGAGTCTCTCCCTCCCTCTCTCTCTTTCTCCTCTCTCCCCCCACCCCTCTCTCTCTTTCCTCCCCCCCCCCCCACCCACCCTCTCTCTCTCTCTCTCTCTCTATTCTCTCTCCTCTCATCCTCTTTTCTCCTCTCCGTTGCATTCGGTTTTTTTCTGGTGTTTCAAAGGCCCATGTGCAGGATGAGTTCCTGTTTGTTCGTGTTTTCTTTTTTCCTCTTTGTTTGATTTTTTGGTTTATTTGCTTTAAAATACTTGTTGTCTGTCTTTGTTTTAAGCGGTGTCTTACTGTTTCTTTGTGTGTGATGTGTGTGTGTGTGTGTGTGTGTGGGTGGGTGTGTGTTTTGGTGTTGTTTTTGTTGTTTTTTTTTTGGGTTTTTGTTTGTTTTAACGGTATTCAATAACGAAACATACCAGCTGCTGTCACATTCTTGAAATGTGGGTGTATGTCTGATCATTATCTTGCGAAACAATATGATACATACATACATACATATATATATATATATATATATACTGTGCACATTTTCATATAGATCACCGTGGTAGGTCAGAGTATTAGACACACATACACATACACACACACAGCGCGTGTGCGCACGGACGTACGCTCACATGCCGCTCACACACACACACTCACAATTGGGAGGGGAGAGAGAGAAAAAGAGAAGAGAAGAGAGAGAGAAGAGAGAGAGAGAGAGAGAGAGAGAGAGAGAGAGGAGGAGAGAGAGAGAGATGCACAGGGAAAAAGAGAAGAGAGAGAAGAGAGGAGAAGTGAAGGGGGGATGCACACACACAACACACAACACACACAACACCACGAACACCACACCACACACCCACCCCACACCACACCACACCACACAACACCACAACACACCACACCTACACACCACACAACACACACATTCACCGTTCCCCACCCCCACCCCCGCTTACACCACATACACATCACAGCACACACAACCCCCTCCCCCCTCCCCAACCAACACACAACACACACACCACACACACCACAGAGAATTCAACACTAGTTTTATACACCTCCCACTTTTTTATCAGAAAAAAAAAAGAGGAAGGGAGAGATATAGGGAGGCGGGGGGGGGGGGGGGGGGGGGGGGGGGGGGGGGGGGGGGGGGGGGGGGGGAGGGGGGGGGGGCGGGGGGGGGGGGGGGGGGGGGGGGGGGGGGGGGGGGGGGGGGGGGGGGGGGGGGGGGGGGGGGGGGGGGGGGGGGGGGGGGGGGGGGGGGGGGGGGGGGGGGGGGGGGGGGGGGGGGGGGTGGGGGGGGGGGGGGGGGGGGGGGGGGGGGGGGGGGGGGGGGGGGTGGAGGAAAGGGGTAGGTTTCGTGCAGCCGTTTTTGATATTTCCACAACCCTTTTTGATATATCACTCAGTGATGATGATAAGACGATTAGAATAAGGCGGAATACTATCGGCCCCTTTGAGTGAAACATCTGCGCCGCTTTTTTATATTGATACAAAACTGCGTTTTAAGACATTCACATGATGTATCCTGTCTTTGGGTTTTTTTTGTTTTTGGGGCTTGTTTTGTGTTTTTGTTTTGTTTTTTGTTTACTTGTTTGGTGATTTTGGTTGGTGGCTGGTTTTGGGGTGGTTTGGTTGGTTGGCTGGTTTTGGTTGGTTTGGTTTTTGGTTGCTGATTGGGTTGGCTGGTTAGCTGGTTAGGTGTTGAGTGGGTTGGTTGAATTGAGTTGGTTGGCTAGCTGACTGGTTGGTTGGTTGTGGGTGGTTAAGTTTGATTGGTTGGCTGGCTGGTTGGTTAATTAGTGGTGGTGTGGTGTTGCTGGTTGTCTGTTTCAGGGTTTGGTTTCTTGCTTGGTTTGTTGATTGCTTACTTAGTTACTCGGTTGATTCATTGGTTGGTTGGTTTGTTAACGTGAGCGCAAAGTGTAGTCCCGAAAACGTGTATATAATCATATTTTCAATACATTCGGCCTCGTGTGTGAATGCCTGCGTGCGTGGGTGCGGTGCGTGCGTGCGTGCGTGCGCTCATGCGCAGACAGACGTACGCTGTGCGCGCTTGTGTGTCTATGCGCGTGCGCGCTCAAGTGTATGCATACGTGCGATCCTGCCCCGCATATGCATGTCATGTTAAGACCAAAAAACAAAAAAAGCGGAGAGAGAGAAATCAGGGTTTTAGCAGGAGAGGGGGGAGGGGGGGTGGGGGGGGGACCGAGCGGGGGGGGGGGGGTGGTGGGGGGGGGAGGGGGGGGGGGGGGGGGGGGGGGGGGGGGGGGGGGGGGGGGGGGGGGGGGGGGGGGGGTGGGGGGGGGGGGGGCCCCAAGAGGGAGGGGGGGTACAGAAGGAGGGAGGATAGGAGTAAAGAAAAAGGAAGGGATTTTTGACAGAGGCCCACAACATAATAACCCGGCTCACTGACAAACGGCATAATGCTAGGCAAGCAGGCAGGCGCGTAGACATACAGTCGACAGACAGACGACAATTAGCTGTGTATGCAAAAATGGCCCCATGTGTTAGAAGTCGGAGAGTGCGCGAGGACATCTGTGATAGGCAAGAACTCGTACAAGAATTCAGTGCGCTCAGGCCTATACTTTACTTACTGGCTGAAAGAAAAACGGGCTCACAACACTCTCTCTCTCTACTCTGTCCTCTGTCTGTCCTCTCTCTCTTCTCTGTGTCTCTGTCTCTCTCTCTCTCTGTCTCTCTGTCTCTCTCTCTCTCTTCTCTCTCCTCTCTCTCATTCTCTCTCTCTCTCTCTCTGAGTCTGTGAATATCGCTGGAACAATAGTTGTATAAGGTTTCTTTCTCCCTTAGTGACACAGCACATGAATGCTGGATTGCAGGCACCAATAAATGCTGAGTAGGGTAGCGTGGCGTGACCTGCATTCATTCATTCATTCATTTGTTCGTTCGTTCGTTCGTTCGTTCGTCCGTTCGTCCATTCATTCATTCATCCAATCAGTCAGTCAGTCGTTCATTCAGTCATTCATTCATTTATTCGTTCGTTCATTTATTCATTCATTCATTCATTCATCTATTCATTCATTCATTCATTCATTCTATCATTTGTGTTGTTTATATAGCTTTGCTGACTCCGAGAATGAAGGATGTTGTGTGTGTGGTGGTGTGTGTAGAGAGAGAGAGAGAGAGAGAGAAGAGAGAGAGAGGGAGAGAGAGAGTAGAGACAGAGACAGAGGACAGAGACAG
>CM054142.1:59279778-59282278 GCA_028751875.1 Rapana venosa
CTGCCTCCCCCCCACCAGCATCGGCGCCCCAGCCCCATCCCCCGACGCCCACCCATCAGCCCCCCCCCCCACGCTCCCCCGCGATACCCCCCCCACCCCCCCCCCGGCCCCCCCGACCCGACACCGCCCAGTCCCCCCCCCCCCTTCGCCCCTCCCCCCCCCCCCCCGCCCCCCCTCCATCCCCCCGCCATCCCCCCCTCCGGGCACCCGAGCCCCGGCACGGCTGACTACCAGCGCCCAACCCCTCCACCCACAGCCCCACAACCCACCCCCAATTGAAACCCCCCCACAAACCGCAACCACCACACCAGACAACACCCAGACAGCCCCCCCACCCCCCCCGCGCACCCAACACCCCCCCCCCCCGAGCCCCAAATCCACCACACCGCCGCCCCACCCCCTACCCTTGCCCCTCCCTTTCGCCGCCCCCACACCCCCCTCCACACCCTCTGCAACTCCTCCCCCCGGCCCCCCCGCACTCGGTCTGCCCCCTACCTCTACCCCCCCGGCCCACCGCCCCCCTGCGCCCAGCCCAACTTCCCCATCAGGAGCCCCAGACGGCCTCACCCCCGCGACTCAGTTTATTGTATACATGTCTGACAGTTCCCGCATTCTAGCGTATGTTGGGGGGATCCGTCATTTTTTATTCTTTACATCATTTTTGATTTTTTTTTATCTATTATATTTTTTGTTTTATAATTAAATTAAATTTTTTTTTCTTTTTTATTTTTTATTAAATTTTTTATAAGTTAGTTCCTTTTTTTCCTCTGATCTATCTTGTCCCTCACACGTCGTCTCGACTGCCCTCCTCTCTGTGTTAAATTTTCTTCCTGTGGACTAACATCAGAATTCTCCTTCTCTTTTCGTCTCCCTCATGAAACACTCTCCTCTAACCCCCCCCCCGCCTCCCCCACCCCCTCCCCTCCGTAGTAAACTCTAGCTGCAGTGCATTTTTTACTTTACTAACAGAAACAATGTGTGTGTGTGTGTGTGTGTGTTGTGTTTGTGTTTGTAGTGTGTGTGTGTATGTGTGTGGTGTGTGTGTGTGTGTGGATGGTGTGTGGTGTGTGTGTGTTTGTGTGTTTGAGTGTGGTGTGGCCAAAGGATTTAGCAACGTTCACTTAGGTTTTAGGCATTGCCTTTTATGATGAATGATGATGCTGATTGAAGTGATGATGATTTATTATTACATTAGTGTTTTTTTTTTTTTTCCATAAGGCACTCTTTACTGACGCCAATGTGCCATCATAAGCCAGCTTACTTATAATAGATAGATCTTTAAGAGCATTAACATTGTCTTTTTTACCGTAGTAAAAAGAACAACTTGTGGTGTGGTGAAACAGATTATCTAGTTTTTACCGTTGCATTTTTTTTTTCAAGTTTCTTTTGTAATCACGTGTGCAAGCCGATTACACACACAAGCCACACAACGCAAAAAAAAAAAAAAAAAACAAAAAAAAAAACGGCACGTCGCCAGCCACGCACGCACTACACACACACATACATACACACACTAACAACCACACACATACATACACACGGGAACACAACACAGACAAGCAAGACACACACATTCTGATCGCCCCAGACGCAAAAACACACACAGGCCCACAAAGATAACCCGAACGTTATATAAACCTCAAAGCACTCTGCTCGTGCATGCCCGCCCCCCCGTGCAACTTTTGGTCAGAGTCTTGAAAAGGACGAGTGTGTTAAGAGTGGTGAAACTTGTTAAACTAGTTTCCACGCCAAATTTGGTGCGCTTTTTCTCTCGTCACACACAACCCACCAACAACACACAACACACACACCACAACCGACGGAGGGAACGCGCGCGCGCGCGATCCGACACAGGTACAAGGCGAAGTGGGGAACGACCCAAAACCAGCAGACAGCTAAGAGAAGAAAAGCGAAAAATTGGCAATCGTGAGTGATCGAGAGGGGCGACACCAAGCAACATTGACTCTGTGCCTTGATAAGCAACTGAAAAGGGACGAAAAAGCCAACGACCCTTCCAACACTCTCAGCCACTCTCCCGAAAGTATATCAAAAATACTGCACGTATTGTGCGAGAGGCTTCAGTCTAACAGGAAATATAAACATAACAGAACCGAAAGCATACACAGTCAGAGGGAGCAGGTCAAAGGCAGAGGGGGTGACAAGAAGCAAACAAACCCAGACAAACAAACAGAAAAAACAAACGGAACGAACAAACACACAAAAAGTATATGGGAGGTAGGGGATAGCCTTGGTGGTCAGTGAATGTATTTTACGTGATCTGTTTGACCTCTTGGGTTTCTTTTCCCCACTTTTCTTTTCCCACGTTGAAGAGGAATTTTTCTTCTGGATTAAACATCAGGTGTCGACTCGAACCACCAAGAACTCCGGCCCCCCCCTCGCCCACCGGCAGCCCCCCCCACCACCCCCGCCCCCGCCGCCCCCCCCCCCCCCGAAAAGTCATTCGGATGAGACTATAAACCGAGGTCCCGTGTGCGAACGC
>CM054142.1:59287278-59299778 GCA_028751875.1 Rapana venosa
CTCTCTCTCTGTTCCTACCTTGCGGTGCTGTCTCTTTTTCTGTTTAGTTTGAGAATTAGAAAGAATGAATACATACATTCCTGTCGTTTTCTTCTTCTTTTCTCTGCAGTGTACTGTCATAACTTTGCGCGTCTACCTTACCCCTACTTTGTTTTTCCCACTATTTATTAATCAAACAATCCATGCACTATACTCCTCACCTCATACCGTAGTACGATTTCTTCTTCTTCGTCGTCGTCGAACGCTCAGACAGCAACTTATTGTTGTCTGTTACATGAGCGAAAATGCATCACGCTTGCCGTTAAGCGCCTGTCAAGTCAGGCCCTGCGCATTTAGCTCGCTACCTCATAAAACTACCTTGTTTGTATCTTAATTAATAGTTGTTTCGGAGTTACATCAAAGTTGAATGCGCCAGGCCTGACTTTGTCAAGGCGCTTAACCGGCAGTGCAACGCATTTTCGCTCATAAAAAATATGACAGATTAACAGTTGTTGGTATCTGAGCGTTTGACTGGGGAAAAAAAAAAGTAGTTTGGGAGTTGATGTGTTAGAGACCATATTTATTTCTAAAAGATTGAGCAAGATATTAAGGTTAGCGCTACGAAAATGCTTTTTTTTTTCTTTTTCTAAAAGATCTTGATAGATGGTACCCATTTATTACTTCCCTTGCCTACTTAGCGTCTATGTTTGAAAATATGGAGAGATACTTAAAAAAAAAAAAAAAAAAAAAAAGATGAAGTATACAGAACCCGAATTGAACTCTATAGTCTTGAACTCTAGCTTTCTTTCTTACAATCACAAACTCTCTACCACCACGCCGCTGGAACTGACTTGTCAGGCGCTTAACGGCAGCGCAAGCTCATAATTTTCGCTCATATGACAGACAACGATAATAAAATAGTTGATTTTGGACTTGAGCACAACAACGTAAGCTTCTTGCTGTTTGTTTTTTTTGTTGCTGCTATGCTGATTACGTTCGATCGTCGTGCTACGCTTGCTAACACGCTTATTAATGAATACACCGTATTCATAAAATAAATAGTTGCTGTCTGAGTGTTGGACGTAAGGAGAAGAACAAGAATGAAGAAGAACAGGATAGTACTGCGGTGTGGCCAGAGCACACCAGAGGGAAAACGCAAACGAGGACGACCCAAGAACACTTGGCGTCGGACTGTCGAAACAGAGCTGAAGACCTTCCAACATACCTAGGGAACCATTCGGAAGCTGGCCCAGACAGACAGGAGTGGAGAACATTTGTTGCGCCTACGTGCCAAAAAAGGCACAAAGCATTGGGTGATGATGATGATGATGTGGCCAAGCATTTTGAGCGGCTGGCTAAGCCCTGCAGCCCCTACCTGACTTGCTCTTGGAGCGTTGTTTTCAACAAGGTAAGGTGGTGGGGAATTAGTGGACCGCTACGAGGCACACTCTGGTTGTTGTGGAACACACTCTCGATATCTGTTGACTTTGTGTGTCATGGCACGCTTTTTTTTTGGTGGTTATTTTTTTTAAGGAGGAGGGAAGGAAATGGGAAAGGGTGTCTATGCAGAAAAAATAGCAAAAGTACGAGATGAAACATTATTCTTTAACGGCATTGCTACTACGCACACAGTCAAAATGGCCGCGAACATAACACAAGATTATTTTTAACGGCAGTGCTGTGCACACAGTGAATATTACTACGAAGATAACATTTATTTATTTATTTATTTATTTATTTATTTATTTATACCACTTTGAAGCTACGCAGATTTCTCTGCGTGAAATTCCAGCTGCTCTCCCCGGAAAGACATATCATTGCTAATGGCAGTGCTACGCACACAGTCAAAATGGCTACGAAAATGAAGCAAGGAGCAAACGCATTTTCGCTCACTTGACCGAACAATGATGGTAAGTTGGCTGTCCGAGCCTTCGACAACAACAACGACGACGAAGAAGAAGAAACAGATTATTCTGATTCAGAATCCATATACTGTTGTTGATGGTGTTGCTGTTTGGGGAAGAAAGCTTGTTGGAAAAAAAATGTTTCTCTTCAATTAAATTTTTTATTTGTTTCATTATTCGAACAAATAAACGGGGTTATTGCAATTTTCGTGATATGAAAATTAAAGTCAGGAAAAAAACAACTTCACTTATGTAGGCCACTTTGATTAATGTCAGAAAGAGCTTTGGCATGCTTGATTTAAACAGGTTTTATTGAATAAAACATATCTACGTTTTAATTGCTTTGAAAGCTTTTGAAAAAGGGGGTTTAAAAATTTTTATGCCAAAATCAAACCCTTTAACGGGAGGGTTTTTTTTAAAAAAAAAAAAAAAAAAATTCCACCTAAAAAAAAGAAAAAATAATTTTAAATAAAATTTTTTTGGTTTTTAAAGTTTTTGTTGGGGTTTTTTTTTTTTCCATTGAAATTTTTGGGGGGGGTTAAAAAAAAATTTCCCCATTCCAGAAAAAAAACAGGTTTTTAAAAAAAAGACAGAAAAAAACTTTCTCAAAAAAAATTTTTTTTGGGAAAAATTTTTTGAGTCTTGAAAAAATTTTTTCGCTTGGAAAAATTTTTTTGGGGGGGGGTTTGGTTTTGGAAAAAAATTTCTTTTTAGGATAAAATCTTGCAGTTTTAAAAGGGGGAAAAAAATTTTCATTTAGGATAAAATTTGGGTTTAGGTAACATCTTGCGTCTTGGTAAAAACGCAGTTTTTAAAAACCCCCTTTAGGATAACACCTTTTAAAAAGGGTTTTTTTCCCCTTTTTCCCATTTAGGAAAATTTGCAGTTTAAAAATCTTGGTCTCTTGCTTTTTAAGGAAAAAAATTTTCTTTGGAAAAACTCTTCGCAGTCTTAGGTAAATCTTGCGTTTTCCCTTGCAGTTTAGGTAAAATCTTGCAGTCAAAGGAAAAAATCTTGCTGTCTTCCTTGCAGTTTGGAAAATCTTAGTCCTAGGATACAATCTGGCTTTCTTCCATTAGAGTTCTTTTGGGGGGCCTGAAAACCTTTACGTACGGAGCTGCAATTTGACCTCTGCGTCACGGTTTTAAGCATTCCGGGGGAAAGGGAAAAAGGGAAAGGGAGGGGAGGAAAGGAGGGGAAAAGTGGTGTTGGGGGTTTGTGAGTGCCAGTGTGATAATAACTTGGATACTAGAATACACGTCCCCAGGTGGGTGAGGGGGGGAGAGAAGAGGGAGAGAGTGAAAGGGGGGAGAGAGAGAGAGAAGAGAGGATGGGGGAGAGGAGAGAGAGAGAGAGGGGGGGGAGGGGGGGGGGGAGAGGAGAGAGAGAAGGGGAGAGAGGGGGGGAGAGGGGGGAGGGAGAAGGGGAGGGGGGGGGGGAGAGAGGAGGGGAGAGGAGAGAGAGAGGAGAGAGAGAGAGAGAGTTGGGAGAAGAGAGAAGGGGAGAGAGGGGGAAGAAGGGAAAATTATTACACATAACCCAAAAGGGGGAAGTTTGGCAAAAATTTTTTTAATAAAAATAGTCAGTTCTTTCTCTTCCCTTGGACGACTGAATAACGGGCTCGCTTCCCTTTTTGGTTTTTTTGCCTTACGTTTCCTCCATAATTGCACATTTTTTTTTTTAAATTTTTAAAAAACATGGATTTCCTGGCTTACAACCCCAAAAAATAATTTTTTTTCCCTCTCCCCCCCCCCCCCCCCCCCCCCCCCCCCCCCCCCCCCCCCCCCCCCCCTTTAATAGATTTAGTCCAAAAAGTTTTTTTCCCTTTAGGCACTCAAGCAGTTAAAAAAAAAACAAAACCCCACGATTTGAATTGATCAATCTCTCACTTAAAAAAAAGAAGAATTTTGAAAAAAAACCAAAAAGAAATTGGGGGAGCGAAGAAGGACAAAAAGGAGAGAGAGGAGAGGAGAGAGGGGAGAGAGGAGAGAGAGGAAGGGGGAGAGAGGAGGAGAGAGAAGAGAAGAGAGGGAGAGAGAGAGGAGGAAAGAAAGAAGGAAAGTGTGGGGTGGGGTGGGGGGGGGGGGGGGGGGGAGGGGAGGTCACGTGTGAGGGACACCATTAGCCTTGCTCTGGCTGGCCGCGAAATAGACAGATCGACTTAAGACAAGCAAGACCGGCAACCCAAGCGTAGGACGAGTTATGAGAGTCGATATGGCTTTTGTGCACACTACGTGCAGGCCGCCTGCGTCCCCACACAGACACTAGAGAGAGAGAGAGAGAGTGAGAGAGAGAGATGAGAGAGAGAGAGAGAGAGAGAGAGAGAGAGAGAGAGAGAGAGCGGTAGAGCGAGAGCGAGAGAGAGAGGAGAGAGCGGGAAGCGAGACAGAGAGAGAGAGAAGACGCTGATAGAAGAGATAGAGATGGGGGTATTGGGGGGGGTGGGGGGGGAGTTATTGACGCCATTTGACGTAGCCTAGCTACTAGCTCAGACAGCTGTGAGTAAGGTAGTAAGACTGCAATCAGAGGTGTGGCATGTAAATGTTATAGGGGAAAGTATTCAACACAACAGGAACTCTTCTGTACCCTATCATTCGTGCTTTCGTGCGCTGTGTGCCGTATCTCTCCCTCCGCCGTGCCTTGACATAACTAAAACAGTGGCTTTTTTTTGCAGGTACACGACTACGTTAAGCCATTTTTTTTGTTTTGTTTTGTTATTTCGATTTGTAGAGGTAGTTTTTGTGGTTTTTTGTTGTTGTTGTTTTTGTGGGGTGGGGGGGGGGGGTGGTGTTAATCGTGTATGGCGTGGCGAAAAAAGTGTAGGAGGCTGGATTTAAAAAACCACACGACGTAAAGCGGTCGAATTTCGGGCGAGAATTTTTGTTTTAAGGGTTTTGTTTAGGTGTTTTTTTTTAACAACTATAATAGAAGTATCATGCCATTTTGGGTTAATTTTGTGGATAGCTCGGTGTGCCATATTGATGGGGTTCATTTTGGTTGATAGCTCGTGGTGGCCATATTTGGTGTTAAAAATTTTCAATGATGTGTTAAAACTGAAGCGCCTAAGGTTTATGTCTTCTGTACTTTATCTTTTTTTTTTGTGGCTAATAATTTTCTGAAGGGGTAGTATAAGCGGTTAATATGCGTATATCTTAAAAAGCGCATTCTATAAATACCATTTAGCGAATAACAGTCAAGGTTTATTTCGTGCACTTGGTAGGCCTGTATTTCTGTGAACGCGCGATACGGATCTATATATGAAACGTAATAGTATTGATTTTGTGTAGGAATATGACGGTTACATGACTTTGATTTTAGTCCGACGATCACTTCCCAAAGCGTGAGTTCTTAACTTCAGCGCGTATAGCACTTAACAAAGGATTTGTAAATAGTGTAACTTTCAGCGGAGCCCATCACCTTTTCCAAATCGCACAAAATGCATGCTAGGTATATTATCGTTGTCATCCACACTATGGGGCCTTATCAATATAATAAACAGCTAGTTTTTTTAATCGTGGCGCGAGATCTTTTTTTGTGTGCATAGACTCACTGCCGTGAATCCTCGGTTGCGAGCGTAATTATTTTTAATCTGAAGAGTAGTGTTTATAGAACGTTTTACTGATAAGGCCGGTGTAATCGCTAATCAGATACTTGTTCAGATAGTATTTTTGTGGGTATTGTGTTTTTGTTTTTTTGCATTTTGTTTGTTTCCTGTTTTGTTTTGTGTGTTTTTAGTTCGTAGCGCTCCGCTGCTTCTTTCCAGATGTGATTTGTACCTGTATGTAAGGCCAGGGACCGGATAGAGAAGAGAGAGAAGAGAAGAGAAGAGTGAGAGAGGAGAGAGGAGAAGAGAGAGAGAGAGAGAGAAGAGAGAGCGAGAGTGCTGAGAGAGAGAGAGAGCGAGAGAGAGAGCTCAGTGGTCAGAGCTCGTCGCTTCCCCCAGCCAGGTAAGCAGCATCGAGCGTGGGTCACCGACCACTTGCGCGAGGGTGACCGTTTTCGCGCCTTTGGCTTCGCGGTTAGCGCGCGAGTTTCCCGAGCCAGTTCGCACCCAGTAGCTGTAAACGGGTATCCTACCCTCCCCGTTAGGGGTCAGGAAGGTAAAGCAGCGAGGGATAGAGGAGATGGGCGCCGTGCACTTCATTATGCTGGCCCTAGAGAAGTGAGGTCTCTGATGCCGTCGCTCGCTCTACGACACCCAGGTTATGGGACACCTACCCACCTTTTGTATCACCCAGTACAGTTGAGGTAAGTAGAAGGCGAACGAATTTTGTGTGGCAGTTTAGGTGAGATTTTTCAGCTGCCAACTAACAAGTCTCGTGTGTTGTCTGATGGTGGAGTATATCACTTGTGAGCCTGTTTGGCTTTATGTTCAGCTCCAAATGATTTGTTTTGTGTACACTGTGTTATCTTCTGAATAAACATTTCGTTTAAACCAAGGGTAGGATGTGGAAGGAGGAGGGTAGGTGAGGAAGAAGAAGTGGACAACGTACAGTATCCGTAACTACGCCAGTTCAGTTCTGCTTTCGTTTCTGTTGTGTTTGTTTAGAGAGGGTTTGTTTGTTTTTGGGTATTAGTTTGTTGAGTTTGATTGTTTTGTTGTGTTTTCTTCGGAATGGAGAATTGAGGAACGAGGAAATGGACAAACAAGCGTGGAGGAATGCAAGAGAGATAGATAGAAGAGAAGATAGAGCACAGACAGACAGATAGGTAGATTTAGGAGATAGAGGAGAGATA
Organism: Rapana venosa; assembly: GCA_028751875.1. Taxonomy (NCBI): domain Eukaryota; kingdom Metazoa; phylum Mollusca; class Gastropoda; order Neogastropoda; family Muricidae; genus Rapana; species Rapana venosa. The sequence continues at coordinate 59,293,899 of CM054142.1, forward strand.
CTTAATAGAGATAGAGAGACGATAGATACAGAGACAGCACAGCCAACAGAGATCATGCACACGCGTGCCATGATTTTTTAAATTGTCCATGATAGCATTACAACCCGTTTGTAAAGAGAGACAGGCCGCAGGCAGGCAGGCAGGCAGGTCAGGCAGACGAGACAGACAGACAGACAGACAGAGCAGACAGGCGGCAGACAAGAGCGGACCAACATTCCACACAGAGCGCGGTAAAATTGCCAGACTCTAAGGCAGAGAGACCAGAGATCAAAACCGGATAAGCCCCCCCCCCCCGCGATCCCCCTCCCCCCCCCACTCTCCTCCGCGCATTTTCTCCCAATCTCATAACGCCACTCTCTGTCTCTGTCTCTCTCTCTCTCTCTTCTCCTCTTCACGAGCTCATACACACACGCACACACACCAGACACTCACACGACACCAAACCACTCACACATATACACGCAAACACACTCCGCTAGCACTCGAGCTCTCACACACACACACACATTCTCTCTCTCTCATCGCACGATCTCGGTCTCTCACACACACACCAACACAACACAACTCTCTCTCCACCACACACACTCCCGCCCCTCCCCCGCGCCCCCACACACTAGCTCGCGGCAGCTCTCCACACACACGACACACACACACACACTCTCTCGACGAGCACTCTCGCGTCTCTACATCTCCTACACAGCGACACACACACACTCTAGCTCTCTCTACGACGGTCTCTCTCTCTCTCTCCACACACACATATCACAAACACACACTTACACACACTCACTTACACACACACACACACACTCCACACACCCACAGCACCACACAACACACACACACACACACACACACACACACATCCACACACACACACACTCACACACTCCTCTCTTCTACACACAGCCGCGCGCACACAGACGATACATACACACGACACACTCTCTCTCTCTCCACACACACACACACAAACACACACACACTACACACACACACTCTCTCTCTCTCTCACACAGCACACAAACGACACACACACACACACAAACACACACACCACACACACACACACACACACACACACACACACACACAACACACACACACATGACACACACAAAGAGACTTTCTTCAGGAATCCAAGGGGCGCCAGGCAGACAGGATGTGTGTGTTTTGTATACCAATCTACTTTTTTATTATTTTTATTTCTTATTTTTCTTTCAACAGACGTAAGGCTTTTATCCATCTCCACCCAAACTACCACCACCACGATTACCACCACCTACCCCCTTCCCCCACCATCTATCTACCCTTCAAACACCTCACCCCCCCCTATACCTCCTCCTCCTTCTCCTTCTCATCCTCGTCACCTTTTTCTAACCACCGCTCTTTCTCTCTGTGTCCTGTCTCTACTCTGTCTCTTCTCTCTTTCTTCTTCTCTCTCTCTCTCTCGTCTCTCCTCTCCTCTCTTTCTTCTCTCTCTCTCTCTCTCTCGTTCTCTCTTTCTTCTCTTCTCTCTCTCTCTCTCAATCTCTCCTCTTCTCCTCCTCCATTCTCTCTCATCTTCTCTCTCCTCCTTCATTCACTCACTCTCTTTCTCCTCTCTCTCTCCTCTTGTCTCTCTCTCTCTTTCTTCTCCTCTCACTCTCTTCTCTCTCTCTCTCTCTCTCTCTATATAATATACATATATATCCTTCTCTCCGTCTCTCTCTCTCTCTCTCTCTCTCTCTCTCTCTCTCTCTCTCTCTCTCTCTCCTCTCTGTCTCTGTCTTCCACCCTCTTATTTTTTTCTTGATAAACCTCCTTCCTTTCTTTCGACCTTCACATTATATATTTATTCACTCATCATCACATCTCTATCTGTCTGTCTATCTGTGCCTGTCTGTCTGTGTGTCTGTCTGTCCGTCTCTCTCTCTGTGGGACGCGATAGCCTGGTGGTTAGAGAGTGATGCATTCATGATCTGCTGACCCGGGTTCGAATCTCGTTCAAGAGGATTTTTCCTCTGGAGTTAACATCAGTGCCGACTCCACTTCCCCAAAATCCTTCGATAACTAAACGAGTTCCCCGTGCGATGCACGCAAACATCTTGCCTCACACGTAAAACCCGTTCCGCTTTCCGAGGAGTAGGCCTGTTGCCGTTGGGAACGGTGACAAATGTCAGAACTGCTTACACGCGGGCGTACTTGGATGTAAAAAAAAAGCAAATGAATCTAGTCCATTATCCTCGAATAAAAGATTAACAATAGATAAATAAAATTGAAATAAATCACATAATAACTAAATAAATAAATACTCTCTCCCCTCCCTCCCCCCTTTTCTCACCTGACTGCCTGCTGTCGTCTGTGTCTGTCTCCTGTCTCTGTCTGTCTGTCCTCTCTCTCTCTCTCTCCCACCACACACCACACACACCACCCCCACCCACCCCACCCTAACCCCACCCACCCACCTCCACCCCCCCACCACACCCATCCCCCACCCCCCACCACACCCATCCCCACCCCCCCACCCCTCCCACACTCACCCCACCCACCCACACACACCCCACCCCAACACCCCAACCACACCCCACACCCATCCACCCCCCCCCCCTACCTCCCCACCTCCTCCCACCCCTACCCCCACCCCCACTTCTAACCCTCCAACCCCCCCCCCACCCCACTCCACCCCCCCCCCCACCCCCCCCCCCCCCCCCCCCACCACCCACCCACCACACCTAAAAGACACTGCGGCATGCAGACAAGGCAATTTTATGATTATTGTTTTAAAATGTATTTATTCTTTTATATCAAGGATAATGGAATAAGCACTCATGTGCTTTTTTTTCTTTTCTTAAACATCCAGTCCCCGTGTGTATGCGGTTTTGTCAATTTTGTCATCTGTTCCCACCGGCACACAATGGCCTACTCTTCCGAAAAGCGGAACAGGATTGAACGTGTGCGCAAGATGTTCTGCATGCGTTCGAACACGGGGCCTCGGTTTATAGTCTCCTCCTCCGAAGGCAAGGCAAAGCAATGAAGGTAGGCCTACAGGACAACAAAGCCAGAAGGCAAGCAAGCCAGCCAGCCAGCCAGCCAGCCAGCCAGCCAGCAAGCCATCCAGCAAGCCAGCCAGCAAGCCAGCCAGCCAGCCAGCAAGCCATTCAGCAAGCCAGCAAGCCATTCAGCAAGCCAGCCAGCAAGCCATTCAGCAAGCCATTCAGCAAGCCAGCCAGCCAGCGAACAAGCCAGCCAGCAAGCCATTCAGCAAGCCAGCCAGCCAGCAAACAAACCAGCCAGCAAGCCATTCAGCAAGCCAGCAAACAAGCCAGCCAGCAAGCCAGTAAGCCAGCCAGCAAGCCAGTCAACCAGCCAACCAGCCAGCCAACCAGCCAGCCAACCAGCAAGCTAGCTAGAAGCTAGAAGCCAGCAAGCAGAAGAAATACTAATGTATGTGTATATGATCTGGCAGCAGTTAAATTGTGCTTCCCGGGAACCGAACCGTAACCTCTTCCACCCCCCCCCCCCCCCCCCCCCCCCCATTCCTCAACTGCGTTGGGCGCCCTGAGGCTTTCCTACCTGTCGTCTGCTTGGCTGGCGGGAGGGTGCAAGGGGGAGGGGGTGGGGGTGGGGGAGGGGGGGAGGTGAGGAGGGAGGGTGGTGCTTTTCAGGCAGTGAATAAAGAAGAAACACAGAGGAGAGAGAAGAGAGAGAGAGAGAGAGAGAGAGAGAGGAGAGAGAGAAGAGAGAGAGAGAGAGAGAGAGACGGATGGAAGGTTGAAGGAGAGAAAGAGAGAGTAAACTTTTTAACACCCCCCCCCCCCCCCCCCCCATCTCATTCGGGGTACACAGGAGAGAGAGAGAGGAGAGAGAGAAAGAGGGAGAGAGAGAGAGAGAGAGAAGAGAGAGAGAGAGAGAGAGAGAGAGAGAGAGAGAGATTGAGAGTGAGAGAGAGAGAGAGAGAGAGAATTGAGAGAGAGAGAGAGAGAGAGAAAAGCAGACAGAGACCGACAGACACACAGACACACAGACACACAGACGGACAGAGAGAGGGAATGAGGAGGAGGGGGAAAAAGCCAGAAAGAAGGGGACTGGGGTTGGAGGGAAAGGAGGGAGGGAGAAGAGAGAGGAGGGGGGGGGGGGGGGGGGGGGGGGGGGGGGGAGGGGAGGGGATGGAGAAAGAAAGAAACAAAAAGAAGAGAGAGAGAGAGAGAGAGAGAGAGAGAGAGAGAGAGAGAAGAGAGACAGACAGACAGAGAGAGACAGAGAGAGAGAGACAGAGAGAGAGAGAGAGGAGGGGGGGGGACGTAATTTACTTCACAAACCGTTTTTCAGTGAAAGGACAGAGACAAGACGACAGACAGAGAGACGAAAAATATGAAGGAGAAAGAAAGGATGAGAGAGAGAGAGAGAGAATGAAGAGAGAGAGAGAGATTAACAACAGGGACAAACATAGACAAACACCGGGGTGGGAAAAAAAACAAACCCTACCACCCGACACAGAGAAACAAAGAGAGAAGACAAAAAAAAACAACACAAAAAATAACGAGAATTAGTGCACTTAAGATTTTAAAAAACAAAATCTACAATTACACACTACTACCACTTAGTAACTAGGCGTACGCTCTCTTTCTGTCTCTCTCTCTGTCTCTGTCTCTGTCTCTCTCTCTCCTCTTTCTCTCTCTCTCTCTGTCTGTCTCTATCTCTATCTCTGTCTCTCCCTCCTCTCTCTTTCTCTTTCACTCTCCCCCTCCTTCCCCCTTCCCTCCCCCTTTTCCTCTCCGTACCTCCTTCTGTCTGTCTCTGTCTCTCCCTTTCTCTCCGCTCCCTCGTTCCCCCTCCCTCTCTCCCCTCCCTCCTCCCTCCCCACTCTCTCCCCACTCTCTCCTCACTCTCTCCCACCCTCTTTTCTCTCTCTCTCTTCCCTTCCCCCCCCCCCCCCTCCTCTCTCTTCTCTCCCCCCTCCCTCTTCCTCCTCCCTCTCCCTCTTCCTCCTCCCTCCCCCTCCCTCCCACCCTCCTCTCTCCCCCCCCCCCCTCTCTTCCTCCCTCCCTCCCTTCCCTCCCCTTCTCTCCCCCATCCCCCACCCTGTCTCCCAGAACAGTATGTATCAAGAGGATAATGAGCACTCAAACTCATTACCCCAATCAAAGCGGTCACGCCTGGGCGCGCGCTCGCTGGGGAGACAGACTAGACAGACATAGTGGGTATCTCATCACTGCCTAGCTTCGTTACAGTCAACCCCCCCCCCCCCCCCCCACCCACCCACCCACCCCCCCACCCCACACACACCCACTTACCTACCCTCTCTCTCCCTCCCACACACACACACACACACACACACACACGTACGCACGCACGGAGATATACACACACCACGCCCGCGCGCGCGCACACTACATAACACAACACATAATTATTCACACACACACACACTACACACTACACACATAGAACACACACACAGTCTCACTCTCACACACACACACATACACACACTACAATACACAACACATATTCACACCACACACACACACACTACACACATATTCACACACACACAGTGTCTCTCTCTCTCATACACACATACACACAACCCCACCCCGACGCACCACCACACCCCGACACACATCACAACAGCCCCCCCCCCCTCCCCTACCTACCCCAGTCTCTCTCACACACAACCCCCCCCCCCCCTCCCCCGCCCCCACCCCGACACACCACAACCCTCCCCCCCTCCCCCCCCCCCCCCCCCACACACACACACACACACTCCTGACGTAACGCAGACAGATGCACCACACCCCAAGCCTGTGTGTGTCTTCTCTCTCTTTGCTTTGCACAACAAGTTTCGGCACTAATGCTTCCAGCAGATGATGATTGTAGAAGTAAGTAGTAGTAGTC
>CM054142.1:59312278-59322278 GCA_028751875.1 Rapana venosa
CACACACACACACACACACACACACACAACACACACACACACTAACACACACACACACACACACTAACACACACCCCACACACACACACCATCACCCAGTATTAAAATTAATGCCTCAAGGACTCGTAATATAATTATTTAACTGAAAGCGATTCAAAGGCAAACCAAATAAATAATATTATTATTCTCCAACACCTGGCCCAAACCCATCCCCTACAACTCTCTGACGAAAGATGGATCTATAGATGTGTTTACTTACTTTAGGAAAAGTGTTGAAACAGTCGGTCGGTTCACACAAGACTTTCAAGTATGCAAGCCCCCACCCACCCCCCACCCCCACCCCCAACCCCCTACATTTTCCCTATGATTACGAAGATCACTTGCATAATTTAAACAACTTCTATCTTTAAAAAAAAAATCCCTGAAGTCGGAATGCGGCTACCTGAATTGTGCGTCACTAAAAAGCAGATCGCCCACGCAACACTCTCACCATTGATAAAACTTTGTATGATTATTTAGTCGGGAGGAACGAAACAAAAAAAAAATGAAAAAAATAATTACAAGAGCACAAGACAGTAATAAAATTGATAGCGTAGCGATAGAGGAGAACATCAAGCCGTAGCTTTATTAATGAATTATTTTTTTTATATATTAAAGTCCTACCCTTGAGACAAACCAGTAACACTTTATTATTATTATTTTTTAATTCTTTTATTTCGAGGATAGTGGAAGGAGCACTCATGTGCTTTTTCTTCATCCAGTCCCCGTGTGTAAGCAGTTTTGTCAATTTTGTCATAATTCTGTTCCCACCGGCACACAATGGCCTACTCTTCCGAAAAGCGGAACGGGTTTTAACGTGTGTGCGAAAGATGTTCTGCGTGCGTTCACACACGGGGCCTCGGTTTATAGTCTCATCCGAAGGACTTTTGGGTAGAGTGGAGTCTACACTGATGTTAAATCCGGAGGAAAAGTCCTCTTGAACACTTTGTGCGAACAATGAAGCACCACAAGCTTATTCACAAAGTGAAATTATATCACCAAAGCTTTTTTTTTCTCCTACACATTGTATCATTAAGTTAAACAGATAAATTACAATAAGAATGACTCTATACTAAGTTAGAAGCACCACAAGCTTATTCACAAAGTTAAATTATATCACCAAAGCTTTTTTTTTTCTCCTACACATTGTATCATTAAGTTAAACAGATAAATGACAGTAAAAATGACTGTATACTAAGTTATTGGAAAACAAAAGAAATTGAAAGTCAAGGTATACATATTTTTCTTTTCCTTGTTCCCACCCTCTCCTTAAAATAATTATATATAATGGAAAAGGGTCGGAACTCTTGTTAAAAGCAAACACGTTTGCACAAAAACAACAACTGTTTAATACAAACACCTTTTCCACACAAACAACAAAACAACAAAATAAGAACAAAACAAAAACAAAAATAAAAATACCAAGCTATATAACAAACCTTGAATGACGTCGAGAAAGAAATAAATGAATGTACGTTTGTCCTTAGACAGAAAATGCCAAGCCCACGATTTAACCCCCCAAAAAATCATTTCCAAAATTCATCGCAGCCATGTTTTGAAATCACGAGGAAGCAATCTTAACCCCCCCACCCCCCTTTCTCTCTCTCTCTCTCACTCTTTCTCTCTCTGTGTCAGGATATAAAATCTCAAAGTCACTCTCTCTCTCTCTCTCAGCCAGGCTAGGCCAGGCCAGGCCAGGCCAGGCCACTCAGCCCTGGTTGGGAATTTGCATGAGTTTACTGAGGTGACTTTCCTCAGGCACAAATTTTGATGGGAGACAAAGATTGTCTCGCTTGATTGACTTCCTTTTTCATTTCCCCCAATGTCCCCCCCACCCCACCCCCACCCCTCAACTCCCCCATACTGGTGGTGAAAGGCAAAGAGTGGATTGGAACCCCCCCCCCTCCCTCTCCCCCACCACCCCCCCCCCATCCCTCGTTTTTGTTTTTTGTTTTTTTTCACCATAGGGTCCTAGGGCCTCTCTTGAGTCAAGTCATTGCCTCCCCTGTTTAGCATAATTGCACCGAGCCTTCAGGTTTGGCCCCTCCAACTTCTCCAACTCACGTGTTGGTGTCAAAAGAGTTAACGTGTTAAAAATAAAAAAAATCATATCCTGGGGTGGGTGGGGGGGGGGGGGGGGGGGGGGTGGTACAGAGAGAGAGTGTGGTGTGTGTGTGTGAGTGTGTTTTGGGTATGTGTGTCAGAGAGGGAGGGAGGGAGAGAGAGAGAGAGAGAGAGAGAGAGAAGAGATTGTGTGAGTGTGTGTATGCATATTTGTGTCAGAGAGAGACAGACACACACACACAGACAGAGAACCACAGAGAGAGAGAGAGAGAGAGGAGAGGAGAGAGACAGGACAGACAGACAGACAGACAGACAGACAGACAGACAAGCAGGCAGACAGACAGACAGACAGACAGGCAAACAGTGTGTACCGTATTTTTGATGGCTTAGATAAAAGTTCTGTTTTTCAAACAGGAGACTTTGAACTTGTGGTGTCATTCAGTGTAAGGTGCATGCATAGTGCTCTTCTTCATTGTATTTTTTACCTGACGTTTTCTTGGTTGGATTATCACCCCCAATTTTTTTTTTCTCATGTTATAAAAACAAATGTTGAAGGAGGCGAGAATGTATATAATAATAGACCCTGAAGGCATGTTGGTATTAATGTGTGTGTTGGGGGGGGGGGGGGGGGGGGGGAAGGAGGTCCTCTCTCTTGTCTTTTTCTTTGTCTGTGGGTCTGTCACGCGTTTGCGCGCGCGCGCACACCCACACGCAGACACGCACTCGCACACACACAGGGAGACAGACAGAGAGAGAGAGAGAGAGAGAGAGAGAGAGAGAGAGAGAGAGAGAGAGACAGACAGGACAGACAGACAGACAGACAGATCAGACAGACAGACAGAGAGAGATGACTTTGTGACACAGAGATAGGAAATAAAAAACAATATTATAAACTGAATTTGTCTTTGTGTGTGTGTGTGGGGGGGGGGGGGGGGGGGGGATGGGGGGGATGGGGTGGCGTGCGTGTGTGTTTGTTCGTGTATGTGTGGCGTGTGTGTTTGTTCGTGTATGTGTGTGTGTATGGGGGGGATGCATGTGTGTGCTGGTGGGGGGAAGGGGGGGGGGGGGGGGGGGACCTGTGGAATGTTGCAAACTGATAACAATATCCAGAGCGTATTCTGATATTCACATTTTTTTCTTATGATTGTTATTATAGAATAATATCAGTGGTTTTCTTTTTGTTTTTATATAGATATATTGTTTGTATTCTTTAATGATAAATAATACAGTCGTTGTTAGTACTTCGTCAAGATTATTTCACGCTGGAGTATTTATTTTCAATCTTTTAAAAAAAACCTATTTTGAAAATAATGTTCCCAGAACTACTGTAATATTTTCCGTTAAGCTTGAGTATTTGGATGCTGCTGCTGCTGCTGATTATTATTATAATGATAATGTTGATGGTGATGATGATGATGTGTATGATAATGATAACGTGGAGGATGATAGTGCTAATGTGATGTTGATGATAATGATAATGCTGATGTTGATGATCAATGATGATGATGATGGTAATGATGATGATGATGATATCGATGATAATGATAATAACGACGATAATGATGATGATGATGATGATGATGATAGTAACGACGATAATGATAATGGTGCGATAATGATGATGATGATAACGACGATAATGATAATGATGATGATGATGATGATAATAATAATGATACTACTGCTGATAATGATGCTGACGATAATAATGATAATGACAAAAATACTACTACTACTACTACTACTACTACTACTACTACTACTACTACTACTAATAATAATGATAATAATAATAATGATGGTAATACTACTACTACTACTACTACTACTACTACTACTACTACTACTACTATGATGATGCTGACGATAACAATAATCATAACAACGACGATAATGATGACAATGATCATAATAATGACAATCATGATAATGACAATGATGACAATGATAACCATAATAATCACGATAACGATAATGACGGATACCGCTGTGTGTGCTCTCGCTCGCAGGCTCCAGCGCCTCCACCATGTGTCGGCCCCACTTCCACTCGCCGCTGCACTCGTGGATCGCCGCAGAGTCGGCGGCGGGCAAGGCCATGGTCCCTCACGCCCACTCGGGCTGGATGCCCTCCGTGGCCTCGCACTTCTCCAACCGCTCGCTCAGCCACCCCTCGCCCACCGCCACCCTGCCCGACCACCCGGCCACCTCCCTGGCCGCCTCTTCCGGGTGGATGGCCGCCTCCTCCTCCGCCTCCGCCATCTCCTCCTCCTTCGGCGGCAGCAAGTCGCCCAGCCACCCGTCCCCCACAGCGGCCCTCTCGCTCCACCCGTCCGCCTCCCACGTCCCCACCTCCTCCTCCACCACCTCCTCCTCCTCCGCCTCCTCCTCCTCCTTCCTCTTCCCGCCCACGCCCCCGAAAGACGGCACCCCGGAGAACGTCTCGGGAGCGGCCGGAGCCTCCGTCAACAACAACAACAACAACAACGGCGGGACGGGGTCTGGTGGGGTGGGCACAGGGGACTACGCCGCTCCTCCTTCGGGTGGGGACATCAAGCCCGTGACCAAGTCGGAGATGAGCCACACAGGGTCGGCAGGGTCCGCGGTAGCGCTTGGCGGCGGCCACGGAGGCGGGGTCAGCTGTGGCGGGTTGGCTGAAGGCGGCGGCGGCGGGGGGCATTGGGGCGGAGCCGTCCATAAACTATACCTTCAACCTGACGCAGGTGAGGGTCAACCAGCTGAACGCGGCCGAGCCTCCCTTCTCGCACAGCGCCCACCACCCGGTGCCCACCTACCCCGCTCACTACATGGGCGGCGACTACGGCGGGGCCGCCTCGCTGGGGCTCCACGCGGCGGCCACGTCCTCCGTGTTGAAGTCTGCGGGCAGTTCCGGAAACAGGCCTCGCAGCAAGGCTCGCTCCAGTACAGGTGAGTTTGGGTTGTTCGTTTGTTTAGGGGTGCTTTTGGTTGGGGTGGTATTGGTTTGGTTTTGCTTTAGTTTGGTAGGTTACTTACTGGGATAGCTCAGTGGTCAGAGCACTCTGGCTTTCCCCCCAAGCTTAAGGTTAAGCAGCATCGAGCGTGGTTTCCATGTGGATGGGTGACCGACCGTTTGCACGCGCCTTGGTTTCAGTGCAGTCCCCCCCAGTTCACCTAACTGTAAAATGGGTACCTGCCCTCTTTAGGGTCAGGGAAGGTAAAGCAGCGATGGAGAGGAGGAGATGGGCGTTGTCCTCAGTATGCTGGCTCCCTGGAGAAGTTGAGGTCTCTGATGCCTCGCTCCTCAACGACTGCTTAGGTTATGGGATACACCTTTACCATAATTGGGTGGTGGGTGGGGTTTTGTCTGTGTGTTGTTGTTGTTTTTTCTTTGAGGGGGGTGGGGGGGGGGGGAGGTGTTGGAGGATGTTGTTTTGGATGGTTTTATTTTATTTTATTTTTGTTACTAGCTTGGGCGTCATCTAAAAAGCAAGAGCTTGAACGCTCATAATTATACTAGACCACGGGTGGTGGTCTGAGTGCTAGTAGTTGGAAGGAGACGATAAATTCAAGCCCTTTTTTTGTTTGCAACATGCATTCAGTGTGTGTATTCAGTGTCTGTGTGCCTCTGTCTTTCTGTCTCTCTCTCTTTCTCTTCTCTCTCTCTCTCTCTCTCTCTCTCTCTCTCTCTCTCTCTCTCTCTCTCTCTCTCTCTCTCTCTCTCTCTCTCTCTCTCTCTCTCTCTCTCCTCTCCTCTCTCTCTCTCTCTCTCCCTCTCTCTCTCTTCTCCCACCCACTCTCTCTCTCTCCCCCTTTGCCCCCCCCCCCCCCCCCCCCCAAACACTTCTCTCCCTCCCTCTCTCTCTCTCTCTCCTCTGCCTGCATACCTGTCTGCCTGCATGCATACTTCAATTCACGCGCAGGCACGCGTGCCTTGCAACCCGTTTGTATGTAAAAAAAATCTGCTTGGCTTTCTGACATACATATGTACATACATATATTACGGTACAATCGTACTCTCCTTCTTGATCTCAAACAAACGGCATGGCATGGCATGGCGATGGCAGCAAAGAGCAGAGGTGTAAAGATTTGCCATCAGGCTCAAGATTTGCCATCAGACTCAAAGATTTACCATCAGACTCAGAGATATACCATCAGGCTCAAAGATTTGTCATCAGGCTCTAAGATTTGCCATCAGGCTCAAAGATTTGCCATCAGACTCAAAGATATGCCATCAGGCTCACAGATTTGCCATCAGACTCACAGATTTGCCATTTTTACTGATCAGGCTCAAAGATTGCTCAAAGATTATCAACAGGCTCAAAAATTGCCATCAGGCTCGAAGATATGCCATCAGGCTCAAAGAGTTGCCATCAGGCTCGAAGATTTGCCATCAGGCTCAAAGATATACCATCAGACTCAAAGATTTACCATCAGACTCAAAGATATACCGTCAGACTCAAAGATTTACCATCAGACTCAAAGATATACCATCAGACTCAAAGATATACCATCAGACTCAAAGATATACCATCAGGCTCAAAGATTTACAATCAGACTCAAAGATTTACCATCAGACTCAAAGATTTACCATCAGACTCAAAGATATACAATCAGACTCAAAGATTTACCATCAGACTCAAAGATTTACCATCAGACTCAAAGATTTACCATCAGACTCAAAGATATACCGTCAGACTCAAAGATTTACCATCAGACTCAAAGATATACCATCAGACTCAAAGATATACCATCAGGCTCAAAGATTTGCCATTTTTACTGATCAGCCTCAAAGATTGCTCAAAGATTATCATCAGGCTCAAAAATTGCCATCAGGCTCGAAGATTTGCCATCAGGCTCAAAAATTGCCATCAGGCTCAAAAATATACCATCAGGCTCAAAAGATTGCCATCAGTTTGCCAGGCAGTCGGTCAGCTTGTATCCATGGCCTCTTTTGTTGTCTGTCATCTTCGCCCCAGTGCCATTCATTCTCCACTCCAGGCTCGTTTCGTTTCGGGCACACACACTCCCGGGCGGCGCTAAAGCGGATTTTTGGCGTGAAAGATTGGAATTGCTTCTTGCAAGGAGGGGAGGAGGGAAGGGAGAGGGTGGGGATGGACGGACGGACGGAGGGAGGGAGGGATTGTGTGTGGCATGAATGAGATCTAGACAGGGTTTAGTTAGAAAGTCGGTTTGGCATGGTGGTGGTGGTGGTGGTGGTGGTGGTGGAGGGTGGTGGTGGTGGTGGTGGTGGTGGGGTGGGTGGGTGGGGGGATGGGGGTGGTGGGCTAGCGAGCCTTCTCTATCTTTCTTGTTAGCTTTCCCTTTTTTCCATTCTTAGTGGGTTGTAAAGTTGGGTTTGTTTTGGTGGGTTTGTTTTTGTTGGTTTTTTTTTTTCATTTGGGGATGCAGGAGTAGGCTGCTTGTTATTGTTGTTTGTTGTTGTTGTTTGGTTTTGGTTTTCTTTTATATCTCCTCCTATTCCATCTTTGGCACTCACTGCTTTGTTTTGGCGAAGATTTTGCGGGTGTCTGTGTTACTCAGTTTTGTTGTTGTTGTTGTTGTTGTACGCGTGGATTTTTATACCAGCGTTTTTGTGTGTGTGTGTGTGTGTGTGTTGTGGTGGGTTTGTTTTGTTTGTTTGCTTTTTGGGGGGTCTTTTTAATATTGGCTTTTGTTTAGATACGAGGTTTGGAGTTTATTTGTTTGTTTCGTTTTTGTTGCGTTAGGGCTTGTTTTTTTTTCCTTTTTCATGTGTGGGTTTTTGGGGGTTGTTTTTTTTTCGTATGTACCTCTTTACCAAAAAAAGTTCCCGCAGTACTTGCTTTTAATAATAATAATAATAATAATAAATGGAACTTATATAGCGCTATATCTTGCAAAGACAAATCAAAGCGCATTCATAGGTGACAGAGGATTATAGGGTGAACTGGTTGTTCCTTTTTCTTGACACTGGCCTTTGATTGTTGTTCATCATTGTAGATGCCGCTGATGAAATTATCTGGTCGTGTTCAATCCAGAAACATTTTGCTGGTGAGAGAGAACAGATTGGCTTGCAGTTTTGTCTTTGCGCCGTGCTTAGTTATTCGAGATAAGTTGAATACAAGATTTGAAGAAGTTAGAGACGAAAATGCTAGGGGGAATAGTTAAAAAGGGAAGTCTAAGAGAAAAATTCCCAACACTGTACATACTGTTCTGAACTTGATTTGACAAAAAATCAACACACACAAAATTGCACGAAGCCTGACAAACAGACAGACAGACAGACAGACACACAAAGACCTACAGAGACAGACAAACAGAAAGACACACACACACACACACACACACAGAACCTACACTACAGAGACAGACAGAAAGACAAACACACACACACACACACACACACACACACACACACACACACACACACAACACACACACACACACACACACACAGACTAAGAAACAGAGAGACACAGACAGAGACAGAGAGAAAGGCAGCCCAGAGGCCGATTTCACAAGCCACCCGATAGCATCTGAGACCAGCGCGCGCACGGGTTTTGCTTGCGCGTGGGGTGGGCAGCAACCAACACATACATAGGCCTAGCCTAGGTAGGGGAGGTAGGGTGTAGCCTAGCCTAGCCTAGGTCCCCGTAGAGAGAGGAGATAAGGCCAGATAGGCCTGCCCCTAGCCGATATGGGCAGCTAGATAGATAGATGCCCTTGCAGATAACTGCTGGACGCACTAGAGAGAACGTACCGTACGTGTGTGTGTGTGTGTGTGTGTGTGTGTGTGTGTGTGGAGGTGTGTGTGTGTGTGGAGGTGGGGGGAGGGAGGGGGAGGTGAGGTGGGTGAGGGAGGGGAGGGGGGGAGCGAGGAGGAGGAGGAGGAGGTTGGGGGGGAGGAGGAAGGGGGGGTCAGTGTTTGGTTCAGGTAGGTAGGTAGGAAGGTTGGTCTATTGCTGGTGTTTTGTTTTCCTTGAGGTGTGTGTGTGTGTGTGTTGGGGAGGAGAGGGGGGCGGTGGTGGTGGCGGGTGGTGGGGGTGGAGTGGAAGGGGAGGGTGGAGGAGCGGGGGTTAAGGAAAGATCCACCATTATTAGCGATTATGCTTTAATTTCCGGAGACAATCGTGTCATATCAGAGTTATTAAGATACGCTCGGCGGTTTAAAATCCCTAGTATTTGATGAAACTCACCGGCGGAAATAGGAACATTTCTACAACACACACACACACTACACACTCCTGACACACACACACACACATACACACACACACAAAACACACACACACACACACACACACACACACACACACACACACACCACACCGCACACACACCCCCACACACACACACACACACACACACACACACACACACACACACACACACACACACACACAGCAGGGCGTGCACGTACGTGGGAGCGTGTGCTCCTGCAAACATGGGAATGTTGGGGAGGAGGAGGGGGGGGGGGGTGGCTGGGGAGTGGGGAGGGGGGTGGGGGGGGGTGTTGGTTTTTCTTTTTTAAAGAAAGTGTTTACTCTGAAGAGATGAGTTTCAGCATATAGAGGATAATTATGTAAAATTGAGAACGGCAGCGAGATACTAGCTGATAGCAGACGCTTAGTAGTATATACAAACTCGGTGCTTTGAGTGCGTTCATACACACCTAATGCACACACACGCGCGCGCGCGAGTATGTGTATGTGTGTGCGCGCGCGCCCCAACACACACGCGCGCATACACACAAACTCAAGCACACACACATACAATAAAAAAAAAAAATAACACACACACAGAATTTTCGAATACGACATTTGGACTTTTTTTTCCATATAACTATTTTTTCCCTAGTAGGCTTATGTTAGGGGTTACGAGTATGAACTAAAAATTTTTTTAAAAAGCAAGATTGTCCCTGAAGTCGGAATGCGGCAAC
>CM054142.1:59329778-59337278 GCA_028751875.1 Rapana venosa
ATCCAGTTGTTTGTATACTGAAGTGCTGGTGGCTGTGGTCTGTCTGGCGTTTCGTCTCAAGTCTTGTCTTCACTTATCGATCTGTTTATAATGTGGTTGTGCATCATCTCATATCATGTCTTTGCATGTTTAAGAAAGCTCCTCTCTTTATTTGAGAAAAAAAAAAGAATAAGAAAGTGGGCAGAGGGTGGGGGGGGGGGGGGGGAACCCCGCTAGTCCAGTGATAGGGGACGGGGATAGCTTAGTGGTTAGAACATTGCGCTCGCAATCTGACGACCCGGGTTCGAATCCCGTTCATGGGGATTTTTTTTCCCTCTGGAGTTTACATCACTGCAGACTCCCCGCTTTCCCCCCAAAAGTCCTTCGGACGAGACTATAAACCGAGGCCCCGTGCGCGAACGCACGCAGAACGTCTTGCGCACACGTGAAATCCTGTTCGGCTTTTCGGAAGAGTAGGTTACAGTGTGTGCCGGTGGGAACGGATGACAAAATGTACCAAACCGTATACATGCGGGGACTGAATGTAAAGGAAAAAGCACACGAGCGCTTATTTACCATTCTCCTCGATAAAAAAAAGAAGAAATACATTAATAAATATATATAGGAGAACCAGTCGTGCTTTATATGCAGAAGATCAAATATGCACGTTAAATATCCTGTTATTCATATTAGCGTTCAAAGGGGAACGGAAACACGAACATATGCAGCATACATCTCTAAAGTCGGAATGCGGCTACCTCCTTCAACGGCGGAGCAAAGACGAGTTGTATAATGTAACATCTCCCCATTGGTGAACCTCGGAGCTCTAGCGAAAGAACGAAATAAAAAAAAAAAAACAACCTAACCCAACCCAACCCCTAACCCAAAACTGAGGTAAGATTGAGGGAGATTTCTGTCTATCTGTCTTGTCTGTCTGTCTTGTCTTGTCTTGTCTTGTCTTGTCTTGTCTGTCTGTCTGTCTGTCAGTCTGTCTGTCTGTCTGTCTCTCTTCTGTTTATCTATCTATCTATCTATCTATCCTATCTATCTACTCATCTATCTTCTCTCTCTCTCCTCTCTCTCTCCCTCTTTCCTCCTCTCCTCTCTCCCCTCCTGCTCTCTCCCCTCTCTCTCCATCTCTCTCTCTCTCCACCTCTCTCCCCCTCTCCTCTCTCTCTCCCTCCTCTCCCTCTCTCTCTCCCCCTTATCCTTTCCCTCCCTCCCCTCCCCCCCCCTCTCTCTCTTTCCTCTCTCTCTTCCCGGTCTCTGTTTCTCACTCTCTCTCCCTCCCTCCCTCTCCTCTTCTCTCTCCCCTCTCTCCTCGTCTCTCTCCTTCTCTCTCTCACTCTCTCTCTCCTCTCTCTCTCCACTCCTCTTCTCTCCATCCTCTCTCTCTCTCCTCTCTCCTCTCTGCCCTCTCTGTTTCTCACTCTCTCTCCCTCCCCTCCCTCTCTCTCTTCTCTCTCTCCCCCCTCTCTTCTCTCTCTGCCCTTCTCTGTTTCTCACTCTCTCTCTCCTCCTACCTTCTCTCTTTCTGTCCGATACTCCTTCTCTTTGCGCTCTTGCGTTCCACTGCTCTTCCTCCTTCTTTCTCCTCCTCCTCCGTATGCTCTCTCTCTCCTCTCTCTCTCTCCTCTCTCTCCTCTCAACTCTCTCTCTCTCTCTCTCTCTCTCTCTCCCTCTACTCTCTCTCTCTCTCCTCCCCCCCCCCCCACCCCTCCTCTCTCATCTCTTCGCTTTGTTTGCACTTTACACCACAAAGCTAGCAACCCGAAACTGTCCATATTTTGACACAATAGTTTATCTTGACATCAGTGTCACACACTCACATTGACACACACAACACACACTCGCGCGGGCGCACGCGCACGCACGCTTGCATGCACGCACACACACACACAAAAGCACCACAACACACACACACACACAAGCACACACACAAAAGCACACATACACACACACACACACACACAACCCAACAAAAATGAAGGCATTGGGCCAAGAAAACCACACAAAAACAGGAGCGATTTCTTTTTAAAATTGAAAAAATGATTTTAAGCCCCACCCCCCCACCTTTCCCCCAAAAAACCCCCACCTCAGAAACAAAAAAACACCAAACCAAGACAAATGACAGAGAAAGCTAGAAGACGAAAGACAGGAAGCCCTTTGAAGATGACACAAGAACAACAGAAACAAAAGACAGAGAACAAAAAAAGACAACCGACAGGGAAACAGAAGAAGCCCCCCCCCCCCCCCCCCCCCCATAAATAAAAACACCCACAACAAAAACCCAAAACAAACCCGCCACTCAAAACAAACAAACAAAACAAAGCCCAAAAACCTCCAAAACCAAACAAGAATATGTTGTTTTTTTCTTCTTTTTTTCCTCCAATTTATTCTTTTCTTATCCTTACTGCTTCCCCCTCCCCCGTCCATAATTCAACTTCTACTCTCTCTCTCCATAATATATAATATTATACCAAGTGTACCATACCCGTCCTTTTTCTTTCCGCGACTAAAAGTTGATCAAATCGACAACGACGACCCACACAACACAACACAACACAAATACCTCCACGATTTTCAGAAAGAATTCGCGCCTATACTATTACTAGCTAGCCTATATAAAAGGTAAAGGTGTGCCCATAACCTATGTGATCGTAGAGGGGAGGAGCGAGGCGTCAGAGACCTCAGCTTCTCTAGGGGCCAGCGTATGTATTGAGGGCGGCGTCCATCTCCTCTCCCTCGCTGCTTTACTTTCCCTGATCCTAAAAGAGGGCAGGTACTCATTTAAGCTGGTGAACTGGGGGTGGGGGGGGGGGGGGGGGGGGCTTTACTGAAGCCAAGACGGAGCAAAAGGTCACCCATCCACTTGGTAACCACACTCTGTTTGAGGGGAAAGTTTGAGTGCTGAAGTCCGCCTATAGAACAAGCTAGAGGTGGTATTGGTCCAAGGGAATAAATAGGAAGGAGTGTTGAGAGCCAATCTGACCAGCCGTGGCTTGTTGGTAGCGCTATAGCCACTGTACACTGTACAAGCACAGTGTAGTGGATGGTCAACTACTGACCTGTCTGTTCTCCTCCTCCTCCTCCTGTGGTCGGTCATTCATTATAGTAATTACCGGGCCCCCTTGCCCACTCTGACTCCTGACCAGCAACAAAGGGAAAGGAAACTTAAACTTGAGTGGGACCACCCTACCAGGCAGTGGTCTGTGAGACATGGTTTGAAAGACTTGCCTTGGCTAGGCCACTTTTTTTTGTTTTTTGTTTTTTTTGGGGGGGTGTCTTAATTGGCTGGCCAGTTTGTGTTTTAGGAAAGGGAGTGGGTGGGTGGGTGGGTTTGTGGGTCAGTGGGTGGGTGTAGGGAGGGAGGAAGGTGAGTAGAATGAGTGGGTGTAAGGGAGTGTAAAGTGAGAAACGGTGTTTTAGAAGGGGTTCGGGGTTCGTTTCTGTCCTATCCCTTACGTACCTATACCACTCCATTGATTTATTTGTTTCTAACATGGTTACAATCGTAAAGTATTGTCACAAAACCGTACAGTACATCATTTCAAGGTTTACAGTAAGGCCATTGAGAGTGGAAAGAAAGAAAGACAGGACAGACAGACAGACAGACAGAGCACAGAGAGACAGACAGAGACAGACAGAAGAAGCAGAGAAGAGAGAGAGAGAGATGGGAGAAAAACCCTCCAAACAGAAATTTAACCCCTCCCCCCAAAAAAAAAATCCTTCAATGTTTGATACATTAGAACAAACAGCTAGCAGCTTTTTTTTGGTTGGGGTTTTTTGGGGGGCATTAAAAAAAAAAAAAAAAAAAAACCCAAACAAACAACAAAAAAAACCAGTACGGAAGCGAACATTTCTCGCCTTTTGTTTCTGATAAATCCCGTCTTTTTTTTTTCTTTTTTTTCTGGGTTGTGCGCCAGCCACACACACACACACACCACACACACACACACACCACGACACACACACACACAACACACACACACACACATCACAACAAACACACACGGTCACATCGCACACACACACACGCACAACACGCACACGCACGACACACATACAAACTGTGGTCTATCGCCCCTCTAAATCAAAGGCATTATTTCAGATGGTGACGTAGAAACCAGATGTTCTCCTTACACAAGCCAGCTCCTTTCTGTGGTGTGACTGATCTGATGATGTATCAGACACATTTTTGCTCTCTCTCTCTGTCTGTCTGTCTGTCTGTCTCTCTCTGTCTGTCTCTGTCTGTCTTCTCTCTCTCTCTCTCCCTCTCGTTCTCTCTCTCTCTTCTCTCGTGTGCTGTCTGCTTTGTCTTTCTGTCTTCTCTCTGTGTGTGTGTTGTTGTTTGTGTCTCTCTTTCTCTTTTTGTGTCGGTCTCTGTCTGTCTATCTCTATCTCCGTCTCTCTGTCTCTGTCTGACTGTCTGTCTGCTTTCTCTCACTATGTCTGACGTCTGTCTTCCTTCTCTCTCTGTCTTGTCTGTCCTCCTCTGACTGTCTCTCACTGTCTCTCTGTTCTCTTTCTCTGTTTCTGCCTGTTTCTTGTTTTCTGTCTGTTTCTGTCTCTGTCTGTCTGTCTGTCTGGTCTCCTGTGTCTCTATCTCTGTTCTCTGTGTCTGTCCCTCTCGGTCCTCCCTCTCTGTGCTCTCTCTCTCCTCTGTCTGTCCTGTCTGTCTGTCTGTCTGTCTCTTGCTCAATCTTATCATCTTCTTTCGTCATCGTAACTTTTGCCCCGCGTTATCAAACGTTGATTTCTCAAGAACGCATCTGTAGTTGCTTTCTTTCCGTTAAAAAAAACCCCCACCCCACTTTTATTTTTTTTTTTTTAAGCTTCTCTCTCTCTCCTCTCCTCTCTCTCCTCTCTCATCTCTCTCTCTCTCTCTCACTCTCTCCTCTCACTCTCTCTCTCCTCTCTCTCTCCTCTCTCTCTCTTTTAACACACGCACGCACGCTCGCGCACACACACGCACGCGCGCGCGCGCACACACACAACACACACACACTCTTCTTTCTTCTCGTATCATCTTCACCCATCTTATCTTACACCGTCTCAACCCCCCCCCCTCCCCCCACCCCCACACCCACACCCCACACCCCCACTATCTCTACTCTGACGTATAGAATCAGTTATCTCTCTCTTGTACAACATAACTACATTCTGTAATAATTATAAAGAACTTTCTGGAGGCTGACGAAGAAAAAGGGGGGGAAAAGCTTTTGAAAAAAAACAACAACAAAAAACCAACAAAAAAAAAAAATGATAAAAAAAAAAAACGAAATCAAAAAAATAAAAATTAAAAAAAATCGCCCCCCCCCCAAAAAAACCCACCACAACAACAAACCCCCAAAAACAACAAAAAAACAAAAACAAACCCTTTTCCATAGGGGGCGAAAGGGGGGGGTAGGTAAGGAGGGTGGAAGGGGTGGGGAGAGAAATTTTAAAAAAGGGGGTGGATAAAGGGAGGGGGGGTGGGATGGGGGGAGGAAAAGGGTACAACCCCTTTTTTTCCTAAACTGCGGCACACTTTCCAGGGTTTTTCTGTTTTTGCACTTTCACAAGTGTGCTTGAAACATTTTTTATTTTTAAAAATTTTATTTTATTTTTGGGGTTTTGGGGGAAAAAAGCTTTTGGGGAGATGGGGAGAGAGAGAGAGAGAGAGAGAGGAGAAGAGAAAAGAGAGAGAAAAGAGAGAGATGGGTAAAAGGGGCTCGGGACGTTGGGGCGCATGTCCTTGGATAGGAAGTGACGCAGGCTTGTCGCCCTTGTTTTATTTAACCAAAGCAGCAAGGCGGGTGTTGGGTTGATGGCGGAGGTTGGGGGGTTTGGGGGGTGGGGTGGGTAGGGGGGGGGGGGGGGGGGGGGAGGGGGGGGGGGAGGGAAGGGGGGGCAGGGGGATGGCGAGGTGGCATCACACGACCTGACCTCTTTTTAGAGTGGTATAGAGTCTTTGGCGAGGATTTATTTGTGAGGTTTTTTTGTTTTGTTTTGTTTTGTTAGTTATTTGCTGGGAAACTGGCGAGTTATTGGGTGTGTGTGTGTGATGTGGTGTGTGTGTGTGTTTGTGTGTGTTGGATTAAACACACGTACAATATGCCTTGAGCATGAAAATTACAACGCTAACATCATACGTTGTTCTAAACCTGCACTCCTAAGCGACATCGTGGCCACCTTATAATATTTTGTACCATCCGAGATTTTGCACACTCTACTGCACTCCACTCCACTCCCCTCCACTCCTTTCCACTCCTCTCCATTCCACTCCACTCCACTCCATTCCACTCCACTCAATTCCACTCCACTCCACTAAATTCCACTGCACTCCACTCAATTCCACTCCACTCCACTCCACTCCACTCCACTCCATTCCACTAAAATCCACTCCACTTCACTCTACTGTAGGCCTATGTCTTCCCTCTCACTGAATCATGATTCAAGCAGGTAAACAATGCTTTAAACGAATCGAGAACAAAATAAAAGGCACTTCATCGTAAGTAAAAGATAAAATAAAAAAAATACTAAAAGCGGAGAAAAAAACCCCTGTTGAAGACAAATAAATATCCGTCTACACACAGAGCACAACACAACACAACACAACACAACACAACACAACACAACACAACACAACACAACACAACACAAAACAACACAACACATACTTTCTCCTTTCCCTGGTCTCCCCTTTTTCTCCATCCTCCCCTACTCTCCCATGTCTCCCATACGTGTGCTCCAAAATATTCTAGAAGTGAAAGCAGAGAAAAGAAGACGAAGAAGAAGGGAAGAAGGAAAAAAAGGGTTGAACAAAACAAAGCAAAAAAGATTTAAAAAAAAAAGAAACCCGCAACAAAAAAGAACAAATGAAAAAAAAAAAAAAGGGCATCCTTTGCCTGCCCATTAAATTTAAGGTTCGTTTTCTTTTTTCCCCAAGTGGGTGCATTTTGAGATAAAGGGGGGAAAAAAAGAAGAGAGAGAGGAAAGGGGGGGGGGGGAGGGGGGGGAGGGGGGAAAGGGGGAGAAGGGGGGGGGGGAGGGAGGGAGGGGGAGAGGGGAGAGGGATGGAGGGGTTGGGTGGCAGGGAGAAAAACCCCACGCACGAGAGAAGCATACACCCAACAAAACACACACACACAAACACACAACGCCACCCCACACACACAGACAAAACACACACGCCACACACCACAAAACAAAAAAAACACACACACACAAACACACCGACACAAAAAACAAACACACACACACACACGAGAAAGAGAAAAGAGAAAAGAGAGAGAGGAGGGGGAGAGGAGAGAGAGAGAGAGAGAGAGAGAGAGAGAGAGAGAGAGAGAAAGAAGGGGAAAAACGGAACCGAAAGATTTATTCACAAAAAACCAAATTTGGGGCCAAAAAACCCTAAATAAAGGGGGGGGGGGGGGGGGGGGGGGGGGGGGTGGGGGGGGGGGGGGGGGGGGGGGGGGTGGGGGGGGGGAAGGTTTTGGGGGGGGGTGGGGGGGGGGGTGTTTTCCCAACCCCGCTTAT
>CM054142.1:59354778-59357278 GCA_028751875.1 Rapana venosa
CACACACACACACACACACACACACTCACTCACTCACTCACAGACTGATATTTCTTCGCACATCATTTTGCTGCTCGCGCGTGAGGACGAGCAAGCATTGCCTTATTACACGTGCATGTGTGTGTGTTGTGTATGTGTATGTGTGTGTTGTGTGTGTGTGTGTATGTGTGTGTTGTATGTGTGTTGTGTGTGTGTGTGTGTCTTGTGTTGTTGTTGTTGACTTCAATTTTACGTCTGTTCACTTTTAGTGATATTAGACGCCCCCCCCCCCCCCCCCCCCCCATCCCCTCCAAAAAAACCAAACCAAACAAACAAACAAAAAAACAAAAACACCAAAAAAAAACCCGGGAGATGTGGATGTGGTGTTAAAAAAAAAAATAATAATCTCGAAAAACTTGGCAATGCGACAGGAATTTAAAAAAACAACAAAAAACCCCAACAAGTCATTAACGTTAATGTAACTATAACAAATGTCCTATGGGACTGTAACAAAGACCTTTCACAATTTCAAATGCCAATTTTAAATTACTGAATATGCTGGTGAGGGAGTTTTCAGAAAAATGGGGCATGAAAGGTTTTACACTCTGGCAGTCAAAAAGTATATGAGTATTAGTGATATTCTCACCACACAGGCATTTACCATTTTTGCTGAATTTGGTTATCAATGCATTTAGTTTCATTCTATAGAAAAAGTATTAATTCTCCTTGACGTAAAAACACTTGTACTAACTTCTGAATGGTTCCCCACTGTTAGATTATGGTATTGATTGCAGTTCTAGTTAAAAGTCTCTCATTTTGCTGATTACTATCAGTGACCTTTCTCCATGATTTTTGTTCTAGTAAGCTATACCCTTCTTGTAAGGATAAAGGCACATGCAATTCTATTGCATCCCGTCCATGTTTTGCACCCTTTTTGGCAGCTCTATCCGCCCACTCATTTGGAAAGAACCCAGTGTGTGAAGGCACCCAACAAAAATTCACACTTATGCCCTTTAAGGTTAAGAGATGTATGACATGCTTAATCTCTAATATGATTTTCGAAGTTTTCTTGTAACATGGCGATTTTAAAGCACACAATGCCGATTTAGAATCAACACAAAGAAGAATTTGAAATATACCCAACGGCAAATCAAAGATATAAGTAAGACCCATTAGTATTGCTACAAGTTCTGCTGTAAATATCGAGTGATGTTTACCATATAATATGATTTTTCAATTTTTAACGCTGGTATAACAAAAGCAGAACCTGTTTCTTGATTATCTAGGCGTGATCCATCTGTATAAATTTGTAAATGGTCAAAATATTTATGATGGATGTGGGATCGGACATCAGCAACCATTATATTCTGGTTGTCATTCTTGTTTTCATTAGACACCTCTATATCAAAGTGTGCTTTATTCATCTCCCATGATGGGCAAGGTAAGATTGCTTCTCGTGTGTCCATGCTGTGTTGATTGACTTCAGAGTTTTCTACCAGATCAGACACATATGTACTTATGGGCATTAAAGAGGATATATATTTCGCTCTTTTAGGAAAATTAAACTCTGATTTCACTTCTATTTCTTCTGAAATAAAGTTTTCTGTCGTTTTGTTTCTAAGCAAAAATTTAGCACATGCCAGTTGACGGTAATCATCTAAAGGCAATATGCCGACTTCGTTATATGTTCCCAGGGCTGAGGCGTGATAAGGCACACCAAGAGCCAGTCTGTATGCTTTGCAGTCTATACTTTGTAACTTTTTAAGTAAATACTTAGGCGCACTGAAAAAGACCTTGACCATACGATAATTTTGAACGAATAAGGGATGTAGCTAAATATTTCATAATTAATGTGTCTTGGCCCCAGAACTGTTTACTTACCATCTTCAAAAAGTTTAAGCCTTTCTTTGCTTTAGTTAAATTGTCTTCGATATGTGCATTCCAAGTTAGCTTAGAAGTGAGAATAACACCCAAGAACTTTACGGTGTCTTTATACTCAATCATGTTGGTCCCAATTCTAAATGCTGGTAAATGCTGTGTGTCTTGTGTGTGTGTGTGTGTGTGTGTGTGTGTTGTGTGTGTGTGTGTGTGTGTGTGTGTGTGTGTGGTGACCACCACTACTACCATGCAGACGTCTAGGCGATTTAATGAAATAATAGTTTTGTTTTTCTTGGGTTTTTCTTGTTTGTTTGTTTGTCTGTTTTGGTTTTATCTCTGTCTGAATGTCTGTCTGTCTGTGTGCATGTCTTTTTTTGTGTCTGTTTGTTTGTTTGTTTAGAAAACAGCTTTTCCTTATTTCTTTGTTTCCTTCATTGAATCTGTCTGTGTGTGTGTGTGTGTGTGCGTCTGTGTGTCTCTCTCTCTTGTCTTTCTCTCTGTCTTTCACTCTCTCTCTCTCTTTTAATCTCTCTCTCACTCTCTTTCTCTCGCTCTCTCTCTCTCTCACTCTTTCTCTCTTTCACTTCTCTCTCTCTCTCATTCTTTCTCTCTCTTTTACTTTCTATCTCTCTTTCTCTATCTT
>CM054142.1:59366626-59369126 GCA_028751875.1 Rapana venosa
ATAAATATTATAATTATATATAAATATATATCATATTATAATATATATATATATATATATATATATATCTTGTCACAAATAGTTGGGTAACAGATCTTTTTTTTTAAAGTGCAACAAAAGTCTTCGTCAAAAGAAATAGAATAAGACAAAGGATTATATAGAATGACCAAAACGTACGTAATGTTTTAGGAGGTAACACGGTATTAAAGGTATAGTTAAACTGAAAGGAGCAAGTGATTATTATATATTTTTTCGGGATTTGGTATTTTTAAGTGTCTGTTTATTTGTGTCTGTGTGTGTTTGTCTGTCTGTCTCTCTATCTCTGTCTCTCTCCATTCATGATACTGTAAGTATGCTAGAGTGTACAGATTTGGGCCTTTAAGCAGAAAAAAGGGTTGAAATAATAATTTGTACGGTGTAGTTTGTTTTAACCGAAAGAACAAACACACACAAACACACACATACACTCTCACAGTTATAGAAAACACACACATACACATATACATACACAAAACACAACACAAACACACACACACACACACACTCACTCTCACAGTCGCAGAAGACACCACCACACACACACCCCACACACACACACCACACCAACCACTCACAACACACACCACACACAACACACCTACACTCACTTCAAAAGCATAAAAGACACACACATACAATAACATACAAACGACACAAACACACACACACACACACTCACAGTCATGAAACACCACTACACATAAACATACACAAACACACACAGACACACAGACACACAGACAGACACACACACTCACTCCCCCCAGTCATGAACACACACATACACATACACAAAACAGACACAAACACACACACACACACACACACTCACAGTCATAGAAGACACACACATACACATAATACATACACAAAACAAAACAGAAAACACAGACACACACAGACACACATACAGACACACACACAAAACTCACTCTCACAGTCAAAAGAAGACACACAATACACATATACGTACACAAACATACACAAACACACACATACACACACACAGAGACCTAATATCACTGAGCGTGAACAGACGTAAAATCGAGCGAAGAAACACACAGACACCCCACACACACAAAATACACACACACATCACACACACACACGCGCGCGCGCGCGCGCGCGCGCACGCACGCACACACGCACGTCAGTCATTAAAAACATACTAAAATCCGCCCCCGGGACAGTCATAACAATAGCGGAGTACCCTCATCAGAAAAAATAAAACCGTTTCAAAATGGCCACTTAACGCCACACGTATAATATTATCTTGCGTTTTCCCCCCTTTTCACACACACACACGCACACACACACACACACACACGGGGGGGGGGGTGGGGGGGGGGGGGGGGGGGGGTCGAGTCAGTCACACACACACACACACAGAGGCAGTGGGGCGAGTCGGTCAACAACACACACACATACACAACACACACACACAAAAAAAAGAAAGCGGGATGCTCATCTTCACAACGTAGCTCATCGCGCTTTTCTGTCAAACCCGACGTGTTCTGCTCGACATGTTTTTGGGTGGTGGCAGCTTGTTGGTGAAGAAGACACCTTGAGAGAGAGAGACAGACAGACAGAGACTGAGAGACAGAGAGACTGAGAGACAGACAGACAGGGAGAGACAGACAGAGAGAGAAACGGGACCGCAGAAAACGACAGACAGGGACGCAGAGACAGAGAGACAGACAGGGACGCAGAGACAGAGGACAGACAGGGATGCAGAGACAGAGAACAACAGAAGAGACAGAGAGAGAGGGACAGACGGACAGAGAACAGACAGGGATGCAGAGACAGACAGACAGACAGACAGACACAGAGACAGAGACAGACAGAGAGAGAGAAGAGAGACAGGGACACAGAGACACACAGAGAGAAACACACAGAGAGAGGCCTATCTCCCATAGGCCCAGGTAAAAAATCTTGTCGACGAGGAGCACGTGCAATACCCGTGGCGTAGCACTGTGCATCAATCTGGGTGACGCTTATTTCGCGCATGGACAGTCGCCCTGATGGGGCAGCCTGGGGCGCTTGCAACAGGTGGCGCGGGACTGTGGCTCGAGGCTAGGCCATACGACACTACTCCTCCATAATGATATAGGGCTATAGCCGGTGTAACTTTTGTCAGTCAGTGTTGGGAGCCTGTCTTGGGTCGCTCTTTCAATATCCTGTTGGCGCTGTTGTTGTTGGGGTGGGGTTTTTTTTTTTTTTTTTTAGAGAAGTAGCGCAAACTGTTACGGGAATTAAGTTTTTATTTGGAAACAAAAAGAGTTTTCTTGTGAGTGTGTGTGTGTGTGTTGTTTGTTGCGTTTGAGGCGTGGTAAAAATGAGGGTGTAGTGGGGTTTACAGGGGTGGGGAAGGGTTGGTTTGGGTTTTTTTCGGGGTGGGGGTTGTAGATGAGTATTAAAGTTGTCAAGTATGGAAGAGGATGTGGTAGTGTTTATTGGGGTG
>CM054142.1:59374126-59381626 GCA_028751875.1 Rapana venosa
TGTCTACATGCTTTTGTGTTGATGATACACAGTGATGTAAAGACTTAAAGATGCTAAGCAAGTTTTATTGATAACAATAACTTTGGGGTTACTAGTGATGGACCAGGGTCGCGCAGTTGAAACGCCTTGTACCAGGTAGCGACTAGAGTCCGTTAACGACACCATAGAATGTACAGGTCTATCCTCTACCCTCTCTGCTATCTCTCCCCCCCCCCCCCCCCCCCCCCCCCCCCTCCCCTCACACCTCCCGACCCTCTCGCCCGTTCCTCAATACCCATCAGACCTACCTGTGTAGTCATTTGCAGAGTAATGCTAACTGCTTTGGTTGTCTTGTTGAAGAAGTAGTAGTAGTAGTAGTAGTAGTAGTAGTAGTACAAGTAGGACCCTAGTAGTCGTCGTAGTGTTGTGTAGTGAAGTGTAGGTGAGGTGTGATGTTGTGGGGAGGAATCACTGTTTCTTAGTTTTGTGTTGTCTGTCTGTCTACCTGTCGTGTGTGAGTGTGTCTCTGGCTTCTCTCTCTCTCTCTCCTCTCTCTCCTCTCTCTCTCTCTCTCTCTCTCTCTCTCTCTCCTCTTCTCTCTCTCTCTCTCTCTCTCTCTCTCTCTCTCTCTCTCTTTTCTAAAGCTGACTGATTGTTTGATAGTTCGTAGTTGTTCGTACCTGTAGTTATGAAGGAAGACAGTCATGAAGGCCACAACCGATTGCCATCCACCATCATTTTTGTACTCGCTCCCGCTCTTATTCTCTATCTCACTGTCTGTCCGTCCGTCCGTCCGTCTCTTTCTTTCTCTGTCTCCCTGTCTTTCTGTTTCTATCTGTCGCTCTCTCTTTCTCTGTGTGTGTGTGTGTGTCTCTCTCTCCCTCTCTCTTTCTCTCTGTGAGTGTGTGTGTGTCTCTCTCTCTTTCTCCTCTTCTCTCTCTCTCTGTCTCTCTCAGTCTCTCTTTCTTTCTCTCCTGTCCCTCTGTCTCTGTCTGTCTGTCTCTCCTCTCTCTGTCACTCTCCATCTCGCTCTCTCTGTCTGTCTGTCTTCTGTTCTTTCTCTGTTTCTGTCTCTCTTCTCTCTCTCTCTCTCTCTCTCTCTCTCTCTCTCTCTCTGTGATGGGGAATAGAAGGATAAGGGGAGAGAGGAAAGTGGGGTGGGGGTGGGGGGGGGGGGGGGGAGTAGCAGAGGTGGAGAGAGAGGGTGGAAGGAGGGAGGGGGGGAGTGCAGTGTAACAGGGCACCCCCTCTGTTGGGGCGTTAGCAATTATGTTCTCTGCTAACTTCACTCCTCCCTCCTCTCTCTCTCTCCTCTCTCTCTCTCTCTCTCTCTCTCTCTCTCTTCTCTTCTCTGTGTGGTGTATCTCACCCTCTCTCTTTCTCTTTCTCTCTGTGAGTGTCTCTCTCTCTCTCTCTCTCTCTCTCTCTCTCTCTCTCTCCTCTCTTTCTCGTGTGTGTGTGTGTATCTCACCCTCTCTCTTTCTCTTTCTCTCTGTGAGTGTCTCTCTCTCTCTCTCTCTCTCTCTCTCCTCTCTCTCTCTCCCCCTCTCTCTCTCCCTCCCCTTCTCTCTCTCTCTCCTGGCTGTCTCTCTCTCTCTCTGGCTGTCTCTCTGTCTGCATCTTTCTTTCTCTCTCTCTCTCTCTCTCTCCTCTCTCCCCTCCTCTCTCTCTCTCTCTCTCTCTCTCTCTCTCTCTCTCTCTCTCTTTTTCTGCCATCATCCTCTTCTCCTCTCCTCCTCCTCGTAGTAGTAGTAGTAGTAGTAGTAGTAGTCGTCTATATCATATAGCGCCCATGGCCTTGCTATAATGCATTTTTGTGTATGTGGAAGAGTTTGTGTGTGTGTTGGAGTGGGGAAAAGAGAGGAGAATGTGCATTTGTGGGGGGGGGGGGGGGGGGGGGGGGGGGGGGGGGAGAAACACAAGGACAGGCAGCAGCAGCATTATTTAAAAGTAACACCAACCAACGTTTCATATCCCACGATATTTGTTACGCTTAAGCACACAATTTTAGATGACGATAATAATGATGATGCTGATAATAATTATAATAATAATAATAATAATGATGATGATGATATCATCAACAAGAATAATAATAATAATAATAATAATAATAATAATAATATTATAATATCAAACCTTTAAGCGTCAACATCTAAAGCACGAATGTGGTAACGTTCTTTTAAAAAAAATTTTTTTTTTTTTTTTTTACAGTTTCTGAGAATTATATTATAACAGAGTTTATTAATTATGAAGCCAGATCCCCGAAGTCGGAAGGCAGATAGATACATACCTTCATTGTTCAATCACGGTGGCCACAATCTCACCAAATGGCGACGCGTTCTCCCGCTCTCCCCGGGGAGAGCAGCCCGAATTTCACGGAGAGAAATCTGCCGTGACTTAAAGAAAAGTATGTTCTTTCGAGCCAGAAGGCCCATAGAGCCGGAGCTTATCCCGGTTTCTGTAGCGTTAAGCGAACTGATGGTTTTTCACTACCCCTGTGACAGGACGCTAGTCTGTCGCCAGATACTTCCCCAGCAGAGCTGGTACCCACTTGTACACCTGGGTGGAGTGAGGAAAATAGGAGTAAAGTGTCTTTCCCAAGGACACAACACCGAGCCGAGCGGGGATCGAACCCGCGACCTCTGGATCACGAGTTGACCGCCTAAACCACTCGACCACGGTGCCTCCTGTGACTTAAAGTGGTATGAAATAAAATCTGAGCGCTTTGATTTGTTGCTTTACAAGATTCAGCGCTATATAAATTCCATACATTATTATTATTATTATTAAGTAAACTTGGGCGCTCAAGCCAAGGAAGGAAAGAAAAGCGAGATGTTGAATGAAGCCAGAGAAAGATGGCAGCAGCAGTGCAGTTGTATAAGCAGATTGATGGTCCTGGGTTTGAATCTATATCAATCCTTATTATTTAATGGGGGAGGGAGACCCGATACACGTAATTATTATATAGTAAGTCCTTCGGATGAGACTATATGAACCGACGAGGCCCCGTGTGCGAACGCACGCAGAACATCTTGCGCACACGTTAAATCCTGTTTCGCTTTTCGAAAGAGTAGGCCATTGTGTGCCGGTGGGATCAGATGGCAAAATTTACAAAACTGCATACACACGGGGACTGGATGTAAAAATAAAAAAAAGCACATGAGTGCTTATTCCATTATCCTCGATATAAAAGAATAAATAAATAAATAATTATTGAGAGCAATCACATAGCTAGCTAGAGTTAATGTTATGTGCTGTGCATGCTCAAGACGGTTAGCTAAGTGTTGGGCAGCTGGTAAAAGAACCACCATGAACATCAGCAGAACCCCAGACCCCAGAGCAGTACTTAACGCTGTCCTGAACGTTCGTTTATAAATTAAACGGTTACGATCCTTAAAATATAAATAGGATGATGATGATGATAATAATATAATGATTAATGATGATGCTGGTAATGATGATAGTAAAAATGGTGATAATAATGATGATGATGATGATGATGATGATAATAATGATAATAATAATAATGATAATGATAATAATAATAATAATAATAATAATAATAATAATGGTGATGGTGGTGGTAGTAATACGAAGAAGAATGATGATGATGATGATGATGACGACGACGACGACGACAATTACGACCTTTTAAGGCTTCTTACAACTTTTATTAATTTTGCAATCATGTTTATATATTATATAAAAGACGATAATGATAATCCAAACAAAATAAATCGCTGATTGCGTAAAAGAAAGACACCACACAAAATTAATGTTTAAAAAAACAACCCACAACGAAAAAACAATCAAGAACCGACTAAACAAAACCAAACAAATAAAAAGTCTTTGAAATACAGCATTCCTGGTCTTCCTTTTACATACAGTTACGGCCTAGCAGTCCTCTAAAATAGAAAAAAAAAGGGACACTTCACAGTTTCTCAAAGAGTTCCACCACTATTGGCAGCTGGGATTTCAGATCTAACTATCAAGAACAACCAAACAAATATAAAGTCTTTGAAATACAGCATTCCTGGTCTTCCTTTTACATACAACTAAGGCCTAGCAGTCCTCTTTAACTAAAAAAAAAAACAAACAAACAAACAAATAAGGGGCACAGTTTCTCTCTTGTAGAACTCCACTACTAGCCTATTGACGGCTGGGATTTCAGCAGATCTGTAAATCAGACACAAAAGTAAAGTCCATTCCACAGCTTAGTGCTGCAGACAATGTGGCACCAGTGGTTGCCTCATTCTTCCAGAGGTCTTTCTTTTTTCGGGGGGGGGGGGGGGGGGGGTGGGGGGGGGGGGGGGGGGGCCGGGCTACAGAGAACAGTTCTTGCTTGCTGTGTGTTCAATGGTATTAGTTTTCAGAGACTTTTGTTTTTTGTTTTATGCGTGTGTGTGTGTTGTGCTTTTTTTTTTGTGTGTGTGTGGTTGTGTGTGTGTGTGTGTGGTGTGGTGTGTGTGGTGTGTGAGAGAGAAGAGAGAGGAGAGAGAGAGAGAAGAGAGAGAGAGAGAGAGAGAGGAGTCTGTGGGTGTGGGTGTTTGAGTCTGTCTTTCTCTGTCTGTGAGTTTTGCTTCTGTTGCAAAACTGTTCTTGTATACCAATAATTATATTAAGAAAAAATTCAGCGATCGAAGTAGACAGGGGAAAAAAGAAGTGTATGTAGGTGTTGTAGGATGGGGTAGGAGTGGGGGGGGGGGGGGGGGGGAAATGAATGGGTGAGAGTTTGGAAGGCGGAGGTGTGGTGGGGGGGGAGAAGAAGGCATACACCCTACCCACCCACACCAAAATAAAAATAAAAAATGTAAAAGTTCGTGAAGGGGTAAGGGCAAGTATAGAGAGACAGAGGAGGTGTGGGTGGGTATGGGTGGGGGGTTAGAAATGGTGAAGTGGGTGGGGGGGGGGGGGGTGGTGGTGGTGAGAGTGGGGTGGGTGGGGGGGGGGGGGGGGGGGGGGGGCTTTAGGCGGGTAGCCAAGCTGACGCGGGGTCTTGAAAACCTACCCGGGGTGAGGACGGTCCTAATGACAGAGTACTCTGACAGTCACCTCACTGCGCCCACCCGGCTCCTGTCTGGAGAAGACCCTTCATTCAGAGTCTAGGCAGAGACAGAGACAGGGAGAGGGAGAACGGGGGGGGGGGGGGGGGGGGGGGGGGGGGGGGGGGGGGGGGGAAGAGAAGGAGAGAGAGAGAGAGACAGTCAGACAGACAGAGAGGAGGGGCATGGGGAATAAAGACGACTGACTCTCTCTCTCTCTATACCTCTCTCTGTCTCTCTCTCTCTCTCTCTCCCTCCCGTCTCTCTATCTCTATCTCTGTCTGTGTCTGTCTCTCTCTGTATACCTCTCTCTGTCTCTTTCTCTCTGTCTGTCTCTCTCTCTCTCTTTTCTCTGTCTCTGTCTGCTCTCTCTCTACCCCTCTCCCCCCGTCTTTCTATCTCTGTCTCTGTCTGTCTGTCTCTCTCTGTATACCTCTCTCTGTCTCTTTCTCTCTCTCTCTCTCTCTCTCTCTCTCTCTCTCTCTCTCTCTCTCTCTCTCTCCCCTCTCTCTCTCTCTCTCTCTCTCTCTCTCTCTCTCTCTCTCTCGCTTCGTTCGTAATCAGAGGTTTCGGAGTAGGTAATTTTGTTGTCTTTCCAGTCTGGGGAACAAAATTTATCGCACACACCACAAGTTGGTGATAAAATCAAAACGCAACTTTTCGTGAGAGGAGAGGAGTGGAGTCCCACCCCCTAAAAAACTGAAACTGGGCGAGATTGATAACATAACATGCTTGGTGTTGAGGTTGTATCTCTGTTGTGGTTTGTTATGAAGCGTTTGCGTGCGAATAACAAACTAGCAATCTTTCGATGACTTCTACTCTTACTAATGCGTGTTAGGCTAGTTGTTGTTTTATTCTTTTGTCAGTTTAGAGTGGTTTAAACAGAATTTATTCCAGAGAAGCGTCACAAAAACACGAGCATACCTTGACAGGATTTCGGCATGTAGACTTACCATGGCATAGTCCTCTGACATTATTTTAGACTCAGTATATCTCGCAAGGGGACAGGATAGCTCAGTGGTCAGAGCACTCGCTTTCCCCCCAGCTAAGGTTAAGCAGCATTGAGCGTGGCTTACCACTTGGATGGCTGACCGTGTGCGCGCGCCTTGGCTTCAGTGCAGTCCCCCAGTTCACCCAACTGTAAATGGGTGCCTGCCCTCTTTAGGGTCAGGGAAGGTTATTTATTTATTTTTTATTTATTCTTTTATATCGAGGATAATGGAATAAGCACTCATGTGCTTTTTATTTTACATCCCGTCCCCGTGTGTATGCAGTTTTGTAAATTTTGTCATCTGTTTCCACTGGCACACAATGGCCTACTCTTCCGAAAAGCGGAACAGGATTTAGCGTGTGCGCAAGATGTTCTGCATGTGTTCAAACACGGGGCCTCGGTTTATAGTCTCATCCGCAGGACATTGACATTCAGTTAATTAAAGCAGCGAGGGAGAGAGGAGATGGGCGCCGCCCTCAATATGCTGGCCCCGTAAACGAACCAAAAAAGAAGTGATCACAAAAACTGACAAGTCATTTTCTTCCATGTACCTATTTCCATGGTCATTTTTGCAAAATGTCTTCATTAAGCAACATGTTTAATTTTTTGGTTTTCTTGCAGATTCCTTACTTAACTTGTATGATTACTTTGTATTCGTCAAAGTGTATTCTGAAAGATTGGGGTGTTTGTTTTTTTCTAAGGAAATAGTGATAAAAGTAGTGGAAGGATGTCTTGGGTGCTTCAATTTGGCTACAATATACCACTTGAACAAACGTATTCAAAGCCACCACCACCGCCCAACACACACACTCACTCACTCACTCACTCACACCACGCCACACACACACACACACACACACACACTCACACACACATACACATACACACACTCACACACACAGTCTCCCCCCCCTCCCCCCCCCCCCCCCCACCCCCCCCCCCCCGCACACACACACACACACTGACTACTCACTCTCTCTCTCTTTCTCACACACACTATACACACACAACTGACTCACTCACTCTCTCTTTCTCACACTACACTACACTACCACTACACACACACACACACACACACACACACACACACACACACACACACACACACACACACACACACACGCGCGCGCGCGCATTCACACACACTCTCTCTCTGTCCTCTCTCTCTCTCACACACCCACCCACACACACACACACACACACACACACACACACACACACACACACACACCACACCACACACACACAGCATCCAGCATCCGACTGCTGCAACCTTCCTCAAAACTGCTGTAGAGCGTAGGCTTCTGCAGTGATGTTACGGCAAGATGAATGACAACTTCAATGATAGGCCTGCTGCTGCTGCTGCTGCTGCTGTCTGTCCCGCTGGTGCTGGTATTGGTGATGATTGTAATAATTAAGAGTGGATGAACATCCCGCAGATAATTAGCAAAACAATGCAAGCATTTCGTTTAATTGATAGGTCAT
>CM054142.1:59386626-59416626 GCA_028751875.1 Rapana venosa
GAGATAATATATAATATATAATTTGAAAGTATTGTATGATAATGTTTTGCTATAGAATAAGACAGTAAATTATTCACTCTTATGTTTAAATTTCTGTTAGACTGAGTGTTCACAAAATAAACATAGAGCATGCGTTCTTGACTGTTTTCCCCCCCAAAAATATCATAAATTCCGATGAAGATTATGGTAGTAAAATATCAGTGTTAGAAAAACCACTGAAGGTTTCGAAAAAGTTAGAGAGGACTAAACATTTTTCATCCATGTTTATATGTTACAAAAAACAAGTATTAAAAAGTGTTTTTAAAAAAACACACCCAAAAGTCGACAGAGAGTGGTAGATTACATAACAAACTCCACACCACAAACCCCTTATCACAACATCGATTTCAAAGGTTTTATTGACGTCACACTATTCGCCAGTAGCTTGGAGTAGTTTCTTTTCAATGTTCCGAGGCTTTGCAATTGGAACGTCGACTTGATTATCGAAAGCGACAAATCTGGCGTCTCGGAGCTTGTAACTCCCGGCCGATTAGACCCAAACAGCTTGGACAGATCTCCGTCCTGTTTGTTTGTTTTTCCCCTTTCACCTCTCCCTTCAACGTTTACCCTCCCCGAAACAAGTGTTGAAAAGATGAGCCCCTCACACTGTCCACACAAACATCATCCCTACACACAAACACGACACGTCCCGGGATTGCAACTTCCCCCCCCCCCCTCCCCCCTCTACCCCCTCCCTCCTCCCTTACTCAAGTCAGACTGGATCGCGTGCTTGACGCGTCAATATTGTGTGAGGAAAAACAGGGGAAGGGATGAGGTTAGAGACACCCGGGGTATTGTGGAAATAGATTGCTCCCTAAGGATCTCTTCAACGTCTCCATCACTGTCCTTTTGGTCTCCCACCGCTTGGCCTTGAGGCGACAGAGCTGGCGGTGAGAAGAGAGGGGTAGAGAGTGACGGTGAGCATCCTTGACCCACACCTCGGCGTCTCCTGGTGTCTCTTTTAGGTCCCCCAGACAGCGCAACAAGAGTTGGACTCTTTGCCCTGCAGTCAAGATTTGCAAGGTGTTGGGTAAGGACCTTCTGAGTTGGACACAGCCAGTGAAAGTGCGCGCGACAGCTGAGGCCAATCAGATGTTGATGTTGGCACTTTTCTGCAGACAGAATGGGCTTCAGATGGCTTTGATGTGGCCAGTACTGCTGCTGGCCACGGCAACATCATGGGTGGGGGGGGGGACACCGGACACCGCGTGTGGAAGTCTTCATCTTTTGGCGGGTGCCCATGAGGGATGCTGAGGTGCAAGAAGGACAGGACATTGTTGTGGCGGTAAAAGAAGGCTTTACACCTTCTTTGGCGGCGGTGACTTGGTTGACGACTAGCAAAGCACGTGGACTTGTTGCTTTGAATCCCGTTTGTGCAGTATAGAAAATGTGAACTACTCCAGAAACCTGCCTGTCATTGTCAGCTTTACTTTCGAAAATGATAAGGGAATGTATTTTTTTAATGCAGCGCTCCAACTTAAGAAATACATAAGAAGAGTAGTTACAGGAGCATCGTCATCCAGTAAGGATTTCATTTCCCTTAAAGCGTCTCATGTCCACCTTTGTAGCATCGAAATTAAGCTTGATAATGCCGCCTCTGTGCAAACTCCCTTCTCGTCATCGTCTTGAATTGAAGGAAAATATTGCATTGTCGTTGTTATTGACACAATAGACCTTTTTGTAGAGAACCAGCTCAGCTCAACAGCTTTGCTATCCCGAAGAAAAAGGCGTTCACTTTCTGGTAAGTCACTCAACAAACAATATGTTTATGCTACTCCAAAAGAAAACAGCTATGATGAAAAATAAAATGAAGGACACACACACACACACACACACACACACACACACACACACACACACACACACACACACACACACACACAACACACACACACACACACTCACTCTCCCAACTCTCAAGCAAAGATACATCTTGTCTTTCATTTCCTAAAGCATAACCACTACTTTCATTCCTACGCAGAGCTTTTGCCAAGGATTAGCAAGCATGGGTGAACGTTTTTACCACCGGCATGAAATTCGATGCTCCTGGCTCCCACGATTTCTGGACAACAACTTCCCGGTGTATCACTATCAGCATCACAGAGGCGCTAGCTTAGTAGCCCAAGTAGTTTATGGACTACGGGTAGGGTAGGCCTAGTGGCCAGTGGCTGTCGGGTGGCCAGTGGTCAAAGGCGGGTGGTATATGGAGGTAGGGGTGGTAGGGCCATAGAAGTGTAAGACTTTAATCCTCATTGTTCCTAGGTATGCCCCGTAGACTCCGCCTCGTGGTGCCATTATTGTGTGGACTACAGACGTAGTGACTAAGGCCGTGTAGGAGCTTTGGTGTTTGGCGAAAGAACGCAATTAATGTGTTGTTGTTGTTGTTATAGTTGTTGTCTGTGTGTGAATGTGAGTGTGGGTGATGTGAGTGAGTGTGTGTGTGTGAATGAGTGTGTGTGTGTGTGTGTGTGTGTGAATGAGTGAGCGAGTGAGTGTGTGAGAGAGATAGATTTGTTTATACTTTTAACTTTCGTCATATTTAACTACACCCATACAGTTACATCGTTCCACTCTAGAAGAATGTGTGTGTGCGCGCGTATGTGTTTGTGCACGCGCGCGTGTGTGCGCGCCTGTGTGTGACTCTTTCCTTGTGTGTGTGAGTGTGTGAAAATTACAATTCATATTTTTATTGGCAGATACCCACAAACCCCCCCCCCACAAAACCCCCCACCCAAATAATACATAATAATTATATTCATTACAATAAAACATTTCTTGCTCCCTCCCAGACCACAACCACCAAGACGAGGGACAAAAACCCCACAGCAACAACAACAACAACAGTGTTATCATGCAACTCTTCGAAGCTGGCGCTAGCAAATGATTTCCCCATTCCTAAGCAATTTTTACAGAAAAAAACACACGTACACAAACAAATAAGTAACTGCATCACACACAGCAGATAGCCCACACAACGGCACAAACAACGAACTTGGCAACAAAACCCACCACCACAGCTAAAAGCGGAAGAGAAAAAAAAAGCACCCCAAGCTCGAAAAAGTCAACAAACAAACAAACAAGACCCCAACACCACACCACACCACACCACACCACGCCATACAAACAAACACACACCACATTTTCGCTCCCTGAACATCCATCCATCCATCCAGTAGTGAGTGGCATTTTGGGAGGTGTGAAGTCCCAATTTTCTCCACCAGGGTAAAATTGGCCTGGGGGCTGTTCACAAACAGCGGCCAGCTGCTGGATCTAAACGAGGCCTGGTCGGTTCTCTCCCCTGGTTTTCCCCTGAACTCCTCTGGTTCCGACTACACCCACTGGGAGTTTAACTAAGCAATCTCTAGCCCCTTAGCGGTTTTTTTGGGGGTGGGTGGGGGTGTGGGGGGTGGGGTGTGTGCTTGGCATAAACTATTCCAGACAGAAGCTGAACAAGGATATAAACGAGGAGAACCATCCAACAAGCACACAATAATTCAGAAGTTAGAGAGTGAGACAGTGTGTGAAGAATCACCAAGCCTACATTAGTCGAGAATATTTAGGCCGCCACCCCAAAAAGAAGCCCAATTTTTTTGCAAACAACAAACACAAAAGTCGAGATAATTTTTTTAAAAAACGAAAGCAAGTCTTAATATTTTTAAACGAATAATACAAAGCCACCTCCACGTTAGTTGAGAATGACACCACCCCAATTTTTTTGGCAAACAACAAACAAACACAAAAGTCGAGAGAATTTTGTTTTTAAAACTGGAAGCAAGTCTTAATTTTTTTTATGCAAACAAAGAAAACAAGCCACCCCCACGTTAATTGAGAATTACACCCCCCACCCCCAAAAAAGAAGCCCAAATTTTTTTTCCAAACAACACACACACACACAAATCGAAAGAATTTTTTTGGTAAAAAAAAACAGAAGCAAGTCTTACTTTTTTTTTGGTCTTCAAACAAAGCGTTGTTTTGGGGGAAACTTCTAACTACAGTTTTCTCCATGCTTACTTACTTACTTACTTAATTGCTTACCCGACCACCATAATAATTAATGATAGCTATCTTCTTTTCAACCAGAGTTCAATAATAAATAGAACACTCACTAAGAATCACTCCCCAAAGTCAACTGCCAGTGACAATTTTAGTTTTCTGTTGCGCACTGTACACTGGGCGTGTGCAGAGAGTGAGGGGGGGGGGGGGGGGGGGGGAGGGGGGGGGGGGGGGGGGGAGGGGAGGGGGGGGGTAGGGGGGGGTGAGAGGGGGAGGGGGAAGGGGGTAGGGGGGGGGGGGGAGTAGGGGGGCTTGCAAATTGTTGGGCAACTGGAAGCAGGAGACCTGTGGGGGTGAGGGTGGGGGTGGGGGTGGCGGGATACCCATCCACCCCCGGGGGGCACCCCCACCTCCCTCCTTCCGTGCAAACAATGACGCGTGTTACCAGTAAATGTTTAGGCTCAAACCTGCCCCGCGACCCTTATTAGCGTGTCACACCAGCTACGCTTATCTCCCTACTACTACCCCCCCCCCTATCTCCTACTACTACCCCTTTCCTGCCTATCCCCCTACTACCCTCCCCCTATCTCCCTACTACCCCCCTCCTGCTATCTCCCCTACTACTACCCCTCCCCCCTATCTCCCCTACTACCCCTCCCCCCTATCTCCCCTATACCCCTCCCCCTATTTCCCCTACTACCCCCCCTGCCTATCTCCCTACTA
The DNA here is from genome assembly GCA_028751875.1 of Rapana venosa. NCBI lineage: Eukaryota > Metazoa > Mollusca > Gastropoda > Neogastropoda > Muricidae > Rapana > Rapana venosa. The sequence goes on from CM054142.1 coordinate 59,391,382, forward strand.
TACCCTCCCCCCTATCTCCCTACTACTACCCCTCTCCCTATCTCCCTACTACCCCCCTCCCCCCTATTTCCCTCTACTACCCCTCCCCCCTATCTCCCCTACTACCCCTCCCCCTATCTCCCTACTACCCTCCCCCTATCTCCCCTACTACCCCTCCCCCTATCTCCCCTACTACTACCCCTCCCCCTATCTCCCTACTACTACCCCTCCCCCCTATCTCCCCTACTACTACCCCTCCCCCCTATCTCCCCTACTACCCCTCCCTCCTGCTTATCTCCCTACTACCCCTCCCCCCTATCTCCCTACTACTACCCCTCCCCCCTATTTCCCCTACTACCCCCCTCCTGCCTATCTCCCTACTACTACCCCTCCCCCCTATCTCCCCTACTACTACCCCTCCCCTATCTCCCCTACTACCTCTCCCCCCTATCTCCCCTACTAACCCCTCCCCCCTATCTCCCCTACTACCCCTCCCCCTATCTCCCCTACTACTACCCCTCCCCCTATCTCCCCTACTACCTCTCCCCCCTATCTCCCTACTACCTCCCTACTCCCCCCTATCTCCCCTACTACCCCTCCCCCCTATCTCCCCTACTACTACCCCTCCCCCTATCTCCCCTACTAACCTCCCTCCTGCCTATCTCCCTACTACCCCCTCCCCCCTATTTCCCCTACTACCCCTCCCCCCTATCTCCCCTACTACCCCCCTCCCCCCTATTTCCCTACTACCCCTCCCCCCTATCTCCCCTACTACCCCTCCCCCCTATCTCCCCTACTACCTCTCCCCCTATCTCCCCTACTACTACCCTCCCCCCTATCTCCCCTACTACTACCCCTCCCCCCTATCTCCCCTACTACCCCTCCCCCTATCTCCCCTACTACTACCCCCCCCTATCTCCCCTACTACTACCCTCCCCCCTATCTCCCCTACTACCACTCCCCCCTATCTCCCCTACTACCCCTCCCCCCTATCTCCCTACTACTACCCCTCCCCTATCTCCCCTACTACCCCTCCCTCCTGCCTATCTCCCCTACTACCCTCCTACCTATCTCCCCTACTACCCCCTCCCCCCTATCTCCCCTACTACCCTCCCCCCTATCTCCCCTACTACCCCTCCGCTCTGGAAGGCGCCTCCTCTTCCTCCTCTTCCTCCTCTTCCTCCTCCTCCTCCTCCACCTCCTGGGCCCTTGTAGAAAAGGCTATGGTATCTCTCCTCCCCATCTCAGTGTTCATCCTAGACAGTATCCGGGGGAGAGGGAGGGGAGGGGTGGGGGGAGAGGGAGGAGGGAGGGGTCCCTACTCCCTCACCCTCCTCCACACACAAGCACACACACACACAAGCACACACACGCAAGCACGCGCGCGGACGGACACACAAGCATGCACACACGCACAAACACACACAAGCACACACACACCCTTATCACCACACCTTCCCCACACACACACAACACACACCACACCCCACCCCCCCCCCCCGCACCCCCCCCCCCCCCCCCCCCCCCCCCCCCCCCCACACACACACACACATACGAACATCCACCCCACATAACACAAGCACACACTCACACAAACACCGCCCTCCACCCCCCCCCCCCCCCCACACACACACTCACACACACATCCTTAATCACCACCACCACACCACCACCACCACCACCACCACCCACACACACACACAACTTACACACCCTTATCATGCCCCAAAGGCTCAAAAGACCAAAAACAAATGTCTCGCTCATTCTCCCAAGACATGTCAAGAAGGAGCCAGCCATTGGAAAGTGAAGGGAAAGACAAGTATACTCTCAACAGTGGGTGGGTTTTTATTTTTTTTGGTTACAAAATCTCTTTGTGACTTTTATTTTATGTTATTCTATTTTATTCTTTTATATCAAGGATAATGGAATATTTGTGCTTTATTTTGTTTTTACATCCAGTCCCCGTGTGTATGCGGTTTTTTGTCAATTCTATCATCTTGTTTCCACCTGCACACAATGGTCTATTCTTTCTTGCTGCGACTTAGGTTTTTTTTCAATTTTTTGTCTTCTATGTATAACTAGGAGCTTGGTGGTGGGGAGGGGGAGGGGGGGGGGGGGAGGCTGGGATCGGTAATGATTTTAATTTTGATGTTGAGAATCATGGTACTTTGTGTCAGGGAAAACAAAAGGTCTGGGAGGGGTTGTGGTGGGGGTGGTATAAAGATAGGGGGGTAAAAGTGGGAAGGTGGAGGTTTTTTTTTTGTTCGGCAAAATAGTATGGTGGTGGTTGATTGGGTGGCTGGTTGGTGGTTGGTGGTGGTGGTGGTAATATTAGTCAAGCAGATTGGAAGATGCTGAGGAGTGAGGAGGAGGAGGAGGATTTGTGGAGGGCAAAATACTGGGGAGGGTGGGATGGGATGTTTTCAGCGAATGATGTGAAGAAGTGATATCAGCCTAGATAGTACGGATGACAGGCAAGGAGGTATGTGATTTGATTTTGTGGGCGAGTGTGCGCACGAACACGCGTGTGCGCGCTGGCACACGCGCACGGACACACATACACACACATCCAGAGAGAGAGAGAGGAGGAGGAGGAGGAGGAGAAAAAGAAGCAGAAGAAGAAAGAAGAAGAAGAAGAAGAAGAAGAAAGGAAACGAAGGGTAAATTAAAACTTTTAGAGAGAAACAGAGAGAGAAGAAGAAAGAAAGAAAAAAGGAAAGAAGAAAAATAAAACTTTTGCTAACCAATCACATCCAATCCAGATGAACACGCCCCACCCCCCCACCCCCCACCCCCACCCCTGCACACAGTCAGAGAGAAAGGCAGCGATAGAGTGTGTGTGTGCAGTGCATGCGTGTGAGAGATGGAGATGGGTGGGAGTGTGGGGGTGGGTTTGCAACACCTCCCCCCCCCCCCCCCCCCCCCCCTCCTCACGCCAAACCAATCAAGAAGTAAGGCGTGACACGGTCACGCAGGCAGCGTGACGATGACAACTTGTAAGATGTCATCCCTTGACACCGTGACTGGAATACCGAGCAGGCGTGAAGATTTCACCCACGACAAAATAAGATCACTCTCTCCTCTAAGACTAGCCAAACATCTATTCTACATCCCTATCTCTATCTCATTCTTACTTCCCCTCTTCCCCCCCCCCCACCCCCCGTCCTCCCCAACTTTGCTACACACACACGCATGCACGCACGCACACATAGACGCACACGCATACACACACGCCCACACACATACACGCACGCACGCCCACGCATATATACAGACACGCACACACACACTCTCTCTCTCACTCATTCTCTCACACACATACACACACACTCACTCACTCTCTCTCTCACACATACACACACAAGCACATACATTACATTATCTATCCAGGCATCGCTGACTTTGCCTTATCTATGTGTCGTGTCATAACAAACGAATTAGAAAACCAATTTTATTTTTCAAAGAAAAGGTAAGCCTGGGGGGTGGGTAGTGGTGGTGGTGACAGGGTAGTAGTAGGTAGGGGAGGGGTGGTGGAGATTTGAGGGGGGGGTTAGGGTGGTTAGGGGGGGGGGGGGGGGATGTGAGGGAGAACAGAAGAACCAGGGGAAAGACATGGGGGGGGGGGGGGGAGGGTAGGTGAGGAAACAAGACAAGACAGTCTGATGACAAACTTGTAGACAAGTCATCTTTAACGATGCAGTGTGAACAAGGGAGCGAGAGAGAGAGAGAGAGAGGAGAGAGAGAGAGAGAGAGAGATGCAATACAACAAGTGCAATGCAGTATTTCCATTCTTCTGACTTCATAATATCGTTTAGACATACAACACAGAAGGACAACAACAACAAAAACACAACCACCCTCATAAACAAAAAGCCACACACAAAAAAACTTAACTCACACACACACATTCGAATACACACTAAGCGACTACCAAAACAACAGGCTACTACTTTCTTGTTATAGAAAGAAAACGCAGACAACCGGAGGCAATGAGTATTGTACAAATAAATAAATCATTTAATTAATTAAATTACGCATGACTGAAAACTTGGTTTTTTCCCCATCTCAAGGAATATAAATCGTAACATTTTCCATAGTTGTTTAACCAGAAAATAAATAATTAAAACAAAACTATGAGAAAAAACTGTTTTCAACTTACGTTTGGTTTTGTGTGTGTGTGTGTGTGTTTTTCGCTGTGTGGAGAAAAAAACAACCCCGTTACGAAATAATAGAACAGACGTTATAGAGAACACTACATAGAACCTGTTTTGGAATTGTTCAGTAAGGAACCTAGCTGAAAACGGAATCTTATTGTGAAGCCTTTAATCCCTACAAGAAAGAGAGTGAGAGAGAAGGAGAGTCAAAGTCAAAGTCAAAGTCAAAAACACTTTAATCATCCCATGAAGGGCAATTACAATACTGACAGGCAGATTGATACTCATCAAATATATCAAAGACACAAAAGCTATATTTCATATTGGTTTTCAAATAAAATGTCACCACACACACACACACACACACACACACCACACACACGCGCGCATGCGCACAAACATCAATTGTGAACACAATTTTAAACCCATTGACTAGAAGACATAAAAACTTATTTTTACGCACGCATATACGCAGCACGTACACACGCACGTACGTGTGTGTGCGAATACGCCCACGCACACCCACACCATACACCAATATATGAATTCAATGTTTTAAGACAGTTGACTAGAACACAGACTTATTTCACACACCCACGCACCCACCCACACACACACACACACACACACACACACACACAATTATGTATTGACTACACTCGTAACAATGACAATCAGGCAGATAATTCAGAGAAATGTAAGAACTAGGTAGTCAACATCATTGTGAATTCAGAAGTCGAATGCTTACTGGCACAAAAGAATTTCTTTTTCTGTTGGTTTTGCTGATGGGACACTGAAAACGGCGTTCCGAAGGCAACATTTGAAATTCTGGAAACAAAGCATGAGAAGGATCAGCCAAAATGGCTGTGGCTTTGCGTACAAGCTGCTGATTGCAGAACGACATGAGATCTCTTTGTTCTTTTCCAATTATTTTTGAGCAGATTCTTACAATTCTCTGCAGGCCATTCTTGTTTTTAACACTAAGGTTATTGTACCAACAAATGAAAGCAAAACTTAGAACACTCTCTATGTAAGACTTGTAAAACAAGGAAAGGATCTTTTTGTCTACAAAAAATGAGTTCAGTTTCCTTAGAAAATACAGACGTTGTTGTCCCTTTTTGACAATAGCGTCAGTGTTAACGTCCCAGTTTAACTTGTGGTCAAAAACAGTGTGCAGTGTGAACGAGAAGAGAGAGAGAGAGAGAGAGAGAGAGGAGGAGGGGGGGGGGGGAGGAAGAGAGAGAGAGGGGGGTGGGGGAAGTGGAGGGAGGAGGGGAGGAAGAGAGAGAGACTCTGAGAGAGAGAGAGAGGCGGGGAGAGGGAGGAGAGAGAGAAGAACAGAGAGAGAGAGAGGAGTGGAGAAAAGGAGCTAGGAGAGGGGGCCGGGGGGAGAGAGACAGAGACAGAGAGACTGAAAAAGAGAGACAAAGAGAAAGGGAGAGACAGACAGAGAGAGAGACAGAGAGAGAGGAGAAAAAGAGCGAGAGAGGGCGGGGAGAGAGAGGGCGGGGAGCGAGAGAGACAGAGAAACTTTGAGAGAGAAAGAGAGAGACACAGAGAGAGACTGAACTCCCAAAGCCAACCAAAACGTATCGCCCCCGGGCTTCTCTCTCTCTCTCTCTCTCTCTCTCTCTCTCTCTCTCTCCTTTCTTTTTCTCTCTCTTTCTTTCCCTCTCTCTTTCTCAGCGTTGTTTTCCATGTTAGTGTTTTGTTCCTCTCCCCCCCCCCCCCCCCCACCCACCCCTGGTACCATAAATACAGCGACGTGTTCCCTTTTTCTAGCATGGGTGACGCCAACGCGGAAGGGAAGCCGCCAGAGAGCCGTCGCCGCATGTCGGCGCCGCAAGTACAGGTCGGAAAAATAAACGAAACACGTGGGGGAGGGAGGAGGGAAGGGGGGGGGGGGGGGGGGGGGGGGGGGGGGGGGGGGGAGAAGGAAGCGCGACATGCTGCCTTGTCGGGCCGAGAAAGGATCCGCTAGGGTGTGTGTGTGGGGTGGGGGGGGGGGGGGGGGGTATATAGAGTAGTAGTAGTGTAGGAGGAGAGAGACAATCTTCTCTTCTGTCTGCTTCCATGCCAGTTGTGTGTGTGTGTGTATATATATATATCAGTTGAAAGGCTGTTGGCTGGGTGGGTGGGTGGGAGTCGAACCCTGAACTCCTCCCGTTCCCTTCCCGTCCCCCCCCCCCCCTATACACACACACACCTAACCTAACTGTGGTGGTATCGGTCAAGGGTGGGGTAGGGTGGGGTGGGGTGGTGGAAACAGCGGGGTTGCGGCGGCAGTACTATCATCATCAGGGTTTCAGAGATTGTTCCGTTCTGTTCTCTGGAATGTAAGCAAACCCATTTGAACTAGGGGCGAACACGCACTCACTGGCATACATGTATGTACCTACCTACCTAGCTACCTACATGCGTGCGTGCATACATACATACATACATACATAAATACATACATACGTACATACATACATGCATGCATACATACATACATACATACATACATACATACATACATACATACATACATACATACATACATGCATGCATACATACATACATACATACATACATACATACATACATACATACATACACACACACATACATACATACATACATACATACATACATACATACGTACGTACGTACGTACGTACAGAGAAATGGAGTTGGTATGGATTTGCACACACGCCTATGCAAAGAATGCAAAGTAAAAAGTAAGCTATCAAGGAAACACATATTCACAGAGAGAGATACCTTTTTTTTAATTTCATTCTTTTTTTCTTTCAAGGATAAGAGAGAGAGAGAGAGAGAGAGAGAGAGAGAGAGAGAGAGAGGAGAGAGAGAGAGAGAGAGAGAGATGAGAGAGAGAGAGAGAGAGAGAGAGAGAGAGAGATGCTGAAAGGAAAGAAAGGAGCCTGTATTTCAAATAAAGGTTTGCAGTTTTTCCAAAAGCTTGAAATAGTTTTGAAGTCGGACACTAGGTAGGGGGCGGGAGATAATTTTGCTGGGAATGGAAACTATCTTCATTAGGAAGTTTTAAGGGACCTCAGTGCGATTTAAGTGTAGATTTCGATGACACACTCAGAATTCTTTTTCTTCCAATACTTTTTTAAAGTATAGGCTTACCCAATGATTCACTTGAAAACAGATTTTGGTTCTGACTGCTGCGTTTTAAGATAGGCCTATGTCTTTTTTTCCCCTTCTTCTTTTCTTCCTGATCCTAGTGATGTTTGCTAAGAAGTTGTCTCTGATTAATAGATATATACCAGTTCCTAGTATACAAAAAGGGTACTTGACAATAAATAGCGAATGAAATTGTAAAAATATCATTTCATTGTTATCTATAATGGAAGTTATCGATCCGTTTCTTTTGGTATTGTTTTGGGGGTTGGTTTGTTGTTGTTGATGTTGGTGGTGGTGGTCTTGTTGATTTTCCTATGTCACAAGTGTTTTGGTAATGATGTACTAAACGAAAGAGTGACACTATTACATCAGTTGTTAAAATGACCCACTAACACTTACCAGATTTGTGTATAATTTTAAGCAACATTTTGGTGATGATATCAGATTATTAAGCAAGCCAGTCATACGTCACCTTTATTTAAAACAACAGAATAAACTAACAAACAAAACCCCACAAAACAACAACAAAACAAAAAATCACGGAGTTCAATTTTTTTTTAAAATCCGAATATATATATATATATATATATATATATATATATATATATATATAATATATATATATATATATATATATATATATATATATAGAGAGAGAGAGAGAGAGAGAGAGAGAGAGAAGAGAGAAGAGAGAGAGAGAGAGAGAGAGAGAGAGAGAGAGATACTAGCATATCTACACCTTGTCAATTGAAACCCTTCTTTTTATTTGATCTATCATACCCGAGCTCGATTTATATATTTTTTGGTTTGCCTACCACCCCGCCATCCCCCCCCCCCCCCCACCAACAACAGGCACACACACCCACCCACACCTACATACACACACACACACACACACACACCACCTACACACACACCTACACACACACACACACACCTACACACACACCTACACACACACACACACACACACACACACCTACACACCTACACACACACACAAACCCACACACACACACAAACAACCCCCCCCCCCCCACACACACACACACACAAAACACACACATTCACACACGCACACGCGTGAGTAGCGGCAATCATCTTGGCAAATACAGAAGTAGTAGGCCCAATGGGGAGGCAGGCGTCAGTCATACCGTCTTGGCGGCAAGGCATGGCAAGGATAGGCAGGGCAAGGCAGGGCAAAAGGCAGGGCAAAGCAGGGCAAGGCAGGGCAAGGCAGGGCAAAGCAGGGCAAGGCAAGGCATGGGAGGTATAGGCCTGGTAGTAGTAGTAGTAGTAGTAGTAGTAGTAGGCCTAGCCTAGAAGGCTAGCAGGCCATCATCATACCCGTGGCAGACACGGCACGAGAGGGTCGGGTTTCCGCACCCAGTAATGGAGAAATTGCCGCCATCAGGGCCCTCAGTCGCGGAGCCATGCCTCGCAGACAAACTGGAGACGAGGAAGAAGAGTGAGAGAGAGAGAGAGGGGTGGGGGGTGGAGAGAGAGAGAGGGGGGGGGATGAGAGAGAGAGAGGGAGAACGAGAGAGAGAGAGAGAGAGAGAGAGAGAGAGAGAGAGAACGAGAGAGAGAGACAGAGAGGAGAACGAGAGAGAGAGAAAGGGGGGGGGGGGGGGGGAGAGAAAGAGAGAGAGAGAGACAGAAAGAGAGAGACAGAGAGAGAACGAGAGAGAGAAAGAAAGAGAGAGAGAACGAGAGAGAACGAGAGAGAGAGAGAGAGAGAGACAGACAGACAGAGAGAAAAAACTCCCTTTCCCCCTTTTTTCCTTAAAAAAAAGAAAATGGGGGAAAAATCCACGTTCCGGTCATGGTTGGTGGTTTTGCAAGTATGGCGGGGCGGCGTCAGTTGTGTGTGTGTGTGCATTCCCCATCCTTTTTTTGTGTTGGGATTTTATTTTTGGTTTGGGGATTTTTGTGGGTTTTTTTTATAAAAATTACTATTATTGTATATAGGGGGCGCCCACTATAAGAGGGTTACAGTGATCTTGTTTGGTTCCTTATTACAGAAAAGTCATAGTCTTCTTCTTCTCCTTTTTTTGTTTTTTGTGTGTGGATTTGTTTGTTAGTTTTGTTGTGTTCAGTATCTTTCTTTTCTTTAGTTGGGTATGTCTCTGGTCTGTCTGTTTGTTTGTCTGTCTGTCTGTTTGTCTGTTCGTCAAATGTGAGTTTTGTCTGTTTCAACATTATTGGAGGCATCCTTGATATCAAATTTATGCCGAATTATTTCTAGGGATGTAATTTTGTGGTTTGTTTTGTTTTGTTGTTGTTTCGTTATTTCCTTTTACTAGTTTTGTCTTTTTGAAAAAAAATATAGGAATTAAAAATCACACATTTATTTGTTTTATTTTCGTTTCTAGCATGTTGTAAACTCATTTCGATATTTTTTGTAGTGAAAAAATAAATCAAGGCAAACTGTTTTCTAGTTTGTTTGTTGATATGTCTGCTGTATAACAACTTCATTAATTTTTTGGGGCGTACACTAGTCTCACACTGTCTGTGTGTGTGTTTATTTATTCTTTTATCTTTTCTTTTATTTCGAGGATAATAGAATAGCCGCTCGTATGCTTTTTTTTTTTTTTACATCCATTCCCCGTACGTTATGTATGCAGTTTTTTTGTAAATTTTGTCATCTGTTCCCACCGGTACCCAATGGCCTACTCTTCTGAAAATCGGAACAGGTTTTGTTAACGTGTGCGCAAGATATTCCGCGTGCGTTCGCACACGGGACCACGGTTTCTAGAATAATCCGAAGCTCTGTGTGTGTGTGTGTGTGTGTTGTGTGTGTGTGTGCTTGTATGTCTGTGTGTGTGTGTGCGTGCGCGCGCGCGCGCGCGTGCGTGCGTGCAGCTTTGCGAACAGGCGCGCAAGTGCTCGAGCGCCTCTCACACCCATACCGGAGTTATAAGCTAAGTAAACTTTTATGAACGAGATGTAAAAAACACAAGCGCGGGGGTTTTTTGTTGGTTTTTTCCCCCTTCTTCTTCGTGCGTTTTAGGGGAAGCTGAGGCGTATTAAACATATATTTCGCTTCTCTGTCATCAAGTTGACGCCTCCGACAGTTGTGCGCGGCATGTCGTCTGGCTTTTTTTGTGGGGTTTTTTTTTTTTTTTTTGGTGTTGTTGTCCGTGTAGAATTTCGTGTGTGTGTGTGTGTGTGAGTGTGTGTGTGTGTGTGAGTGAGTGAATGAGTGTGTGTGTGTGTGTGTGTGTGTGGTGTGTGTGTGTTGTGTGTGTAAGAGAGAGAGAGAGAGAGAGAGAGTGTGGGTGGGTGGGTGTATAAGTGTGTGTGTGTTGGAGAGAGAGTGTGTGCGTGAGAGAGAGAGAGAGTGAGTGAGTAAGGTGTGTGTGTATGTGTGTGGCTGTGTTTGTGTGTGTTATGTGTGTGGCTGTGTTTGTGTGTGTGTTATGTATGTGGCTGTGTTTGTGTACGTCTGTGTGTGAGTGAGTGAGTGAGTGTGTGTGTGTGTGTCTGTGTGTGTTTGTGTGTGTGTTTTTGTGTGTGTGTGTGTGTGTGTGTGTGTGTGTTTTGGAGAGAGAGAGAGAGAGAGAGGGTGAGTAAGTGCGTGTGTGTACGTGTGCTGTGTGTGTGTGTTTTGGGGATGGAGAGAGAGAGAGAGAGAGAGGAGAGAGAGAGAGAGAGAGAGAGAGAGAGAGAGAGAGAGAGAGAGAGTGAGTGAGTTAGTTTAATTAAAAGGGGGTAAAGGAAAGAACGAAAGAAAAAAGTGAGGCAGTTATTACAGTCTTCGTCTAGACTTTACTAGGCTTTTTTCCCCTCTTCCTCGCTCTGAATGGTTCAGTGAAAACGTATTCGGAATTTTTTTTCTTCATAATTCAAAAAAGAAGAAAAAAATTACCCTAAAGGTGTTGTTGCATAATCTTTTTTTCTTTTTTCTCATCTTCACTCCGTTGTTGAAATCGTAAAGAGAGTACCGCCTGCACTGAAGAGCTTTTTTCCCGATTACTCCCCAATTTATTGTCGGTTGTGTCTTAAAGTTTGGGGTCTTTGACCTCTGTTTTCTTGTCCTTTATATTGTATATATATATTTCTCTTTTGTCTTTTTTTCCCTTTTTTTTTGTTTTGATTTTTATCCTTGCCAGTTTTGCAGCGCTATTTCAGTCCAATCGTATCGGACTTTAAAAAACATCTTTTCTCATCGTTTCGTTTTTGTTTTTAATTAGCAAGCAATACAGCGATTGGAAGGGATTGGGGGGGGGGGGGGGGTTGCTCAAAGTCGTTTCACCATCTATTTTCTTCCATCACAACCTTTAACCTCCCCTCTTCCCCGCTCTCTCTCTCTCTCACACACATAAGAGAGTTATTGTTATCCTAAGTCATATTTTTGTAGCTGACTTTTTTTTTGTTATACAATAACATTTTGTCGTTACTTTTGCTCCCCCCCCCCCCCCCCCCCCACCCCACAAATACTAAGCAGTTCGGCAACCCCTCTTCATGTATGGGCCAATGGCCTTTTTGTGAATAAATCATTCGAGTTCGAGATCGATTCTCTCTCTCTCTCTCTCTCTCTCTCTCTCTCTCTCTCTCTCTCTCTCTCTCTCTCTCTCTCTCTCTCTCTCTCTCTCTCTCTCTCTCTCTCTCCATCTGTATCCACTACCCCTTCTCCCTCAGCCCCCTCCCAATCTCACACACACACTCACACACACACAATACACAACACACACACAATACACAACACAACACAATACACCACACCATTCACAAAAGCAACCCAACCGACCAAACCTCTCCCCCACCCCCCCCCACCCCCCTACACACACACACACTATATTTTTCTGATCTCTAACCTCGCAAAGCTTTCGATCACCCCCGTCTTACTGTCCAGTTGAAATAAATGGCCCCCAAGAGAGAGAGAGAGAGAGAGAGGAGAGAGAGAGAGAGAGAGAGAGAGAGAGAGAGAGAGAGAGAGAGAGAGAGAGAGACAACAGCCCAGCCAGCCAGCCAGCCAGCCAGCCAACCAACCAACTAGCCAACTAGCCCGCTTTAGCATCCAAGGCATCTCTACTCTCCTGGGATGCCTCCCGAAGACCTTTTAAAGAACCGGGCGGCCCTCTGAACTCTCCAACTAGAAAGACTAGGCTACCGTCCGAAAGACACCCCACCCCACCCGTCAAGGGAAAGAAGGACAACCCTTCCGGGTGAACCCTTGTCCATGAGTAGAGCGGGTACCTTAAAACCAGGGTAAGGGGTGGGAGGTCTTGACCAGAGGGTACTTTACTACTAGGGGTGCCCTTCATGACTCTCTTGGGGGACTTTCAGACAGATCCATCAATCCATCCATCCATCCTCCCCTCTGCGCTTCCCTCTTTACCTTGAGCTGTAGGTGAAAAGGGGTTTGGGTGGGGGGGTGCAGGGATGGAGGGATGGAGGGTGGGGGGGTCAGGCAATCTTTGCTCAATTCGCTGGCTAATGGTGTGAGAGGCTCTGACAACTAGATTGTTTGGATGGGGGGTGGGGTGGGGGTGGGGGGGGGGGGGATACTAGGGCAGGAAAAGGGACGCTGTGTCTGTCTGTCTGTCTGTCTGTCTGTCTGTCTCTCTCTCTTCGTCTCTCGCTCTCTCTCTCTCTCTCTCTCTCTCTCTCTCTCTCCTCCCCCTCCGCACCCCCTCTCTCTCTCTCTCAAGCATCCCCATACTCCGCCCTAACCCTCTCTCTCCCCCCCCCCCCACACCCACACACACCCACACCCACACACACCCATTTCACCTCGGGGTCCGCAGATCGATAAGAATAACCGTGCAAGGTTTTTGGTTCGTTTGAAGTTGTCCTGGGGAAAAAGCGTGATGGTTGTAATTACCGAACGAGTTGAAAGAGAACACAGGAGGGGGGGGAGGGGGGGGGGGTTAAAGCCAAGGGGAGGGAGGATTGGGGCGTGGGGGGGGGGGAGATGGGTTGGGGGGGGGGGGGAGACTGAGTCCATCCACAGCAGCAGTAGCCTGAGATAGTAGTAGTCTAACCCCTAAGTCACGGAAGGAAGCAAGTCCAGTCCCCAACCCCTCAACCCCCATCCCACCCCCAGCCCCCACCCCACCCCACCCCACTAAAAGCTCTGGCCCGGTCATTTGCCGCTCCTCCCCTCCCCCATCCCCCCTCCCCCCCCCCCCCCCCCCCCCCCCCCCCCCCCCCCCCCCCCCCCCCCCCCCCCCTCCACCCCCCAAATTCTAGTGGTTCTTTGCTTCCAAAAAGGCCTAGCCAGCTTGACAAGAGTCTGTGTGTGTGTGCATGCATGTGTTGTGTGTTGTTGACTCTGTGGTGTGTGTGTTGACTATGGTGTGTTATTGTGGTGTGTGCGCACGTTGATGATGATGGTGATGGTCCTGGTAGTTGGTGATGGGAGGAGGGAGGGGAGGGGGGTGGGTGGATAGCAAGAGAGAGTGGGACAAGACATTTGGGGTGAGGGAGGAGGGAGGAGGGGGGGGATGGTTAGAGGAAGGGGGGGTCCCTTGCCCTGACCTTTTCTCTTGTGTCGGCGGAGGGGGTGTCACACCCTGGGATCTCTCTGTCCCTGTGTCACCATCTTTTTTTTTTCCCCTAGCAAAGCGCCCTAGGGGCAAGGGCTAGTAGTAGTAGTAGTAGTAGTAGTAGAGGTAGCCTAGCTAGGTGGGCGAGGAGAGAGAGAGAGAGTGAGAGTGAGAGTGGGGAGGAGGAAGGTGAAGGGACAGGCACAGACATCCCCCTGGTCAGTGGTAGAGAGATAACCATCTTGACCTGTCCATCCTGGGTGGGTGGGTCGGGGAGAGAGGTGAGAGTGGTCGTTGGTTCACCTTTTGTCTCTTTGTCCTGTTGTCTCTTCTTCTTCTTCTTCTTTCTTTCTCTTTCTCTCTGTCTCTCTGTCTGTCTGCCTGTCTCTCTCTTCTTTTCTCTCTCTCTCTCTCTCTCTCTCCTCTCTCTCTTCTCTCTCTCTCTCTCTCTTTCTCTCTCTCTCTTCTCTCTTCTCCCCCTGTTCTTTCCCTTGTCTTCCATCAACAATAGTCCTGCAACACAGCAGCTAACTAGGCTACTGCCCCACCCCACCGCCAACCCCCACCCCCATCCTTCCCTTCCAATTCCCTCCTGCAGTCTTGAGGGCCATTTTGGAGTCATCACGTGCTCATTTGATGCCTTCTCATTGGACCACACTGTCCCTTTCATCAAGGGGGCGTGGGGAGGGAGAGGAGAGAAAGAGAGAGAGGATGAGGAGTTTGGAGGGAAGGGAGAGGAAGGAAATTGGCCTTTTGCTTGTTGGAAGCCTCTCATCTCTCTGGCCCTTGTCGTTAAGATCATCACACCTTTCTAGTTCTACCCCATGGTGGTAGTAGTATGGTAGGAACAGACTGCACTGGTGGCCATTTTTGGGAGAGACAGACAGAGACAGACAGACAGACAGGGAGGGAGGAAGGGAGGGAGGGAGAGGAATATGTCAGAATTTAAAACAGGAGAGCCAGGCTAAATTCCAGTGGTGGGGTTGGGGGGTCGGGGTCTATTGTGGGTGTACTGGGTTTGATATTTGTCATCATGGTATTTTGGCAGGTTGTTGTGGCTGTTGGGTTTTTTGTTCTTGTTGTTTTGTATTTTTACGGTCATATAATTATCTTTGAGACACTGCTTTTAAAGAAGTATTGCCAAAAGTCACATAATTAAAGCAGGAAATGTTGGTCTTTCTGTAAGATGCATTTTTAAAAAAATCTAATCTTTTTTTCCCCTGTACATCATGGTAGTGACAGATATATATGATTCTAACTGTTAAACCAAGTTGATTTTGCTGTTTGGTTTTTTTTTTCCTTTTTCTGGACAAATTGGTTGGGTGGGTTTTTAAAAAAAAGACATTTCTTAAGGTTGTTTTGTAATTTTGCTTAAATCATTTAGTTGACTGGCTGCGTAGTTGAATAGATTTCTGTAGGCTTTTATATGTTTTCCCCTCTTTTTTTTTCGTTTTTAGATCTTTACCAAAGCTTTTTTAGAAGCGGGTTTACACTTCTTCCCCTGGTTGGCTCTAAATGGAAAAATAAATCGTTCCTAAAACCTTACAATTACAAGATTTGACCTTCGAGAAACCCCCTGAAGTTCTACTGGATGATTGCTAGCAGCCGCAGCACAGCTCCTCCTAACATGCAAGTGGTTGCTGTCATTTTACCACTGACCCTGCCTAGAAAGCGAAAAGTCCGAACCCCGTTTGGGCCAAAAACTTTTCTTCCACCATTCATTAGACTGTGAGTGGTGGGTCTGGGTGCTAGTCTCTCGGATGAGGCGATAAACGGAGGTCCCTCGTGTTGTATAAAAGCATTTAGCGCACGTAAATGAACCCACGGCAACAGGAGAGTTGTCCCGGGCAAAATTCTGTAGGAGAAAAAGTCACTCTGATACAACTAGGGGAAACAATTACAGTTTTTCAGAAAGGAAAAAAAATATATCGGTGGCGCTGCTCTCGTGGCGACGGCGCTCTTCCCGGGAAGAGCCGCCTGAATTTCACGCAGAAAAATCTGCCTTGACTTAAAAGTGGTATGAAAAATGGGAAGGGGAGGGGGGATGAAAATATTTATTACATGCTACTCTGACAGTTTTTCAAACTTAAAACAGCCCGGACCACTCTCTTTCCCCGGGGAGAGCAGCCCGAATTTCAACGCTGACAAATCTGCCGTGGTATGAAAATGGCGGGGATGGGGGGGGGGGGGGGGGGGGGGGCGGGGCGGTAATTGAAAATATGACATACCACAGTGACATTAACTTTTCAAATTTGAAACAGCCAGGGCCACTCACTACGCACAGAAAGCTGCCTAATCTGCGTGAAGCATTTTGGTGGGTGGGTTTTTTTTTGTTTTTTTTTTGGAACCCCAAGAACAGACCGCAAGCAAGCAAGCGATGACAGACAGGGCGGGGCCGGCTTGTCTGGCACAAGTCACAGGTACCAACTAACTTGACTGCAAATTGCTGCTCTTTCTCAGCCAGCCAGACAGCCAGCCAGCCAGCCAGCCCCCATTGGAACAGAATGAGGGAGGTACAGGGAGGACCCCCCCCCCCCCTACCCAGGGGGAAGGGGTAAGGGGTGGGGGGTGGGAGTGGGCGTAATGAGGGGTGGGGGGGGGGGGTGGTGGTGGTGGTAACAAGCTGGAATCTAATGAAGCGAGACTATTAAGCTGGGGAGTTTCTTTGTTGATGATGGCAAGGCGCAAGCCTCTCTACCTCTAGTTCTCCTCCTCCTCCTCTTCCTTCTCCTCCTCCTCCTTCTCCTCCTCCTCCTCCTCTTCCTTCTCTCTCCTTGTCCCCTCCTCCTCCTCCTCCTGCCTTTTCTTGTGGCACGTGAAAAGCGTTTTGTTTGCGCAGAGAAAGGATGATTGACAGGTACACAGTGGAACGATTTTCAACATGAACACAATTTCAGTCTTGCTTGCTTGGAGGCTTGAGGGATGCGGGAGGCGGGGTAGGGAAGGGGTGGGGGAGGGGGTGTTCCTATAGGAAGTAGTGGTTTGGGGGGATGGAGGGAGGGAGGGAGGTAGGCTAAGGCGCTGGAGGGGAGGTGGAGGGGAGGGGGGGGGGGATGAGATGAAAGCCTAAGATGACATATGCATGTATAGTCACAGAGGAAAGAAATAATAGAAAGGTGGGGGTGGGGGGGAGGGGGTGAAGAAGAGGTAGCTAGTGTGTGTGTGTGTGGGGGGGGGGGGGGGGTCGGTAAGGAGGATGGGACTGATCATGAATGGGATGGAGAGAGAGAGAGAGAGAGAGAGGAGAGAGAGAGAGAGAGAGAGAGAGAGAGAGAGATGGAGAGAGAGACAGTCCCAAACTTGCAAACATGACGAACTTGAAAGAAGCACAAGTTTATAGTGACTGCTCATTTTGCTGTTGGATTTGTTTTCTCTTTTTTTCTTTGATTTGGTTTTTTGTTTTGTTTGGTCCTTGTAGCTTGCTCCTGCACCAGGGGGAGAGAACTTTAATTTTTTTAAAAAAAACCAAACTAACTCACACAAAAATATACTTTAAAAAAAATCAGGATTTCAAAAAAAAATGAAAAGAGAAAAGAGGGGGTGGGGTGGGTGGGGGGGGGGGGGGAGGAAATAACCCGTTACTTAACGACTGGGTGCCTGGGGTGGTGGGGGGTGGTGGTGGGGGTGGTGGTGGTGGTGGTGGAGCTCCCCCCCCCCTCCCCTGCCGTCTTGATGACGACACCAGAGTGTGCCAAACAGCGGGTGACGTCCCCTGCCATTAGCGCCGCATGGGGTGGCGCTGGCGCGCGCGCGCGCGCGCACGCGCGGGAGGGAACGCTCTCGCACGGGCAGCAAGATGGCACGTCTAAGGTTGACAAGACAGACAGACTGACAGACAGACAGACAGACAGACAGACAGACAGACAGACAAGCTAGTTAGTAGGCTAGCCTATATAGCCTAACCAATAGGTTGGGGTGGGTTGGTTAGGGGGTGTGGGGTGTGTGGAGGAGACCTGCAAGGCACACACAGTAAGTCTAAGAAGGAAGGAAGAGAGAGAGAGAGAGAGAGAGAGAGAGAGAGAGGAGAGAGAGAGAGCGAGAGAGAGAGAGAGAAGACAGACAGACAGACAGACAGACAGACAACAGAGACAGAACGACAGAGAGAGAGAGACAGACAGACAGAGAGAGACAGAGAGAGATAGACACAGAGAGAGACAGACAGACAGAGAGAGACAGACAGAGAGAGACAGACACACAGAGAGACAGACAGAGAGAGACAGACACAGAGAGACAGACATAGAGAGAGACAGACACAGAGAGAGACAGACACGAGAGAGACAGACATAGAGAGAGACAGACACACAGAGAGACAGACACACAGAGAGACAGACAGAGAGAGAGACAGACACACAGAGAGACAGAGAGAGAGACAGACACAGGAGAGACAGACAGACACAGAGAGACAGACACACAGAGAGACAGACAGAGAGAGAGAGGGACAACAGAGCAGACAGAGACAGACACAGAAGAGAGAGGGACAGACAGAGACAGACACACAGAGAGACAGACAGACAGACAGACAGACAGAGAGAGTTACCTCCTTTGGCAGGCTTCTTGGCTAGGCCAGGAAGGAGGACCAACAACAGACTAGGTTTGAACTTTATGATTATCATTATGATTATTATTGGTTTCTTGGAGTTCACCCTTCAAAATCCTCTAACCCCCAATCCGCCTGCCGCCTCTCTTCACCCCCCCCCCCCCCCCCTCCCTCCCTTCCTCTCCATTTTTTTTTTGTTTTGAGGGGGGGGGGGGGGACATTTTAATCAGTGTTATTAGTATTATTATTCATCATTATCCTTTTGTCGTTATATTTGACATGAAAGTGTTTTTATTATAGAGTCTTCCAGCTATCGCCCTTTAATAACAAAGATGTTGAGGGGTGCGGGGGTTTAGTGTTTTTGTGGGGTTTTTTGGGGGGTGGGGTGGGGGGAGGGAAGGAGTTGCTGTATTGGTTGGGGAGGGGGGGGGGGGTGAGAGATGAAGGGTTAGTGGGTTCTTAAATGACAAGTATGTACAGACTGGGTTTTGGAAAAAAAAACATTCAAATAAAACGTCAGGATTTTGGTTTGTTTCCTTATTGAGGTACATACGTATGCTTTGTAAGGGGTTTGGGGGTGGGGGGGGGGGGGGGGGGAAAAGATTGTATCATGAATTATTGTGTAAATGATTAAGGGAGGGAGAATAAGGGAGAGAAATATTTTTTGAAACGCTGGGTATTTTTGTCATGCCATTAGATCTGACTAGCATTCATTCGACCATGAGGTAAGAAAGAAGGTATCGCAAAGTAAAACATCCGTTTTAAGGAGAAATTGATAGGCAATCTTCGCTCCAACACAACACACACAACACACACACCCACACACCACACCACACACACACACACACACACACACACACACACACACCCACACCGCACGCGTAACACACACACACGCGCGCTCACGCGCGCGCGCTTGTGTAAGCTGGCATGGTTCTTACAACAGAGAAGAATACTAAAAAAATAGACCTGGAACTAAAAACAAAAAAGTCATATTTTGGGTGATCATGAACAGCCAACGGCTTGATTTTTCCCGCGGATATTTTCTTGATCTTGAACAAACCACCCGGACTTGATTTTTCCAAGCGGATAATTTTCTTGTGCGACACATATCCTCAGAAGGAAGAAAAACAAAGTTTTTTTTTTAACCAAAAAAGTCAGTCAGTCACGATGTGTCCGTGTTAATTCTGTTTGACGTGTCAGTGACACAAGGCAGGGGAAAGTCAGTGTTAGACCCAGAAATCGTAAGAGGCACTGGAGTCGTTTTGTCAAACCTCTGGGATCAGCGCTACCATCAACAACTCAACTGGTTCCAGTGTGAGTCAGGTCTTTCGCGTACCTAGCGCCTGGGGACAGTGGGGGATTAATGCTGCTATCTGCCTGCATTCAAGAGTCCTGGACAGACGTGGACGGACGGATAGGGGTCAGAAGTTGAGCGCAGAAGAGAAAGAAGCTTACAGAGAGAATTGTTCTGCCACGTACAAAAAAACACACACAAGCCTGTGATGACAGTGAGACCAACAGCCGGAAACGTGGTTATATTGGTTTAAAAGTGGGCCTAGGCTATGAAGGATTCAGTTTGTGTACTAGCTCAATAATAATGATGATCATAATAATGATAATAATAATAATATAATGATAATAATAATAATAACAACAGCGGAAATATGAGGTTGGAGAGACTATTTTTATCATCAAAAGCGTGCAAGTCACAGAGATATATAGCAGATAGAAGGACAGCGCCTTAGCCATGTCACACGGCTACAGAATAGTTTACCTCACACTCAAAAGAGTCGAAAAACCGGGGAACGGATAACATAATTGACAAAACTGCATACTCACGGGGATTGGATGTAAAAAAAAACCCACCCACATGAGTGCTTATTCCATTATCCTCAAAATAAAAGAATAAATAAATAAATAGAATAAATAAATAAATAGAATAAAAGTTTAAAAAACAACAAAACTAATAGCCCTGACATGGTCACTGCGATTGTATGGGCTGTAAACAAAAGATACATATTTTAAAAGATAACAGAAAACTGCTTTTTAGCAGAGTTTCTTGGTCATTTGCTGTCAGCTCTCTTTTACAGTCTTTTGCCAGAACCAAGGAGTGAAGAAGAGCTGGGGAAAAAAAAGATCATGACAGTTACCATACATTCTAAACATACTCAAAACTACCAAAAACAAACAAGGTTTGAGTAAAGCTTCGAAGAATCAGAATTTTACCCCCCAAAATTGTAGATTTATTTGCTGCGTTCAAAAACAACACGAGTCCAAGAATCAACGAGAAAGATAATTATTAAGATAAAGGTTAGCAGATAGTGGGGTTTTTTTTTCAAAGTGTGTGATTGTAATGTATGTACCAGCAACCAATCCAAATAATTATTTGTAACCTTTGCTTTTGGAAGCACGCTAAGAAACCGTAGGGTTGTAGTTGTTGCTGTCAATGTTTACGTGTATAATAATATAAAAAAAACAATGTTTTTTTCCCCTGAATAAACATTAACTTGAATGAAACCAAAGGAGATAAGAAAGGAAAGAAACTTGCGTCAGAGAAACAACACCCCCCCCCCCCCCCCCACCCCCTCAGAAAAGAAAACGCAAAAACACAAAAAACCTCAACAACAACAACAAAAGAACCCAGAGAAACCAGGGAAGGCGGGCAGGGTGGCCCCCTTACTCTCAAGACAACAGTATAGACAGACATTGAAGCCACAACAAACAAGGTGGTGGGTGGGGGAGGAGGGGGGTGGGGGGTGTAGGAAGGAGTGGAGCAGGCAGGACCTAGACCCCAAGACCTCAGACCCCCAGACAGACCCAGCAGCAGCATGTCATGTCAGCGCTCAGCAGAGTGTTGTGAGGGAGGAAGGAGGAAGGGAGGCACACCCCCAGTCGCCCGTCACCCGGCCATGCCTCACCGCTCCCGCCACAATGCCAGTCGCCGACCTGCCACCCTCACTTTGCTCTTCTCAAAGCTCGACACGGGCCTACCCCGGGTAGGCAGCAGCCAGTCCTTTCTCCCACTGCCGCCACCCCGGAGACAGTCAGTCGCCGTGCCTGGGTGCCAGCCCAGCACCCCCCCCCCCCTCCCATCCCCCACCCCTCCCCTACCCTCACTTGCTTGCTCTTTTAGCCTAGTAGTAGCAGGGCTTCGCCTTTCCTTCAGGTTCTCCTCCCACCTCCCACCCACCTACCCTCCTCCCCCTCCTCTCCCCAGGACCCCAGCGGAAGGTCCAGGACAATGAAGGCAATTAGGCCTGACCTCTTAAATGGGATAATCACACGCCACTGACGGAGGGGGGGTTTCGACACGCTGCCCCTGTGTAGAAGCGTGGCGTAAATACGGCTGAAATAGGCAGTCTGTAGCCTACTACTACTGCTACTACCACTAGGCCTATGGGTAAGCCTGTCGCCCCAGTCCTGTAGTCTTCCGCTTGCCTGAGTCTCCCGTCACAACTCTTTTTCTCTCCTCTCCTTCCCCAACCTTTTCCCTCTTCACAGGATTCCATTGTGGTGCAGAGGGGGCCCAGGCCAGGCCAGGCCAGTTGAGCAGATTTGAGTTAGCCTATACTATAGCTAGCCTCCTAGCTGTGTAAGCATCTCAAGCCTGCCTTGTCCAAACAGCTCTCAGTTCCCTCCCCTTCGCATCAAAGTAGGTGGTAGGTAGGCCCTAACATAGTAGTGGCGTCGGTGGCCAGGAATCAGAACTCGGTGAGTAGGCTAAGATGGACAAAGAGTCATTGTGACTATCTGGTAATTTGTCGTTTTGTGAAACCATAGCAGTTAGCCTAGAAGTAACTACCAGTGGGAAGTTTATCAAGGGGAGGAGAGACTGAGGAACACTCTACTGGTTTATAGCCTAGCAACAGGTTAGAGGGACAGGAACCAGAACCAGAACTCCCGACAAGCAATAGGGAGAAAGACCAGACCTTTATCAATGAAGAACTAACTGGAGGGCAGGCCTAACAACAGGGTAGCATTAAAGAAGGAGAAGAAGCTCTAGTCTTAAGAATTAGCCTATAGGAGAAAGCTCCAGCTGGTGTGGCACCTTCGTGGCTGCATGGGCCTTTCTCTCTGTCGCATTTCAGAATTGTACTTTTTTTTGGGGGGTGGCCCCAGAAGCTCAAGTGGGATGACTTGCAACCACAGTCCCTAAATCACCTAGTCTTAAGAAGGAAAAGTTCATGGTCAGGTATCAGGAAAAAAAACAACTGAAAGTGTACTTAAGGGATATAAATGAAGGGTGGTGGCGTTGAGGTATTGTAAGAATCGTCGAAGGGCAAAATACAGGAAGCGGAAGGATACTGAACGGGTATTATGGGAAGCGGAATTTATTATCAAAAGGTAAAGGTGTTCCATAACCTATGCAGTCATAGGGGAGCGAGGCAGCTTCTCCAGGGACCAGCATGTTGAAGGCGGCGCCCATCTCCTCTCCCTCGCTGCTTTACCTTCCCTGACCCTAAAGAGGGCAGGTACCCATTTACAGCATAATACCTTATTAAGTTATTGTTATCTTGAATTAGCCTTAATTTTGAACCATAGACGTATGTAAGCATAATATTGTTTCGCCGTTTAAAATCGCAGCTCTGTATTGACTTAGGATTTTGCTCCCGAAACTTTAAAAATTAGGACCCTTTTCTGATGTGGTAGTAAACAGTGGTCGGAGCACTCGCTTTCCCCCAGCCAAGTTAAGCAGCGTCGAGCGTGGTTACCAGTTGGATGGGTGACCGTTTGCGCGCCTTGGCTTCAGTACAGTTCCCCCAGTTCACCCAGCTGTAAATGGGTACCTGCCCTCTTTAGGGTCAGGGAAGGTAAAGCAGCGAGGGAGAGGAGATGGGCGCCGCCCTCAATATGCTGGCCCCTAGAGAAGTGAGGTCTCTGACGCCTCGCTCCCCTACGACCTTATAGGTTATGGGACTCCTTTACTTTTTACTTCCTAGTAAACAGTCTTTTTGTGGGAATTATTTTAAATATTTTTTTCTCCTCGAAACAAAGGTGTGAGAGGGTGGTAGGTAGGAAAACTTGGGGTGGATTTTTTTTTCAACATGAAAATAGATGAGCTTTAAAATGTGATATTTTCGTTGTTGTTTTTGTTTGTTTGTTGGATTTTGTGTGTGTTTATTGTGTCTTTTCTGAATGTAGTTAGAAACACAGATTTGTAATGTTTGGGGGGTGTGTTGTTGGAGGGGGGGGGGGGGGGGGGGGGGGGGGGGGGGGGTTGTTCTGTCATGTGTCTCTGACTCTGTCTGCACACACACCACCACCACCACCAACCACCCCCAAACACACACACACACTACATCCACCCCCCCCCCCCCCCCCCACCCTACACACACCACCCACACACCAAAACCCACAACCACACACACACCAAAACCCACACACACCACAACACACCACGCCAAAACACATCTATAGAAAATATTGTTTTTAGATCTCTTTGCCTGATCACTGCGATCAACCAAATCAATTGCTAAACAGAGAGAGACAGAGACAGAGAGACAGACAGAGAGAAGAGAGAGAGAGAGGGGGGGGGGGGGGGGGGAGGGATCTGTGATTGACAATAATCAAACGCCATAGCATTCAAGAGTTCCAGAAAAGAAAAGAAAAACCTTCGGCCTTCTCTCTCTCTTATCATTGGCAGCTGGTTTCCTGGGGGATTGGAGGAAGAGGGAGGAGGGGTGGTGGTGGGGGGGGGGGGGGGGGGGGGGGAGCTGCCTATCCCCATCCCCCTCCCTCTCCCCCTCCCTACGCCCCCCCGAAAACATCAAAAACAATTTGGTTACAATAATTTGCTGGCATGTTTTTTTTTCTCTGGCCGTTTGTAACAAAACAGAGAGGCGAAATTTCTCTGTAGCGGAAAGGCCTTGGCTTTTGCCTTGTTACCAAAGCACCCGTAATTGCTTGCCCGGAACGGATTGGCACTGTGTGTGCGTGCATGCGTGCGTTATGTGTGTGTGTGTGTAGGTGGAAAAGTAACGTTCAAAATCAGTTCTAGTTTTGGTGGTGGTATTTTGGGGGGGGGGGATTGTTTCTTTATTTTGTTTTTTGTTGGGGGGAGGGGGGGGATGATCTTCTTTTGTTTGATGATGCCAGAGTTGTGTTTTTTTTCCTCCTTTTTTTCCATGTTTTTTTTTTTTTACTACCGAGAGAGAGAGTGTTGTGGAGGGCTGTGGGTCAGATGAAGAGTTATTGGGGGGGGGGGGGGGGGGGGGGGCAGGAGGTGCAAAAATTATCGATTTTGGGGGGTCGTTTTCTATGTCCTTACCTTTGTTTTAGTTAGAGGGGAAAGGTAGATTTTGGGAAGCTTTAAACTAAAATCATAATGATGAAAAGTAAATTCAATTTGTCAGCAGATACGCTTTTTTTCTTTTTCTAAGCTTGTTTAATGAAGTACATTAGAATCCTAAAAATATAAAAATGTAAAGGACGTTTTTTTTATTTTTAATTGTAGGACGGGCGTGCGTAACCACACACACACACACACACACACACACACACACACACACACACACACACACACACACAGAGAAGAGAGAAGAGAGAGAGAGAGAGAGAGAGAGAGAGAGAGAGAGAGAGAGAGAGAGAGAGAGAGAGAGAGAGAAACAAAATCCAGAGAGAACAAAATGGAAGGGGTTTTTCCAAGAGCGCACATGCACACACACACACACACACACACACACACACACACACACACACACACACACACACCACATCCGGATTCCGTTGAAATTAATGAAAGAAAATATTTTGAAAATAAATTAAGTTTAAATTGCTGCGAGGCAAGGAAGTGTGCGTGTGTGCTTTGCAGTGAAGGAAATAATTAGTGTCAGGGGGGAAAAATGTTCAACTAAGCACACACACACACACAAAGAAACCCCCCCCCCCCCCCCCCAAAAAAATATTCAAACGATTTCGGACATTAGTTTTCACTTGTGGCTGCATT
>CM054142.1:59421626-59429126 GCA_028751875.1 Rapana venosa
GCGGCATCCCCAACATCTCCACCTCGGGGCTGAACCTGTCCACCAGCAACAGCTTCCAGTCTCCCTTGCAGCCCTCCTTCCCCACCTCCTCGGGGCTCAACCTCTCCACCAGCAACATGGTGGGCGCCATGGCGTGAGCGGTGATGAGGACTGTGTGGACCAGATAGAAAGGTGGGGGTATGGGGGGGTTTGGGGGAGAAAGAAAAGGAAAGAAAAAAAGAAAAAAGTGTGGAGGTTTTTTTTGGTTGTTTTTTTTTTTGTTAGGGTGATGACGTCATTTCGGAAGGACTCCTGTTGTTGCTGCTGCTGTTTAGGCTGTACTAAGTGATGACGGCGTGTGTGTGTGACGTGAAGCCCATGCTGACGTACGTGACTGACTTGTATCAGTTGGTGGAATCCATCCCTTTTGTTGAGGGTGGTGGTGGTAAAAAGTCTTTGCAGTGAAGGGTGGATATGGTTTTTTTGAGCGTAGACAAGAAAATGAACGTGGTCTGGGACGGTTTTGTTGCTCCGTTGTTGCCATTGACATTGAGACTGTGTTCTCTGGACGTTGTTATTAACATGACTTGTCTGTAAAACGTTCTACGAGGCGAAAACGTTAGTAGTCGAGTCGACTTGAAGAATCTGGTCTGTACGATGTTGTTGTTTTCTTTTTCTTCTTAAATTCGAGTGTCGAACATGCTGACCTTCAACAACAAACAACAAAAAAGAGTAACGACAAGTATGAGAATCAAGTACAGGAGTGATGAACAGTGAGCAATGAAGCCAGAAAACCACCAGGGCTAAGTCAGACTTTCTCCACATTAGGACCAAGAAAAAAGGAACTTCCTTGGTTTCCAGTTGCCCTGGACGATGAAAGTGGTTCCTGAAAGTGCCCTTTCGCGGTGGGGGTACACTTTGGTTTTCAAGGGAAAGTAATGATTTTTTATTTTTTTTTGCTGCGGTTCTAAAAAGAAACTGGACATTTCCTGAAATGACAATTAACAATTTCACCAGGCTGAATCTTCAGTACAACAATGATCATTATAATTATTATTGACTTGGTACTGTAAATTCGGATAGAGTGAAAAAAAAAAAGTGCGCTGAAAGGCTGCTTTATTTAGATAGTGCACCTTCTTGATTGTTCAGAATGTATCTACGTCATGATTGTTGCGCTTTCTTTGTGAAAGCCGTAAAGCTGGAGTTTTGGCATAAAGTGAAAATTCAAGTGCGCTGAAAGGCTGTTTTAGATAGTGCACCTTCTTGATTGTTCCGAATGTATCTACGTCATGATTGTTGCGCTCTCTTTGTGAAAGCGGTCACTGAAAGTGGCAAGAGACCAGGCATCGTATTGCTAAGAATATTATAGGGCAGAACGATCTTTGGAGACACTTGTAACCCCCGAAAGAAGTGCAGTAGCCATTATTCCTAGGTGACATAACCTGTGAATGTACGCTAGCACCTGATGGAAAGTGTATTTTGACGACAGAGGAGCCAATTGGACATTGACTACGTCATGGTGGGAAATGACGTAGGAATGGCGGACCAATTCAAAGTCTCCGTCATAGGCATGGTTATGATGTCATCTTGGAGGAACGTCATCAATCTCTGTCAAGCGATGACGTCAGAGCAGCGAGAGAGGCACCCACAAAACTATTACTACGTCACTATTTGCATTTTTTTTTTTTTTTGGTGCGTAGGAAGGACATGAACTTGTTGAATCTAACCCACACATATTTCTTTTTTTTTCTTTCTTTTTTTTGTGTGTTTGTGATCGGCAGCGATTTTCGCTTTGTTGTTGTTTGATTATTATTCATCGTGCCACTTTTTGGAGGGTTTTTTTTTGTTGTATAATGCGTGGCCAAATAAGAGGAATGCATTTAGACTCCCAAGTTGTTTTGTGTCTCTGCCAAGTAAAAAAAAAAAAAAAAATGAATGATTGCATTTCTGCACTGTGTACATACCTACTATTATATCACTTTGGACTTGACCTGACTTGACTTCAATGAACGGTGTTTCTAGTGCAATGGATCGTGATGTAAATCAGCAAAGTGGATGACGCATTCACATAGTTTTGTTTTGTTTTTGTTTTGTTTTTAAAAGTGTGGGAGATTTATTTTTATTGACATATCTCTTGTAGACCTGCAATGTAGTGTAGTGTGCAGTTGTTGACTTTTTTTTATCTTTAGAAAGGCAGTAAGTTCTTGCTTGTCTGTACAGCAGTTTTACTAGGTATTTATTAACCATCAAACAATATTTAAAAGAACATGAAATTTTAAATAAATAAGTAAACGGCACTACGTAGTCCTGGAAGTAATTATTTTTAGATTGTACGAGAGTTCTTGATAGAAAAAATATAATTTCTTGAAAGCAATACAAGAAATTTGTTATCAAATATACGTAAGGTTATATTTGTACAACGGGCTCTTCGAAATACGTTTACAAAATATGCCTGTTTTTATAAATCGTAATATATTATGATTTTTTTTTCGTGATTATACAATTAATTATCTCATAAAGAAAAGAAAGAGAAGATTTTTTTTTAAAGTGCTAAAAGAAAACACCAGTGCAGTGCGGGTGAAGGATAGAAAGACACAAACAACACATTCACACACTCTCACACACACACTCACACACACACACTCACACACACACACTCACACACACACTCACACACGTGGGCACCATCATATTGGAATGTATTTTTTATTATCATTATTTCTGAATGTCTCCAGAAACACAGACAGCGTTTTGTGGAAAGAACACTCAGTTTTATTTTAATTTTAAAAATCGCTAAAAATTGCAACATGGATTTTACATAAAACTGGAAAAGTCTATGGCAAGGTTTTCCTGATGGAACCTTGTGTTGTGTGTGGTGGGGGGGGGGGTGGGGGGGGGGACCAAATAAGGCAGTCGCGCTGCTGCTAATAGATTCAATGACAGATGAAATGAATAATAAAACACACACACACACAAAATAACTAATTTTACATGAATAAATCAACACACCTAACCAACTTGAAAGGCTGGATACGCACGAACAAACTTGATCAACTAGATCGTATGTCTACCATGTGGAAGAAGAAAGAAGAAGAAGAAAAAAAAAGTGATTTTTTTAATTATTATTATTATTACTATTACTCCACATGTATGATTTATCAAGCAATCATTTGATCAAATGCGTGTGTTGGTGGTATAGCTCTTATTCTTTCTTTTTTTTTTTTCATCATCTTCTCACACATCACAAGAGCATTGGGTGGGAATATTAGCAATTTAGATTTATTAGTCTAGTGGGGGGGGGGGGGGGGGGGGGGGGGGGGATCCGTCTGATTTAGCGAAGCATTTTTTTGTCACAGGAAGTAGTCTAGGCAGAGTAAAATGCATAGCTGTAGAGTCGGAGCTGTTTCGCTAATAGAAAGGTTAATTAAATAATAAACAGTATATATAGGTAAGAATGAAATTTTTTAACACAAAACAAAGGAAGATTTTTTAAAAGAGAAATATCGATTGTTTGATACATTGGACATAGATCTATACTTTTTTTAAAAATGCATTTTATTGCATATTTTTGTTATTTTTGTCTATTCAAAACTTTTATATTCTTCCTCTTTTCGAGGATTTTGACTTTCTTTCAATATTTTGCACCACAATTATTGATTCCTTTTTCATTTACATTTCAAAAGTTGGGTTTTAAAAAAATATATCCAGAAAGAAATTATAGAAATAAAAATCAAAGTGATTTAGCCACTTGTTACCTCTACGTTATAATGACACCCCATTTACCATTTTTATTTCACTTCTCTCTCTCTCTCCCTCTCTCTCCTCTCTCTCTCCCCTCTCCTCCTCTCCCCTCCTCTTCTTTCCCTCTCTCTCTCTCTCTCTCTCTCTCTCTCGCCCCCTTCGCTCTCTCTAAATGCTAAGGAGAATTGGGAGTATATTTAAAATATAATGGATAGTTACCCCTCCCTCTCTCTCTCTGTTTTAGCATTGTCAGTGCTATTTTTTATGGTCTGTGTGTGTGTGTGTGTGTGTGTGCGGCGCGCGCGCGCGTGCGTGTATGTGTGTCTTACGTGATTTCTTTCTGCATGTATTATCCTCACTGATGCCTGTATTCTAGAAGTATTTGGTAAGTATACAAGTAGGTGGGGAAACGCCAGAAACATTTAACGTATCCACGTGATATAATTATTATAACTGTATTTTCAAACTAATGTGTACATTTTCAGTATTATTGATCAATCTTTTTTTTTTTAAACATTTTTTTTTTAACATTTTAAAATATCCTCCTCTCTCTCTGTTCTCTTTTAGTCTCTCTCTCTCTATCTCTCTCTCTCTCTCTCTCTCCCTCTCTCTCTCACTATCTTCTCTCTCTCTCTATCACACACACACACACACACCATGCACACACACACACACACCACCACCACCACCACCACCACCGAGGTAGCGGCCCCTTTCCTGACCCACCCTCACCTACCTCACCCCTCTTTACTTCTCTTCCCTCACAAACAACCTTTGCTCTCTCTCTCTCTCACACACACCCCACTCACAAACCACACATACACACACCAACACAACACACACACACACACACACACACACACAACACAACACACACACACACAACACACACACAACACACCAACACACACACACACAACAACAACACAACAAACACACACACACAACACAACACAACAAAACACACACACACACACACACACACACACACACACACACAACACACACACACACACACACACACACTGACTGAAGGAAAGCAAAAACAAACAAAAAGCAAAACAACAACCAAAAAACCCCAACCAAACCGCAACCTCCCCACCCGAACTCTCCACTTTGTAGAAGTATCAGACATCCACCGTCATCCCCATCCCCCCCCCCCCCCCCCCATCAACCCCTCCCCTCCCTCCCCCGCCCCATCCTCCTACCCACCCACCCACCCCCAACCGCTCCTCTTTGCGTGCAGACGACAGTCGGCGACAGGAGGATCTCCTGAGGACTCTCAGCGAGTTGTGGCCCCTGCTGTGGGTCACTGCTTCCCTGAGAGGGCCTCAAGCTCGAGGGGGCCTTCCCAGGGGTCGCGTGTTTGGCTCTCGTCCCTCCCTCCCTCCTTCCCTCGTGTGGGAGTTACCTATACCCTCAGACAGAAATCTTAGACTTTTCTTCGTGGGGAAGAGAGAGAGACAGAGACAGAGAGAAAAGTGGGTGGGGGGGGGGGGGGGGGGGGGGGGTGGAAGAGAGAGGATCTTTTGCTGAGTCGGTTACAATGCTTTTTTTCTCTCTCTCTTTGTTTTTTTGGTGTGTGTTTGGTTGGGTTTTCTTTGTTTTTGTTTGGGTTTTGGGGTGTGTTTTTTTTTTTTTTGGGGGGGGGGGGGGGGGGGGGTGGATGTCCAGGGAAGGAGTAAGATACATTTACTGTCTGGGTCACACAAAATAGCTTTAATCTTTTTTCTTTTTTTTCTTTTTTTTTAAGCTATACATTTGTTTGAGGGGGGTTGGGTGTTATTAAAGAACGCAAGGTTCAATCAACTTTCGTAGTACTAGGCAGGCCTAAGTAGTGCGTGCTTTATAATAGCGTCACAGTGACTAGAAGAGATAATAATATATTATATGCTTTGTTTCTCTTTTCTTTTGTTGCTCCTCTTCTTCTTCTTTTTCTTGTTATTTACACAGTCATGTAGTAGACTTAAGCCCGTCATTACGAACAAAGACCAGACGTGAGATTTTTTTGGTTTTAAGTTAGCTGATTGATCTTACAAAGACATTGATATGGTAGTGAAGAAAATGCCGCCATTTGCGTTTCAAAAAAATTCTGGAAGATTTTAAGGCTCTGAAGTAGGTGAAGTCTGTGTGTCCAACCTACTTTCAGATAACTTCTAAGCGTGCTTGATTAAAAGCAGTTAAAGCTAGAGGACTGGATGGAAAGTAATGTTATTCTGTTGGGCCATCCACGACATAACAACGTCTCAGCTCTGGAAGTACGTACCTATGATACAGCGCAGTACTGTCACGTTTGTTAAAATTCCTGTAGGCTTGCTCTTCACTTTAGTAGGCAGCTGAAGTTCGTGTTCGTCTCAAATCAGTCCCCGAAGTGTCTAACTTTTGTCTGTTGACTTAAAAGTGTAGAAGGGTTGTCCTCCAAAAGGTGACAATCCTATATATTTACACATGTCGGACTAACCCCCAAGTCTTACACACATTACCTCACTGTCAGATCTACCTACACTCCACACTCCCCAAGAAGCTGCTTTCTTCAGGACCTACATAGGCTACATGTTCCCCCGCTTGTCCCTCCTCCTCTTTCCTACTACTACAACCACCATTCACACAGGGACAAATCCGCCATTTTCAGGTTAGATTACTCTTCCCCCGAGATAGCATCAGACTCCTTGATAAGCTCCCTTTCTTCACGCCCACGTAACTCGGCCAATCACTGCTGTTCTTACAATTTCCCTTCAACAACCATCCACACTAGCCTACTGCCTCCCCAGTCTTAACAACCCTTTAGGGTGACAAGCCCAGCAGACCTTTTCAGCAGGTAAGAAACTAGCCAGGAGCAAACACAATAGGCAAAAGAAGCCCCCCCCCATCTTCAAGTTCCTGAAAGGAAAACTGTGGCGACACACGAACTGGTTTCTTGTTCCTAGTGTCCACTACGTGCTAGGCCTACTAGGGGCAGAAAAATGACCAACAGGGACTGAAGCAAAAGCCTGGCAGTGTCCAGTCCTCACCTCAGCATGGGGGGCCGAAGGACAGACTTGAAGGACAGACGCCCCGCAGCTCTCTCTCTCTCTCTCTCTCTCTCTCTCTCTCATGAAAATTCTGAGTCCTTCACACCAGTTAGTCCATGTTGTATAACATAGTCAAGCCACAATGAGGTGTCCTACAGGGTAACCTCCTTGTGTTCAGGGTTAGTGTGAACCATTGTTCTCTTTCTCTTTCCACTGTCAAGTGAAACTAGGTGTTGTGGTTGAGACTCTCCTCTGTGTTCTCTCTAGGCTGACTACTTGTGTGTGGATGGTGGTGTTCTGGTGGGACCGTTTAGCTCAGGGGGGGGGGGGGGGGGGGGGGGGGGGGGGGGGGGGGGGGGGGAGGCAGAAAATTAGGCAGGGGAATTTTAAACAGACAAGGTAGGGAGAGTAGGGTACTGGTAGGTAGGGGTGTTTCTTCACATTGTCTAGTTAATTGTTGGAAGCACGCCATTTTTCGAGGTGTTAACTTGGAGAATGGGTTTTGGACTCGTCTCCTGTGCTTGCTTGCTCGTTTCTCTCTCTCTCTCTCTCTCTCTCTCTCTCTGTCTTGGGGAAAGGTTTTGTACTCTGTCCCTCTCTCAGTCTGTTTCTGTCTTTCACTTACGCAGGGACAGGTTTTGGACTCTCTCTCCCTCTCTCTCCCTCTCTCTCTCCCTCCCTCTCCCTCTCTGCATGACCATATTTTTAGCCAGTCCCGGTTTTTTGCCTGTAAGCTTTAAATACACACTTTTGAGTATCGGCATAGGAG
>CM054142.1:59434126-59456626 GCA_028751875.1 Rapana venosa
GGGGTCTGAGTCTTTAAAAAAAAAAAAAGCGTATGAGAGCTTACTCCATTATCCTCGAAATAAAAAAAATAACATAAAGTAACACACACACACGCACGCACGCACGGACGCGCGCGCGCACACACACACACACACACCACACACCAACACACACACATGCACTACCATAACTTCAAAGAAATCGGGATATGCCCTACAGGAAAAATCACAATGCAACATTTAAAAAACTACCAGATTATTGCTGAAGACCCCTCTGTCACACCAACAACACGACAACAACAACACACACACACCACCACACACTCACACTACACATACGATCTTTTTACTGACGCCACCTCACCACACACACACACACACACACACCGACAACACGCAGACCCACTACTGCATGTCACAGCAAACAAGCCGCGCCACACACCACACCACAAAAAAACATTATATACTACATACACGCACGCGTGCACTCACGCACATATCACACACATACAGGAACACACGTACATAACACAATTTCTCTTCGATAATTTAACTTCACGTCAACGCGCGCGCGCGCCACACACACTCAAAATCACACACGCCCACATTTCATCATATAGTCACACTTCATCACAATGACACACATTACACACACACGCGCGCGCGGCGCGGCATGCACGCAGCAATACACAAAAGCTACAACACTCGTACCTCGCACAACAACATGCACGACTAATACACATCTCATACACACACTGACACACCACAGCACGCGCGCCGCACCACACACACACACACACACACCACACACACACACACACACACACACACACACACCAAACTTAATACCAATACACGCACGCGTTGCACTCAGCACATATCACACAATACAGGAACAACGTAATAAACAAATTTCCTGATATATTTCTTACACGTACACACCCGCGCGCCGCACACACACCACACACACACACACAGCCCACAATTTCACTATATATCACACTCATTCACACACACACACTACACACACACCGGCGCGCCCGCATCACGCACGCACATACACACGCACACACTCGTACCTGCACACACATACATGACGCCCGATACACATCTTCATTCACACGACACAACACATGCACGCGCGCACACAACACACACACACACCACACACACACACACACACACACACACACACAAAACTTATATACCTACATACACGCACGCGTGCACTCACGCACATACTCACACACATACAGGAACACACGTACATAACACAATTTCTCTGATATATTTACTTACACGTACACACCGCGCGCGCGCGCACACACACACTCACACACTCACACACGCCCACAATTTCACTCATAAGTCACACTCATTCCACACACACACACACTTACACACACACGCGCGCGCGCGCGCGCATGCACGCACGCACATACACACGCACACACTCGTACCTGCACACACATACATGCACGGACGTATACACACTCTCATACACACACTGACACACACACATGCACGCGCGCACACACACACACACAGCGCGCGCGCGCGCGCGCGCTGCACGCACACACACACATACACACACACACACACAAAATCGTCTGATATCACTTTTTGGTGGAAGGATGTTAAGCTGAAGAACTAACTAACACACGGTCGTTCTTTCTCTATTTCTGGTCCATCGATCTGGAATGACCTCCCTCTCTCTCTTCGCCAAAAGCCTTCTTATGACACTTTTAAATCCAGTCTCAAGACATATTTACTTCAAACCTAAGATGTTCCTCTCCTGCTTCATCATCTGCATTAACTTTTCCCTGCCTTCAACAGCCGAGATTCTATCGCCCTGCCAGGGTGTGTGACCTCTGTGTGTGTGAGTGTGTGCGCGCGCGCGCACGTGCGTGCGTGTGTGTGCACGCACGCACGCACGCGCATGCGTGTACATTTGGACTTGTTGGAACCATTAATTGTTCCTGGTTGTATGACTGTAAGAATGAGTTGAGTGCAAGCGCTTTGATTTGTCTCTGCAACATATAGCGCTATATAAATTCCATTTATTATTATTTTATTATTATTATTATTATTATTTATTATTATTATTATTATTATTATTATTATTATTATTGTTGTTGTTATTATTATTATTTGCAAGTACTTAAACAACAACAACAACAACAACAACAACAAAGACTACAAGAACAAAAATGATCATAATATAATACGTATTGAACAACACTTTCTCTTTGAAGCGTAACATGCCCATATCAAACTACGATATCAAATCTCATACACACACGCATGCACGCACGCACGCACACACCCACACACACACACACAACACGCGCGCGCACGCAAGCACACACACAAACACACAACAGACACACACACTCAAACACACACACACATGCAGACACACGCACGCACGCACACACATACGCACACACCATACACACGCGCGCAAGCACGCACACACACGCACAAGCACGCACGCACACGCACGCACGCACACACACATCCGAGGGCCATTATTATGATTCACGTGTGATCATATTCCCCTGACATATTATTTATTGAAAACTGTTCTTTTATGTTACAAGCAAGGGAGGGTGGAGTGGGTGCTCTGTGCAAACATGAGTGTCTGTGTGTTTTATGTGTGTGTATGTCTGTCTGTATGTGTATGTGTCTGTGTGTAAGTATTGATGTGTACTTTCGTAGAAAATGCTTCTTCATTCACCTCTATACGTTTCGTTTTATTATTATTATTATTATTATTATTATTATTATTATAATTGTTAGGAATCTGCTTGTTATCCTTCTGAATGTTCACACATTCTTTCAGCTTATTATTACATCGAACATCGTCAGTGAAACAAAACTCACCGTGAATATTTTAAACAAAAAAAGAACAGCTTGCATTCGGATCCAATCCTCAATCCAATCCAAACCAATCCAATCCTGTTATTTATAGCTCCGCCAACCGCAGAGGCCATATCAGGGTTGTCACTTCCTGAAATTTTAAATCTTTAGATTAAGATTGCGCTATAAAGAAGAAAACGGGGTTTTTTTGTGGTTTTATTGTTGTTGTTGTTTTGTGTTTGTTTGTTCGTTTGCGTTTTGTCGTTGTTGTTGTTGTTGGTTTTGTTTGTTTGTTGTTGTTTTGTTGTTGTTGGGGATTTTTTTTTTTTGGGGGGGGGGCTGTCTTTTGTTCCTCACCTAGAGCTCCGAGGTGTTGTGTGCGCAAGATGTTCTGCGTGCGTTCGCACACGGGGCCTCGGTTTATAGTCTCATCCGAAGGACGACCCGGGTTCGATTCCCGTTCAAGGGGATATTTTCCCCTGGAGTTAGTTAACATCAGTGCAAACTCCACTCACCCCCAAAAGTCCTTCGGGTGAGACTATAAACCGAGGCCCCGTGGGCGAACGCACGCAGAACAACTTAAACAACTTAAAACAGAATTTTAAAGCCAACTCTACTGTCGTTCCTGGTATCAACGCCCTGGCCAACCCTAAGGGTCAACCCAGGACAGTCACCTCGAGCGTTGAGGGAGATAGACATGGACATAAGATAGATAGATTTTATTTCGAGGATAATGGAATAAGCACTCTTGTGCTTTTTTTTCCCCACCTAGTCTCCGTATGTATGCAATTTTGTCAATTTTGTCATCCGTTCCCACCAGCACACAATGGCCTACTCTTCCGAAAAGCGGAACGGGTTTTAACGCGTGCGCAAGATGTTCTGCGTGCGTTCGCACACGGGACGTCGGTTGATAGTCTCACCCGAAGGACTTTTTGGGGAGAGTGGAGTCGGAAAGGATGTTAACTCCAGAAGAAAAATCCTCTTGAACGGGAATCGAACCCGGGTCAGCAGATCACGAAGACATCACTCTAACCACCTAGGCTATCCCGTAGACTTGTCAGTTATCTGAGGCTTCATACAGAACGTGTAACGTTCAGTTTGCTATTAAACAACACTGACATTTTAAATGTTGTGAGAAACGAAAATGAATAATTATAGTCATGGAAAAGGGCATGGGGGGTTGGGGGGTGTTCATTGCTGTGTTTGAGTTAGAAAACGGGACAGTAGTTATAATCCTGAGGTGGTCAACATTATCGTTTGTTATCGTTTTGGCGTCCTCGGTCACTCGCGTAATCAATATGGTAAAATAATATCACCGGATGTGACGAGAAATTAAGGAAAATATGCATTATTTTGTAATGGAGGTGGGAATTGGATGCCACACACCACTCCGGTTTATTGTCTCATCCAAAAGAAAAGTACCCAGACTACCACTCACGACCTAGCAGATGAGGGGAGAAAATTAGGATTCAAACGAGGATTGAACCCACGCCTTCTTGCTTTTTAGATCGGTGCTACCTTTAGACCATCGTGCATGTGCGCACATGCAAAATTTTTCTGTAAAAATTCATACCTTTTTATAACTAAAGTTCTTTCTTTCTTTGACACATACAATTCATCTTGCCATCCACATGATCTAGCCAAACGAAAATATTGCTTTTTCTCTTGGTGTTTGACAGTCTGAATTCACCATACCATGCACAGGATCATATTGCTGACTTTCTCTCTTGACGTTTGACACTTTGGTTTTACCATACCATGCACTTGATCTAGCCAAACGAAAATATTATTGACTTTCTTTCTTGGTGTTTGACATTTTGATGTCACCATACCATGTACATGACCTACAAAACAAATATATTACTGATTTTCTTTCTTGGTGTTTTTTGACAGTCTGAAATCACCATACCATGCACATGACCTAACTAAAGAAGATATTTCTGACTTTTTCTATTTTGGTGTTTCACATATACATCACCATACCATCCAGGAGAGTTATCCATGTGATATAACAAAACCAATTAAAAAAAAACCCACCTGATTTTTTTCTTGGCATTTGACACTTTTAACTCACCATACCATCCACATGATCTCACCAAACAAACATCATCTTTAACTGTACAGAAAGCACAGTTTGCATTTGGATTAAATTTAATGTCCTGGTTATGAGACAAGGGACAGGATAGCCAGGTGGTTAGAGGCTTGCGATCAGATCTCACGGCCCAGGTTCAAGCCGGGATTCCCCCCCCCCCCCCCCCCCCCCCCCCCTCCCCCTATCAGTGCCGACTCCACTCCCCCGAAAGTCCTTCGGATGACACTATAAAATTGAGGTCCTGCGTGCAACTGCATGTAGAACATATTCCGCACACGTCGAAACCTATTCAGCATTCTGGAAGAGATGTGTGCTACCCTCACTCAGGTTTTGGTGTGTTGGACAGGTCTGGAGGAAGTGTTCCACTGTCATGGGAGATGTGCCACTGATGTCACAAACTGTGCAGAGAGAGACACACAGAGGGAGAAAGAGACAGACAGAGAAAAAGACAGACCGACAGAGACAGAGAATCAAAAAGAGACACAGAGGGAGAAACAGACAGACTAGAGACAGACAAACAGACACACAGACATAGATAGAGAATCAGAAAGAGACACACAGAGAGAAGCACACAGACAGACAGATAGACAGACAGACTGACAGAGACATAAAGAGACACAAAGACAGACATCAGAGACAGACAAACAGACAGGCCGACATGATAAGCAATCAGAAAGAGACAACAGAAGAAACACGGACAGACGAGACAGACAGATAACAGACAGACAGACAGACAGAGACACAAAGGGGAAACAGAAGACAGATAGACAGCAAAACAGGGGCAGACAAGAGACACAGAGGGAATAGAGACAGACAATACATACATACATACAGACAGATAGGAGGCAGAAGAGACACAGAGGGAGAAACAGACAGACAGAGACAAACAGACACACAGACATAGATAGAGAATTAGAAAGAGACACACACAGAGAAGCACACAGACAGACGGACAGACGAGAAGACAGAAGACAAAAGAGACACAGAGGGAGAAACAGAGGAACAGACACGACAGACAGACAGAGACAACTAGACAGAGACAGAGAATCAGAAAGAGACACAGAGGGAGAAACAGACAGACAGAGACAGACATACAGACATAGACAGAGAATCAGAAAGAGACACACAGAGAGAAACAGACTGACAGACGGACAGACAGAGACAGAGAATCAGAAAGAGACGCATAAGGAGAAACAGACAGAGACAGACACACACATACATACACACACAGAGAGGGTGAGACAGACAGAGACAGAGACAAAGAGCAAGAAACAGACAGACAGACAGGGACAGAGAGGCGGAAACAGACACAGAAGGAGAGACAGACAGAACATACAAAAACAAACAGACAGACAAGACAGACAGAAACAGACAAGATAGATAGAGATTCAGAAAAAGACACAGATAGAGAAACAGAGAACAGACAGACGGAATAGAAAGGCAAATAAAAGAGAAACTTCATTTCAATGAAAAGCAAACCTGGTTGCCATTAATCCTACTACTAATAATAATGTATGGAATTTATATAGCGCTGAATCTTGTAAAGCAACAAATCAAAGCGCTCATTAACCGTATATATGCTGGCAGGCACTGCTAAGTATCATCAGCACAGCACAGCAGCAGCAGCAGCAGCAGCAGCAGCGCCAAAAAACACTACACCAACCACACCAGCTGTGGGATGAGATTCCACTTGTGGGATGGATGATGAGACAATTAAATCGGACCAGTTATGGCTGAAACTTGACACTTACAGTAGTGTGTATGTGGGCCCCTTTAAAACCCTCTGGCAAGGGGGTGGCTGGGTGGGTGGGGTGGATGTGTGAAACTTTTATTATTGCATATTATTAGAACTGGCTGGCGTTATGACTTGTGTGTTGTCTGCGAATGGCTTAACTTTTCACGTAGACGAAGGTATATATATATATTTTCCAAGAGAGTTGTAAGTGTATTTTTGTGCATTGTTGCCTGCGAAGGGCTTAACTTTCGCATATATGCAGGCGTATTTTAAAGGGAGTTGCAAGCGTATTTTTGTGCATGTTGTCTGCGAAGGGCTTAACTTTCACATAGGCACAGGTAGATATTTTAAAGGGAGTTGTGTGTGTAATTTTTGTGCATGTACGTACACCCCTGCAGACCTTTTGGGGTTTAGGTGTGTTTTTGACGAGTTAACCCTGCACACTAAACTGTAGGGCCCACGAGAGGAGCTGGAAAGGACTTGCCATTGTTTCTCCCATATACATCTGACGATGTAAAAAGCGGATGAGAAAAGAAGAAGGTGTAGGGGTTTTGTTTGTTTGTTTCTGTTTTGGTTTTTGCTTCTGTATTTTCTTGGGGTGTTTCTGTCCTTCTGTTCCCATGCAGCCCATATTGATGTCTCTGCCTCAGCTATACACAGGTTCGTCAGGTCGTAATCCCCAGAGTCACAAATCCGCAGTACGTTTTAGCAATGTTAGGCTGCCATGGGACAACCAGGCAGAAGGGGCCCTGCACTTGCTGCTGGATCACTTTGATGACGTTCAATGGTACCTGTTCTGAGCTAGCATGTATACACAGAACATCGCTTACTCGTGACAAGAATAGCTTAGTCTTGGAGCCAGATATATCTTAGGGAAATCATTCATCTTTTATTTCATTTTGTTGCATTTTCCCCCCGGGCCTCAACGTTTCTCAACTTTGGATAAGTTATTACTGACAAGTTTTAGAGAGGAATGAAACACACACAAAAAACCTGCTGTAATATTTTTCCCTTGACAAAATTGGTCTAGTACTGGACTAATTTAGTGAGACTCCCCACCCCAGGTGGTGACCACCACGTCGTTTCTCCACCTGCCTTCTCTCCATGAATATCTAACCCCAAAAGCTTTGACACACCAACGCACCAGAAGCACAAAAGTTTATGGGGAAACTGAAACCGAGGTCACCATGAAACCAGAGCACCTGGGGCTGAATCAGAAACAATTATAATTATGATTATCTTGTATCGCATGATGATCACTGGTGATGAGGATGATTAATGGTGCTCCTGCTTTGGAGATACGCGTGCTTTTGAAGCTACTTGACGGTGCTGTATTCTCTGGGGGGTCAAACTTATCCTGAGAGACACACACACACACACCTGCAGTGTTGGTCAGGACATTTTGAGCAATACTCTCCAAATCACATCCATCAACTGAATGAATCTCGTCTGTGTGGTCCCAGTCTTCCCAAGGCGTCCGTAGCGAAGTCACTCTAGATGGGAGCTGGCCAGAGTCCCCCGGAACCCTATGGGATTCGAACCCATGACCCTCCAGCCACCAATCCAACACACTAACCACTGTGCAATATCGTTGTTTTTTGTTGTTGTTTTGTTGTTGTTTTTTAACAACAAAAAACAAAAACAACTGCGCAATATCGGCTAGTTGCAG
This sequence comes from Rapana venosa, assembly GCA_028751875.1. Lineage (NCBI taxonomy): Eukaryota > Metazoa > Mollusca > Gastropoda > Neogastropoda > Muricidae > Rapana > Rapana venosa. The sequence goes on from CM054142.1 coordinate 59,442,464, forward strand.
ACTTACAGTTAGTTTAGTCTGTTGAACATAGATGCAAAAATAATAGTTGTAAAACTTGTCTGTAAGAACGAGTGGGGTTTCGACTAATAGAACAGATTTTCAATGTGGGACTGCTGGTATAGAAAAACCTTCAGTACCAACGTGGCGTCTACCATAACTTGATTGACTTCAAGAAAGCTTTTGATCGCGTTTGGCATAAGTGTCTATGCAAAGCCATAGAAAGACCAAAAAGTTTTATATAAAAAAGGACCAAAAACTTTGACACAAACTTGATTGAAGTGATCAAAGCACTGCATGCATCACCACCCCCCCCCCCTGAGAGAGAGGAAGAGACAGACAGACAGACAGAGACAGAGAGACAGACTGACAGAGAAAGAAAAAGACAGACATACAGAGAGACAGAGACATTGAGACAGAGAGAGAGACAAAGACAGACAAATAGACAGAGACAGACAGACAAACAGAGAGACAAAGACAGACAGACAGAGAGACAGAGACAGACAGAGAAAGTCAGATCCACATGGAGAGAGAGAGAGTGAGAAAGAGAGAAAGAGAGCAAGAGAGAAAGAGAAACTCAATAAAAGGCAAACATGATTGTCAATAAAAGCATACCCTGTTAACTATCTGCATAGCAGCAGTGCCCCCCCCCCCCCCCCCCCCCGTCCCCGCCCCCCTGCACTCCCCCCCTGCACCCCCCCCTGCACCCCCCCTGCACCCCCCCCTGCACCCCCCCCCCTGCACCCCCCCCCCCCCCCCCCTTCAACAAAAAGCAAACCAGCTGGGTTTGGTGTTGTTACTTGTGCATGATGAGACAATTAAATCTGGCTGAAACTGGACACCTGCAGTACAGCCCCTGGAAAGTGTGTGGGTGCCTGAAAGTTTTATTGTGGATAGAAAGTGTTATAACAGCGTGTGTTTCTGCAAAAATGTAATATATATTACATAGAGGCACAGAGAGAGAGAGAGAGCAAGAAGCACAGACAGAGACAGACAGAGACACAGAGACAGAGACAGACAGACAGAGACAGACAGACAGACAGACATACTAGACACAGGCACAGACAACAGACAGACAAGACAGAGAATGAGATTCAGACGGACACACCAAAAAGAGACAGACTTATACATATATCCCCAGAGAGAGAGACAGAGAGACACACACATACAATGGCAAAAGACAAATCTCTATAAAGTGGCAAACCACGAATCTCTATTTCAATGAAAAGCAAAGTGTCACTGTCATTAACAGTTTTTGCAGGCACTGCTAAGTTATCAAGACATCAGCAACACACACAAAAACCAACCAAAAACACACACACACACAAACCCAACTAAAAAAAAAAACCCTCACCCATCTGGTTTTCCATTCCACTTTGTGGATGATGAGACAATGAAATAAATACGGCCAGGTAGGGGTGAAACCTGACACCTACAGAACGCCTCTGGCCCTAGAAATCTCCGGGAAGTGGAAAGTGTGTGTGCCGATGCTGAAAGTTTTATTTCCTATAGAAAAGTGTAATAGCAGTGTCTGTGTTCATCTACAAGATTGTGTGGTCTTACGTTCACTCAGAGGCAGGTTTCATTACAGTGTGTTTGTCACAGAGAATCAGGCATTTATAGAAAAGACATTGTTGTGCATTTTTGTGTTTTTTAAACATTCAGATTTGCATTCGCACTGAAGTTGGATTGGCTGGGCCTGACTTGTCAGTGGAGTCTCATCACAGCAGCATGGATATGCACATAATGAAAGAAAAAATAGATTGTGTTAGCAGTATGGACAATGGACATATCGTAAGATCAATGAAACAAACACAAAAGAAGGAACAAGAATGTGATATAGTAGTATTGTACAAATATGTATGTAGTAATAGTTGTGACTGTATATACTGTAAATAACATCACTACAATAATATAAATATGTGATATATATATATATATATATGTATATATATATATATATTATATTATTATATATTTGTGTTTAGTGGTGGTGTGTGGTGTGTGTGTGTGTGTGAGGCAGAGAGAGACAGACAGATAGAGACAGACAGAGAATGAGACTCAGACACACAAACACAAAGACAAGACTTAAACATCCAGAGAGGCAATCTCTATTTCAATGAAAAAGGCTAAGTGTCACTGTCATTAACAGTATTGCAGGCACTGCTAAGTTATCAAGACATCATCAACGGACAAAAAAACCAGAAGAAAAAAACCCACACACAAAACCCCAAATAAAAAACACCTCACCCATCTGGTTTTCCATTCCACTTTGTGGATGATGAGACAATGAAATAAATCCGGCCAGGTAGGGGTGAAACCTGACACCTGCAGAACGCCTCTGGCCCTAAAGCCTCTGGAAAGTGTGTGTGCTCGGATGCCTGAGAGTTTTATTGCCTATAGAAAAAGAAGGTATTATAGCAGTGTGTGTTTGTCTGCGAATGGTCTACTTTCACAGAGAGAGGTAGTTGACATCATAATGATGATGATGATGAGGATGATAATGATGATGATACATATATTATATGTGTGATATATATATATATATTATATGTGTGTGTGTGCGCTGTATTGCTAACGCATATTTGTATGGGTACATTCAGAAGCCTATTTAGGCTTATAAAACGTTAACCAAAAATTGTGGTGGTAGAATTAGTTTAAAAACTTGCATGTATAGGATACAGTAAAAACTCATACCTGTAATCTCTTATTGCATGCAGGTGCATATATACATTCAGACAAATAGACAGATACACACACACATATGCACGCCTGTGCGCAAACACACACTCACACACACGTGCTTACGCACGCACGCGTGCACACAACAGACACACACACACGCACGCACGCACGCACGCACACACACTTTTTCAAGCTGGCGTCATTTATTTCATTTAGCCTACATCATCATTTTACTTTGGGGGCTTTTTTTTATTGCACAACTGCTGTGCAGGATTATGACCTTTCAGGTATAATTATTGCATTGCCTGTAATAGATATTATTCCAACTGATCCCCTGTCATCATAAATATACCATTATTATGTCAGACAGAGTAATGCACAAACTATATGAGATTCAAATACATGATATACAAACTCATGAAATGTGCCAGTCTCAGAATATCCCGCCATTTGTTCTAGGAACAAGGTAGTAAACAGAAAATAAACGTCTTTTTTAAATTAAAGCAAGGTGGCTTATATCCCTGAAGTCAGAATGCAGCTACCTTCAGAAAAGCTTAAAAAAATTATTATTAATTTTCAATTCGCAAGGCCATTCTTGACCTTTTGAGTATCAAAAAGAAAAAAAGATGAAAGTATACACGTAAGAAAAGCATACAGAGAAAAGAAACAAGGAAATATCTGTATCGATCTACATAGGTTTGCAGTGTGAGTATGCCTGCCTGCCTGTCCCTCACACATACACACACACACACATACACACACACACTCTCTCTCTCTCAAACACACACACACACACACACTTGGTCACACACACTACTTCAATGGGGGAATCCACTGTCCATTAACAGCATGTGCTAACTAGCCTATCTGCACAGCAAACAGCTGGTTTTCCACAAGCGGAATGATGAGACAATAAATCTGGCCCCTTATGGCTGAAACTTCACACTTAGCGCAAGCAAACTGTGTAGGCTCGAAAGCACAGTACGGACAGGCGTATATGTTTGGATCTATGAAGGTTTTATTAGATATAACTCATAATTATTTGAAAGTGTGCCTTTCTGAAAATGGCTTTACATACATCGTATTCAAACAGACACATGCATGTAACTGGCCCCGGAGTATATCATTATATAGGTGGCTGCCGACATGGGTTCTCTCTCTCTTCTCTGAGTTCCTGACTGAGCATAGTGCCTGATCTTCTCCTGTGATCGTAATTCTGCAGGAGGTCTGCCTGCTGCTGGCTTCAGCTGACACATTCCAGTTTTTTTTTATTCCCTCCAACGCTCAGACAGCAACTCCTGAGGCTCTGACAAATGCTGCACTGCGCTGAAGGCCCTCCCTCCAGGGGTCTGAGGAGTTTGTCCCTCATCGGCAGATCAGTAGGTCAGATATTGGCCCCCAGGTTTTGGTGTGTTGGATGGACAGGTCTGGAGGAAGTGTTCCACTGTCATGGGAGAAGTGCTAACGCAGGGGCAGACCTCAGAATCACTAATGGGGAACTCAGTAAACATGTGATGTCTGAGTCTGCAGTGTCCAGTTCCTCAGCCTCACAATTGTTACTTGGCCTTCTCTGGGGAGAGGAGGTAGAAGTCATCCTTACTGTTGAAATTAGGGTGCTGCTGAAGCCATCTTCTCTTTCACGTTTCCTTCACTATTGTCTTTAAATCTTCATATGTCACCTCCTGCTCCTCTTGAGGCATCTGACCTCCTACCTTTGCCAGTGGGTCAGCTTCCTGGTTGCCATGGATGCTGCTCATTTTTTGCATACAAGATGCATGCTGAGTACGTGTGTGTTTCAGTAACCTACCAAATGCTGACGTGATTTACAGGCTCTTTAAAGTGCATATTTTGATCTTCTGCATATATATATATATATATATATATATATATATATAATATATTACATTATCTATTATATATATATATATATATACATATATCTACATCTATATCTATACTATATTACTATATATATATATACACACACACACACACATATATATATACACACACACATATATATACATAATATAATACATATACGTATATATATTTATGGCAGGTTGCATGCGTGTGAATGATTTGAATGCAAGTGCTTTGATTTGTTTACTTTGCAAGATTCAGCGCTATATAAATTCAATACATTATTATTATTATTATTATTATTATTATTATTATTATTATTATTATATACACAACAGGAATTAAGGTACTGGCAGGTCTGGGTTGTTGTTGTTTTTTAAAATTTGATCTGGGAGATGGTCTAAATCCCCACCCTTAATTCACCAGATGCTACTGAACAGCCGCATAGGCACGTGGCATGAAAGTAAAACTGGCTTAACCATTCGGCTGCAGCGCGTGTCAGAGATCGATTCTGACACATGCAATAACCCCTGCAGTTGCCATCCACAGCCGCACGTGTATGCACAGTGTCCATGTCAGCACACAGGACAAAAACACACACACACACAACATGCACGCAACATTTCAACAATAACACAGAATTGAAACAAGGAGACAAACACACCCACACGCACGCACACACACACACGCCCGTGCGCACAGACGTACACACACCACATAACATACCAACCACGGCACACACACACACACACAACACACACACACACACACACACACACAACACACACCACACACACACACACAAAACACACACACACACACACACACACACCACACACACACACCAATGCCCATTATTGTTCTCAACTTTCACTCCTCGTGACATAAACAACTCCCCAGTGCTAGTTTATTTCACACATCTGCTGTCTCTTTTATCTTTCCAACTAGGCATCTTACTTCCACTCAGGGCAGAGCATAACAAATAAACATTCCCCTCTTGTAGGCTTTTATGGCTGTTTGACACATTATTACTGTAACTGTACCCCATGTTTGCTCATTCTTGTAGATAGATACCAGTGTTTGAAATGAAAGGTGTTATGAAATAGTATGCACGCTTAGAATGCCACAAAGGAAAAGATAGCTACGAAACAGTAGAATGTTTCAGTGTGTCCGTTCATTAATCATGTCCACAACATCAACACGTCAGAATAGTTCAGACCTAATGCACTCTGCACGTTCGAGGGATTGTGCATTTTGTAGCAGTGGATATTCAGTTCGTTCATTACATTGTGGGTTAAGCGCAAGCTGTTTTGTTTTGGGATTTATTTTATATCATACGTTGCTTTTTTGCTTTTGTTTTTCGTTTTTGTTTTGTTTTTGTTCCTTGGGTAGTATCTGGGAATGCCACAGGAGATGGTAGAATGTAGCAGAAACACAGAGAGAGAGTGTGAAAGAGAGAGATGTTATTTATTTTATATTTTATTTTATTCTTTTATATCCAGGATAATGGAATAGGCACTCGTGTGCTTTTTTAAATCCAGTCCCCGTGTGTATGCGGTTTTGTAAATTTTTGTCATCTGTTCCCACCAGCACACAATGGCCTACTCTTTCGAAAAGCAGGACAGGATTTAACGTGCGCGCAAGATGTTCTGTATGCATTCGCACACGGGGCCTCGGTTTATAGTCTCATCCGAAGGACTTTGATATTTAGTTCGATTTTTTTGTCAAACTGGGAAGAAAGGGCGAGGCTGGGAATCGAACCCAGAACCTCACGGTTTACTTGTTGGCAGACGGACGTCTTAGCCATCCTGCCACCTTCAAATAGTATGCCCGCTTAGAATGCCACAAATGGAAAGATAGATAGCTTACGAAACAGTAGAATGTTTCAGCGTGTCCGTTCATTAATCATGTCCACAACATAAACACGTCAGAATAGTTAAGACCTAATGCACTCTGCACGTTCGAGGGATTGTGCATTTTGTAGCAGTGGATATTCAGTTCGTTCATTACATTGTGGGTTGAGCGCAAGCTGTTTTGTTTTGGGATTTATTTTATATCATACGTTGCTTTTTTGTTTTTTTCGGGTTTTTTTGGTGTTTTTGTTCCTTGGGTAGTATCTGGGAGGGCCACAGGAGATGGTAGAATGTAGCAGAAACACAGAGAGAGAGTGAAAGAGAGAGATTTTATTTATTTTACATTTCAATTTATTCTTTTATATCCAGGATAATGGAATAAGCACTCATGTGCTTTTTTTTTTACAGCTAGTCCCTGTGTGTATGCGGTTTTGTGAATTTTGTCGTCTGTTTCCACCAGCACACAATGGCCTACTCTTTCGAAAAGCGGGACATGATTTAACGTGTGCGCGAGATGTTCTGCATGCGTTCGAACACGGGGCCTCGGTTTATAGTCTCATCCGAAGGACTTTATCTCATCCGAAGAGAGAGAGAGAGAGAGAGAGAGAGAGAGAGAGAGAGAGAGAGAGAGAGAGAGAGAGAGAGAGAGATGGTGAGCCCTGGTGGCATTACTGGAGCTCCTACATACCGTTGACAGTGGGATGGAGACAGTTGAGGTTTTCCTCAGGTTCATCAAGAATGTAATGGGTTTGGGGTTTTTTACGTATAGGACCGGTTTTGCCCACAATCAAAGTAGTCCCATTTTGGCTTCGGGAATGAACTTTGCTTGACCTCGTAAGAATTAACGCTGAATTAACTGGGCTTAAACTGGAAAAAGGTAAAGGGACGGCATAGCTCAGTGGTCAGAGCACTCGATATTCCCCAAGCTAGGGTTAAGCATCATTGAGCGTGGTTACCTAGCGCATGGATAACTTTTTCCGCGCCTTGGCTTCAATGCAGTCCACCAGTTCACCCAGCTGTAAAAGGGTCTTCCTTATTTAGGGTCAGGTAAAGTAAAGCAAGGAGGGAGAGGAGGAGATGGGTGCTGCCTCAAAATACTGGCCCACTGGAGAAGCTGAGCTCTTTGACACTTTGCTTCTCACCTGCATAGGTTAGGGGAATACCTTTACCTTCCTGAAACTGAAAAAGAGGCAGTTAAATATAAAAGCACGTGTCATGTCTTGAATAAGAGACAGGCATCACTGAACATTACGAACATGATCTGGCAAGGGTTCAGGCTTTCTTCTCCTTGGCTGTTTTTTTGCTGCCTCATCTTCTGTGACGTTCTGGTCCTGCCGTTCCCACCCCGCTCATTTCAACCTCCCTGCCCCACCCACACTCAGATTCGTCATGTCCCTATTTCGGGGTTTAGAAGTCCACATGAAGCCCATCATTGTCAGGCCGTCATGGGCCCAACAGCCAGAGAGGCACTGCACTGCTGCTGGGTCACTTTGGTGGGGTTTAGTGGTGCCTGTTCTGAGCTAACATTCACAGGGCACCCCTTCTGACCACAGTAATAATTGCTCAGTCGTGGAGCCAGACTAAGTAAGTCGCCCACCCCAGGTGCAAAGCTACCGTAAAGTCCCCCCAACAACCCTCTACCATGAGCCTCCAACCCCAAATACTTTGACAGAGACTTACCACAAGCACAGAAGTGTGTGAGGAAACCGAAACTAAGGTCTAAACTACGGAAATTATGAGTCCAGAGCAGCCTGGGCCACTGAATCAGAGGCAATTTTCTTTTTTTGCATGACCAATTTGGTGATGAGGATGATGACTGTGATGACGATGCTATGGAAGTGCATATTATGCTTTGAGACTACTTGACAGGGCTGTACTCTCGCTGCCTATCATAATGAATACCGGCATCAATCGAGCCCGGGAAGATGCAGACACCTGCAGCGTTGGTCTAGTAATTAGAGCAACACTCTCAAACTCGCATCCGTAAAGTGGATGAACTCTAACTGTGTGTCGCAGTCTTTCCAATGAGTCCCACAGCACACTCACTCTGGGTAAGAGCCGGCTGGGGTCTGGAAAAGTCCCAATGACTCTTATGGGATTCGAACCCACGACCTTCCTGTCCGTAACCCAAGACGTTAACCACTGCACCATGGCAGCTGATCTGCTTGATTGTCTTGTGGCTGACTTGTGGACTTCTCATTCCAAAGGTTGCATGTTTTGAGAGCCATGACAGTTTCGTTATATATAACATCTTACACACACAGACATGCATACATACACAGACAGACAGACACACACACACACCATTATACATTATTTTCTCACCTTTCAATCCTTGTGACATAAACAACTCACCAGTGCTTAGTTTATTTCGCACATCTGCTGGCGAGTTAACTTTCCTGAAAGGTAACTAACACATAACACATTGCATAGCACAATGAATAAACATTCCCCATTGTATTCTTTTATGGCTGTTTGACACATTAGTATCGTAACTGTACCGTCTTTGCTAATTCTTGAGGATACCAGTGTTGAAATGAATTGCAAGATAGATTATGCAGACAGACTTAGAAAGCCACAAACGGAACTATAGCAATGAAACTGTAGACTGTTTCAGCGTGTCCAATTCGCTTGTTAATACTCTGAACATAAAACAACCCTGTCCGTAGATTTCAGAACCAATGCACACTGCACGTTTGAGGGATTTAGTTTGTAGCGTCAGATATCCCAATTCATTGATTACAATGTTGGTTCAGTCAGCTGTTTGCCCACTGAGTGCAAGCTGTTCTTCCTGTGGGGCTTTGTTTGACATCCACTTTTGTTTGACTGGGGGCAGAAGGATGTTATGGTGAAGTGAACGCGCCCAAAACTATAAAGGAAGCGGAGAAGCAGAAAAAGCATGTACATTGGTGGTCTTGAGGTATATTCACCTGTCTGGAAAGTGAGACACGCAAGTTTGATCCCTGTTTGAGTCCAAACCTCCCTCCCCCCCCCCTCCCCCCCCTCCAATATCCACTAGACCTTGACTGGGTAGTCTCGGTGTTAGTCTTTTGGATGATATGATAAACTGATGTCTCGAGTGCAACATTCATTCAGCGCAGGTAAAAGAACCTACTGCAGCAAAATAATTGTCCAAAATTCTGTACCAAAAAAGCCACACTCAAAGCCAAAGAAATGTGCATACAGACAGGCGAAAAAAGGGGATGGTGCTGCTCTTGAGGTCACATGCTCTTTCCCCAGGGACAAAAAGCTAACTTTACTTTTTCGGTAGTTTTCAGACACAATGTGCCGGATAAGATGCAGCTACATGCGCGGTAGTGTCATATCACGTCTGCTTGGTGGCCATTGTTGACAGCAATAAATAATCACTGTTCCAATCTATTAATTAATTAATCATCTTGAATCATCCCTCATCAAGGTAGCGAAGTTTACAAATGCTTGCTGACATAATTACATCGGCACGGACTGAAAAGATAACAATTCTCTCCCACGCTGAAGTCCGATGCGCTGGGCCTGACTTGTCAGGGGCTTAAGGGCGGCGCAAGTAACGCATTTTCGCTCATATGACCGACAACAGCAGTTACTGTTTGAGCGTTCGACAAAGAAGAATATGTAGTTTGATTTTTATGACTATTTTGGCCAGACTCAGGCAATGAGCCAGTTTAAGGACAAAAATGGTTACATGACACAAGCAAAAAAAAATAGCAGCAGATCTGATTGAGGATTCCTTGCTACAGGAACTGGATCAGAAGACACTCCTCTGAGCAGTATTTGAATGACGCCTCCACGACACATCAGTAGGACTTCTCCAAGCTGTTCAATAAGGTTGAAAGTTCCAGCCAAGATTGAACGGAAATGAAAAAGAAATCCTACAATTGAAAAGACATTTAGATACTTGGCCCTGTTTAAATCACGGACACATGCACACTCGCACGCATGCGCGCGCACCACACACACACACACACACACACACCACAACACAACACACACAGAGAAGCGTATGCACATATACCAGTGTACATGTTCTTTTACTTTCAAAACTTGCCAGTGCTAAGTTTATTTCACACATCTGCTGTCTCTTTATCTTCCCCACTGGGCATCTTACTCTCACTCAGGGCAGAACATAACAAATAAACATTCCCCTCTTGTAGGCTTTTATGGCGTTTGACACATTATTACTGTAACTGTACCCCCATGTTCGCTCATTCTTGAGGAGGCCAGTGTTGAAATGAAAGGCGTTATGAAGTAGGTAGACTTAGAATGTGCTATAAATCGAAAGAGAGTGGTGAAACTGTAGAATATTACGATGACTGTCTTTATCCATTTGTAACTTAACTATACTCCGACATTAGCATGTCAATGTAATTCAAACCATAATACACACTGTAGATGAAAGTGATTTTGTTTGTCAGGTCAGATAATTATCATCTAATTCATTGATTATATTTATATCCAGCTAGTGCAGTGTTCTTCACCTGCTCTTTATTATTATTTTCTTTAAATGAACATTGTACTTGAGGGGGGAGGGGGGGGGGAGAATCTATGGTGAATGGAACGTTTCAAAAGCAAAGAAACCCCCATGGAGATGCGCAGGAAGGGGGAGGGGGGGGGGGGGGGGGGGGGGGGGGGGAGGGAGCTGTCATTAAAAGTAGCATCCCCTTCTGGAAATTCTGTGCTAGAACTTTCCTCTTTTCAATCCCTCTCTTTGTTTCTCTCTTGTTCCATTTCTTTCTGTCACTGCCTCCTTCTTATCTATGTTCTACCTTCTTGGTCCATTCTCCTGCCTTTTTTTCCCAGAAAGACTTAAAATATATCAATTCTCTCCCATGCCGAAGTCGGATGCGCTGGGCCTGACTTGTCAGGCGCTTAAATTAACGGCAGAGAGACGCATTTTTGCTCATATAACAGACAACAATAGTTAGTTGCTGTCTGAACGTTCGACGACGACGACGAAGAAGAAGAAAAGCAACCAAAGAAGAAGAAGAAGAAGAAGAAGAAGAAGGAGGAAGGGGGAAGGAGGAGAGGAGGAGGAGGAGGAGGGGAGGGAGGAGAGGAGGAGGAGGAGGAGGAGGAGGAGGACAGGAGGAGGAGGAGGAGCAGTCAAATAGAAAATCTTGTATAAAATAGATGATCAGAAGAAGCACTGTTGCACATTACTGCTGACAGAGATCTAGTAACAATGCAGGTTGGGCCCTGTCGGGCTGGTTGTTTTGCCAAGATACTGTATCAAGAACTTTCAGTAAACATCTACTTTCGGAGCTTGGCTAAAAAATAAGCCTTTACCAAAAATGTATGTGGTTTGGTTTAGATGCCTCCCTTTTGCCGTCAATGGCATTACGTGGCAAATATGACATTATTAATTTTGTCTTATATATTTTATTGCTTTTTGACACATGACTACAGTCGTTCCCATAATTATTGACTGATTTGTGAAGGAAACCACTATCAACATTAATGAACACCACGAAGAGAGTGTAAGCTGTTAAATGATAGGTTGTACTGGTGGTGGTGGCCTTACAATTAAAATCCTGAAGTTCCGAGTCCTGGGTCTCTCTCTTTCTCTTTCTCTCTCTCTGTGTCTCTGTCCCTCTGTCTTTGTCTCTCCCTGTCTCTCTCTTACACACACACACACACACACACACACACACACACACACACACACACACACACACACACACACACACAACACACACATACATGCAAGCTGGCGTAAGTCATCCAATTTGACAGAATGAAATATAGTTTGCTACTTTTTTTTTTTGGTTGGGATATTGCACAACCAGTACGCAATACCATAACCTTTCATGTACATATAAATCACTTTGTTCTCTGTCTCGGTAATATAGTGTTGACAAATTAATAGTGTCCCCTTTCCTCCATCCCTGAAATATATAGCCTACCACAGTGATACCAGCTGGCGGGGTGGACACATGGACATTTGATTTCTAATACGCAGCCTCTATTAGAGCGCCCCAGTCTCTGATTTCTGATATTATGATTTATTTGTTTGTAATGACAAACGCGTGAATATCAGTCTTTTTAGTAAACAATGTTACTTTGTTCTTCTAGCCCGATAATGATACTGCATTTTGTTTAAGTGTGTGTGTTTTGTGTGTTTATTTATTGTTTTATATCGAGGCGAATGGAACAAGCACTCGTGTGCTTTGTTTTTACATCCAGTACCCGTGTGTATGCAGTTTTGTAAATTTTTTGTCATCTGTTCCCACTTGCACACAATGGCCTACACTTCCGAAAAGCGAAACAGGATTAAACGTGTGCATATGATGTTCTGTGTGTGTGTGTGAGGGTGGGGTAGGGGTGGAGCAGGGGTGTTAGCACTTCTTTACTTCATTGAATTCATGATGATCATCATCATCGTCAGCAGCAGCAGCAGCAGCAGCAGCAGCAATAACGGTGATAACGAGAATAACAGCAGGAGCAACAACAGTTAAAACAAAGGGCAGTTACAACTATAATTACACGAACCAAACATTGCAGTGATCCAAAGCATTTTTCCAAGAATGGTCAACATAATTTCTTATCACAAGACCATCTGGGACTTATGATGGATACAAAAAAATAATGGTTTGAATAGGCTGCAAGCAAAAAGCCATGAAAGTTAAACAAGAGCTATGCGCGCGCGCACACAAACACACACACACACACAGACTTACACACATACTGTAATCCTCCCTCCCCACTACCCCCCCCCCCCCCCCCACACACACACCACACTCAACACCCCCCCCCCCCCCACCACACACACACACACACACGTAAATCCCCCCCCCTTCCCCCCCCCCCCCCATCCCACACACACATACTGTACCCCCTACCCCCCACCCCCCGTAGACACACACTGTAACACTCACACATCATTGCACACTCTCAGTTTCATCATACATCGCCCCAATAAACATCTTGCCAGTTGATGAATTTTTTCTAGCCCTCACACCTGCTGTCTCTGTTTTGTCCCCACCCCAGAACACTTCTCTCTTTCACTGCATGGCAATGACATAACAAAATAAACATCCCCTCTTTTGTGTGCTTTTAACACCTTTTGACACATCACTACTGTAATTGTACCATACTTGCTAATTCCTGACAGACGCCAGTTTCACAGGAACAACGTCATGAACTCTATAGGGTTAAAGTTTTAAATGTCAGTCATGAAAGGGTTAAGTGATGAAATTGTAGACTATTTTTCACTGTGTGCATTATTTTGTCTTCAATATTTTGAACATTAGTTTTATATGCCAGTCATGAAAACAGTAAAGTGATGAAATTGTAGAGTATTTTCAGTGTGTGCATTATTTTGTCGTCAATATTTCAGAACAAAAGTTTTAAATGCCAATAATGAAAGCGTAAATGATGAAATTATAGACTCTTTCAGAGTAGTGTGGATTTGTCTTCAATATTTCAAACATTTATGTTAAATGCCAGTATAGAAAGCGGAAGTGTTGAAATTTTAGACTATTTCAGTGTGTGCATTATTTTGTCTTCAATATTTCAGAACATCAGTTTTATATGCAAGTTATGAAAGCGTAAAGTGATGAAATTGTAGACTTTGTTCAGTGCGTGCAATATTTGTTGTCAATATATTCGAACATTAGTTCTAAATGCCAATAATGAAAGCGTAAGTGATGAAATTCTAGATTATTTCAAAGTGTGCATTATTTTGTCTTCAATTTATTCGAACATTAGGCTTAAATGCCAGTCATGAAAGCTTAAGTGATGAAATTGTAGACTATTTCAGTGTGTGCAT
>CM054142.1:59461626-59469126 GCA_028751875.1 Rapana venosa
CCCAACCAAAAAAAAAAAAAAAAAAGAAGCCCTGATCGATTTCCTTTTTTCCAGACGTCTGGATTTTGGTTGGTCCTTGTTTGTTTTACGTGGGTTTGGGTTTTGTTTTTGTTTCTGTGAGCTTTTTTTTTTTATAATGCTGTGTTTTGTGTTATTTGGAATTATGTAAAGAGAGGTGAAATTTTAGATCAATTGAACAAAAAACAAACCAAAAAAAAAACCCCACCCCAGAAAGAAAACATCACCTAAAGCTTTCTTGCCTGCATGCAAATTGAAATCTGCCGTGTGCCCTTTTTTGGGGGTATAACTATTATGGGAAGCAGCATTTGTTGTGTGCGGCAGAAGGTTTTTTTATATTTGTTGTTAAACTACCATTTATTACACCTCTCTCTCTCTATCTGTCTGTCTGTTTCTGTCTCTGTCTCTCTCTCCGTCTCTCTGTCTGTTTGTCTGTCTCTGTCTCCCTCTCTGTCCCTATCTCTCTATCTCTGTCTGTCTCGTTCTCTCTCTGTCTCTCTCTCTTAAATCATCTTTGTGTTGAACGAAAAAAAATCCCTTGATAAGAAAACATGGATAGTACCCCCCCCCCCCCCAAAAAAAAAAAAAAAAAGAGGAAGAAGAAGAAGAACAACAACAACAAAACAACAACAACAACAAAATAACCGAACCAAGAAACCAACAAAAGAAAGAAAGAAAAAGGGAGAAGAAGAATAGATAGAAACAGTAGAAAAAAGACACATGAAAGTCACCAGTCTGTCTCTGTCTGTTTGTGTGTGTGTCTGTCTGTCTGTCTAGCTATCTATCTGCCTGCCTGCCTGCCTGCCTGCCTGTCTGTCTGTCTGTCTGTCTATCTGTCTGTCTGTCTGTCTGTCTGTATCTCTCCTCTCTCTCTCTCTCTCTCTCTCTCTCTCTCTCTCTCTCTCTCTCTGCGCAATGACCTTATTGTGAATAAATCTCTCTCTCTCTCTCTCTCTCTCTCTCTCTCTCTCTCTCTCTCTCTCTTTCTTTCTCTCCCCCACCCCCTCCCTCTTCTCTTTCTCTCTCAAAACGAAAAAGAAACTTTCATGATAACCTTACAAACTTACCAACATAGTGTCATATTCGGCTTCATTAATTAATTCATTATAGTTGTGTGTGTGTATTGTAGATATCTTAATGAATACTTCGCTGTTATCTCTCGTACGCAAAGCTTTATCGCTGTTAGGTACGATAAGTTGAGGGCAATTTAATGTCAATCTGCCTCAGGTTACAATGTCCATCTCTTCATTAAACCCATCAATCAAACCATGCCCACGCTCACGCCCTCTCCCACACTCCCAGTCCCCCTTCCCTACATGCATATGCAGAGGTCAATTACTCTGTATGAGAGAGACAGAGCAGACAGAGAGACAGAGAGACAAACAGACAGAGAGAGAGAGAGAAAGAAACAGACAAACCGAGAGAGAGAGAGACATAGACAGGAGAGAGAGAGCATTAAGAACAGCTAGAGAGAGGCAAAATGACCTTACAAATGAAGGTTTATTCTGTATAAATTATTTTAAAGGGCAGCATGTATTGTAATTGGTGGGGTTTTCTTTTGGTTTTGTTGTTGTTGTTGTAGTTGGCGGTTTTTGTTTTTTAATGCTTTAGTTTTTGTTGTGTTTTGTGTGAGTTTTTTTGTTGTTGTTGTTTGGGGTGGGGTGGGTTTTTTTATTTTATACAATCAGCCTTTTGGACACACAGAGAGATGAACACTGAAAATGAATACACATACAGGCAGGTTGACGGTCAGACAGACAGATTAACAGACACAACAGACAAATAAACGTGCTGACTGGTAATCATACTTGAAGCACAAACATGCCAGTCAGACAGCCAGCTAGCCAGCCAGCCAGACAGACAGACATAGGAACAAAAAAATAAACAATTAACACAGGGACAGCCCGAGACAGAGAGCGAAAAAAAAAGGGTCAGGTTACAATCCAGTGAGTTATTAATTAGCCCTGAAATATCATACTGATGATAAGCAACGTGGCCTCTTTATACAGTGGATTTGCGCTGAGTCACACACACACACACACAACCACACACACACACACACACACACACACACACACACACACAACACACACACCACACACACACACACACACACACACACACACACACACACACCACGCATTACACATACACACGCATACAACATATGCACGCACTCAACAAACACACACACAACACTCACAGACGCACACATACATACACACACATACACACATACACACCCCAACACACTACACACAAACACAAACACACACAACACACACACATACACACACACACATACACACATTACACACATACACACAACACACTACACACACAAACACACACAAACAAACACCACACACCACACACACACAAACGCACGCATACACATACCATGCACTCAACATTTGTCTAATAATCACTGTTGTGAAAGACGTAACATTGAAGACCATACGCACTCACAAGCATACACATGCACACACACACACACACACACACACACACACACACACACATATACCCATACACTCAACATTTGTCCAATATCACTATTTGTAAGAGACTAAAATGAAGACTAACACACACACAACATACACACACACACACACACACACAAACCACACACAAACACTACACACACAAACACACACACTAAACCATACACACACACAACACACACACACACACACACACACACACACACACACACACACACACAGATGGATAAGCAAGATACCTCAGATACCTGACACTTGGCGCTATGATTTGATGCAGGGAAGGATGATGCTATCATACACAGACCTGTTGCTCTGACTGTTAGCTATAACTAATGACTCTGATGATAACCAGAAACAAGATAGAAACCTGGCACATCTATCTGTCCATCTGTCTGTCTGTCTGTCTGTCTGTCTGTCTGTCTGTATGTATGTATGTATGTATGTATGTATGTATGTATGTATGTATGTATGTATGTATGTATGTATGTATGTATGTATGTGTGTGCGTGTGTATATGTGTGTGTATGTCTGGATGTATGTATGCGTGTATGCATGCATGTATGTATGTATGTATGTATGTATGCATGTTTGTGTGTTTGTGTGTGTATGTGTGAATGTGTGTGTGTATGTATGCATGCATGTATGTATGTATGTGTGTGTGTGTGAATGTGTGTGTGAATGTGTGTGCATGTGTGTGTATGTATGTATGTATGTATGTATGTATGTATGTATGTATGTATGTATGTATGTTTGTGTAATTGTGTATATATGTGAATGTGTGTGTGCGTATGTGCATGTGCACCGAGGCCTCGTGTGTGAACGCATGCAGAACATCTTGCGCACACGTTAAATCCTGTTCCGCTTTTCGAAAGAGTAGGCCAATGTGTGCCGGTGGGAACAGATGACAAAATTTTCAAAACCGCATACACACGGGGACTGTATGTAAAAAAAGCACATGAGTGCTTATTCCATTATCCTCGATTGAAAAAAAATTTCATCTGACCGCTTTGATTTGTTGCTTTACAAGATTCAGCGCTATATAAATTCCATACATTATTATTATTATTATTATTATTATTATTATTATTATTATTATTATTATTATTATTATTATTATTATTATTATATTATTATTATTATTATTATTATTATATTATTATTATTATTATGTGTGTGATTGTCTGTACGTAGGTATGTATGTATGTATGTATGTATGTATGTATGTATGTATGTATGTATGTCCGTACGTACGTGTCTACAGTTATCTCTCTTTCTCTTTCTCTCTGTGTCTGTCTGTCTGCCTGCCTGTCTCTCTGTCTCTCTGTCTCTGTCTCTCTCTCTCTCCTAGTCTCATTCTTTCATTGCATTACTTTCCCCAATCTCTTCCTCCCTTCTCTCTCTCTCTCTCTCTCTCTCTCTCTCTCTCTCTCTCTCTCTCTCTCTCTCTCTCTCCTCTCTCTCTCTCTCTCTCTCTCTTGTGTTTTTGACTCTTTTTCTCCCTCTCTCTCTTCCTCCTCTGTCTTTTGCGTGCGTGCGTGCGCGCGCGCGCGCGCGTGTGTGTGTGTGCGCGCGTGTGTGTGTATTAATTTTGTGTGTGTGAGTGTGTGTATGTGTATGTAGTGTGTGCATGTGTGTGCGTGCGTGCGTACATACGTGTGCGTGTTTGTATGTGTATGTGTGTGAGTGTGCATGTGTGAGTGTACACACGCGCACGCGTGTGCTTGTTTGTTTGTTTGTGAGTGTTACGTGTTACCAAGGCACAGTACAGGCTAAAATCATGCGGACAGATGTATTCCTGGAGAGGTTGCAGAACATTAAATGTGCGCTTAATGGACATAAGAGGATTGTTTCATGTCCATCAGAAAAAAACCCAACTAACACGTGATTCCATTTCTTTTCTTTTCTTTTTTGTTTTGTTTGGCTGCCTCATCTTCTGTGACGTCCCTGTCCTGCTGTTCCCACGCCGCTCATTTCAATCTCCCCGCCACAGCCATACCCAGATCCTTTATGTCTCATCCTCAGGGTCGGAAGTCCACAGTGCTATTGGGTGGTCACTTTGGTGGTGTTCAGGGGTACTTGTTCTGAGCTAACGTACGCAGAACACCACCTACTAAGCCCCCTACTAACGACAGTGTTAGCTCAGTCGCGGAGCCAGACTGAGTGAGTTGCCCACCCGAGGTGGTTACCACCACCACAACGTCCCTCCAAGGGCCGTCTTCCGTGAACCTCCAACCCCAAAGGCTTTGACACAAACTCACCACAGGCACAGAAGTGTATAGGGAAATCAAATCTGGGGTCACAATGATACCAGAGCAACTGCGACCACCGAATCAGAGGCTTTTTTTTTTAATTGCGTGGTGATCAATGATACTAAGGATGACGTAATGCTGCTGCTGTGGAAGTGCATAAGCTTGGAGACTACTTGACAGGGTTGTACTCTACGCTTACTATCATATTAATATATCCCGGTGTCAACCGGACCGGAGAGATACAGACACCTGCAGTGTTGGTCTGATAATTTGAGCAACACTCTCAAACTCGTATCCGTAAAGTGGACGAAGCTCGACTGTGTGGTCCCAGTCTTCCCACTGAGCCCACAGCACACTCACTCTGGATAGGAGCCGGCCGGAGTCCGAAAAATCCATATGACTTTTATGGGATTCGAACCCGCGACCTCCTAGTCCAAAATTCAAGGCACTAACCACTGCGACATGGCGACTGGAGTGATTCGATTGTCAGCAAGGTGAAATAATGTCCAACTTTCTTTCTTTTTAATTTGGAAAATAGTAATGGAGGAAAACAAGTGCAGGGAACCACTTACGACTTCTCCATCGCTTTGAAAATTAACTATCAAGCAGAAAATGGTTGATTAAACATTCAATCCACAAAAAGAACTCTAGGAAATTATAGTCTCCAAATAACAGCATTTTAAAAAGACATTTTTTGAGTAAGGACCACGCCATTGGCCTGACCTGACTCTTAGTTTTGGCTCCTGGATGAGCCTTCGTCAGAGGTCCCGGGGGTGATTGAAGAACCTTCACCCTTTTTGTGAATCCTTTTTCTTTATACACGAAACGTTCTGAATTAATGATACTTTTAGTTGATGCCCTGACAGAAATAAAGATATCTCGCGAAAGTTTTCAAAAAGTTTATATGGTACGACTTGAATGTAGAAAGGAGAAAAAGAGAACGTGAACGAATAGTAGCATTAAGACGGCTAGCTAGCTTTTGAGTTTTAAAGCGAAGAGTGTGCGTGTGGGTTTTGTTTTTTGTCTGTCTGTCTGTCTGTCTGTCTGCCTGCCTATCTGTCTGTCTGTCTGTCCGTCCGTCCGTCCGTCTGTCTGTCTGTCTGTTTGTTTGTCTGTCTGTTTATGTATGTATGTATGTATGCATGTATGTATGTATGTATGTAAGTATGTATGTATGTATGTATGTATGTATGTATGTATGTATGTATCTATCTATCTATCTATCTATCTATTTCCCTCCTTCGCTCCCCTCCCTCCCGCGCTCTCGCTCTCCCCCCACCCCCACCCCCCCCTCTCTCTCTCTCTCCTCTCTCCTCCCTCTCTCTCTCTCTCTCTCTCTCTCTCTCTCTCTCTCCCTCTCTCCCTCTCTCTCCTTTCTCTCAGAACAAACAGAACAGAAGACAGAAGACAGACCATCATAAGACTGAAAGCTCCGCACCAAAGCGTGTAGGTGCATACTAATGTGTAGTTGAGTCAACACAGAACTGGATGTTTGTTCATCTCTTCTTTCCTTCCCTCCCTCCCTCCTTTTCTCCGTCTGTCTGTCTCCTACTCCTCCGATTTCTTTTTCTTCGGCAAATTGTCTTCACAAAGCTGTCTTTAAATCCAAGATATTCAGAGAGAGAGAGAGAGAGAGAGAGAGAGAGAGAGAGAGAGAGAGAGAGAGAGAGAGATTAAAAAAATTATTCTTTTATATCGAGGATAATGGAATAAGCACTTATGTGGTTTTTTACACCTAGTCCCCGTGTGTATGCAGTTTTGTAAATTGAGAGAGAGATAGACAGATACAAACAGAAAGACAGACAAAGAGACAGACAGACAGAGACAGAAAGACAGACAGACAGAGAGAATAGTGTGTCTCTGTGTATGTATGTATGTGTGTGAGAGAGACAGAGTCAAAGTGTGTTTCAGTGAATGAGAGAGAGAGAGACAGACAGAGATACGCAGATAGACAAACAAACAGACAAATAGACAAACACATAGACAGAGACAGTGAGGACAGGGTAGATGGTCAAATGCTGATGGGCGGTGAGGAGGGGGAGGGGTGGGGGGGGGGGGGGGGGGTTAGAGTGGATTAAATCAACAAAACAACCCTCTCCTCAAACATCCCATGAAGCTTGTAATGGGTAATGGATAGCTGGCAGTATTGAACGCCCTGTAGCCCGACTTTCTTTTTAAAAAGAAAGATAAAGGTGTTCCCACAGCCTTTGGGGTCGTTGGGGAGTGAGGCATCAGAGACCTCAGCTTCTCCAGGCGGCAGCATATTGAGGCCAGCGCCCATCTCCTCTTCTTCGCTGCTTTACCTTCCCTGATCCTAAAAGAGGCAGGTACCCATTAACAGCTTAGGGAACTGGGGGACTGTACTGAATTCAGCCAAGGCGCAGCAAACGGTCACCCATCCACTTGGTATCCATGCTCCTCCACACTGCTTAACCTTAGCTGGGGGAAAGGGAGTGCTCTAACCACGGAGCTTCCCTGTCTCTTTCTAAGATAGGCTAATAAAGCATTCTGGAGTCTGATACTGTAAGAATCTAAAGTAAGGAGATACATTATAATGGGAATGGATCGATGGTCTAGAGTTACCTCACCTGCTTAAGAGAGGGTCGAAGGGTCTGGGGTTTGAAGTGCATAGTGGTTCCATCACCATTTGGGCCCACTCATGGAATTCCACTTCACAGTTTTTTTTAGTCTTTAGCGATCGAGTATGACTCTGACTAGGAGGCTCGACT
>CM054142.1:59479126-59486626 GCA_028751875.1 Rapana venosa
AGGGAGGAAGGAAGAAAGGATCAATCTGGGGGGATATATCTTGGTGAAAAATGAGGGATAGCAGTTGGAAATGAGGGGGTGGGGGGTGGGGGGGCACAATCGGTAACTCCATCAATAAACTTGTGCAGGTCGTGATTCATGTCGTGGATTAGTGGAAAGCGAACCAGAGTGGAGGTATGTTAATCTGAACCCGGGCCTGGAGATGTTGGGGTGAGGCTTTTAAAGTTCATCTGAAAAGAGGTCTGGTATTTGTCCACCTTGGTCTGTTTTCTCTCTCTCTCTCTCTCTCTCTCTCTCTCCTCTCTCTCATCCTTCTCCTCTCTCTCTCTCTCTCTCTCTCTCTCTCTCTCTCTCTCTCTCTCTCTCTCCTCCTCCACCCCCAGAGGTGTCTTTTTTCAAATCACCTCCTCATTTTGTTACCATTAAAAAAACAACCTATCAGCTCAATTTAATTTTTGAGCGCAAATAATTATATGAAAAGGGATGAGGGAGGCAGAGTTTTGTGGGATTTTTTCCCCTGTGGAATGTCACACGTGTGACGAAATGAGATATACACGTTTCGCGTTATTGTCTGCTACTTGCGTTCATATTTCATTTTGATCGCAAGTTGATTGTTCGATATGACTTGCTCACTATAACTTTGCTACATCTTTTTATATCTACACATTTGCATTTGTCACTTATTCATGTAGTTCATACAGTTTTCTTTCAGAAATTAATCTTTTTTAAAATCTTATAATAAGCTTATAAATTTGAGCACAATACTAAAAGAGGTGCACAGTGTATTATATCGTCTTCGATTTTACGTCTGTTCACTCTCAGTGATATTAGGTATTATATCGTATCAGTCGTATTGTATCATACTATCGACATTGTGTTGCCTTGTATTGCACTAGAATATATAGAACTGTTCTGTGTAGTATTGTGTTTTACTGTATTGTTATTTTGTACTGCATAATTTAATCTCGCTATATTCCCCTGCTAGAAATCTAGGCTGCTTTCTTGGCACACAATACGCTCCATCCCCCCCCCCCCCCCCCCCCTCCCCTATTTAAAGAAAAAAAGATAACAACAACCTCTGCATGTGTGTACATTTGTCTTCCTACAAGACTGGCTTTTCGTCTTTTGTGTTGTTTGTGGGTGTAAATGTTTGGGGTGATTTTTTGGGGTGGTGGTGGGGAATGATTTTTATTTTGTGTGTGTATATGTTGTTTTTTTAACAGAATCTTGCCAGGGACTACTTGCTTGTTGCCATAAGTTCTTTCACACACATATCATCTAGAAACAGGCGTTGATGAGTTGGTATCACTTTCACAGGGTCTTCTTCTTCAAGTGTCCGGTCTGGTCCTGCAGACATCGACGATCATGGCTCTCCATTCTTCCCTGTTCTCGGTCCCTCTCATGAGCTCATTGTTAGTGCCCTCTTTATTCGTTGCGAATTTGTTTAAGCTGTCTGTGAATTTTGTGCGTTGTCTTCCTCTGCTCTTGTTTCCACAGATTTTGCCACTCCATAACAGTTTCTCTAGTCCGTCAGCCCTGATTATATGGCCGAAAAATTTGAGCTGTCTTTCTCTGATGGTGTTGAGAAGGGATCTCTTGTACCCAGCCATTTCCATTACTTCTGCATTAGTTTTTTCTTTTGTCCATGAGATTTTCATATTCCCCGGGATGAACCACATTTCCACTGCTTCTAGTCGCTGTTCTGTGTCTTTGGGTAGGGTCCAGCACTCACATCCGTACAGAAGAATGGACCATACTAGGCTCTCAAAACATGGATCTTTGTCTTGAGGCTTATCTTACTGTTGGTAAAAATGCATTTCATGTTGTTAAAAGTTGCCTTAGATTGACCGATTCTCTTCTTGATTTCTGTGTCACACTTGCCGTCCGGGGTGATAGTACAACCAAGGTATTTAAAGGTGTTTATTTGTCTGATTCTCTCTCCTTTACAGGCTATGTTGCATTGTGGTATAACAGCTTTTTTTGAGATCACCATGCATTCTGTCTTCTTTGCATTGAGCTGTAATCCTTTCTTTTCGCTTTCGTCTGTTACTGTTGTTAAAATCTTTTGCAGTTTTTCTTCAGAGTCAGCGATAAATCAGGGTAAATCCACTATTTTTTGTTTCTGCCTTCTTTCATCACCGTTGTCCCTGAAACATAAAAAAGATCAATTTTTAAATTAAAGAAAAAAAGAAGAGAAAACAAAACAAGAAAATGCTAAAAAAAACCAAAAAAACACCACCCAATATAACCCAATATTATTTCGAAGAAATGAATGACATAAAAAACCCACTAGAAATTCTACACTGCTACCTGTGTATCAAGTACAGGTCCAAAACAGCACAACAGTCCCTCACAAGGAGAACTAGACTGGGAATGAATTCATCATCAACATTTCCCTGTTGGTTTCCACAGCCTATCCACTGAGTGTGGCCTGGGGGTTAGTATAGGTTCTGCTGCTGATAGATAGATATCTCTATAGCCTCTCCACCACCCCCTGCCCCCCTCCCAGCCCCCCTCCCTCCCCCCTTTCTGTCAGATTGTCTGGCCTCAGGCTCTGGGGTTTTATAGTCTGCTTCTGTCAGCTGCTTGCAGCCCGCCATGCTTGGCCAGTTTCTGTCTCTGTTGTAGAGGCAGGTTTGCTATTGCTTGCCTCTCACTTTTCTCTTTTGTCCTGTTAGTTTTGTTTTGTTTTACATGCAAATAATAACTTTCCTTTTCTCCGCCTTGAACGTTTTTGGTCCAGGGAAAAGGAATAAAGGAACAGTGAAGTGTAAGAAGGGTGAAGTATAAGAACTACAAAGTATAAGCATGGTGAAGTTTAAGAACAGTGAAGTATAGGAACAGTGAAGCATAAGAACGGTGAAGTGTAAGAACAGTGAAGTATAAGAATGATGAGGTATAAGAATGGTGAAGTATAAGGACGATGAAGTATAAAATCGGTGAAGTATAAGAACGATGAAGGATAGGAGCGGTGAAGTATAAGAATGGTGAAGTATAAGAATGGTGAAGTATAAGAAGGGTTATATAAGAACGATGAAGGATGAGAAAAATGAAGTATAAGAACAGTGAGGTACAAGAACAAAGAAGTATAAGAATGATGAAGTATAAGAATGGTGAAGAATAAGAATGATGAAGTATAAGAACAGTAAAGTATGAGGACGATGAAGTATAAGAACAGTGAAGTATAAGAACGGTGAAGAATAAAAACTATGAAGTAATATATGGTGTTTAGTTTTGTCTTTTTAATACAAACAACTTTCCTTCTCCCCCTCCACTCCCCTTCCCTCAGGCACCTTGCCATCTTCATTTTACATTTCGTCAATCTGTCAATCTTTTCACTGTGCCATTGAAAAATGATGTTGATACAACTGCTTTCTAAGAAATGTGAGTAAAGAAAGAGCTCATCAAAAATAATTTAATGAACAATTTTTTGTCTCTGAAAAAACCAACCATCCTTATGGGTAAGACTTGCACAACAAAACTGGTTGTCATTGTTGTCAATATTGTTGATGGTACCATTGCTGATGGCATTGTTCAGTTGGGGACACTTGTGTTTGTTTGGTTTAGTGGGTTGATTGTTAGGTTTTTTTTTGGTTTTTTTAAAATTTCCCTTCCTAATCATGTTTTTGAGTGTTTTCAATCTTGCTCTGTCACTTTCATTTTTTGGTGGGTTGTTGTTTTTTTTTACTGGAATCAGTGTCTGGACATTTAAGACCTAGTAATTAGGATTAAGGGGACGGGATAGCTCAGTGGTCAGAGCACTCGCTCTCCCCAAACTAAGGTTAAACAGTGTTGTGCATGGTTTCCTCTTGAATGGGTTTATTTATCTATTTATTTATTTATTTTATCATTTTATATCGAGGATAATGGAATAAGCACTTATTGCTTTATTACATCCAGTCCCCGTGTGTATGTGGTTTTGTAAATTCTGTCATCTGTTCCCACCGGCACGCAATGGCCTACTCTTACAAAAAGTGGAACAGATTTAACGTGTGCGCAAGATGTTCTGCGTGCGTTCCCACACGGGGGCCTCGGTTTAAAGTCTCATCCGAAGGACTTTTGGGGAGAGTAGAGTCTGTACTGATGTTAACTCCAGAGGAAAATATCCCCCTTGAACGGGAATCGAACCTGGGTCATCAGATTGCCAGCGCAATGTTCTAACCACTAGGCTTTCCCGTCCATCCCCCCCCCCCTCCCATGACTCTTTGCCAGCCTTAGCTTGAAACGGGGTGGGGGGGGGGGGAGAGGGGCGCGGGGGAGCGGGGGAGCAGGGTACCTTCCCTCTACAGGGACAGGGAAGGCAAAGCAGCCAGGGAGAGGAGGAGATGGGTGCTGCCCTCAACATGCTGGTAGCCACCTATAGGAGAAGCTTAGTGTCTCTGACACCTCCTTCCCTCAACCTTCGCATAGGTTATAGGAACATTTTTACCGTTCTAAATTCAATTCTGATGTTATAATAATAATACATAAATAATAATAAAAAATGGAATTTGTATAGCGCTATATCTTGCAAAGACAAATCAGAGCGCTACAGCGCTCTGACTACTGCATCTTCTCGGGACTACCAGAAGAGAAGATATTTTGCTTGAGAAGATTTCTTGAAACTGTTCGCCATGATTCCATTAAGATTCGTCATCTTATTTTTGTTGTTTCTCTCTCTCTCTCTCTCTCTCTCTCTCTCTCTCTGTCTCTGTGTCGGTCTCTCTCTCTCTCTCTCTCTCTCTCTCTCTCTCTCTCTTCTCTCTCCTCTCTCTCTCTCTCTGTCTCTGTGCCTCTGTGCCTGTCTGTCTGTCTGTCTCTCTCTCTCTCTCCACCCCCATTCAATGGGTTGTTTTTTTCCAATCTGGAGACTTTCATCTCTATGTTCCTGAATGACTGTGTATGCTATCACTTGAACTGAATCGGACTGATTCTGCTAATGTCACATCACTTATAATGGAAAGCCCTTAAATTCAATAAATAACACACTCACACACACACTCTTTCTCTTTCTTTCTCTCTCACTCTCACACACTCTCTCTCTCTTTCTTTCTCTCTCACTCTCTCACACACACTCTCTCTCTCTTTCTTTCTCTCACTCTCTCACCTACAACACATACACACACACACACACACATACAACACACACACACGCGCGCGCGCGCCTTTATTTACTCAAGCTAGGCCTACACTGTTTCTCTTTCCTCTGCTTTCTTAAACTCTATCTGCCTACCGCTGCTATAATATAATATCCCATTTCCACCCATCCTTCCGTTACAAGCTTTGGTCTCTCTTTCTCTCTCTCTCTCTCTCTCTCTCTCTCTCTCTCTCTCACTCTCTCTCTAAAATGTCATTTTAAAAAATGTCTCTCTCTTCTCTCTCTTCTCTCTGTCTGCCTGTCTCTATCTGCGTGTCTTTCTATCTCTGTATCTGTCTGTCTCTCTCTCAAGGACAATAAATATTGTCATTCACTCTCTCTCTCCCCCCCCCTCTCTCTCTCTCTCTCTCGCTCTTCCCCCCTTCCCCCCCCCCCTCCTCCTTCCATCCCTCTCTCCCTCTCTCTCCCTCCTTCCCTCCCTCTCTCTTTCTCGCTCTCCCCCCTCTATGTCTCTATCTCTCTCTGGCTCTCTCTCTCTCTCTCTCTCCCTCTCTCCCCCTCCCCCTCTCTCTCCCTCCTTCCCTCCCTCTCTCTTTTCGCTCTCCCCTCTCTATGTCTCTGTATCTCTCTGTCTGTCTGTCTCTCCCTGTATCTCTATCCCTCCCTCCCTCTCCGTCCACCCCCCCCCCCTCTCTCTCTCTCTCTCTCTCTCTCTCTTAGAAAATCGAAGCCCTATTCATAATGCTAGATAGATGGAGAGAAAAGGCCTCAGGTTACGGCAGTCACTTGGTAACAGGTGGACATGAGATAACAGATGGATTGTGTGATGATAAAAGATGTGTAGCCAGTGGTGTGGTGTGTGTGTGTGTGTGTGTGTGTGTGAGGGGGTGGTAGTGATGGTAGTGAGGGTGGGTTAGTTTGTGTGTGTGTTGTGTGTGTGTGTGTGTGTGTGTGTGTGTGTGTGTGTGTGTGTGTGTGTGTGGAGGGGGTGGTAGTGATGGTAGTGAGGGTGGGGTTAGTTTGTGTGTGTGTGTGTGTGTGTGTGTGGAGGGGGTGGTAGTGAGGGTGGTGTTAGTGTCTGTGTGTGTGTGTGGGGGGGGGGGGGTTGGGGGGGAGGAGGGGGGGTGGTAGTGAGGGTGGTGTTAGTGTGTGTGTGTGTGTTGGAGGTGGTGGCTGTTGGGATGTTAGTGTATGTGTGTGTTGTATTGTGTTGTGTTGTGTCATGTTGTTGTGATGTTGTGTGTGTGTGGGGGGGGGGGGGTAGGGTGGTAGTGAGTGTGGTGGTGTTAGTGTGTGTGGGGGTGTGTTGTTGGTGGTGGTGATGATGGTTGGGATGATAGTGTATATATGCATGTTGTGTTGTGTTGTGTCATGTTGTTGTGGTGAGTGTGTGTGTGTTGGGGGAGGGGGGGGGGTGTTAGTGTGTGTGTTGTGTTGGGGAGGAGAGGGAGGTGTTAGTGTATGTGTTGTGTTGGGGTGGGGGGGAGGGAGGCGTTAGTGTGTGTGTTGTGTTGGGAGGAAGGGGTGTTAGTGAGTGTGTGTGTGTTGTGTTAGTGTTAGTGTGTGTGCGTGTGTGCGTGCGTGCGTGGGTGCGCGTGGTCCGTGCGCACACACGCAAGACCCAAAACCCAAGCGGTCTCTTTAGAAAGTTGAGTTCAGGCCTACCACTTGATTATAATCCACAAGAGCCTTCAATAAGGGGGAGTAAAGCAAGCATCAGCATCAGAAGCAGAAGCAATGACAGACACAACCTATAATTATTATGTAAGAGCCTCCAGGGGAGTCACAAGATCATTGAACAAAATGCAAATTAGTGTCCTTTACATTTAAATCAAGAAAACAGAAAGGTTAAGAATGAGGATGGTGGGAGGGGTGGGGGATGGGGGTTGGGGGGGGGGGGGGGGGGGGATGGGAGGCGAGAGGGCGAGGAAGAAATAGCAGTAGCAGCCGAGGAAGAAGTAGCAGAAGTAGGTCACGTGATAAGCTCTTTTGCTTGTTGTTGCTCTTGACATCAGTTTGCATGTCATGCAGGTTTCTGTTTGAATAAACGTGATTGCAACCAAGAAGGTGAAGTACAAAAGAAGAAGAAGAAGAAGAAGAAGAAGAAGAAGAAGAAGAAGAAGAAAAGAAGAGGAGGAGGAGGAAGAAGAAGACGAAGACGAAGAAGAAGAAGAAAAAGAAGACGACGACGACGACAACGACGACGACGACGAAGAAGAAAAAGAAGAAGAAAAATAATGATGATGACGAGGAGGAGGATGAGAAGGAGGAAGAGGAAAAGGAAGCAGAGAAGGAGCAGGAAGGAGACAGGAAGAAGAGAAAGGAGGAGGAAGAGAAGAACAAGAACAAGAACAAGAAGAACAAAAACAAGAAGAAAGAGAAAGAGAAGAACAAGAACAAGAACAAGAAGAACAAAAACAACA
>CM054142.1:59491626-59501626 GCA_028751875.1 Rapana venosa
AATGAAATACTTGAATAAGCTGCTATGCCTAGAGAAAACCAACGCTCTCTTTCTCTGGTATATATCTCACTTTTTCAATTCATTAATATCTTAAATTACGAACGCAAGTTACCTGTACTCTAGTAGCAGGTATATCTATAACTATAACTATCTGTGCTCCTACGCTGTTCATTTTCGTTTCTTGGTGAGAACTCCGAAATTCACTAATAGTGTGATTTTTTTCGTATACCACCTCCCCCCCCCCCCCCCCCCCCCTCCCCCCCCCCTCAACCATTAAAGTAGCCGCATTCCGACTTCGGGGATGATACCTAAACACAGGAGTATGCGTACGTGATTTTTTTGTTTGTTCTTGTTTTTGCTTTTTTTTTTTTTTTTGTTCTTTTTCATCCGTTCCTATCGGTCTGCAATGACCTACTACTCTTCCGAAAAGCGGAACGTGTTTTTCAACTGTGCGCAAAGATGCTCTGCGTGTGGTCCGCACACACACACGGACCTCGGTTTATAGTCTCATACAGACTTTTTTTTTTTGGAGGTGGGGGGGGGGGGGGGGGGGGGGGGGGGGGTGGGGGGGGGGGGTGGGGGGGGGGGGGGGGGGGGGGGCGGGAAGAGTGGAGTCGGTTCTGGTGTTATAACTGCAGGGAGAAATCCCCTGGAAGTGGTGAGTAGTGGGTTCGATCCCGAGCGCAGTCGGATCATGAGCACAACGCTCTAACCACTAGGCCAACACCACCCAACCCCCACCTCCCCCCCCCCCCAACCCCCCCCCCCCCCCCCCTCCCAAATCCCCCCCCCCCCCCCCCACCCCCAATGATTTTATATAAAAAAAAGTTATCTCCTAGTGGATCGGTGGTCTAGAGGTAACGCGCCTGCCTAGAAAGCGAAAAGTCCGGGTCGGAAGTGTGCGGTGGTTCGATCCCCGTTTGGGTCAAAAGCTCTCCCCCCTCCGCCCCATCCCCTCACCCCTACTCCGTCCATTAGACCATGAGTGGTGGTCTGGGTGCTTAGTCTTTCGGAAGAGACGATAAACCGAGGTCCCGCGTGTGTTACTTAAAGCTATTTAGCGCACGTAAAAGAACCCACGGCAACAAAAGAGTTGTTCTTGGCAAGATTCTTTAACAAAAAAAAAAGCCACTCTGATATGCAACAATTACAGTTGCAGGCAGGAAAATAATAATAATAATAATGGGTGGCGCTGCTCTTGTGGCGACGCGCTCTCTCCTCGCTCAGGGAGAGCAGCCCAAACTTGACGAAGAGAAATCTGCCGTGACTTAAAGTAGTATAAAATGACCAAAAAAACCCCACCAACACACACACAACAACAAACCCAGAGCTCTCGGAAGAGGCATTGGAATAGTGCACAGAGGACACTGTTACACAATGCATGTAGCCTATCTGTGGAGCAAATCTGAAGCCTAGCCTAGCGAAGTTCAGACCTCTTCAGGTCGAAGACTTTGTGCGTGTCCACCAGTGTGTGTGTGTGCGTCAGTGTGGGCCATAGCACAGGCCAGAACTGGCCTCCACACTGCTTGTGTCTAAGCTATTCCTTTTCTGTTAATAACATGACATCACCGTCACCGTCACCGCCACCGATCCCTCAGATTCCGAATCCTTTAGGGCGCCTTCGAAGCTTTCGTCATCCACCTTGACATGCTATGCAACAACAAAAAGGAGGGAGAAGACGAATTGGGTGTCGATTCGCTGCTAAGATATTCACCTTCTTCATCCTTCACTTATCCCGTAGTCCTATGGGGGGCGTTAATAAAGATTTTGCAACCAGCTTCCTCCACTCCCCGCGGTCCTCTGCTTTCCTAAGCTATAAACAACAAAATAAACTAAGATCACCTCACACAAAACTCGAGAAACGTAAGTATCGCACTGTTATCTGCCGTCACCAACCTCGCCCCTACCATCCACTCACACCACCAACACCACCAACACCAACAATACCTTCCCCTTCCCTTCCCCTTCCAACACCCCCCCCCCCCCCCCCCCCCCCTACTCCCCCACTTCCCCCCTTTTCCAGAGCAAAATAATAATTAAAAAAACAAAACCTGCCGCGGAATAGCTCAAGCAAGGTGACAGGTCCGACACTTGTACGTGCAACTGGTCATGACATATTGATGAAGAAGGTAACAATCTCTGTGTGGCATGGCATGGCATGGCATGGCATGGAATGGGATGGGATGAGATGGGATGGATGGATCTCTCTGCCCATAATACACACTGCCTGCTGCTGTTGTAAAGATAGACTGTGAGGGCCGGCTGCTCGGTTCCGGCTGGCTGCTGCTGCTGCTGCTGCTGCTGCTGCTGCTGCTGCTGCTGTTGCTGTTGCTGTTGCTGTGCTGCCGGCTTCATGTCACTTTGTCATGGGATGGATGATCGGTGTTTTTGTTTGGGAGAGTTTTGCTAGTCTGTATGAATGGATGGATGAGATGGAGGGAGGGATGGAGGGAGGGAGAGGGGAGGGGGAGGGGGAGAGATGGGGGAGGGAGGGGGAGGGAGGGGGAGGGAGGGGGAGGGAGAGAGAGGGGGGAGGTGGGAGGGAGAGAGAGAGAGGGAGGGAGGGAGGGTTCTCTTGTCCAATTCAAGGTTTTATTATAGATGTTACTATTGTTTTGTTAGTGTTGGAATGACTAGTACTGTTATAATGGTAATTGTTTTGGTTTGATAGTCTAGATGGTTGTGGGCTTTTTTGTTGTTGTTGTTTTGTAGGTTTTTTGTATAATTGTTTTTATTTTTTTCTGTTTGTTTTGCTTGTTGTTTTCCTCTTTAATAGTAATAATCATGTTGTAAAACTATGAACGCAACAACTTTAGCTGTGAGCTAGGACTTTCAGATCTCTATGGGGATCACCCCCTAACTTCTAATCCTCCGAAGTTTGGAGGAGATGTGTCGTCTATCTTCCTATGTTTATGCAGTTTTGTTTTGTTTTCTTTTTGTTTAAATTAAGAGCTACTATAAATCCCAGGGAGCACAGTTTCAGGGTTTCCCACATTAGTATTGTTCACTATGGTAGCAAGTTTATGTATGCAAACTGGCTTGCTGTCACTCACTCTTCATGTCAGAAATTAATTCTTGATGATTGTTCTATTAGTCTTTTTGGTATTTAATTCCATATCATTCCTTTTACACAAGGAGGCAAACTCTTCGACTTGTTTTCAATATGCGATGTTGAGTTAGACAGATTCTCAAAAGCAGAGACATCAGAATATTTCATTAATGGTGCAAGATTGGAGCCTGTGCAGTTGTTGGTGTATACAAAGGGAAAAGAATAGGGAATAGAACAGAGCCTTATGGAGAACCAGTAGAAGCGGACTTGTGTGTGGATATAGCCTGTTGAAATCAGACAAACTGTGTCCAATTTTTCAGAAAGCTCAAGATCCAAAAAATAGGCCTAGGACAGACGTTCAGTGAAAGTAGTTTGAGTGCTAAGAGATGGGGCTGACTGGCATTGAAGGCGGAGCAGAAGTCAATGAAAAGTACGGGAGCAAAGGAACAAGGTTGTTTTTTTCTAAGTAAGAGTAGGCATTTTGTCACAAGGTGATTGTAGCGTTATTTGTGCTTCTGTTGGCTTTGTATGCGAATTGAAGAGTGTCCATATATGAAGAAGTGCAGAGAAGAATGCGTTTCAGAATAATACGTTCAAAGAATTTCATTACTACTGGGGTGAGGCTACAGGTCAGTAATCATTTAGTGACTTAGGGTGGTTATTTTTGGGTAAAAAAGGGCGAAGGTAAAGGTGTCTCATAACCTATAAGGTCGTAGGGGAGCGAGGTGTCAGAGATCTCACTTCTCTAAGGGCCAGTATTTTGAAGGCGGCGATTTTTTAAGGTACAGAAACAAATATTTGCTATGTTCCAGAGGCTAGGTACATAGCATTGTTTTCAAAGGCACAGAGACCAAAGCACTAAAAACATGACACAATTGTTCAGCACAAGCTCCCAACAAACCACCCATCCACACTATCCACACCCACAGCTTTCTTCACATGCAATTTACAAAAAACCAAACAAACAACGGACTGGACCTCTTTGGCATCAACAATGCAATCGTTATCATTAAGTCATTAACACAACGTTTTTGACGGTATCAATAGTTAACTTAACATTACTGAAAGATATCTATAGTTTGCTTTTTCGTTTTTACTGTAGAGAGAAGAATCAATGAAAAAAGATACCGTGACCATACTGCAATAGAAACGCTTCTTATCAATAATGAAGTCTCGGCAAAAAAGCAAAATAAACCCAAAGCAAAAAAAGACCCCCCCCCCCCCCCCCCCCCCCCCCCATCGCCATCCAATTACAACAACAAGAATAAAATCACTCTAGACACGTACAAAACGAAAAGAAAAAACAAATGATTAACAACAATCAAAAACGTTAACAAAAAACCCCAAGCAAACAACCAACAACAATGAAACAAACAACAAAAACAGAAATTACATCAATATTTCAACAAAAATTCAGAACCAACTCTAAGAAATCTGAACATGCAACATTTGCCACAAACACTCCCCAACCCCCCCCCCCCCCCCCCCCCCCCCATCCCCCCTACCCCCCTCCCCCCCCCCCCACCCTTGCACCACTCCCCCCCCCCCCCCCATCCTTACCACCACCCACCCACCACCATCACCACCATCCCAACCACCACCACCACCACCACACCATCAATCACCACCACTACTACCACCACCTTCCTCTTTCTCTGCAGGGGGTCATCACCGCCAGCAAAGCAGAAGAAGGAGATCTTGGACGCAGATTCTGGCAGCGATCTGATAATATAGGAGCTCCGGGAAGGAAGATTGGACAGCAGGGCCTGGAATTGGCACCTCCCGATACTTGCAGCCTCCTGATTAGTTGATGCACAACAAATCCTACTAGTCTCACCCTTTCTCCCTCTTGTCCCAAAAGAAGCTTGGCGTTTTGAACAAAACACATAAATGTGTGATGACCAGGAGAGAGAGAGAGAGAGAGAGAGAGAGAGAGAGAGAGAGAGAGAGAGAGAGAGAGAGAGAGAGAGAGAGAGAGAGAGAGAGAGAGAGAGAGAGAGAGAGAGAGAAGAGAGAGAGAGAGCGCGCGCGCGAGCTCAGTGTGGCGTCTGCCTTGTGGCGCGGCGATATGATGATATGATCGTATCGTTGTCTACAGACTCACCATTGTGTTTCGTCAGGCAAGGGGGGGAGAGGAGAGAGAGAGAGAGAGAGAGAGAGAGAGAGAGGAGGAGGAGAGAGAGAGAGAGAGAGAGAGAGAGAGAGAGAGAGAGAAAGAGACAGAGACAGAGAGAGACACAACACAGACGAGAAAGAGACACAGAGAACACAGACAGAGAGACAGAGAGACAGAGAGAGGAACAGAGAGACAGACAGAGAGACAGACACAGACGAGAGAGACAGACACAGAGAGACAGACAGACACAGAGAGTGAGAGACATACAGACACACAGACAGACACACAGACAGAGACAGAGAGACAGAGACAGACAGACACAGACACACAGACAGAAACACCGACACAGAGACACAGAGACAGACAGACAGACAGACACAGCCACAGCCACAGACAGAGAGAGACAGAGAGACACAGAGAGAGAGAGAGAGACAGGGTTAGGCTTAGAGACTTAGAGCAGATTCGAAGCGAGGAGGGATCCTTTATCACCTATATTTATCATGTATGGATGATGAACATGGTGATGATGATAAACAGTGGCCATCTGAGATGAGTCGATCAGGAGCAGTAACCCTGCAGGTGGGCCCCCCACCCCCACCCCCACCCCTCTGTCTTTGCGGCTCGGGATCATCAAATATTGATTAATTAGCTTCTCTAGGCTTAAAACAAAATGAAGCCTGAGCATCATTATTACTATTAGTAGGAAGGGAGAGGTGTAGGGGGGAGAGAGATTGAGGACAGCTTTGGGAGAGAATTGGGGGGGGATTGTTGTTACCAGGTACCAGGTTGTGTTTGTTGGTGAGTTTGGTTGGGTGGTTTTTTTTTTTTAGGGGGGGGGGGGGTGAGAGGGGGGGTAGTTGCAGGGGGTGGGGGTGGGGTGAGTGACCATCTGGGGAGAGAGAGAGAGAGAGAGAGGAGAGAGAGAGAGGAGAGAGAGAGAGAGGAGAGAGAGAGAGGAGGCGGAAGGAGAGAAAAGAGACAAGAGTGAATAATGGATAAGGGTCCAGGGTTTATGTTCAGGCCACACATCTGACGTTTCTGTTGTAGGGAAACAATAATAATAATAATAATGGTAATGATAATAATAATAATAATAATGG
This sequence comes from Rapana venosa, assembly GCA_028751875.1. Classification (NCBI taxonomy): domain Eukaryota; kingdom Metazoa; phylum Mollusca; class Gastropoda; order Neogastropoda; family Muricidae; genus Rapana; species Rapana venosa. The sequence continues at coordinate 59,497,892 of CM054142.1, forward strand.
TAATAATAATGGTAATAATAATAATAATAATAATAAATAATAATAACCATGATGATGATGATGATTATAATAATAATGATGATAATGATAATAATAATGATGATCATAATGATGATGATGATGATGATGATGATGATGATGATGATGATGATGATGATGATGATGATGATGATGATGATGTATGGAATTGATATAGCGCTGAATCTTGTAAAGAAACAAATCAAAGGGCTTACATTCAAATCATTTTACACGCACGCGATCGCACATGAATAAGATAAACAGATATCAAATTTACACACAAACACACGCACACACATTATAAGTTCTTCTTATTCTGTCGATGATGTGTTTGTTTCTTTGTTTGTTTTTGTGTGTGTGTGTGTGTGTGTGTGTGTGTGTGTGTGTGTGTGTGTGTGTGTGTGTGTGTGTGTGTGTGTGTGTGTGTTATTTGTTTTGGCTCTTATTTTGCTCCTTCTTGTTATGCTTTCTTTTCTAAAGCATCATGAAACTGTGTTTGCTTGAGAAGAACAAGTTTTCTGATCTGAGTCTACCTATGCCATTTTTAGTCAAGAAAGCGTTAAACTAATTTCTACCAGTTTTTGTTTGTTTTGTTTTGCTTTGTTTTGACAGCCCAACAGTTCTAAACCTGATGCCCTTTTTGGTCTAGTTCTTCGTAATATTCTATTACTCTCGTCTGTTCATGTCTGTAACTTGATTTCGGAATTTGTCTGTAGGCATGCCAAATCAACGTTAAAATTACTAGTTTTAGCTCGTTTGTGTAAGTTATTCCTTTTTTTTTCCATTAATGTAAGGAGATGATTGTTCAATCAATGACCATTTCTGGGTCTGACAGTGACTACTTTGACCGGTATGCATTGGTTTGCTGCTTCAAGAAAACTTAGCAGTGAAAAACTCTGTGCTTTTAATTACTGTTTCATCAAAGATTCTTACATTCCAGTTAACTTCTGAGAGAAGATGACAAAACTTGTGTCTTCAATTTTACGTCTGTTCACTTAAAGTGATATTAGACGATGGAGGCGGGGGGGGGGGGGGGGGGGGGGGGGGGGGGGGGGGGGGGGGGAGGGGAGAGGGGGGGGCAGCATAATGAGATAAGGGCTTTAAGTAGAAAAAATACGTGTTGGTATGAATGCACATTAAAAGGACTATTCCAAACTATATAAACAGTATGTTGCAAAAAAAACATGGCAAAGAAATACAAAAATTAACAAAACCCCCGAACAATTGAAAAATACTCTAAAGTTGGAAAACAAACAATTGTGAACTACTTGTAACGGCAGCTGAGAAACAAGCAAAATAAAGATTCCGACGATCATACTTTACAAAAAAGAGAATACTGGGGATTGCAACAGAGACAAGGCTATCTCACATAATAACTCTGGATTGGTTAAAACTTCCTGCAGAGACTTATCTTGACAAAACTTGTCATTATCCAGTTGTTTTACAATTATAGATGATTGTAATCTTTTACAGGGGCTGATTCTAGCACTTACGGTTATTATAAATAAAACACAATGATCACTACATGTACGTTTCTGGAAAGATTTCTTCAAGTCTTTCCTTTTTTTTTTTTTTGGGGGGGGGGGGGGGGTGAGGGTGCGAGGGGGGGGGCGGGGGGGGGGGGGGGGGGGGGGCGGTTGTTCTTTGGCTGAGCTCTGAGACTCACCAATTAGGTCTAAACAAGTTCTAGAGTTTTTCAGATATTCTCGTAGGTGCATCTGTAAGCTGGTAAAGTTGAAATTGATTATTTATTTATTTTATTTATTTCATTTTATTTATACCACTCTAAGTCACGAGATTGAAATTCGGGCAGCTCTCCCCCGGGGAGAGCGTGTCGCCACAAGAGAAGCTCCCCCTTTTTTGTGGTCTGCAACTGTATTTGTTTCCCTATCAGAGTGGCTTTTTCTAAAAATTTAGCCAGGGACAATTCTCTTTTTGCCGTGGGTTCTTTTACGTGCGCTGAAAAATTTTGTGTAACACACGGGACCTTGGTTTATCGTCTCATCCGAAAGACTAGCGCCCAGACCACCACTCATGGTCTAATGGATGGGGGAAAAGGTTCGGGCCCAAACGGGATTTGAACCACCGCACACTTCCGACCCAGACTTTTCGCTTTCTAGACAAGCGCGTTACCTCTAGACCACCGATTTAAGACATTAAAAAAATCACCAAAAAGGAGGCGATGGAGAATAGAGGAAATACATATATTAAAATTACCCATGTAATGTATTTTAGTAGAGTGTTATCAGCTTTATGTGTACTTTTTCTAATCAATTGCCAGTGACCCACACGGGCATTTTGGAGGTCTGTAGAAAGATCCAACTGAAAGACTTTCTTTACCTAACTTTAGTTCAGCCCCAGATTGCCTCTAGCTTGTTTGTAAATCTGGCCGTAGCTTATACACTTAAATGCTGTTTTTGTGTTTACATAAATTGCAACACTACCATGTGGGTCATTAGGGCGGTCTCTCCTTAGTAATGGTTGATAGTTTGGAAAAAGGACAGAACGATTGTTATGTGCTGATGATAATAACCAAGTTTCAGAAATAGTAATGACGTCGAACTGTTCACTTTCTGCTGCAGTGAGATCAACATTTTAGACTTGTAGCGTTAAATTCTACAAAACACATGACCCCGTGCGACTGCACCAAGAAACCATCAAAGAAGTCAGCAAGTTTATTTACCTGAGCAGTGTCGTCAGTAAAGATAGGGGAACAGATGAAGACATCAAGTGCCGAATCAACAAAGCCCGTCACGCCTTCAACACCCTTCGGCCAATTTGGAGGTCAACAGCCCTCTCATTTCAAAACAAGATTCGGATCTACAACACCAATGTCAAATCGGTCTTACTTTATGGCTCAGAAACCTGGCGGGTAACAAAAACCAACACCCACAAACTCCAGTCTTTTACCAACAAATGCCTCAGGAACATCCTCAACATCAGGTGGCCGGAAGTCATATCCAACAAACTGTGGGACAGGACCAAACAAACCCCAATCGAGTCCATTATTAAACAAAGGAAGTGGGGATGGGATCGGCCATACACTCCGCAAGCATGCCCTTGACTGGAATCCACAAGGGAAGCGGAAAGTTGGTCGATCAAAACAGACCTGGCGCAGAAGTGTTGACGAAGAAACAAAGGCAGCCGGAATGACATGGGCCGAGCTGAAGAGGATCTCCCAAAACCGAGTTGTTGGAGGGGTGTTGTTGCAGCCCTATGTTCCCCAAGGAACCAAGAGGCATAAGTCAAGTAAGTCAAGCGTTAAATTCTACAACGCGTAGTTAACTGTTAACAGGTCCTGGCCTGGGTTGCTTTCAACATCACCTGACAGGATTAAAACTAATGGTTCTGCTACGCTAAGAGCTTTACTAAGATGGGGGGATCGGTGGTCTAGAGGTAACGCACTTGCATAGAAAGCGAAAAGTCCGGGTTTCAAGTGTGTGGTGATTCAAACCCCGTTTGTGTTCGAAAATGTTTCCCCATCCTCTAGACCGTGAGTGGTGGCCTGGGTGCTAGTCTTTCGGATGGGACGATAAACCGAGGTCCCGTGTACAATACTCATTTAGTGCACGTAAAAGAACCCACGGCAACAGGAGATTTGTCCCTGGCAAAATTCTGTAGGTAAAAATCCACTGTAATAGGAAACCAAATACATATGCAGACAGAAAAAAAGGGTGGCGCTGCTCTTGTGGCGACACGCTCTCCCCGGGAAAAGAA
>CM054142.1:59509126-59511626 GCA_028751875.1 Rapana venosa
GTTGCTCTATCTGTCCTATTTCAGTCAGTCTGTCTATCTGTCTGTCTGTCTGTCTATCTGTCTGTCTGTCTCTCTCCCTCTCTCTCTCTCTGTATTTGTCTTTGTTGCTCTATCTGTCCCTATTTCAGTCAGTCTGTCTGTCTGTCTGTCTGTCTTTCTATCTCTCTGTCTGTCTGTCTGTCTGTCTATCTGTCTGTCTGTCTTTTTCCCTCTTTCTCTTTGTATTTGTCTTTGTCGCTCTATCTGTTTCTGTTTCAGTCTGTCTGTCTCTGTATGTCTGCCTCTCTTTCTCTCTCTCTCTGTTTCTTGCTCTTTATGTCTGTTTTCCCCTCTCTTGTCTTTGCGTTCACATGTGTGTCTGTCTGTCTTTGTCTCTGTCTCTCTGAATATCTGTCTCTCTGTCCTCTGTCTTTGTCTCTCTCTTTCCCTCCCTCCCTCCCTCTTCTTTCCTCTGTTTCTTGTTCTCTCTGTCTCTGATTTCCCCTCTCTTGTCTTTGCGTTCATATGTCTGTCTCTGTCTCTTTTCTTGTATTTGTCTTGGTTGCTCTCTCTCTCTCTTTTTCTGTCTTTCTCTGTCTGCCTGTATCTCTCTCTCTCTCTCACACTCACGCGTGCACACACACAACACAACAAACACACACACAACACACACACAACAACCACCACACACTACACCCACCACCCACACATACACACACACAACACAACACCACCTACACCCCACGCCCACTCCCCCACCCACCCACACGCACACCTATCTCCATGTTACAAACATTTCTTTCTGTCTGTCTTTCTTTCTTCATTTCTTTTTTTAAAGACAAGCACCCGGTGAACTGCAAATGGCCTCTTTTCTCACGGTGCTAAAAGTGACAGGAGTGGACAGGTCTCTGGGCTGCGCTTGTGTGTGTGCTTTTGACAGAAGTAGATCAGTTTCACTAGGCCTAGCGGGTCGTAAATCACACGCTTGGTATGTAACTATACTAGGTATAGAGTCTACCTTTGGCAGCTTTAATGGTCAAGAGTGTTTACGTGTCTGGGACGATAGCGCGAGAGGTCTATAGTTCGGATTCTGTGTCCAGGGGCAATGTGTGTGTGTGTGTGTGTGTGTGTGTGTGCTGTTTTCTGTTTTCTTGTAGAATTTTTAGGGGCTGCTGGAGTCTAGATGATGTAATAATATTTGGCAGCGTTGTATGCAGTATTCCCCTGTAGCGTGATGCCAGGGAGCCTGTCTGTATGAATAGCATCCCCACCTTTTGGAAGTTTCTTGTGGTATGAATTCCCTCTTTTTCTATCCCTCTCTTGTTCCTTTTTCGTTCAGTCACCTCCATCTTGCCTATTTTCTGCCTTCTTGGTCCATGTCTATTTTCTGCCTTCTTGGTCCATTTTCCTGCCCCTTTTCTCCAGAAAAAAGTCGGATATCCTGGACCTGACTTGTCAGGCGCTTAATGGCAGTGCAACGCATTTTCGTTCATATAACAGACAACAAGTATAGTTGCTGTCTGTACGTTCAACAAAAAAAAGCAGAAGTATGCAGTGCACGTTTAGTTTACTTCAAAGTGCATACAGAAGCAAGAGAAAAGCCCTGGAAAATTATTTTGTGTTGTAAAGGATAGCTTTTTGCGCAACTAGAATTCATGAATTTACTGGACAACCTGGGTGCCAAGTACTGTATGTTTTTATTTTCTGTTCTAGTTCTTTACGGTGACTTAGTTTTAATTATCTTTATTTATTTTTAATTTTATTTTACTCTCTCTCTCTCTCTCTCACTCTCTCTCTTGTTTGCTTCGTTATTTTCTTTGTTGTAGCCCTCCATTTTTCAACTACATAGAGCTCGTAGTTTTCTCTTTCTTTCTTTCTTTCTTTCTTTCTTTTTTTCTTTCTTTCTTTCTTTCTGTTTTTAATTCAACTCAACTCAACTGTCTCCATCGCCGATGTCGTCGGTAGGAGTTCCTCGCAATGCCATCTTTCTCTACCTCTGCTGAGATCTACGATTTCCTGTAGTCCTCCAAGACCACTGCTCTCAGTGATGTTGGCAATGTAGGATGTTGGTGGTCTGCCTCTTTTTCCTTCTGCCTTCAACCTTACCTTGGAGAACTGTCATCATCAGACTTGTCTGTGTCTTTCTGTTTGCATGACCAACATATCTCAGTCCGTGCTTATCAACTTCAGTCAATTAAAAAAAAAATTGGCTGCCTCATCTTCTGTGACGTCCCCCGTCCTGCTGTTCTCACGCCGCTCATTCCAATTTTCCCGCCACAACCATACCCAGATTCGTTGTCTCACTCTCGGGGTTGGAAGTAACTTCAGCCAATATTTGTCTTTGCACTGAGAGCTAATCAAGAATACTTTCATTCATTCTTCTGTCTGACCATTTGACATTTAGAAGTCGCATGTAGAATCCCAATTTGGCTGCGTTGATTTGATCTCTTTCCAATGTTCATAGTGTCCAGGCTTCTGACCCATACAACATTACAGACAAGATTTATGTTTTGACAATTAT
>CM054142.1:59519126-59526626 GCA_028751875.1 Rapana venosa
ATAGACAGATGCACAGAGACAGTGACAGAAACAGAGACAGACAGATCGACAGACAGACAGACAAAGACAGAGACAGAGAGTCTAACTACCAGACAAACAGATAAGAAGGCAGATGGAGAGAGAGACAAATGATGAAACGTTTTTCCCCCTCAGAACTTACTCATTCATCAGTCAAGATGTTGCTGTAGATAATTAATAGTAAATGGTCTTTTGGTAAGGTCTCAGAATAGTGTGACTTTTCTCTTTAGTAAGATATTACTTTTAGATTTACTTGTGCAATAAAGGGTAAATCTACATCGATACCCTAACTATCCTTGTTTGTTTATGTGTTTCCTCTTCTTGTAAAAGTTAAACAACTTTTTTTTTGTGGCTACCTCATCCTCTGTGCTGTTCATGTCCTGCTGTTTTCCACATGCTTATTTCAAGGGGGGGGGGGGGGGGGGGGGGGGAGGGATAGCCTAGTGGTCAGAACATTGCGCTGGCAATCTGATGACCCGGGCTCGATTCCCGTTCAAGGGGATATTTTCCTCTGGAGTGAACATTAGTGCAGACTCCACTCTCCCCAAAAGTCCTTCGGATGAGACTATAAACCGAGGCCACGTGTGCGAACGCACGCTGAACATCTTGCGCACACGTTAAATCCTGTTCCGCTTTTCGTAAGAGTAGGCCCGGCCATTGTGTGCCGGTGGGAACAGATAACAGTCAGTAGTCACAAATCCGCATACACACGGGGACTGGATGTAAAAAAGCACATAAGTGCTTATTCCATTATCCTCAATATAAAAGAATAAAATAAATAAAATATTTAAAAAATCTCTTCACCCCCAGCATTAGCTACGTTCGTCATGTAGCATCCTCGGGGTCAGAAATCCTCAGAGAACCTATCAGTCCCAGGCCGCCGTGAAACCACCAGTCAAAGGAGCCCTGCACTGCCGCTGGGTCACTCTGGTGGCGTTCAGTGGTGCCTGTTCTGAGCTTACATAGGCAGGACACCTCCTGCTAAGCTAGCCCACTACTATCGACATTATTAGCTCAGTCGCGGAGCTAGACTGAGCGAGACACCCACCCGGGGTAGCGACCACGATAACCGCCTTCCAACGATCTTCCCCCGTGAACCTCCAACCCCAAAGTAAAACTTAAAGCCATATGTTGAGAGTGACATCCAACATGCTTTTGAAGCCTTACTGGGTTATGCCGCTGCTGAAGCATTGGCTTAGCGGATTGCTTGGCAGATCCGGGTGTAGCCTGTATAGAATAATATGTCTGACACAAGGATGCCACCTGTAGAGGAGTCAACTGAAAACCTCTGTTTTACAGCAGCATGGACACACACACACACACACACACACACACACATGCACGCACACACACACACACGCACATACACATGCACGCACACACACACACACACAGACACACTTACACGCACACACACACGCACATACACACACACACACACACACACACACGCACATACGCACGCACGCACACACACACACACACACTCACGCATGCACGCACACACATACGCACGCACGCACGCACGCACACACACACTCTGAGTAGTTTTTCGCACATAACTTATTCATCACTAAAATGAACTATCCATGTAAAACAGCAGTGATTCAATCTGTAGCGCGTGTGTTCGTGCCTAGGTGTTAACACTGTGGAGGTCTGTGGATGAAGGGGGGGGGGGGGGGGGGGGGGGTAACAGTTGCTGTCCATGGGGGGAGGGTGGAGCCGGCTCTGATACAGTCACTCGGTATGATTAATTAAGAAATTTGAGTGGAGGCTGCTTCAGTACAGTCCCCAAGTTCACCCAGCTGTAAATGGGTACCTACCCTCTTTAGGGTCAGGGAAGGTAAAGCAGCGAGGGAGAGGAGATGGGCGCCGCCCTCAATGTGCTAGCCCCTTAGATAAGCCGAGGTCTCTGATGCCCTCGCTCCCCAACCACGGCATAGGTTGTGGGAACACCTTTACCTTTAGGACTACCTTTTTTTGCTGTGTTAACTTTCTTCTTCTTCTTTGGCTAACGCTCAGACAGTAACTATTGTCGTCTGTTATAGGAGCAAAAATGCCTATGTTTTACTCGTGTTTTGTCGTGAAGTGTTTCATGTGATGAAAAATAAAAATGGGTCTACATGTATTTATTATCATGGTAATGTATGTAAGCATTTTCTGGGATTTTTCAAAGAAAGATAGATCGAACTAAATACTCTAACTACTCCCATCACCACCGACAAACAAATAATTATTACTTCTATACCAGGATGATCACCAAACAATGAATATTATAATGGAAACAGATCCCCATATTTTGATATGACAAGCATTCTAACTAAAGGGTGATTATTTGCACAAACTCCATATCACAAAATGCCAGTACCCGTTTGTTTCTTTCTGGTTTTTTCGTTCCTCGGCTAGAGCTCTGAGGTCCACCAATGGTGAGATTTATGCGTGTGCAAAAATACAGTTTAAAAAAAGCCACTCTGATAGGGAAACAAAATACAGTTGCAGACAGAAAAAAAGAAGAAAATGTAATGGGTGGCGCTGCTCGTGTGGCGACGTGGTCTCCCCGTAGAGAGCAGCCTGAATTTCATGCAGAGAAGTCTGCCGTGACTTTAAGTCGTATAAAATAAATAAATAAATAGATAAAAGCAGAATAGAATGAATCTAGTTTCCGTCCAGAAAACTTCCAGCCAAAACTGATGCAAGGGACAAAACTTTGGCAGTTTCAAAGCTGATGATCGATCGATGAGCGTGCGAGACCAAAAGAGTTGTGTCGTGTTGTGCTGCGTTGTGTTGTGTTGTGTTGTGTGAACATAATTTAGCAGATGGTGTTTTGGGGATACTTGTTCATGGTTTGTTTTGGTTTGTTTTTGTGGGGTTTTTTGTGTGTGTTTGTTTGTTTGTTTTAACCATATCAACGATGGTGGGTTTTTAATTTTTTTTTTTTACCTCTTGTTATATTTTGTTTGGTAGTGGTGGTGATGTTGCTGACATGGCCGTAATACGACAACAGTTATTGCAGAGGTTTTGATTTGTTCTTTTTTCTTTTGGTTTTGTTTACTTGCTTGTTAGTTGGTTTAAACAAAATTTTTATTAAAAGAAACTTATACATAACTATACACACTTATAATAAAACAACAATAAGCTAAAAGCTTGTAGTTGTGCTCAACAGCAATGAAAAAGTGTCAGTATTTACATTTGGCATAAGGTAGATATCAATTTGTTCAAAAATAATGTAAAAATTGATTTAAACAAAAAACACCTTTGACAGCATAATATTAGTTTACATCATCCCTTTTAAACTCACGGCACAGATATGGAAAAATCAAAGGGGAAGAACAAAATGTAGAAAAACAGAAAGATATACATGAAAAAGACAAAGTAGGCAATAAGAAAGAACGAGAAAGCACAAGGAAATAAACGGTAACAATCAACCCCTTGCTTGTTTATTCTAGGCTTAGCTTGCTGTTGTTGTCGTTTTTACCTAGAAACAATCTATGAACATAATTATGTGAAGACAAAACTTGCTGTTTCTGCTGCACAAGATCTTTCTATGATTTAAATAGAAGTTTTATTCAGAAAACATGAATAATACACACACACACTAACACACACACACACGCACGCACGCACGCACGCACGCACGCACGCACGCACGCACACACACACACACACACACACACACACACACACACACACACACAAAATGAAAAGTATAACAAACAAATCTTTCTTCGAATATTCGCTTCTTTTTTTTAATATATCACTTTTCGTGCAAATATCAATTATTTGTATTATTCTTGGATAAAAGAAGTAATCGGAAATATTTTGGAAAGCAAAAAATATAAAGCTTGCTGAAATGTAAAACTTGATAATACAGCACTACTTTTATTTTCCGAGATTTTTTTTTCATTTATGCATTTTTCATTTCTCGGTTCACCAATGGTGAGATTTTTTTTTTGCATATGCAACCGTTTTTACTCACCATTTAGGTAGCTGCATTCCGACTTCAGGGATAATTCCGAGATAATAAAACAGCACGCGCGAATAAAACCTTCTTTAAACAGATCAATACCATGCATGTCGAATATTTTGTATAGAAATATTTAAATAAATTCAAGATCTTGTCTTCAACATTTTTTTTCCTGAATGGCTTAAGGAATATACATAAAAGAATAAGAATAATAATAATAATAATAATAATGATACTACTACTACAACTACTACTACTACTACTACTAATTATTATTATTATTATTATTATTATTATTATTATTATTAATATACACACTTAGATGAAATGACGAATTCTATCTTTGTCCATGTGTGGTACCATATAAACAACTAGTGGAAACAGGCTCCGGTAAATGACATATGTCCCCAGTGAAGTGTTCAAGTCAAGTCAAGTCAAGTCAAAATTTTATTTCCAGATGGTACATTGAATAAGCAATGCATTTGGTTTTTTTCATCAAGCCATCTATCTAAGAACAAATTTCGTAATGATTATACTAAGACACTACATTATTGCATCATTTACCGTTAAATTAAACCAGTAAAAAATGAGGAAAAAATCGATAAGGAGATACATTGGAAATACAAATTACCACATATACATATACACGCACACACATACTCATGCACACCTGAGCGCGTGCGCGCTCACGTCCACACACACATTTAAATAAAAATATTTTAAGAATTAAAAAAAGAAAATCATAAAACGTCAGGACAAACAAATTACTTCACCTACTGTTTCATCCATTCTTTCACGTTTATACTTAGATAATAAAAAGGTACAAGAATAAAACGTTAGAAAATACTAGGCATTCGTCATTACTGACAATATTACCTTCAATGACCTCCCTCCTCTCCTCCTCCACCCATCAAACGTGTGCTTTTATGCGTTCATACTTTTCAAATAGCGCTTTTAAAAAATGACATATTCACACAATAACTATCAAAGCAAGATAAGTCAAATAAGATTACAATAATGATTATCATAATAGAGATACAATTATAACAACAATCGCCCATCACCATGAGACAACAATATAACAAATGATCCCCATCACCATGAGACAACAACATAACCATGATAACAGAAAAGCATTGGAAAGGATGGGGGAGGAGTATCAAGGGGGAAGGGGAAATACACCTTCAATCAAATTAATAGTTTTAAAAAAACAATTATTCAAACAAGTAGAACCCCTATACGATACAGAATTCAAAAGCCCATAATCCACTGGACTATCAAACTAAAACAATATCAAACTAAAACAGTATCGCTTATAATAGTACTAATAATCTCATCTCTAACTGCAATAAAAACAACATCCACGATAAAATCTATTGAATTAGACAAGACAAAGGGCATGAGGAGAGGAGAGGAGAGGAGAGGAGAGGAGAGGAGAGGAGAGGAGAGAGAGAGAGAGAGAGAGAAGAGAGAGAGAGAGAGGAGAGAGAGAGAGAAGAGAGAGAGAGAGAGAGAGAGAGAGAGAGAGAGAGAGAGAGAGAAGGACACACTATCAAGCTATCAGGTCTACCATAAAAAGATTTTAAAAATTTCCTCCTTTCCACTTGTTTCAACATTGCAGATTATTTACTAGCTTGCATAGATTACTCATAAATTATAACCACGATCAATAATTTTGTAACTTATATAGGCAGCCGTCAGTCTCGGAAGACTATGGAGTTGTGCTCTAGGTGTTAATTTCTGGTACAGCGTCGGTTGTGGCTGGCCAGTCCGACACAGGAATGACAGACAGTGCCTATGGCAGAGGAAGGCACAGATGAAGTCTGACGCTGGTCTGTCTGTCTGTCTGTCTGGGCTGTAAGTATATCGAATGTTTTATACGTTACATTATTCCATATGATTCTTGTTCTTTCAACTGTTGAGTTTAGGGTTTCCGTTCTATGAAAAAAACAACCCAACAACAACTAAATCAATTTATCTTATCACTGGAAATAGAATCTAAAAGGCAGATTTGAATTTTCTCGTACAAACTCTTTCTTTAGTTCTATCTGTGGAACTAAAACACACACACACACACACACACACACACACACACACACACACACCACACACACACACACACACACAAATACACACACACCTCCCTCTCCCTCACCCCTTCCATCCCCCTCCCCCAACCTCCACCCCCCCTTCCCCTCTCCCCCTTCCACCCCTTACAAAAACTACTACCCCATCTCTCTTTTTAAAAAAAAAACTAATCCACCCTACGTCCTAAAGTAAAGGCCCCCATTCTCCGAACCTTTTCACACCCCTTAAAACCAGCACCCACGGACAAAAACATACCCTACGGGGACCTTGCCCGTACCACCACCACTACTACTACTGCTACTGCTACTACTACTACACTAGCCTACAGGCTTACATACAACCCGGCCAGGCCAGCTTCAGGCCAGAGTATTAAGAACAGATCCTCCCTACTGACATCAGAGTCGACTTCAAAAAGAGGAAGAGGACAGTGCTGTGACGGGTGGATTAAACGGGGAGGCGGGTGGATGTGACAACAGGAACTGACTTTAGACTTCATAAACGTCAATCATTTTTTCGGTGGGGCGGGGGGAGGGGGGGGGGGGGAGGGGGGAGAAGCCTTCCCCCCCCCCCGGGGTCGCTCGACTGTGACGATCCCCACACCCATGTGTTCTGTACTCTTCGAAGCGAGGGACGTAATATGATAGTGCTACGCCCCCCCTCCCCGCCACCACCCCCCCCCCCCTCCAGGGATAGGGGTACTCAGAAAAGGAAAGAGCATTTGTGTGTGTGTGTGTGGAAAAGGCTGTCACAAGGCGCGCGCGGGTGCGAGCGAAAGTGCGGGGACATATTATTTATTTATGTAGATGTATGTATACGTGTGTGTGATTCAGATTCAGATTCAGATTCAGAATAGTTCATTGTCATTTAAGTCATGTAGACTTACTTGACACAACAAAAACATCAATGATAATTATTATCTAGTTTGGCTAAAAGTGATGTACACTAAAAAAACATGTTGCATTGTACTTCTCTTTTTCTCTTTTTTTCAAAACACTCATACACATATCTGATGATATCTTGCTTGATACATATCAACTATGATTATGTCACTTAATTTATGTATACAGTTTTTGCGTTCTCTGTCTTTCGTTTTGGTGTGTGTGTGTGTGTGTGTGTGGTAAGGGGGGGGGGGGGGGAGCTCTTGCATACGCGAAGAATACCGTTTTTCATAATGTATAAAAACGGTCGAATACGCAAAAAATCTTACCTTTTGTTGAACCTCGCAGCTCTAGCAGAAGATTGAAGGGGAGGGGGAGGGGGGGGGGGGGGGAGGGGAGTTGACATCACAGTCGAGACAAAAAGTGAATGAATCTTTATAAATAAATGATTTTTTAAAAATTATTGAGGGAAAAGATCAAGCGCACATGACTTTATTTTGTTTTTGCATTAAGCCCAAAGTCAAGGAAACTTGATAATGAAAAAAATGGAAA
>CM054142.1:59531626-59541626 GCA_028751875.1 Rapana venosa
AGGCAAAGCAGAGGGTAGAACAATCATAGCCATCACAAAGCTTACGACAGGTGTGTGTGTGTGTGTGTGTGTGGGTGGGTTGGTGGGATGGGGGTGGGTGGGTGGAGGTGCGGTTAGGTGTGTGTGTGGGTGTGGGTGTGCGCGCGCGCGTGTGTGTGTGCGTGTGTGAGTGTGTGTGTGTGTGTGTGTGGGTGGGTGGGTGGGTTGGGGGTGGGGGTTAGTGTTAGGTGTGTTATGTGTGTGTGAGAGTGAGCATGTGTGTAAGAGAGAGAGAGAGAGGGGGGGGGGGGGGGGAGTATGTGTGAGAGAGAGTGTGTGTAGAGAGACAGAGAGTGTGTGTGTGTGTTAGACATATAGATAGATAGATAGATAGATAGATAGATAGATAGATAGATAGATAGATAGATAGATAGATAGATGGAGAGAGATAGAGAGATAGTTTCTTTTTTTTATTCTTTCATTTCGTAGGTAAAAGAATAAGCATTTATGCGCTTTCTATATATCCAGTCTCCGTGTGTATGTAATTTTGTCAATTTTGTCATCCGTTCCCTCCGGCACACAATGGCATACTCTTCCGAAAAGCGGAACAGGTTTCAATAATTATGTGCGCAATATGTTCTGCATGCGTTCGCACCCTAGACCTCGGTTTATAGTCTCATCCGAAGGACTTTTGGGTGGGGGGGAATGGAGTCGGCACTGATATTTTCAGGGGAAAGTATCCCCTTGAACAGGATTCGAACCTGGGCCAGCAGATCACGAGCACAATGCGCAACCAACCAACCAGGCTATCCCGTCCCCCCTCCTTACACACACACACACACACACACACACATACACACGATTCACACAAAAAGCAACCGAAGGGATCTCCTTCGGATGAGACTATAAACCGAGGCCCCGTGTGCGAACGCATGCAGAACATCTTGCGCACACGTTAAATCCTGTTCCGCTTTTCGAAAGAGTAGGCCATTATGTGCCGGTGGGAACGGATGACAAAATTTACAAAACCGCATACACACGGGGACTGGATGTAAAAAAAAAAAAGGAAAAGCACATAAGTGCTTATTCCATTATCCTTGATATATATATAAAAAAATCAATAAAAAAAATTCTGAGCGCTTTGATTTGTTGCTTTACAAGATTCAGCGCTATATAAATTACATGCATTATTATTATTGTTATTATTTTTTATTATGATGTGTGTGTTAGGTGTGGGGTGTGTGTGTGTGAGAGAGTGTGAGGAGAGTGCTTTGTGTGTATGTGGGTGTTGTGTTAAGTGTGGTTATGTGTGTGTGTGTGTGTGTGTGTGTGTGTGTGTGTGTGTGTGTGTGTGTGTTTTATGGCTGTGTGCTTCTGTCTGTCTGTCTGTGTCTCTGTCTATAACTCTGTCTATCTCTCTCTCTCTTCTCTCTCTCTCTCTCTGTCCAAATTGTGCCACCAGGGTTCTCTCTCCTCCTCCCTCCTTCCTCACTCTCTCACCCCCTCTTCCCCCTCTTCCCCCTCTCCCCCCTTCCCCACTTCTCTCTCTCTCTCTCTCTCTCTCTCTCTCGCTCGTTTCTTCTCTTCCTTCCCTTTCTCTACCCTCCTCTCCACCCCGCTCTCTCACTGTTCTCTCTCCTCATCTCTCTCTCTCTCTACCTCGCTCTGTTTCCTTCTCTTCCGTCGTCAGCTATGTATGATGTTGACTTCATGACAGGGAAGACACCGACGAGTCATAAGGTGTTGTTGAGGCCAGCGATAGCTCCCCTGATACCGAGACCTGTGATTCGCTTGTATGGGGGAGGGAGAGAGAGAGAGTTA
Source organism: Rapana venosa (assembly GCA_028751875.1). Classification (NCBI taxonomy): domain Eukaryota; kingdom Metazoa; phylum Mollusca; class Gastropoda; order Neogastropoda; family Muricidae; genus Rapana; species Rapana venosa. The sequence continues at coordinate 59,533,427 of CM054142.1, forward strand.
GAGAGGGGAGGAGGAGAGAGGAGGAGAGAGGGAGAGAGCAGAAGGTGGGGGGGAGGAGAGAGAGTTGAGGGGAGGAGAGGAGAGGGAGAGGGGGAGAGAGGAGAGAGGGAGGGAGGGGGTTAGAGAGGGAGAGAGGGGAGAGAGGGGTGAGAGGGAGAGAGGGGGAGGGATGTAGAGGGGAGAGAGAGGGAGATGAGGGGAGAGGAGAGAGAGGGAGAGAGGAGAGGAGATGGAGGGAGAGAGGGGAGAGGGGAGAAAGGAGAGAGGGAGGAAAGGAGAGAGAGGAGAGGGGAGAGAGAGGAACGGAGAGAGAGGGAGAGAGAGGGGATGGGGGTAGAGGAAGAGAGAGAGAGGGAGGAAAAGAGAGGGGGAGAGAGAGAGAAGGAGAGGAGAAGAGAGAGGGGAGAGAAAGAGAGAGAGGGAGAGAGAGGGAGAAAGAGGAGAGGAAAGAGGAGAGGGAGGAGAGGCAGAGAGAGAACAGAGAGGAAAGAGAGGGAGGGGGAGAGGAGAGAGAGGAGAGGGAGGGAGAGAGAGAGGGAGAGAGAGGGGGAGGGGAGAGAAGAAGGGAAGGGAGAGAGAGAAAGAGGAAAAGAGAGATAAGAGAGAGGAGAGAGAGAAGGGGGGGGGGGGAGAAGAGTTAGAGGGGGATAGAGAGAGGGAGAGAGAGAGAGGGCGAGATGGAGAGAGAGAGGGAGAGGGAGGAGAAAGAGAGAGAATGAGAAAGAGAGAAAGAGGGGGAGATGGAGAGAGGAAGAGAGAGAGAGGGAAAGAGAGGGGGGTGGAGATAAAGAGACTTTTATTTCGAAGATAATGAAATAAGCATACATGTGATTAATCTTTGCTACTTCCAGTCCCAGTGTGCATAGAGTATTGTAAAATGTTGTCATCACTTTCCCACTGGCACACAATGGCCTACACTTCCAAAAGGTGGAACAGGTTTTAACATCTTCTATTAAAGACAAAAAGGAAAGGTGACAGTCCTTATATGTGGTCGGTCGGGCTATACACAGTATGAAATGAAAAGAAATGAGAACAAAACCTCGCACAGACTAGACAGATTTCCTCTTCTTCTTCTTTGTCGAACTCTCAGATAGCATCTCTTGTTATCTGTCACATGAGCAAAAAACGGGTTTCGCTGCCGTTAAGCGCCTGACAAGTCAGGCCCAGCACATCCAATTTCGGCACGTGTGTCCTTCTTTGGAAAGGCAGGAGAATGGACCAAGAAGGCAGAAAATAGACGAGAAGGAGGAGGTGACAAGAGGAAAAAGGAGCAGGGCAGAAACAAAGAGAGAGATAGAAAAAAAGGGGAATTCCTAGCACAGAAGGTGGGTATGCTGTTGATACTGACAGGTCCCCCGGCATCCCCACGAGGAAGTCTAGACAGACAATAGCCAGACCTTAGTGGAACTGAGGACCAGTTGTATTGACTGTTCGTTCCCTTTACCACTTCAGGACCCATTGTATTGCGAGTGGTACTGCGCTGCACTGCAACTTTCGTATCAGGGGAGTCTCTTGGGTAATAATATTATGTGGAACTGGAGGAAAACCCACCATTCACGCTCCAGTCTGGCAAAAACCGTTGACCATAGATAGCAGCGTCCTTTATGTCCCCTTGACGATCATCTTGGTCAAGGAATTGATTGATTGATTGGTTGGTTGGTTGGTTAATTGATTGATTGATTGATGATGGTGATGGTGATGATGGTGGTGGTGGTGGTGGTGGTGGTGGTGGTGGTTGGTGGTGTGTGTGGTGGTGGTGGTGGTGGTGGTGGTGGTGTGTGATGATGATGATGATGATGATGATGATGATGATGATGATGATGATTGATGATGATGATGTGGTGGTGGTGGTGGTGGGGGGTGTGTGGTGGTGGGGGTGGGGGTGGTGGTGGTGATGATGATGATGACGACGACGACGACGACGACGGGATGATCACGACGACGACGATGGTAATGATGATGGTGGTGATAGTGGTGGTAATGGTGATGATGTTGATGGTGATGATGACGATGATAGCAATGATGATGACATTGATGACGATGAATGATGACGATGATGATGACAACGATGATGGCAATGATGACGACAATGACGACGACGATGATGACGACAACAACAACAACGACTGCGATGACAGCAACGACAACGATAATAGTGATAGTGATGACGAAGATGACCCTTCTTTATTTTGCAGATTGTTGGCTGGGTGTTTTTTTGGTGTTCATGTCATCCATACTACTAGGCTTAGCCGGACTACTCTTTTACAGAGAATAGTTGGGGTGGGAGGAAGCGTGTGTGTGTGTGTAATATGATTAGTATGCCTACGTACAGGACCTGCATTCGGAGGACTTTCAGAGGACTCGTATGATGAAGAAGGAGTCAGAATCAGTATAAACTTCAAAGAGGGGGCAGGAGGGGAAGGGGTATGGGGGGTATGGGGGGTAGGGGGGTGGTGATGATGATCCCCACAAACAAGATGCTTCACTGACGACTCAAACTGGAACCCTCTGGATATCGTCACATCATGAATCCTGACATTGTTATCACCACCAAACCACCTGGAAAGCCAGCCACCAGAAAATAGCCATCCATCAGGACCACCAAAAAGAAACCAACAAAAAAAAGTCCCCTACCATCTCTTTTACCGTCACCAATCACCCATCCATCCCTCACCATCATCGTCGTCACCGTCATCACCAACGTCACGACACCCTTCCTTGTCACCGTCATCACCAACGTCACAACACCCTTCCTCGTCACCGTCATCACCAACGTCACGACACCCTTCCTTGTCACCGTCATCACCAACGTCACGACACCCTTCCTCGTCACCGTCATCACCAACGTCACAACACCCTCCCACCTCTCTATACTCCCTGAGACCCTTACCCCTCCTCCCCCCACCCCCCCTCTTCCTCACCCTTTCTGCACAATCTCTGTCGAGGCCAGCCCTTCTTGTTCTATTCTATCCTCCTCCCCCCCCTCTCTCTCTCTCTCTCTCTCTCTCTCTCTCTCACTCTCTCAGCAAACTTATACACGCAGCATCAATAAACAGAACATACGGGTGTTTCATTTGCGCGTGATAAGTATCTATGGCACTAAAAAAACCCACCCAAACCTCACCAACCTCCATCTCCTCCCCCACCCACCCACCCACCCACCCACCACACACCCTCCACCCCACCACCCCACCCTCTAACTCTTCTTCTATTCCAGAGACCCCCCCTACCACCCATGATTTCACATGAATAATGCAAAGTTCCGGCCATGAGTTAGTGAGCATAATTGAAAAGAATAAGAAAAGAAGGAAAGAACAAGAAGAAGAAAGAAAGAAAGAAAGAAAGAAAAGGAAAGAGAGAGGAAAGAAGGGGTAAGTATTATTTGATAAGGATACAGGGTGAGAGAAGAGGGAGGAAGGGGAGGGGTGGGTGTGGGTAAGGGGGTGGGTTGGGTGGATGAGTGGGGGGAGGGGGGGGGGTTTAACACAAGACTTTGAGTGAAAAGATAGTGTATGAGGGGAAAGAGAGAGCAGGAGGAGAGAGAGGAGGGAGAGATGGAGAGAGAGGAGAGGAGAGGAGGAGAGGAGAGAGAGAAGATGAGAGAGAGAGAGGAGAGAGAGAATGAGGAGAGAGAGAGAGAGAGAGAGAGAGAGAGAGAAGGAGAGGAGAGAGGAGAGAGAGAGAGAGAGGCTCGGGTTGCTGCAAAGCCCTCTGCCGTGAAATTCGATACGCTTCAATCTCTCTCTCTCCTCTCCAGGACTCGCTCCGTTGACTTTGTGAAGCTTTCCCTCGTTTTGATATCGAAGTGTTTTATCAGTCCGTCAGCAGGTAACTCTGTCTCTGTCTCTCAGTCTGTGACTCTGTCTCTGTCTGTCTGTCTATGTCTCTCTGCCTCTGTGTCTCTCTGTGTCTCTCTGTGTCTCCCTCTTGTTTGTCCCTGTCTCTCTATCCGTGCCTCTGTCTCTTGCCTCTCTATCTCCTTGTCTCCCTCTGTCTCTCTCTCTCCACCCCTCTCTCTCTCTTCTTCCTCTCTCCGTCTCCCCCTCTTTCTCTCTTTCTCATTCTCTCTGTATGTCTCTGTCTCCCTGTCTCGATCTCTCTGTTCCTCTGTCTCACTGTCTCTGCCTCTCTGTCTGTCTGACTCTGTCTCTGACTGTCTGTCTCTCTCTGTCTCTCTGTTCCTCTGTCTCACTGTCTCTGCATCTCTGTCTCAGTCTGTCTGTCATCTGTCTGTCTGTTTGTCTCTCTCTCCCTCTATCTCTCTTTCTCTGGGAGGACGGGATAGCCTTGTGGTTAGAGTGATGTATTCGTGATCTACTGACCCGGGTTCGAATCTTGTTCAAGATTTTCCTCTGGAGTTAACATCAGTGCAGACTCCACTCTCCCAAAAGTCCTTCAGGTGAGACTATAAACCATGGTCCCATGTGCGAACGCACGCAGAACATCTTGTGCACATGTTAAAACCCTTTCTGCTTTTCAGAAGAGTAGGTCATTGTGTGCCGTGGGAATGGATGACAAAATTTACAAAACTGCATACACAAGGGGACTGAATGTAAAAAAGCTTACATGAGTGCTTATTCCATTCTCCTCAAAATAAAAGAATAAATTAATCAATAAAAAATAAATCTCTCTCTATCTCTCTGTTGCCTCTATCTCTCTGTCTCTGGATTCCCAGTGACTGTTGAATAGACCCTAACCACTCTTCCGTCAGAAATCTCTGTCTCCAGCTGGAAAACCCCTGGTTAAGGGGACTCCACAGTTTTTGTGTTGAGGTTCAAGCCAGTCAGCGAAATGTCAACAAACATGGCAGACCTTGTGCTTGAACCAGCACACCCAAGTTCAGTATTACAGACAGAAGCCTCCCAGCCAGATATTGCATGACCAGCAGAGAGCAAAGCATCAGCTACATACAGCAGCAATAAAAGCAGCAACCATGGCTGGAACAGGTCAGGGGATAGAACTCCTGATGTAAACAAACTGTTTGTGTCTAACACGCTGCACAGCACACAGGATTATGTTGATCAACATGCAACCTCCACACCTGCACAACTGAACTACAATGGCACTGACGGTCAGTGTGGTGCTGAGGGAGTCTTTCAAAGTGACCTTCTGTGTGAAGTAAGCCTACCACCACCCCACATAGAACCTGAGCCTCCAATAGACAGTGTGATCGCGGGGTTCGAGGCAAGTGCAGTGAACAACTATATGGCAACACTGACTGATCGTTCTGTGCAGAATCATCTGCGAAGAAAAGACAGAAATAAGCTGTTCAGAAAAGTGGTGTTGCACCGATCAGATGATGCTGATGTTCTTCTGTGTGAATCTGAAGACATTGTGCTAGAGTTTTCTTGTGATGAGCAGTCTGGGGGTTGGGTACATCAAACAGGAAAAGAAAGACATGTTAGCTGAAGAATGTGTCAGGCTCGCCAACTTGACGAAAGGAAAGCAGATTGGTAACACGAAGTACGCAGAGACAGAAGCAGGTGCTTTGCGACAGTTGCACACTCTCCACGACATCATCTGTTTCTACCTTGGCTGAATGTGATGGGGATCACCGCTGTGAGTGTGTCAGTGACAGTTGGCTCTTTGATAAACCATCATTTATCCTCTTTAAAAGTAATAAGGCATTGCCATTGCGGTGGTATCCATGTCAATGGTAGACATCCCATCGAAGTATATAATAATAATAATAATAATAATAATAATAATAATAATAATAATAATAATAATAATAATAATAAGATATGGAATTTATATAGCGCTGAATCTTGTAAAATAAACAAATCGAAGTGCTTAGATATATATGTAATATGGGCGCTTGCTGTATGGCTTGTATAGAGTAAGTACAATAAAATTCAATTCAATTCAGTTCAATTCTCTCTCTTTCTCCCTCTCCCCTCTCCGTATCTCTGTGTCTCCCTCTCTCTGTGTCCCCGTCTGTCTCTTTGTGTCTCTGTGCCTGTGTATCTGTCTCCATGTCTCTGTCACCTTGTCTCTGTCTGTCCGTCTCTGTCTGTCTGTCTCTCTATGTGTGTGTGTCTCTCTCTGTCTCTGTCTCCCTGTCTCTGTCTATGGTCACTCTGTCTCTGTCTGTCTCTGTGTTCTTGGTGTTTCTGTGTTTCTATCTTTGTATCCCTGTCTGTCTGTTTCTGTGTCTCTGTCCATGTTGTTGTGTGTGTGTGTGTGGTGTGTGTGTGTGTGTGTGTTGTGTGTGTGTGTGTGTGTGTGTGTGTGTGTGTGTGTGTGTGTGTGTGCGTGCGTGTGTATGTGTGTGTGAGTCTGTTTGCACGTGTATATGTGTGTGCGCGTGCATGCATGCATACTTGTGTCTAACTTCCTGTGCACATGTATTCGTGTGTGTATAATTATGTGTGCGTTCAGGTCAGAGACTCCCTCTGCTACTGGTAACCATGTAACCCAGTACAACCTGCCACATGTGGGGAGTAAACCCAATCAAAAAATCCGACCTGGAGAGGGATGGGCTCCGCCAGGTTTGATTTGCCCAAGATACACCAATGACAAAGACAGCCAGAATTTCCATACCGGATCGGTCGTCGCCCGGGTTACCAAGGACCGCGCCTTCTGTTGCTCATCAGGACAGAGGTCGAAAGTATGCTACTGATGTAAAACACAACAAAATCCGTGCCAGAAACAACACCATCATTGGCACATGGAATATACGGACACTAAGAGCTGCAGGCAAAGTGAAAGAACTGACACATGAGATGTCCATATATCAATGGCACATCCTTGGGCTCTGCGAAGTCAGGTGGAAAAACATGGGAGAAACAACGACCAAGGAAGACCACAAATTATACTACAGTGGAAAACAGGATAAACATGAACACGGCGTGGGGTTTCCCGTTAACAAAGACATCGTGAACACCGTCATGAGCTGTCAGCCTGTGTCCAGCAGACTTATTACCATCCGCCTGAGAGCAACCCCCTTTAACATAACTGTAGTACAGGCATACGCCCCTACATCAGACTGCACAGATGAAGCCATAGAAGAATTTTATGACCAGCTACAAGAGGTTCTGAATCAACCCCCAAGAAAGACATCCTCGTGTGCAAGTGACTGGAACGCCAAGGTAGGAGAGATGCATGGAAAGATTGGGAGGGAGTTTGTGGCCACATTGTAATAAGCAATCAAATGAAAGAGGCTTGAGACTCCTGGAGTTTGCCAGTAACAACCACCTCCAGCTAGTGAATACACTTGGCCCACACAAGAAATCCAGAAAATGGAATTGGCATAGCCCAAATGGAGAACACCACAACCAAATAGATTACATCATGGTGAAAAGACGGTTTCAGTCTAGCGTTAACATCGCACAGACACGAAGTTTTCCAGGAGCAGACATAGGGAGTGATCATGATCTTGTGATGATGACTTTCCGACTAGTCTAAAGAAAATCCACAAGCGGAACAACATCAGGATCAAATTTGACTCGAAAGCTGAAGGACCCAGAGGTATTAGAAATTTTTCAAGCAAGGATAGGTGGAAAAGTTTGCAGCACTCACTGTGATAGACTCAGACATAGATCACTGACGAATAGTTTCAATACAGCAGTGACTGAAACAGCAAGCGAGCTTCTTGGCAAACACCGACCAGTCAAAAAACCATGGGTCACACCTAACATCCTACAACTATGCGACAAGCGTAGAGAGTTGAAGAAAAAGAAAAATGAAACAAAAGAAAGAGCAGAACAATATAGGGCAGTCAACAAAAGAATCAGAAGTCCATGACGGAGGCAAAAGAGAAATGGATCGGTGAACAGTGCCAAGACATTGAAGAGAACATCAAGAAAAACAATAGCAAGAAAGCATATCAGCTGGTGAAAGACCTGACTAGCACAAAACAGGGAAAAGGTTTAACAATCCAAGACAAAAATGGGAAGTGTCTCACTGACGACCAGGACATTCTGAACAGATGGACAGAATACTGCTCCGACCTGTATAACTATAGAAGCGCAGGAGATCCAGATGTCCTTAATGTACCCGCAAGCAAAGACACAGACAGTCACCCTATCCTCCGAGAAGAAGTGGAAACAGCAGTCAGATCGCTGAAAAAGGGAAAGTCAGCAGGGGCTGACAACATTCCAGCTGAGTTGGTTCAAGCTGGAGGGGAAGCCATGATCAGCGCCCTACTAAGAATCTGCAACAAGATCTGGCAGACAGGAAAATGGCCAACACCATGAAC
>CM054142.1:59549126-59556626 GCA_028751875.1 Rapana venosa
ATAAAAAGATTTTTTAAAAATTTCCTCCTTTCCACCTGTTTCAACATTGCAGATTATTTACTAGCTTGCATAGATTCTCTTACTTCTTTGCATAATTAGTGTGTGTGTATGCGTGTATGCATGTGTGTGTGTTAGAGATAGAGACAGAGACACAGACACAGAGACAGAGACAGATAGAGAGGACAGTGTCCTTTATTATGATGATTATTATCATTATGGTCATCTTGGTTCCAGAAACGAAAAGACACCAGGACATGGCTCCCTGTCCCCTGTGATAGCATCATCTGGTGCTGTCTGTAGTGTAGTGGTGTTGGCTATTTGCTAGTGGCACTAGAGAAAGTGTGTGTTTGTGTGTGTGTGTGTGTGTGTGTGTGTGTGTGTGTGTGTGTGTGTGTGGTGCGCGCGAGTGAGTGTGTTGTGTGTGTTGTGTGCGTGTGTGTGTCATGTGTGTGTGTGTGTGTGTGTGTGTGTGTGTGTGTGTGTGTGTGTGTGTGTTGTGTGTGTGTGTGTGTGGAATAGTGTATATGTGTGATCAGAAATAGTGTGTGTGTGCGTGTGTATGTGCGCGCAGGCTTGTGTTTATCTATTTATTTTATTTTGTTCTTTTATATCGAGGATAATGGAATAAGCACTTATGCGCTTTTTTTTTTAAGCATCTAGTCCCCGTGTGTATGTGGTTTGTAACTGTTGTCATCTGTTCCCGCCGGCACACAATGGCCTACTCTTACAAAAAGCGGAACAGGATTTAACGTGTGCGCAAGATGTTCTGCGTGTGTAACTGCATATGTGAACATATTCGTGTGTGTGTGTGTGTGTGAGAGAGAGAGAGTTTCTTTATCTGTATGTGTGTGTTTATGAGTGAGTGTGTGTGTATGCGTGTATGCATGTGTGTGTGTTAGAGATAGAGACAGAGACACAGACACAGACAGAGACAGATAGAGAGGACAGTGTCCTTTATTATCATGATTATTATCTTTATGATCATCTTGGTTCCAGAAGCAAAAAGACACCAGGACATGGCTTCCTGTCCCCTGTGATAGCATCTGGTGCTGTCTGTAGTGTAGTGGTGTTGGCCTGTAACATACTGCTGCTAGTGACACTAGAGAAAGTGTGTGTGTATGTGTGTGTGTGTGTGTGTGTGTGTATGTGTGTGTGTGTGTCTGTGTGTGTGTGCATGCTTGTGTGTAACTACCTGTGCGAGCACATTTGCGTGTGTGTATGTGTGTGCGTGCGTTTGTGTGTGTAGAGTGTGTATGTGTGCGGCGCCCGCGTGTGTATGAGTGTGTGTGTGTCTGTCTGTCTGTCTATGTGTGTCCATGCTTGTGTGTAACTGCATGTGTGAGCACATTCCCGTGTGTGTATGTGTATTTGTGGGTTTGTGTGTGTAGAGTGTGTATGTGTACGTGTGTGTGAGTGTGTGTGTGTGTGTTTGTGTGCAGACACATGCATGCATGCATGCATACTTGGGTCTTACTGCCTGTGCGCATGCATTCATGCTTGCGTGTGTGTGCCTGCAGGTATGCGTAAGTACACACACACTTCTCTCTATCTATGTAGAAGTCTTGAGAGTTTGTATGTGTGTGTATGTTTGTGCGTGTGTTTGTATGTGTGTGTTTGCGCGTGCGTGCCTGCGTTCATCGCGTGCGCGCGCGCGCGTGTGTGTACCTCCCCCCCCCCCCCCCTCCCCCCCACCTTCCTCTTCTTTCTTTTCCTTCTCCTCCATGTGCAAGCTAGTTTTCTGAAAGGAGTCCATACATTTTCAGATTTATTGCCATTTAGAGGGTAGATGTGAATGACTGCACCTTAGTAGCCTGAAAAGCAGAGGGATTAGCCACAAGTCAGTAAACGTGCTTCCTTTTCCCCCCCGCCCCGTTTTTTTTTTCTTTTCGTTTTTCTGTTTTTGTTGTCAGTATTGTTGTTTTGCCATAAACGGGTGGATTCAATATATTCTTGAAGAAGTGGTGTAGTTAATTATGCGCAGAAGGTGGCAGTATAAAATATCCAGGTGTTGTAGGTGCTGAGAAAGAGGGAGGGATGGATGGCAGTTTGATTCGAATCTGTTGTAGGAGGCACAGGCATAATATTAGGTACAGGCATAATAAGTACAGGCATAATAATAAGTACAGGCATAATAAGTACAGACATAATAAGTACAGGCATAATAAGTACAGGCATAATAAGTACAGACATAATAAGTACAGGCATAATAAGTACAGGCATAATAAGTACAGGAATAATAAGTACAGTTATAATAAGTACAGGCATAATAAGCACAGGCATAATAAGTACAGGAATAATAAGTACAGTTATAATAAGTACAGGCATAATAAATACAGGCATAATAAGTACAGGCATAATAAGTACAGGCATAATAAGTACAGGCATAATAAGTACAGGCATAATAAGCACAGGCATAATAAGTACAGGAATAATAAGTACAGTTATAATAAGTACAGGCATAATAAGTACAGGAATAATAAGTACAGGCATAATAATAAGTACAGACATAATAATAAGTACAGGCATAATAAGTACAGGCATAATAATAAGTACAGGCATAGTAATAAGTACAGGCATAATAATGCGTACAGGCATAATAATGCGTACAGGCATAATAAGCACAGGCATAATAATAAGTACAGGCATAATAATAAGTACAGGCATAAAAATAAGTACAGGCATAATAATAAGTACAGGCATAATAAGTACAGGCATAAAATAAGTACAGGCATAATAATAAGTACAGGCATAACAAGTACAGGCATAATAAGTACAGGCATAATAAGTACAGGCATAACAAGTACAGGCATAATAATAAGTACAGGCATAATAAGCACAGGCATAATAAGTACAGGCATAATAAGTACAGGCATAATAGGTACAGGCATAATAATAAGTACAGGCATAATAATAAGTACAGGCATAATAAGTACAGGCATAATAAGTACAGGCATAATAAGTACAGGCATAATAAGTACAGGCATAATAATAAGTACAGGCATAATAAGTACAGGCATAATAATAAGTACAGGCATAATAATTCGTACAGGCATAATAATACATACATGCATAATAAGTACAGGAATAATAAGTACAGGCATAATAATAAGTACAGGCATAAAAAGTACAGGCATAATAAGTACAGGCATAATAATAAGTACAGGCATAATAATAAGTACAGGCATAATAAGTACAGGCATAATAAGTACAGGCATAATAAGTACAGGCATAATAAGTACAGGCATAATAAGTACAGGCATAATAAGTACAGGCATGATAAGTGTTCGTTTGTTTTTTTGGGAAGGAAAGCAAGTGGGAATGAGATAATTTATTGTTTGTTTCGTCATAGTGTGCAATGCAGACTCTAGCAGAAACAGGCACATGCATGTGCATGCACACATATGCACACTTTCATATATGTACGCACGCACAGCGCGCGTGAGCGCTCTCTCACACACACACACACACACACATTAATATAACTTAATGTGAATAGAGGTTAAATTGAAGAAGAAGAAGAACAACAACAACAACAAAAACAACAACACACACATACACACACACACACACACACACACACACACACACATATATATATACATATATATATATACACACACACGAGTTCTCTCCTTTTTACTCTCTCTTTGTCTGTCCGTCTGTCTATCTCTCTCTCTCTCTCTCTCTCTCTCTCTCTCTCTCTCTCTCTCTCTCTCTCGCTCTCTCTTTCTCTCTCTTTCTTTCTCTTTCTCCTCTTCCTATTCTCACTCCTTCTTTATGCATGCAAGTTCTGAAAGGGCTGTATGCGTTTTTCAGATTTATTGCCATTGAAAAGGAAAGATGGTAACGACTGTGTCTTTCTTACTGACGTGAAAAGGACAGAGATTATGTAGGACTCAGCTGAGATCTGTGGAGGTAAATCTAGAGGGTTTGGGGAGGTGGTGTGGATTTGTGTTTGTTATTGTTGCTGCCTTAACTGGTATCATTCAGTATGCTGATGTGCTGAATATGCATGGAAGGTGATAGTGTAGATATCTAGGTACACAAAGGGTAAAGAAAAAACATGATTGTATAGTTTGGGTTTATGTTACGAGGGTTACCTAGTACAGTTATAAGTGTAATACATTTGGGTTAGTTTTGTATTTTATTTTTTTTTTAGGGTAGGAAAGTACGTGATGATATATTTCGATTAAGGAGTGGGAAAAAAAAGATTGTATGGTTGCTTTGTGGTAGAAGGGTTATCAAGTACAGTCATAAGTGTAATAATATTGGTTTGGTTTTGGTTTGGTGGTTTTTTTAAAGAAGGAAAGCAAGTGATGATCAATGTTGATTAAGGGGTGAAGAAAAGGACTATATAATTGCTGTTTCGAGGGTTATCTAGTATAATATAAGTGCAATAAATTGTTTTTTACTTTCTTCGTTTTAGGACGGAAAGCAAGTGATGGGTTTTTGTTTAGTGCATAGGGCAAATGGATGCATTCATGCATGTTAGCATATACATGTATCTATAATATTGTATAAACACGCACGCACGCACACATATACACACACAAAACAAATGCAGATATGCATACATATATATACACACATACACACATACGCGCGTGCACGCACACACACAAACAGACACACACACACACGTAGAGAGAGAGAGTGTGAGTGTGTGTGTGTGTGTGTGTGGTGCGCGCGCGTGCGTGCGTGCATGCATGTGTGTGCGTGTGTGTGTGTGCTTTTTCAATTATCTGTGCATGGGTGCATGTATGTGTGTGTGTGTGTGTGTGTGTGTGTGTGTGTGTGTGTGTGTGTGTGTGTGTGTGTGTGTGTGTGTGTGTGTGTGTGTGTGGTGGCTGGATGTGGGTTTGTGTGTGTGTTGTGTGTATGTGTGTGTGCGTGTGTTGTGGGTTTGTGAGTGTGTGTGTGTTTTGTGTATGTGTGTGTGTGTTTTATGTGTGCGTTGTGTATTGTGTGTGTAGTGTGTGAATACGTGCGCGGGTGTGTACACGTGCTTTTCCTGCTATTTTCCTTGTCTCTTTCCTTGCCCTAAATAAACCAGTTTGGAGACAGTTCTATGCGTTTCAGATTTATTGCCGTTTAGAGGGAAAGTGCTAATGACCGTTTCTTAGAAGTATCACAAGGACGGGGATTACGTAGGACTTGGTTAGTTAAGGTTGATGTGAGCAATCTATTTTTTGGGGTCCTGCCATGCCTATGTCATTCTCATATATATATATATATATATATATATATATATATATATATATATATATATATATATATTATATATTATATATATAGATATAATTATATATATATGTGTGTGTGTGTATGTATGTATGTATATACACACAGAGGCAGACACAGAGAGAGAGAGAGAGAGAGAGAGAGATAGAGAGAGATAGAGATAGATAGATAGATAGATAGATAGATAGAGAGAGAGAGAGAGAAGAGAGAGAGAGAGAAGAGAGAGAGAGAGAGAGAGAGAGAGAGAGAGAGAGAGAGAGAAGAGAGAGAGAGAGAGAGAGAGAGAAGAGAGAGATAGAGATAGATAGAGATAGATAGATAGATAGAAGATAGAGAGAGAGAGAGAGAGAGAGAGAGAGAGAGAGAGAGAGAGAGAGAGAGAGAGAGAGAGAGAGAGAGAGAGAGAGAGAGAGAGAGAGAGAGAGAGAGAGAGAGAGAGAGAGAGAGAGAGAGAGAGGAGAGAGAGAGAGAGAGAGAGAGAGAGAGAGAGAGAGAGAGAGAGAGAGAGAGAGAGGCAACAGACAGAAACATCGTCACACAGAGAGAAACAGAGAAGGACAGAGATAGATGGACAGATAGATAGACAGACAGACAGGCAGACAGATAGATAGATAGATAGATAGGTCGATCGTTAGATAGATAGATAGATAGATGGATGGATGAATGGATAGATAGATAGATAGATGGATAGATAGATAGATAGATAGAGACAGACAGACAGACAGACAGACAGACAGACAGATAGATAGAGAGAGACAGAAAGAGAAAAAGAGAGAGACACACAGAGACAGAGAGATGACACAGGCATGGCTAATACAAGTAAAGGTAAAGGTGTCCCATAACATAATGCGGTCGTTGGGGGAGTGAGCCGTCAGAGACCTCAACTTCTCAAGAGGCTAGCATATTGAGGGCGGCTCCCATCTCCTCTCCCTCGCTGCTTTACCTTCCCTGACTCTAAAGAGGGCAGGTACCCGTTTACAGCTGGTTGAACTGGGAGACTGTACTGAAGCCAAGGCGCGCAAACGGTCACCCACCCAAGTGGTAACCACGCTCGATGCTGTTTAACCTTAGCTGGGGGAAAGCGAGGGCTCTGACCACTGAGCTATCCCGTCCCCATGACGATACAGAGGAAAGAAGACACCACTGCTGGTATGGAGATACATAATCATGATGTACATCAGCAGCAGCAGCAGCAGCAGCAGCAGCAGCAGCAGTAGCGGTCCCTTGACTAAGATAGTCTCGCTGAGAAGAGACACCCGAGACGTGTTGGTATTGGTCTACAGTTTTCCACGCGCTGGTCAGTCTTCGGTCATTTTTGCAGCGACAGAACCACGTCCAGGCTGGTCAAATCTTTAATGATTAACCACATACACACACGCACATACACACACACACGCATGCACAAACACACACATACACACATACTCATGCACACACGCACGCATGCACACACATGCACACATCACATGCAGACAGACACACGCAAACAAACAACACAGACATACACACACAAACAACACATATACACACAGACAAACAAACAACACACACACACACAAACGCACACACGCACGCACGCACCACACACACACGCACTTTCTCTGTCTCACCCCCGCCCTCTCTCTCTCACACACACACACATCACACACACTCTTGGGCTTGAATATTATGTATTTACCTGAATGCAATGATAAGTGGAAGAAGATTGGTTAATTAAAAAAAACAACACGAAGAAATACCAGAAATGAATTGAGGATGATGATGGTTTCTGTTTATTCGAAAGTATGAACACACTTATGCACTGATACATAAGAACACATCTAACAGCAGCAGCAGCAGCAGCATCATGATCATCATGATCATCATCATCATCATGATCATCATGATCATCATGATCATCATCATCATCATCATCATCATCATCATCATCATCATCATCATTATCAGCAGCAGCAGCAGCAGCAACACTAGTAGTAATAGAAGTAGTAGTAGCAGAAGCAGGAGCAGTAGTAGAAGTAGTAGCATTAGCAACAGCAGCAGCAGCAGCAGTAGCAGCAGCAGCAGCAGCAGCAGCAGCAGCAGCAGCAGCAGCAGCAGCAGCAGCAGCAGTAGTAGTAGTAGTAGTAGTAGTAGTAGTAGTAGTAGTAGTAGTAGTAGTAGTGGTAGTAGTAGTAATGGTCGTCGTCGTCGTCTTTATTATGATCGTTGATGCCACAATAAAAGGTTCTGGCCACGCAGAATTGGTACGTCATTGGACAT
>CM054142.1:59561626-59564126 GCA_028751875.1 Rapana venosa
GTGCAGAAAAATACCACAACACATTATTCGTACATCAGCACACACAGACGACGAAGAAGATGTCAATGATGGCTTAAAGTGATAATGACAAAAGGAGATTACCATGACACGATGACGACGAGGACAACGACCAATACTGCCTATTAAGAAGAAAGAGGAGAGAGAAGAACTAAACCAAGAAAAATCAACACACAAAAAAGAAAGAGGGCAAAGAAGAAGAAGAAGAAGAAGAAGAAGAAGAGCAGGAAGAATAGAAAAAGTGAGTACAGTCAAAGATATAAGCTCCTATTATCAGTAGAAGTCCATTACATTACAACATATCTGCAAACCTCCCCAGGTTCACGCCTGAGGCTGGCAAATGACACGACAGAGTTAAATAAACACAGTTATAAACAAACCATGCATCAATGTCCAGGCCTTAACTCCGACACATCTCTCTTATCTCATGTCACAAGCCCCCTCCCTTCCCACACCCCCACGCCTCCCTCCCCCTCCAAAAAAACCCAAACCCTCTCTCTCTCTCTCTCTCCATCTTCTTTAATACCAAATCCCCCACTTTCAAAAAGAAAGAAAAAACATCAACCCAACACACCCAAGATCATGTAAACTTACAATCTGTGTCCCTTAAAACCCCCACCTTTTCCCCATTGCCGCCATATTTTTCTCCAAGGAGACGTAATCAGTTGTTACTAATAGAGAATAGCGTCCCTTGATAACAGGTTTATCTTCCCGCAGGGCCTGACACGCCTGGCGGCCAAAGTTAGGGAACGTTTTTTTATAAAAAAAAGCATGTAAAAAATTAAGAAAGAAAAAGCAAACTCAGATAGTCAATTAAAACAAGTGATGAAACACCGACCCAGCCAAAGCACACGGACCAGATGCCATCCCCAACATAGTACTAAAGAACTGCGCAGACATATTAGCACCAGCACTAACAACCATCTACCAAAAATCATTAGACACAGGAATTCTACCGGCGGACTGGAGACAAGCTAATATATCAGGTATCTTTAAAAAAGGGGACAAACACACAGCATCCAACTATAGACCAGTTTCACTTACTTCAGTATGCTGCAAGATTTTAGAACATATAGTATGCCGCCACCTAATGGAACACCTAGAAAGGAATAATATCCTAACACACTTAAACCACGGCTTCCGCTCTGGCTACTCCTGTGAGTCCCAACTCCTGACCACCACCCAGGACTTCCTATCATCATTAGACAAGGGAGAACAAGTAGATGTAGCAATCTTAGACTTTAGCAAGGCCTTTGATACAGTCCCCCACAGGAAACTACTATATAAGTTAGAAAAATATGGCATAGTAGGAGAAATTCACACCTGGCTGAAAAACCTCCTAACCACCAGAACAATGAGAGTAGTGTTAGAAGGAGAAACATCAGAAGAAGTTAGAGTAGAGTCAGGAGTACCACAAGGAACTGTGTTAGGCCCCATACTCTTCCTATGCCACATTAATGACCTACCAACATCAGTCGCATCCCAAGTAAGACTTTTTGCAGATGACTGTCTTTTATATAGAGAAATAGGCACCTTCGATGACCACATCACCCTTCAGAAAGACCTCAAGAAATTAGAAACCTGGGCAGAAAATTGGGGGATGCGTTTTAACGCCAGCAAGTGTTATATTTTAAACATAAAAAAAGAATCAGACTATCTCTACCAACTAAATAGTACCATCCTCCAGCAAGTGGCATCAACACCATATCTAGGGATCCACATCTCCAACGACTTGAAATGGACCACCCACATAGACAAAATTACCAAAAAAGCAAGCTCAATGTTAGGATTTTTACAGCGAAACCTCAAACACTGCCCACAAGAATGTCGTAGATTAGCCTATCTATCACTAGTTAGATCCACATTAGAATATGGTGCCACAGTATGGGATAGCCACTGCCAAACAGACATAGATAAGTTAGAACGTATCCAGAACAGGGCAGCCAGATTCATAAAACAAGACTACCATACTAGAGACCCTGGCTGTGTCACGACCATGCTCCAAGACCTGCATCTGCCGAAATTACAAGACCGGAGGCGACAGCTTAGGTTAGCCTTTATGTATAAAGTGGTTGAGGGACTTGTCCCGGCCATGCCGCCATCAAATTTTTTACCCCCAAACCCCAAGGTAAACGTAGAATTAAGACTAAGACTTTTAAGGACTATAAATCAGTAAACATAGTAGAAAGGACAGCCTGCAACAACAACAGAGGCTACACAGTCCCAGACAGCAGGTGCAACCAATACAAGCACTCCTTCTTCGTGCAGACGGTTATAGACTGGAACCACCTCAGCGACCAGACCGTCAATTCCAAGACCCTGAGCTCCTTCAAAGGGGCCCTCACCAGGGAGAACTTTTTCAGAACCAACCAGCATTAGTACTAGCAGTTAAGCGCAAACCCCCAATCCGTCGCGTAAAGCCAGAAGTGGTTACTGCGACGTATTGATCCAGATCCAGATCCAGATGAAACATTCAGAGCTT
>CM054142.1:59579126-59634126 GCA_028751875.1 Rapana venosa
CATGCAGAACATCTTGCGCACGTTAAATCCTGTTCCGCTTTTCGAAAGAGTAGGCCATTGTGTGCCGGTGGGAACAGATGACAAAATTAACAAAACCGCATACACATGGGGACTGGATATAAAAAAAAACCCACATGAGTGCTTATTCTATTATCCTCGATATAAAAGAATAAATAATGATAATAATAAACCTTCTAAACAAACTAGGTACAGGTGGAAATGGGGTTGGAAGAACACTAGGTCTACATTAAATGAGAGAACACCTCTTGAAGTTGCTCTGTGCATATTTGTAGGTTACTATAACCCAGTAGTGGGTGAAAGGAGGGAAGGGTTAGTAGAGGGTTGGTTACCCTGTAGCAAGTAAATAATAATCATAATATATGGAATTTATGTAGTGCTGAATTTGTCAAACAAACACATCGAAGCACCTACGGGTTAGGAGTAGAAGAAAAGGTTATCAAAACTATGCACAACTCTGAGGACTACCAGGCAAAGGATGGACAGAGTTGCACCGAAACGCAGGTAATCATGATGCAAACTGTTATGACAGAGATAATAAGGGCTGCAACAACAACAATGATGAGAGCGACAAACACAATGATGCCCTTGATAGCAACAGTGCCCGCCTGCACCCTTGTTTAGAATCGGGACATGTTTACAGATTATGACATATCCATTTCACACCCCTAATGAATTAATGCTGACAACTGCCTGGCTGAAAAGTCTGCCGATCCTTGTTGATAAACAACGTTAACATGATTATATGTACCCTGCTGCTGGATAAAGCCTCTTTCTGTTCTTTATTCCACATACACTCCTCTGTTGTTGTGACTGTCTGACATAGTTAGACCTAACTCCCCACCACCAAGGAAGACAAGAGAGTCTACCTTGTGTCTGGCACAGCTTGATGAAACTGTTGACATGTGTGGAAAGGGCAGGCTGTCTCCTTGACCCTGAAAGGGGGGCCAAAAAGCAAAGGAGCGTTTGTTTGGCAATCACACCCAGATTTTTTTTTGGAGCTAGCAGCAAACACTAGTGCAAAGGAGTACAAGCCTTTGCTTTTGATATATTACGTTACAGGCATAACAAAATGTATCAAAAGTTGTGTTTTTCCCAAGCTAATGTTTCCCCCATCCCTCATTCTATGCCCTTGGGAACTCAAGGGGCTTTGTATTATTGCCAAGGAACAACAATTACTACATACAAAAACCAACACTGTGTCAGTTCTGTCAGTGAGACCATCAGCTGGTATCATGTTGGCAGGCAAAGGCCCATGGAATGACAAGGAATGATAACTGAAGGATTCAACAACAAAGGGCCTTTGGGTGGGAGACACTTGTGAGCATGTACAACAAGGAGTCCAATGATTGTCCTTGTTCTCTCTTAAATTGGCACATAATTTTCATGCATAATTGTATGACTTGTGCAAAATGGTGTGTTGGTTCATTCTTCACTTTAATGTCTTTCCACTTTAAGTGATTTTAGACGATAAACAATGGTGTGTGTGTGTTTACAGATGCAAACCAAAATGATCCCTTGTATGTTCCGTTTGTTTTTTCTCACGTTATGCTTTTTTAAAAAATTGCTGCCTCATCTTTTTATACACTCCTGTCCTGCTGTTCATACACCATTCATTTTATATCTCTCTGTTTCAGTCATATCCAGGCTTGCCATGCCGCATCATCAGGAGCAGAAGTCCACAGAAAACGTTTCACTGTTAGGCTGCCATGAGGCCACCAGCCAGAGAGACCTTACACAACTGTTGAGTCACTTTGGTGGTGTTCAGTGGTGCCTGTTTTGAGCTAACATATGCAGGACACCACCTATTAAGTCCCCTACTGATGACAATAAAAGCTTAGTGGAGGAGCCAGACTGAGTGAGGTGACCACAACTCCCCTCCTTTCCTTTTCTTGTAGGGTGATCAATGGTGACGTGGATGATGTAATGTTGCTGATGTTGCTATGGAAGTGCGTGTGCTTTTGAGACTACTTGACAGGGTTGTACTCTAGGCTTCTTATCAAATTTATATCCCACTGTCAAATGGTCCTAAGAGATCCAAACACCTGCAGTGTTGGTCAAGTAAATTGAGCAAAACTCTAAAAAATGTCTTCCCAATGATTCCATACCAAAGTTGCTCTTGGTAGAAGCCAGCTGGAGACACAAATACACACACACACACTTCTTGGTCTGTGTGTGACTCCCAGTAGTGCAGAACACTTAAGGACAAACAAATGAGGTAGCAAACGGAGCTGTGATGAAAGCGGTTGGAGAAGATGGAAGCTCTGATGGTAAGACTGATGACCGTGACAACAAGCACAATGGTGTCGTTGATCCAGACAAAGACGCTGCAGACAGTCACAGTGCCAGACTGCACTCTTGTCTGCAATCAGGAAATGTCTGCTGGTGACAACATGGCTAATTCACACCCCTCTTAAATTGATTCTAACACCCATGCTGCTGAAAAGTTTGCAGATTCTTGTTGATAAAGAACATAAACATGTCTACCTACTGCAATAAAAAACCCTTTTTTTTGTTCTGTATTTCACATACACTCTCTCTGTTGTTGTGACAGTCTGACATAGTTAGACTTAACTCCCACTAGCAAGGAAGACAACAGAGTCTACCTTGTGTCTGGCACAGCTTGATGAAACTGTTGACAAGTGTGTAAAGTGCAGGGTGTCTCCCTGCCACTGAACGGGAAAATAAAAAGTAAAGGAGCGATTGTTTCGCAATCACACCCAGATTGTTTATCTAGCAGTAAACACTAGTGCAAGGGGTACAAGCCTTGCTTTCATATGTTGCATTACAAGCATAAACACTATGCATTAACAATTATTCTTTCTCAGGTTCATGCCAAATTCTCTTTTCCTCTACTGATACCTTACTGGACTTGTAATAATGTCCATGCATACAGGTAAAAACAAACACAAACGTTTTGTCAGTTTTATCATCATCATCTAGCAAAGACAGAGGGGAAGACAGCATCATAGAGGAAAGGAAGTCACTCTTGCTGCAAATGTAAGGAACAACAACAAAAGATGTCGCTCCCAGGGCTTTTCAGGGTAATACAATTAGTGAACATGGGAAACAAGGAATGAAATGGGCGTTCCTTGTTCTCTCTTCAATTGGTGAGGAATTTCCGTGAATAACCCTAGAAATTAGTGTGCAAAACGTGCAAGACTTGTGCTTTGATAGGGAGTGTGTGTGTGTATTTGTGTGTGTGTGTGTGTGTGTGTGTGTGTGTGTGTGTGTGTGTGTGTGTGTGTGTGTGTTGTGTGTGTGTGTGTGGGGTGTGTGTGTGTATGTGTGTGTTGTTGATTGATTAGTTGTTGAATGTTTCAGATTCAGATTAGATTCAGATTCAGAAATCTTTTATATTTATAGTTTGTAGATTATTTGACACAACAAAAATCATTATTCTATTTAGTCTTTTTTAGACTAAACTGATGTACACTAAAAACTGTTGCATTCTAACTTGTCTTTTTGTCTTTTCAAAAGATACAGTTCTATATTTGTCTTGCTTTGATTTTATTAACTGTGATTTTAGTCACTCATGTAATGTACAAGTTTTTGCGTTCTTTGCTTGGTTTGATTTTTATTACAATTTTCTAGTCCCATCTATAAATACATTCCTAACGTAATAATTCAATTCTATTTGGTTACAGTTTACATATTCTGTCCTTCTGGATTATTTTGGTGCTCCATTTATCTATCATTGTGACATTGGTGAAATTAACAATGTTTTTATGGTTTTGATCTTTCATTGTTAATTTAATATGGTTTCCAGTCTGTATTCTTTGGTAGCATCATCATAAAATTAGTTTTCAAACTTTATTCTTTAGTATTCCAAAATGTTTAATACATGTCCTCAAGTTTTCTTGTAACCATACTATCTGTATGTATTCTATAAAATATTACTATTTGATATTTCCAGACATGTTTGAATCCAATTGTGCACAGAGTATTTCTCACTGTGTTGATCCATTTATCGCATGTATTTTTCTGATACAAATAATCCTATACTATTCTAATATAAGAGTCTGGTTTTGATTCCATCAAATGAATCCAAAAAGGATATTATCTGGCTTATACTTCTGCTCCATAGGTTAAAACAGGGCTTGTCAGTGAGTCGAATAAACGCATTATTAAAATAGTCTTTAAATTGTGTCCATTAACTTCTCTTTTAAAGGCGTATATTGCTTTGTTGCTTTGTTTTACTAAATGTTCTTGCATTGCTTGAAATTTCCCTTTCTAATGAAAAATGACACCTACATATTTATAGGTTTCTATTGTTTGACTTGCATGCTCTCCACATTCGAAATGTATTGGAATTCTAGGAAGTGATCTCGTAAAGACTATTACTTTTGTTTTTGTTTTGTTTATCTTTAAACCCCAATTAGAACAGTATACTTGTAGTTTTTCAGTTTAGTTTGAAGACATATTTTGGTTGATAGTAATGCTAGGTCATCATCATAGAGTAAACAAGGAATTCTGTCTTTTGCAGTTACATATGGCGAATCTTGAGCCTTTGATGTGTTGCTTTACAAGATTCAGCGCTATATAAATTCTATATGTTATTATTATTATTAATAATATTATTATTATCATCATTATTATTATTATTATTATTATTATTATTATTATTATTATTATTATTATTATTATTATTATCATATCATCATCATCATCATCATCATCATCATCATCATCATCATCATTATTATTATCTTTTTCATCAATATATTGACCTATATCATTGACATATACATCAAATAATGTAGAACTTAATCTATTTCCCTGATGTACCCCCTTTTTGACTATGATTTCATCTGTGTGTTTGTCTAGTATTTTTGCAAATATTGTTGCATTGGAATACATGTTTTTAATGACACTAAAATTTTTGCTTGTTATTCCTATTTCGTTTGACTTTATAAGAAGACCCTCGTGCCACACACTATCGAAAGCTTTCTGATAATCTACAAAGCAGCAATAAAGTCTTTTAGTTTTTACTTTCAGTGTGCTATCTATTAAATTGTTAAGTGCGAAGACATGGTCCATTGTTCTGCATGCTTTTCTGAAACAAGCTTGTTCTCTGACAATACTGTTGTTATTTTCTAACTATTCAGAAATTCTATGATTCAGTATCTGAAAAAAAGTTTTCCAATAGTGTTTGTCAATGTTATTCCTCTGTAGTTTTCGGGGTTGTATATGCATCCGCTTTTATAGATTGGGTCATTCACTCCTACTTTCCAGTTACAGGGATATATACCCAATTCTAATACTAAATTGAAAATATTCCCGCATTGTCTTTATAACATTAGATGAAACTGATTTCATCATTTCATTTGTAATTCCATCTTTTCCAGGCGATTTGTTATTTTTCAGCCTTTTGATTGTTTTTGTAATTTCCTCCATTGTAATTTGCTTATATAGGAATGGGTTATTAGATACTTTTAATTCATTGAACCTGCTTTGTACTTGCTTTTTGCGGTCTGGATCTATTTGCGGTTCTTTACCAATAATTGTTTATAAGTGTTCAGTCCATTTACTGCTACTAATAATTATGATTATGATGCTTTTATCCATTATCTTTGCTTTCTTTTAATTTTGTAAAGTTTTCCACAATATGCTAGGATCTTCGTCAATGGCATCATGAAGCTGCAATAATAGTGAATTTTTAAAGATTTTCTTTTTCTTTTTATTAAAGTATTATACTGTTTTCTTTTCATAAAGTATTTTTCTCGAGGTTCAGTTTTATACGGAGTTCTATTTATTGCATTTAGTAAATACTTTACTTCTTTTCTTGTACTGTTACATTCTGAGTCAATCCACTTTTTATTGTGTTTATTTTTATTGTTTATGTGTGTGTGTGCATGCACACATTTCTGTGTGTGGGTGAGAGAGTGAATGTAGTCGGAATAAAAACAAGCCAAAAGTGATGTAAACTATGATGGCAGTGATAATAAGGATGTTTACGACAATGAAGCAACATACATAATGATATCATTGATCAAGTCCAAGATATCAGAGGCAGTAATGGTGCCAGCTTGTACTCTTGTTTGGAATCAGATAATAATATCTGGTGATGACAACCTATCCCATTCACACCCTTCTTAAATTGATGCTGACAGGAGAGTTTTACAGATTCTTGTTGATAAATATCATAAACATGTCTACCTGCTGAGATAAAAAAACAACCCTTTTTTGTTCTATATTTCACATACACTATCTATGTTGTTGTGACTGTCTGACATAGTTAGACCTAACTCCCCACTAGCAAGGAAGACAAGAGAGTCTACCTTGTGTCTGGCACAGCTTGATGAAACTGTTGACATGTGTGGAAAGTGCAGGCTGTCTCCCTGTCTCTGAAACAGGGAAGGGAAAAAAGCAAAGGAGCGTTTGTTTCGCAATCACACCCAGATTTTTTTTTTTAAAATCTAGCAGTAAACACTAGTTCAAGGGGTACAAGCTTTCCTGTCACATACTGCATTACAGGTATAGAAACAATGCATTATGTTTTGGGTTTTTTTCTTTCTCAACTTCTCTTCTTTTTCTCTGTCAATGATGTGGGGTCTCATGGACTTGCAGCATTGCCCAATGATATTTTATTTATTTATTTATTAACAATTTAAGTCACGGCAGATTTCTGTGCATGAAATTCGGGTTGCTGTCCATGGGAAGAGTGTGTTGCCACAAGAACAGCACCACCCATTTTTATTTTTTATTTTCCTGTCTGCAACTGTATTTGTTTCTCTATTAGAGTGGCTTTTTTCTACATAATTTTGCCAGGTACAACTCTCTTGTTGCCTGCGTCTTTTGCATGTGCTAAATAAATTATGTGTAATACACGGGACTTCTGTGTATCATCTCATCTAAAATACTAGCACCCAGATTACCACTCATGGTCTTATAGATGGGGGGAAGGGGGGTGGGAGTTTCAGGCCTAAACGGGGATTGAACCACCGCACACTTCCAACCCAAGGGAAGCGGAAAACTGGCCGACCAAAACAGACCTGGCGCAGAAGCGTTGACGAAGAAAACGAACAGCCGGAATGACATGGGCCGAGCTGAAGAGGATCTGCCAAAACCGAGTTCGTTGGAGGGGTGTTGTTGCAGCCCTATGTTCCTCAAGGAACCAAGAGGCATAAGTCAAGTAAGTCAAAGACACTTCCAACCCGGACTTTTCACTTTCTAAGGCAGGTGCGTTACCTCTAGACCACCACTGGTCCACCCAGAGAGGCAGTTTTGTGAGTGATGTGGTCAGTTATTATGATTCCACGGCATCTTGGACAAAGGATCAATGAAGACAAGGTCACAGGGAGAAAAGAGGTAACTCTTGCTGTAATAAAAGAACGACAACTGCAGCTGCCAGCCACCAAAGCATTTTGGGTGTAATACAATGTGTTGAGTTACAGGAAGACAAGAAGCGAAATGTTTTTTTCTTTTCCTTTTTTTCTCTCTCTCTCTCCCTCTCTCCTAAAATTGGCGAGGATTTATCATGTAGAACTGTAATAATCAAGATACAAGATGGTGCGAATTGTGCTAAGTGTGTGTGTGTGTGGGGGGGGGGGGGGGGGGGGGGGGGGGGGGGGGGCTGGATGGAGGGGCCGTGGTGGTGTGGATGGGTCTCTGTGTGTGTATATGTGGGTGAGTGGGTCTCTGAGTGTGTGTTGGTGGGGTGGGGATGTGTGAGTTGTGTGTGAATATGCGTGGGTGGGTGGGTGGGTTTGTGTGTGTGGGCATGCGTTTGTATATATGTGTCTGCGTGCACTTGCGTACATGTGTGCTTGCATGTGTATGTATGTGAGAGACAGAGATACAGACAGAGAGAGAGATAAACATACAGAGACAGACAGACAAACAGAAAGAGAACATAATTAAACAGACAGACAGAGAAAAAGAGACAGAGCAGTCAGTCATTACTTTAAAATTCCTTTTCTTTTCACTATCCACCTGGCTGGCCTGAACTATTCAGTCAGGGTGGAAAAGTGCTAAATGGACAGAGAGAGACACAGAGAGAGACAGAAGAGAGAGAGAGAGAGAGAGAGAGAGAGATCCATTAAGATAATGGTGACCATTGGTCCTTTTCTATTCATGTTCGGCCCTACTAGGGTCCAGTCACCTCTTTGTATGTTTTCAGGATTGCCTATGGCTATCTGAAAAGAGAAAGAGAGAGAGAGAGGAAAAGAGAGAGAGAGAGAGAGAGAGAGAGAGAGAGAGAGAGAGAGAGTATGCAAACGAGCAAGGAAGCAAAGAAGAGAGAGAGAGTGACAATGACAATGGTTTATTGTGGTAAGCCTACAAGCCTTTCACAAGGGGACAGTGGGAAGAGGACTTGCCAAAAGCATATTTAATAACCAATAAGTAAAAAAAAATTCACAACTGCCCAAATAACCATCATGACATGGATCCCATATCACTGTTTAACAGCTGTAAACAAACACGGGTACATTGTAAACTATGATTATTTTAAGTTTTAGCAGGGCGAAAACAGTGAACAAAACTTATTGCTGTTAAAGCTTTACCAGCCATTCATTCAGCAGGACCTCACATAACTCATTGACCAAAGCATTTTTGACGACAAAACTTGTTCCACAAACAAAAATACTTGCTCCACAAACACAATGACGACCAAACTTGTTCCACAAACACAAAAACTTGCTCCACAAACACAATGATGACCAAACTTGTTCCACAAACAAAAAAAACTTGCTCCACAAACACAATGATGACCAAACTAGTTCCACAAACACAAAAAACTTGCTACACAAACACAATGATGACCAAACTTGTTCCACAAACACAAAACCTTGCTACACAAACACAATGATGACAAAACTTGTTCCACAAACACAAAACTTGGTCCACAAACACAATGGTGACAAAACTTGTTCCACAAACACAAAAACTTGGTCCACAAACACAATGACGACAAAACTTGTTCCACAAACACAAAAACTTGTTCCACAAACACAAAACCCTGCTACACAAACACAATGATGACAAAACTTGTTCCACAAACACAAAAACTTGCTCCACAAACACAATCCAGACAAAACTTGTTCCTCAAACACGATCCAGACAAACTTGTTCCAGTCCAGCTTTTTGGTCTATCCCTAAGGGGGACGCTACTCTCTCGTCACGTCACCTCACATGCAGACGTATGCAAATCATCTGCTGTTGTGGAAATGAAACAAGGTCTTCCACTTAATAACATTTGGGGGTGAGGGGGGGGTGTGGAGGTTGGGGGGGGGGGATGATAGGGCTTGCTGTACTTTGGAATCTACAACAAGCAACACTATCCAAAGATTTATTAAAACAAAGACAAAAATATAAGTGAATGGGTGTTTTGTTTCTCTTTGGTATTTTGTGACGTGTGATGAGCCTTTATTCATTTTGAAAATTTGGGGGGGGGGGGGGGGGGGGGGGGTGATGGGTATAGTTAGTTGTAAGACATTTGGTGAAGACATGATAATGGTAAGGTACAGAAAACTGGATTAAAAAAAAACCAGGATGAAAAGGAATGTACACACACAGGCACATGCACGTATGCATAAAACCGCATACACACGGGGACTGGATGTAAAAAAGCACATAAGTGATTACTCCATTATCCTCGATATAAAAGAATAAAATTCAAATTCAAATTCACACATGCACGTATGCATACACATATGCACACCTGCACGCACGCATGCATGCATGTACGCACACACACTGTCTCTCTCATTGTCGCTCTCACACACGCAAACACGCACACACACACACATACACACACTACACACACATACACAAAGACAAATACAGTACACAAATACACAAACACATATTACACATACTCACTCACCCCTTCACACACACACTCACTCGCTCACTCACTCACATTACACCCTGACCCCCTACACAAAATACACACATTACACTCCTCCCACACACACATACACACATTTAACCCCCCCCCCCCCCCACACACACACACACAAACACACACACACACTCACACACTAATGGCCACCAAGCAAATGACCTGGGCCTCAGGACTGACCCATTAGCCACTGTACTGGCCAGTGGTCTCTGTTATCACACAGTCTATCTCTCTCTCTCTGTCCACTTAGCACTTTCCATAACTTACTGACCAATTTACTTTGGTCCTAGGGGAAAAAAAGAAGAAGCTGAAGCAGGGGAGTGGGGGTGGATGTGAGGGAGGGGGGTTAGAGAGAGAGAGGGAGAGAGGGAGGGGAAAGAGAGAGGGAGAGAGGGGGAGAGGGAGAGAAGGAGGGGGAGGAGAGAGAGAAGGAGGGGAGAGAGAGAGAGGAGGGAGAGAGAGGGAGAGGGAGGAGAAGGAGGAGGGAGAGAGAGAGGTGAGAGGGAGAGAGAGAGAGAGAGAGAGAGAGAGAGAGAGAGGAAGAGGGAGAAAGGAGAGAGAGAGCGACAGACAGACAAACAGACAGACAGACAATCAGAGGAACAAAGACAGACAAACATTTATACAGACAGACAGACAGAAACAGGGAACAGAGAATTAGGGACTAAAAGATAAACAAGACAAAGATGCAAATCTGCAGAGATATGGAGAGATAGACTGACAGAGACAAATGTACACATATATATATATATATCACAATGGATGTAAAAAGCATGTGAGCGTTAATTAATTATCTTCAAAATATAAGAATTTGATTGAAAAAAAAAGATTCACACACACACAAACAAACACACACACATATAGGCAACTATGGGGCGGGGGGGGGGGGGGAGGGGGGGGGAAAGCCTAGTGGTTAGAACATTGCGCTCGCAATCTGACAACCTGGGTTCGAATCCCGTTCAAGGGGATATTTTCCCCTGGGAGTTAACATCAGTGCAGACTCCACTCTCCCCAAAAGTCCTGATGAGACATAAACCGAGGCCCCGTGTGCGAACGCACGCAGAACATCTTGCGCACACATTACAATCGTGTTCCGCTTTTCGTAAGGGTAGGCCATTGTGTGCCGGTGGGACCAGATAACAGTTTACAAAACCGCATATTCACAGGGACTGGATGTAAAAACAACAACACATAAGTGCTTATTCCATTATCCTCGATGTAAAAGAATAAAATAAAAAATAATAAAACAAACTAGACACACA
Source organism: Rapana venosa (assembly GCA_028751875.1). Classification (NCBI taxonomy): domain Eukaryota; kingdom Metazoa; phylum Mollusca; class Gastropoda; order Neogastropoda; family Muricidae; genus Rapana; species Rapana venosa. Next base: position 59,590,254 of record CM054142.1, read on the forward strand.
GCCTCTCCGATACACACAGAGTGGGATGAGATCGCTGCAACAACATCGCTTTGCCATAAACTGAAAACGTGTCGGTAATAACGCATTTAACTTCCACTCCACGAAGCATGAATGACTCACAAGTACGAACATTTACATCGTAGAAAACATCCCCAAAGTCTGAATAGGGCTACCTTCATGGTGGGCAAAAACGGTCGTCTACGCAAACATTAATCTCACACACATTCTGCCTTGTTCCTTTTCTTTCTATCACCTCCTTCTTGACTATTTTCTGCCTTCTAGGTCCACTGTCCTGCCATGTTTTGTTTCCCCCAGAAATACCTAAGATATAACAATTCTCTCTCATGCCGAAGTCGGATGTGCTGGGCCTGACTTGTTGGGCGCTTAACGGCAGCGCAACGCATTTTCTCTCATATGACAGCCAACAATAGTTGCTGTCTGAGCCGTTCGACGACGACGAAGAAGAAGAAGGCTCTTTCTGTATCGTGAGACAATGACTCTGGCATCTTTGTACACCTGAGTTCTTGTTTCGTTCGAGCAACGTTCTGAGTAGACCATTCTGTGCATGACAGTCTCTGACACCGTTGTTACAAGCAAAAGTACACACACGCATTGATGTCCTGGTTTTGTTTGATGTATAGTCTGTCCTTTCGGCAGCTTCATCTGTCTTTAACATGTTGGAGGTGTGTTTTTTTCTCTCTTCTCTTTAACAGATTCCCTCACGCACTGCTCTCCTCCTCCCTTTGCGATTTTCTGAAAGTAACATTCACAAATTTTAAACTACCAAGATCAAAAGACAAGCCCCTCCCGCCAACTCTGACTTTTTTTGCTAGGTTTTTCTTTCTGGTTTTATTATTTTTAGGTCTTTGATTCCCTCCCCTCTATGCCGGCTCCCTTGAGGAGAGGCCACTGGCATAGTCAGCATGTGCAAACGACCCCCAATGGGACCTAAACGAGGTCTACGCAATGAGCAAGTACTATCTGGAGTATTTGCTGTATTTTGTATCATAGGCAAAGACTGGTTATTTCTACAGTGATAATCGTTGTAGTTTGTTTTGCTGTAACACTTTGTAGAAGGGTCTTTAAATGGATATTATCGGGGCGGAGATCACTAAGAGAGATAAGTTTGCCAAGGTGATGGTGAAGCTTTTTGAAGTGAAACGTTATAGTAGTAGCACAGATGGAAAAAAAAAAATTTGAAAGAAAAAGTGTATATAGAGTCAGAAAAATACAGTGAGTGAGGAGAGAGAGAGAGGGGGGGGGGGAGAAAGGGAGGGAGGAGAGAGAGAGAGATGAGAGAGAGAGAGAAGAGAGAGAGAGGAGAGAGAGAGAGAGAGAGAGAGAGAAACAGACAAACAAACAAACAGGCAAACAGACAGACAGAGACAGAATCAGACAAACAGACAGAGACAGAATCAGACAGACAAACACAAAGACAGAGAGAAAGAAAGACAGAGAGACATGTTTCTTTCCTTACTGTGTAGGTAGTGGAGGGAGAGAGAGAGAGAAGAGAGAGAGAGAGAGAGGAGACAGACAGGACAGACAGACAGACAGACAGACAGACAGACAAACAGACAGATAGATAGAGACAAACAGACACAGAGAGAAAGACAGAGAGAGACATGTTTCTTTGCTTACTGTGTAGATAGTGGAGAGAGAGTGAGAGAAACAAACAGATAGAGACAGAGACATAGAAAAAGACAGACATGCAAGACAGAGACAGATAGAGAGAAAGAGAGATATTATGTTTGTTTGCTTACTGTGTTAACGGTGGAGAGAGAGAGAGTTCTTTGCCTACTTGTAGGCACTGTTCTGTCGTTTTAGAGAGAAGATTAAACTTAATCCACCCACTGTTCAAACTGAATGAATTAATGTCTTGAAATAATATGGAAATACTCCATGTGTTTCTTCAAAAACGAAAAGCATAAGGCTGTGTGGTAAACCGTTAAAGATGCTTTTAATGTAAACGCTCTCTCTCTCTCCCCCCCCCCTCTCTCTCTCTCTCTCTCTCTCTCTCTCTCTCTCTGCTCTCTCTCTCTCTCTCTCACTCACTCTCCATGCCACAAAAATCTCCCGGCCTGAATCATCATTACCCAGTTTATGCATGGAAATTCCTCACCACTTTTAAGAGAGAACAGGGAACAAACATTTCATTCTTTGTTGCCCCATGTTCACAAATTGTATTACACCCAAAAGCCCCACGCTGGCTGGCATCTTCAGTTGTCGTTCCTTATTTAGAGCAGGAGTGACCTCCCCTATCCCCTCCATGAAACAGCTTCCCATGAGTCTTTGCCCGCCGCCATGGCGTCAACTGATGGTATCACTGACAAAAAAAACCCCACCAACTGACTTTCTATTTTGGTTTCCTTTTTTTTTCTTTCTGTAAGGGTGTTGCAAGTCCATTAAGACCTCAGTGCAAAAGCTGGGTAGAGTGGAACTGGGGGAGGGAAAGACACAAGGTTTAATGTACTGCTCTTATGCCTGTAATGCAATATGTGAAAGCAAGGCTTGTACCCTTGAGCTGGTGTTTACGGCAAAACCGTGTCTGGTGCGATTGCGAAACAAACGCTCCTTTGCTTTTTCCCTTGCAGTGACAGGGAGACAGCCTGCACTTTCCACACATGTCAACAGTTTCATCAAGCTGTGCCAGACACAAGGTAGACTCTGTTGTCTTCCTTGGTGGTGGGGAGTTAGGTCTAACTATATCAGACAGTCACAAGAACAGAGAGAGTGTATGTGAAATAAAGAACACACACAAAAAGAGAAAGTTTTATCGTAGCAGGGTAGACATGTTAACGTTGTTTATCAACAAGAATCTGCAGACTTTCCAGCAGGAACGGGTGTCAGCATTAATTTATTACGGGTACAAACTAGATATGTTGTCATCTTCCAGACATTTTCTGATTGCAAACAAGAGTGCGGTCTGGCATCGTTGCCACCCAGTGGTATCTTTTCCATGATCAACGAGATCATTGTTATCATTGTCCTCCTCCTCCTCCTCCCTCCGCCTCCTCTCCTCCTCCTTTCCATTCTATCATTGTCAATGTCTACATCATTATCAGTTTTGTTATACCAACATGTACTCATTCTATTCTCGTTTTCTGTGACTCACCCAAAGTATAACATATTTTGGGATGTTACGTCTATTTAATAAACCTGATGCTTTTAGGTATGTGTTTCTGTGAGACTTTTTGAGCGTGCCGTTTTAACAAATCAAAGCCATCGACTTTTATGTCATTAGACACATGTGTTGTTCAATACTTAGTTCACAGTCTTTCATATTCTCACTATGCAGCACTATATGCATGAATCCTTCAGATATTAATGAGAAAATAGTAGTGGAGGTAAACAAGTGCAGGTAACCATTGACCCCTTACAATCTTTAGATTTTTTTTTGGTAAAAGATCTGCAGCTGTGTAATGCAAATCGATAGAAATATGTATTCAAAACAATTTGTAAAGGGTAGTTATTTTCTTTTCAAGACATGTTCTTATGCAGCATTCCAGCTTATTTGCATTTTTTCATCAAAGCTGCTTTAACACAGTTTTGACCAAAAGCATTATTTTTTTCTCCCAAAATAGATATTGACATTTTCTTGTTCAGATGAAATTATTGAAATTTTGAGACAAAACGGTCTCACCTTTATAAAGCTTGTAAGAATTTTTTTTCAAGCTGAATTCTCTTGAATCATGAGTTCATCTACCACGTCATTTCTGGAATTCCTATAATTTAGTTAGATATCACTTTTCAGGAGCACTACATCACGTAATGTGATTTCGTTTTCAGGTGTGATTGGTGGAAGGTATAAATCAGCATTTGTGTTGATTTGATTCCAGTGTGATTAGAAATTGATGAAACTTCTCTGTCTGTCATGTCTTTCTGTTTGTGTAACAGTCTCTCTGTCTGTCTCTAGTTTTGTCTCTGTCTGTCTCTGTCTGTCTGTCTCTCTGTCTCTGTCTCTCTGTCTCTGTCTCTCTCTCTCTCTCTCTCTCTCTCTCTCTCTCTCTCCCTCCCTCTCTCTCTTTCATTTTTACCAGTCCTATTTTATTTATTTTTCTCTGCTGATTTCCCTCTCGCCTTTCCTTTTTCTCTGTCTGTACCACTTCAGTGCTTTAAAAAAAGAAAAGAAATTGTTTTCCAGCTCACGTCATTTCCGTCCTGCTGTACTGTTGGTGTGAAAGCTGGACTTAGACTGCAGAACTGGAAAAGCGCATTCGATCCTTAAAATGAAATAATTGAGAAGGCTTCGTTCTGCACATCTACAGGCAGGACCACATGCACAAAACCAACAGGTCAGTTGTTGTACTTGTTGTTGTTGTTGTTGTTGTTGTCGTGCGTTCCCCAGATTAACACTCTGGGGTCACCCAGAATGTGCACCCTGACTCACTCATCCCACCTGGGAATCACTGTGAGATTGACATTGCACACTGAATGAGAAATTTGCGTGGATGACTGTTTTTGAGTACCTCGCCATATAGGCAGCCATACTCCCACTTCAGAGGATTTTTTTTCTCCTTTAAAGGAGAGTGCAGGTTGTTATGTTAAGAGCTTGTCATGGCTGAAGGCAATCTCAACACTACATTTTACAACATAACAACATTTGATTGTGGGCCTTGGCAATTAGCTGACATCAGTAACTGACACAGCTCAGTGTGACAAGAAATGATCATAAAAAGCTGGGGCCACAGGAGCTCTTCTAGCTGTTGGAAAGGGGATTAAGCTGGCGTGGTTTGGTCATGTCACACAATGTAGCTCTCTTGCCAAGACTATCCTACAGGGGACACTTGAGGGAGGAAGACGCAGGGGCAGACAGATGAAGAACTGGTGGAAGAACATCAAAGACTGGACTGGCTTTGACATAGCACTGGTGCTGCAAAAGGCTGAAGACAAACAGCTTGAAGAACATTGTCTACCAGCACGTCCATGACAAGCTCTGAACATAACAACCCGCATTCTCTTTTAAAAAGAAGAAAAAAATCCTCTGAAGTCGGAATATGGCTGTATATATGACGAGGTACTTAACAAGAGTTATACACACAAACTTCTCATTCAGTGTGCAATTTCAATTTCACAGTAATTCCCAGATGGGATGAGTGAGTGAGAATGCACTTTCTGGGCGACCCCCAGAGTGTTAAGCTAGGGAACGCACAACAACAACACGTCCCTCGCATCTCCCTGACTTTCGTCTTGGTCATGGAACTGCAGATGATGATGATGATCATTTCTGCCAAAACAAAACATACTTAAACAGCAAAACAAAACAAAACCAACCAAACAAAATAAGCCAAAAAGAAGACAAAAACCAAAATAAAACCCCATAAGAAAACAAACAAACTAAACAAAACCTCACCCAAACATACTCTAACAAGAAAGCATCTCTGTTATTCTTTCTTAAACTTATTCAGTGCTTGTTCAAGACTTCCCTCCTAAAAAAGAAAAGCTTCTAAGTCTAAGTGATCTTATCAACCAGAAGAGTGTATTGTGTTCCTGTTGGCTTTGGCCATGTTGGCTGGCTATAGGAGTGGCTGGTTACTTCATCCTCTGAAGAAGAAAGACAACAAAAGTGAAGACTGGAAACACATTTTGTACTTTCTCTTTTCATCTTTCTTTGCCAGTCTTTCTTGTTCTCTTTTATTTATGTATTTTCTTTATTCTTTTATGTCGAGGATAATGGAGTAAGCACTATGTGCTTTTTTTACATCCAGTCCCCTAGTGTATGCGGTTTTTGTAAATTGTGTCATGTGTTCCTACCGGCACACTATAGCCTACTCTTACGAAAAGCGGAACAGGATTTACACAGATTTTGGCGAAGAGTTCTGCGGTTAACTCCGGGGGTAAAATCCCCTTGAAACGGGAATCGAACCCGGGTCGTCAGATTGTCGAGCGCAATGTTCTAACCACATGTGAATTAAGCGGTTCTGAGGGGGTTTTTGGCACTGGTTTTAAATGTTTTTTTGTGTTTTTCTCTTATTTTCATCCATTTTACAAATGACATTGATAGTTGCGTATTTATGTCTTTCCGTCTCTGTCTCTTTTGTCTGTCTCTTTTGTTCTTGTAGTCTCTGTCTGTCTTTGTCTCCATGTCTCTCTGCTGTTGTCTCTGTTTCTGTTTTTTCTCTGTCTGTCTCTGCCTCGATGTCTCCTGTTTCGGCTTGCTAATTTTTGTCCAGACTCATTGTCTTCTCCAGTATCACTTTTTGGACTACAACAGGTTTGCCAAATAGTTAAATTTAGAATCAAAGAAATTTTTGGGGTGGGTGGGTGGGTGGGGGGGAGGAGGTGTTCCTTGGCTGGCTAGAAGTCTGAGGAGGACGGGATAGCCTGGTGGTTAGAGTGATAAGCTCGTGATCTGCTGACCCGGGTTCAAACCTCCTTCAAAAGGATTTTTCCTCTGGAGTTAACATCAGTGCCGACTCCACTCTCCCCAAAACTCCTTCGGATGAGACTGTAAACCGAGGTCCTGTGTGCGAAGCGCATGTAGAACATCTTGCGCACACGTTAAAACCTGTTCTGCTGTTCGGAAGAGTAGGCCATTATGTGCCGGTGGGAACGGATGACAAAATTGACAAAAGTGCATACACACGGGGACTAGATGTTAAAAAAAAAGCACATGAGGGCTTATTCCATTATTCTCGAAAAAACATTTTTTTTAAGTTTCATCAATAGTGAGATTTTGTGTTTGCGACCGTTTTTAGCCATGTTCTGACTTTACAGATTATATATAAACACGACATTAGTGTGCAAGCATGGTTTTTGTTTTCGTTTTTAGTTCTAATAAATTGATTTTCGTTCCTATCCGCACGAAATGGCTTACTCTTCCAAAAAGGTGGAATGGGTAATAACACGTTTGCAAGGAGTCCTGCAAACATTGGCACACGGACGCTCAGTTTATTATAGTCTTATCTGAAAGATATTCCGGGGAGTGGAGTCCGTACTGGTTTTAACTCCAGGGTAAAAAGTCCCCCATTGAACGGGTGTCTCCATGGTAGCTGGCTCAAACCCGGGCCTTCAAATCACGAGCTCAATGTTCTAACCACTTGACTATTCCGCCCTAAGAGTCCAAGGGAAAAAAACCCAAGAAAAAAAGAAGCAAGCAAACAACCCCCCCAAAAAAAAACCCAAAAAAAACCAACCCAACACAACCCCCCAAAAAAAAACAAAACAACCTCAAAACAAAAAATCACTGTTGTCTTTCTGACTAAAGCGTGTATCTTTGTCCAAGCACCCCCCTAAAAGGGCTCCCAGTTCAAGCGATCTTATCAAGGGGAGGAGGAGGAGGAGCTTGGTCTATTCCCAGTGCGCCTCCCCTTTGTGCATGTCGGCCATTTTGGGCATGTCAGCAAACAGTGACTTCCCCTTGAGAGAGGGCCGAACAAAAGGAAGAGCGGAGCCCGGTTTGTCACGAGTTCTTTGATCTTCTGCCCGTCTTGGGAACTGGGGGAACTGGCAGATTTCTTTCTGCCACTGTTCTGCTGCCTTCATTGGAGTTCTCTGTCTGTCTGTCTGTCTGTATCTGTCTCTCTGTCTGTCTCTGCCTTTCATTCTCTGTCTGTCTGTCTGTCTGTCTCTGTCTGTCTCTGTGTCTCTCTGAGTCTCCCTGTGTCTCTGTCTCTCTCCGTCTGTCGCTCTCTCTGTCTCTGTCTCTCTCTGTCTGTCTCTCTGTCTCTGTCTTTCTGTCTCTGTCTGTCTGTCTGTCTCTGTGTCTCTGTCTCTCTCTGTATGTCGCTCTCTCTCTCATATCGTTTACACTCTGTTTGTTTGGCTGCTTGTCAGTCTGTGACTGTCTGTGTCTGTGTTTGTTTGTCCGTCTGTCTGTCTCTCTTTCACACGCACGCACGCATGCACGCACACACACTCACGCATACACACGAACACAAACACACACACACACACACACTGTGTCTCTGCCTCTGCCTGTCTCTTTCTGTCTCTGTCTCTTTCTGTGTAGAGAGACACAGAGATAGAGACAGAGCAACAGAGACAGCAACAGAGACAGCAACAGAGAGACAGACACAGACAAACAGACAGACAAGACTACAGAGACATAGACAGACAAGCAGATAGCCAGAACAAATAATCAAACACAAAAATCCCACCCAAACTAGCCAACCAACCAACCAACCAACCAACCAACCAACCAACCAAACAAAAATACCAGCCTTTGCTTCACTCTTTCTCTTCCCATTATGGAACTAAAAAGTAATGGTCAGTGAGCGTGCTAAGTGGACAGAGAGATAGCACCTTTGAGATAACAATGGCCGCTGGTCCTACACAAGTTATTAATAGGTCAGCCTAGGTATACATACGGCCGGTCTTGGTCACTCACTGGCTTGTACCTTCAGGGCTGTTTCCTTAGCTTGCTAAAAAAAATTATAATAAAAAAAAGCATGGAACTACACTCATTTTGACTTCATGCCTCCCACAACTTGTATAATAATAATAATGATGATGATGATGATGATGATAGCAATAATAATGATAATAATAATAATAATAATAATGATGATGATGATGATGATGATGATGATGATGATAATGATAGCAATAATAACAATAATAATAATAATAATAATAATAATAATAATAATAATAATTAATAATGATGATGATGATGATGATGATGATGATGATGATGATGATGATGAAACTACTACTACTACTACTACAGAATTTATGTAGCGCTATATCTTGTAAAAACTAATCAAAGCACTTCACACTCAGCCAATTCTTATGCATGATTTTAACCAATTTCAAACCAGTTTTCTCAATAGTCGCTGAAGCACTAGTGCAGGCATGTGTTTTCTTGAAAGAAATCAACATTTTTCCAAAATCATGACATGACTTTACCATTGATTCGAAGTTACTTAATGTTCGTTCTTCTTCGTCGTCGAACGCTCAGACAGCAACTGTTGTTGTCTGTCATATGAGCAAAAATGCGTTGCGCTGCCGTTAAGCGCCTGACAAGTCAGGCTCAGCGTATCCGACTGCGGCATGGGAGAGTATTGTTAACTTGGAAGCCTTTCTGGACAAAACAAGGCAGGAGAATGGACCACAGAAGGCAGAAAATAATCGAGAAGGAGGGTGACATGAAGAGAAGGAACAAGGCAGAAAGAAAGAGAGGGATAGAAAAGAGAGAATTTCTAGCACATAATTTCCGGAAGGTGGGGATGCTGTTTTATACTGACAGGTTCCCAGCATCCCCGCAGGGAAAGTTAGTGTTTAAGTCGAACTTTGTCATTGTTATCCGTGTCATTATTTTGTCCTCAACGCTTGGCATACCACTGCTGGTTGACTGGGCCTGACAAAAAGTAATGAAATGAATAAATGAACCAACCACAAGTTTTATAGCTTATAAAACGCAATTTTTCCATAATGACGAGGAAGAGAGAAAGAGAGACCCCCGTTTTGAAGCAGATAAGGAAAAACCCCACACAACTGCTCTAAAACACTCACATAAAATTATGAATAGTAAGTAGTAAGTGACAAGAAAGGAGAAACTCCCACCTCTCTCTCTCTCTCTCTCTCTCTCTCTCTCTCTCTCTCTCTCTCTCTCTCTCTCTCTTGGAGCTACGCATTACTTACTCTCAGTTCCAGTAAAAGAATAAAAAATGCTCTCTGGTTCCAGACACTAACCATTTCTCTCTGCCCCCTCTTCTCTCTCTCTCTCTCTCTCTCTCTCTCTCTCTCTCTCTCTCTCTCTCTCTCTCTCTCTCTCTCTCTCTCTCTCTCTCTCTCCCCCTCTCTCTCTCCCTCTCTCTCTCCCCTCCCCACTACTACTGCATCATTCATAAGGAAATAATAAAAATAATACCAAAAAGAAATAAACTGCAAAAAAAAACCCAACCCAGACTTCTAAAGACCTCATCAGCAGGAGGGCTAAAAAAAAATTGCCCTGGGTCTTTAAAAATATGCGTGGATGTGACAGAACACCTTGTGTTTGTAGGGGGGGAAAAGGGCCTAACAACCTTATCAACATCATACTCCCTTATCTCAAGAGGTTTCTCTCCCCCACCCCCAACCCCACACACTCCTCCCCCACCCCACACCTCCACCCCATCTCTCCTCTTCTCAGCCCTGTTTCTGCATCATCTGTTTCCCTGGAGAAGGGGGTTGGAGTGGGCTGGATGAGGGGGTTGGACAGGTTTTTAAAGTGGGGAGGAGAGGAATTAGAAGTAGGCGTCGGGGGTTGTTGAAGGCTTTGGTGGAAACCTCGAGAGGGTGAGAGCTGCTCGGGTGAAAATTTGTTGGTCGTTTGGCAGAAGTAAGCTGTGTGGAGTAGAGTAATGCTTGTAGTGCAGAGACAGGTGTTGTTGTATAATTCTCGTGTGCTTGGTTGTTCCTCTTTAGCTCCTTTGGTGTGAAAGAACGTGTCTTCAGAAAGAACGAAAAGAAACGTTCGTTACGTACAAAATTGATGTTAAAGAGTAACAACACGCATATAGCTTATAACGTGCCTTTTCGTATGAGACTATAAACCGAGGTCCCGTGTGCGAATGCATGCAGAACATCGTGCGCACACGTGAAAACCCGCTCCGCTTTTCGAAAGAGTAGGCGCATTGTGTGCTGGTGGGAACGGATGACAAAATTTATAAAACTGCATACATACGGGGATTGGATGAAAAGAGCGCATGAGTGCTTATTCCATTATCCTCGAAATAAATTTTAAAAATTAACCTCAGAACACATTACACGACACTGAAATTTGGCAGCTAGTGGAGATATGTTCATATGAAACAGAATATGCTTTACAATACAATTCCAAGTATGACAAAATTAACTTAACACTATCCCCAAAGTCGGAATGCGGCTACCTTAATTGTGGCTCAAAACCGTCACATACGCAAACATCTCACAATTGGTGAACCTTGGAGCTCTAACCTAGGAACCAGAAAACAAACAAAAAAGCCCTAACTTATCTACTTATCCCCAATTTTCCTGCAACCTCATTTCCTCATTAGTCTTTCAATAACTACTGTTTGGACAGACAGAGAGAGAGAGAGAGAGAGAGAGAGAGAGAGAGAGAGAGAGAGAGAGAGAGAGAGAGAGGAGTGTGTAGATTTGGGGCCTGTTTCTCAAAGACAATATCCCCACCCCCACCCCCAAAAAATCCTGGTATTCAGAAGTAACATACCATACTAAACTACTGTGAGAGAGTCAGAGGATACATGTGCCACTTTAAAATGAAAGTGAAAAGGACTGGGGAATGGGTTGGGGAAGAGAAATACTGCTTTGACTTTGTCTATGGGTTTATATAAGTGAAAATTTAGTACCTTTGATTATTATCCCTTGATAGACAGTCTTTCCACAGATCCTCCTTTTACTGAGAGATGGGCAGACAACTTCTTTACATTAGATTCGCACAACAGGATCCATGTCATTGTGACCATGTACCATGTAGCAGTGTACCTTTTTGTGACAACGTGGTCACAAAGGCACATTGTTGTGGGTCACATCAGCATGCCATCACAATGGCAATTGGTCACTCACAATGGCATGGTCACAGTGGCGTGTGGTCACACAATGGCTATTGCCGTATTAATCACAAGGACATGACCGATCCCTACACAACACATGACGTGTCACGTGCCTTTGACCCAGGGTCAAGTTTACCCTGAGCACATGAAGTCAGCTCCTTGGAGAGTTGTCTGAAATGCATACTGACAGCCTGACTGACTGACTGACTGAGCAATTCTATGATGAATAGGGGGCATAAAAACCTACACACCAAAAGGCGGTGTGTAGGTTTTTATGCGCCCTATTCATCATACATTTGAAAGGTGGTGTTCCCCATGGGGATGCCAGGGGGGCCTGTCAGTATGAATAGCACCCGAAATTTCTGGACATTCTGTGCTAAAATTTCCAACTTTTCTATCACTCTCTTTGTTTTTTGCCTTGTTCTTTTTCTACCTGTCACTTCCTTCTTGTCTATTTTCTGCACTCTTGGTCCCTTTTCCTGCCTTTATCCCAGAAAGACTTCAAATATGACATTTCTCTTCTGTGTCTGAAGTTGAATGGGCTGGGCCTGACTTGTCAGGTGCTTAAGGGCAGTTTCGCTCATTTGACAAACAACAATAGTTGCCGTCTGAGGCTAAACAAAGAAGAAAGGCGGTTTGTGATTTTTATTTTATATTTTATTTATTCTTTTATATTGAGGATAATGGAATAAGCACTCATGTGCTTTTTTACATCCAGTGTGTATGCGGTTTGTAAATTCTGTCATCTGTTCCCACCAGCACACAATGGCCTACTCTTACGAAAAGCGGAACAGGATTTAACGTGTGTGCAAGATGTTCTGCAAGATGTTGCGATCACAGTGCTGGTGGGGTGGGGTGGGGGGGGGATTAACATGTACTTGACACACTGGCAGGATGTGGATGGGGAGGGGGGGGGGGGGGGGGGGCAAGGGAATAAAAAGGGTAATTCAACCAATCAGATGACCAACCAATCGATCCAGCGACCAATCAATCAAGCAGCCAATCAACTAATTGAGCAACTGCCAAACCAATCAACCAGTCAATGACTACCTTTCTTAACAATATCAGCAATCATGTTGTATATATTTTTTTTAATTTGGCAACCCATCACCCATCCTTTTCCCCAACCTCGGTATACAGGTATACACCCCCACCCTACAAACACACACTCGCGCACACACACACATACACAGAGTATACACACACACACACATATACACACACAGAGTACACACACGCACACACACACACAGAGTACACACACACACACACACACACATACACACACACACACACACACACACACTCTTAACGGTCTCATATATCTTTTGAGTGGGAGGACGTTAAACTGAAGAACTACCACACACACACACACACACACAAGGAAACAGGGGAGCAACACAACGCAAGGGTAACTAACTCTCTCCCTCTTCAGTCAACAGAATAGAACAGCAACAGAGAGAATGATACAAGTCCTACATACATATCAAGAAGTCTGCAGGGGGGGGGGGGGGGGGGAGAGCACCAGGCTAGGCCTACACTACCCTCCTATAAATCATTTCACCCCAAACCTTCATAACTCTCGCCCTAATGCTACTGATGTACTACAAAGATGGCGACCCCTACCGCGTCACGTCATTTAACGCCGTGAGTGGTCCGTGTTCTCAATGTGCTTGTACTAAGCAGACGCTGTATTATTGCGCCTACCTGCCGGGCGCGACCGTCTCGCGCAATTCTTCTTACGCGTCGGGAAAATGAGTTCACACTGGGAAAGAATGTTGTGAAGAAAAAGTGTTATATTGGGTACTTTGGGGGAGGGGGGGGGGGAGTTGGGGTTTTTTTTTTTTTTTTTGATTTTTTGTTTTTTTGGTTGTTGTTGTTCGCCTATCCACTTTTAGAGTTTATCTGCAATGTAGGGCGGATAATCTGACACGCTAAAATTTTCTTGTTTTGATTGAAATGTTGTGCAAATAGAATGTGGGAAATATGAGATAAATCTATGGGGTTTGGGGGGGATTTGTGTTGTACGGTTTTGTTTCTTTTTTTTAAAGTTTAACTTTTTATGTCGTTTTATCTTTTTAGGTGTGTGTTTTGTTTTAGGGTGTTTTTTTTTTTCCGTTCGTTTGTTAGCTGTTGTTCGAGGAGGGTGGGATGGAGAGTGGGGTTAGGGGCGGGGGACGATGCTTGTTTGCTTTTTTTTTTTTGGGGGGGGGGGGGGAGAGGGTTTTTATCTTTGTTTATTTTATTTCTTGCCTTATTGTGGCTTTTTTCATTGGTTTTATAGCAGTTACTCTTTGTGTACTTGTATTACTTATTTGATGTTTGGTTTTGTTGGTTTGTCCACTTTCTCCATGCTTTACTTCAGTCTGTTATCGTGTTAAGCAAACGTACACACACATACAGAGAGAGACAATGACAATGACAAATGACAATGACAAATTCTTTTATTTCGAGGATAATGAATAAGCACACATGTGCTTTTTTACATCCAGTCCCCGCCCGTTAGGGATACATCTTAATAATAATAACCCAATACTTATACAGTCTCACAATAAAAACAAGGGGAAATAACCCTTTTCAAAACAGCTCCCCCCCAACAACCCCCCCCCCCCCCCAAAGCAAGTAATTAAAAAAAATCCTAAAATACCCCACCCCTACCCCCACCCCCCAAAAAACCCTAACCAAAACAAACAAACAAACAAAAAGAAGAAAAACCAAACCAACAAAAGATGATAAAAAAGAGAAAAACAGACAAACAACAACAACAACAACCCAAGAACAACAACAAAGCCAAGAAAAATAACACAACCAAACTTAATAAGTCATCAAGATAAACATCTACACATTGTCAAATGGTACATATACTTGTTACACATAATTATAAGATATTGAAATAGGGCACTCATTAAAACTTAAGTACAGAGGCAAGTCCAATAAAGTATTGAAAATATAAAATATGAATCCTTCATCAGGATACACTATAACTATAAGCAAGACGATAAAAGGTGAGAGAGAGAGACAGAGACAGAGACAGAGAGACAGAGAGTGTGTTTGTGTGTATTTCAGAGATAATATCCAATATATATTCCCAAAACAGTATGCGATCCCATCAACACTCATTTTAGATTATACTCGTTTCAAATTATATGTCATGATAATGAAATAAATTTAATACCCATACATCCACACAATAAAAACAAGAAACAAGCCAAGAAGAAATTTAAAACTATACAGTCGTTGAGGGAGAGAATATGAGTGGGTGAGTGAGTGAGTGAGTGAGTGTGTGTGTGTGTGTGTGTGTGAGAGAGAGAGAGAGAGAGAGAGAGAGAGAGAGAGAGAACAAACATAAAAATAACCCCAAAGCTTCCACCTAACAACAATAATAATAACAAGGATCCAGACATTCAGCAATATTGATTTTTGTTTATTAAAGGACAATGTGTTACATGTAAGCCTGCATTGTGTGAACGATTCGTGCTTGTGAGCACACACTTCACAACCGCAACACAAAACACACATACACCTTACACAACACCAACCACCACACACCCTCCACTCCACTCCACTCCACTCCTTTCCATTCCGCTACACTACACTACCTTATCATTTATTGAACTGATGGCAACATTTACACAACTGCATACACACGTGGACAGGATGAAAAAAGCAGATGAGTGCTTATTCCATAATCCTCGAAATAAAAGAAATTATTTTAAAAAATACACTACACTACATTACACTACACGCACACTCATACACATGCACACTACACACACACTAACACTACACTCACCTAGATTACACTACACACAACACACACCACACACTCACTAACACACACAAACACACACAAACACCACCTCATCCCAACACAACACACTACAACTACAACTACACTACACTACACACCACACCACACCACACCATACCTACTCTATACTAAACACACACACATATATACTAAGTAAAAAGAAGGCCACGTTAATTACATCTTCTTTTTTTATTTTTTATTTATTCATCCCAGCATAACCTTATCATTTATTGATGTCTTTTATTCAAGTTTTACGCCCTGTGCATCACGGAGACCCCCTGCAGTTTTCCCTTCGGCTGAAGGCAGGTGGAAAAAGACGTGGCAAGAAAGATAACTGTCCCTTTTGATCCCTCTTTGCCTGCTAGTGCTCTGCCCTTGTGTCGTACTGACATCACTTCCGCTTATCGCTCCGAACGGCCTGTGCATGCTGGGATTTGTAATTTCGTGCGCTGATAAACGAGGAACAGCGTAGAAGAAGAAGAAGAAGAAGGAGTCTGGAACATCGGGTTCGTGGTTTGTCTAAGAAAAATAAAGAAATACTTTGGAGAGAGAATATTCTAATGTGGTGTAGTGTAGTGTGTGTAGGGGGGGAGGGAAGGAGGAGGGATGTGTGTGTGTGGGAAGGGGGGGGGGGGGTAGTGTGGTGTGTGTGTTGAGTTATTTTTTTATTTTATTTTATTCTTTTATATCGAGGGTAATGGAATAAGCACTTATGTGCTTTTTTTTACATCCAGTCCCCGTGTGTATGTGGATTTGTGAATTCTGTCATCTGTTCCCACTGACACATAATGGCCTACTCTTACGAAAAGCGGAACAGGATTTAACGTGTGCGCAAGATGTTCTGGGTGCGTTCGCACACGGGACCTCGGTTTATAGTCTCATCCGAAGGAGGGTGTTGTTGTGTTGTGTGTGTGTTAAGATGAAGTATGTTTTCGTATTGGTATGGTTGTTGTTGTTGTGTGTATTGTGTGTTGTGTTGTGTGTGTTTGTGCTTGTTGTGTTGTGGCGTGGTGTATGTGTGTGTGTGTCTGTGTCTGTTTGTCTGTGTCTGTATCTGTGTGTCTGTGTGTGTTGAGATGAAGTATATTTTCGTTTTGGCATGGTTGTTTTGTTTTGTGAGTGCGTGTACTACTTTGTGTGTGTGTGTGTGTGTGTGTTGTGTGTGTGTGTGGGTGTTGTGTGTGTGTGTGTGTGTGTGTGTGTGTTTTGGTGTGTGTTTTAAATGTAGATATTTTCTGTGTTTTCACTGCAGCTGGTTATCTTTGGTAGTGTTTAGTTGATATCTTCTGCTATTTTCTGAGATTATACAGTTGCTTGTTTACAATCTGTGTCCTTTCTTTGGTGTATATCTATCTATACATAATGTGTACTCAGGGAATGGAGGGTAGGAAGTTAGGGAGGGGAGGGGGGTATCTATCTATTTATCCCCGGTTTTTTCTTTGGCATTCAGCCAGCTTGCCCGTTTGCTTGTCTCCATCTTTGTCTGTGGTTCCTTGTCTTTCGGGCTCTGTGAGTCTGTTTATCTATTTGTCTCTCAGGATTTTTTTGTTTCTTTGTTGCTATAGTGTCTGTTCACATTTTGTCCTTTTGTCTATCTCTCTAAATCTCTCTTTTGTCTTTCTGTCTGTGTGTCTGTCTGTCTGTCTGTGTGTATCTGTGTGTGGTGTTTGTCTGTGTGTCTGTCTGTCTTTGTCTCTCTCAACTCTCTCTCTCTCTCCTCTCTCCTCCCCTCTCTCTCTCTCTCTCTCTCTCTCTCTCTCTCTCTCTCTCTCTCTCTCTCTCTCTCTCTCTGTTGTCGTTTGTTTTTATTATTCGTAAATTTTCCTCGACTCGTTATTATCATCATCATTATTATTATTATTATTATTATTATTATTATTATTATTATTATTATTATTATTATTATTATTATTATTATTATTATCACCATCATCATCATCAGCAGCATCATCATCATCATCATCAAGCATCATTATTATGAGCGCTTTTTATTTGTTGCTTTACAAGATTTAGCGCTATATAACTTCCATACATTATTATTATTATTTATTATTATTATTATTATTATATTATTATCAACATCATCATCATCATCGTTATTAATAATATAATAATTTAAAAATAATAATAATATTTATTATTATTATTATTATTATTATTATATTATTATTTTTATTATTATTTATTATTATTATTATTATTATTATTATTATTATTATTATTTATTATTATTATTGTTGTTGTGTTTTGTTGTTGGTGGTGGTGGTGGTGGTGGTGTTATTATTATCATCATCATTATTATTTTTATTATTAAATTTTTATTATTATTATTATATTATATATATTATTATTATTATTATTATTATTAATTATTAAATATTATTATTATTATTATCATTATTAATCATCATATCATCTCATCAAACATAATAATTCAAAGTTTCTTTGACTAGGCTTGATGTAAAAAAAAGTTCATCATGTATCTTATTTCTTTTTCCTCAATATAAAGTTCAAGCTCTCTCTCTTTTCTCTTTCTCTTTCTATTGTCTCTCTCTTTCTCTCTCCTCCCCCATCTCTCTCTTTTCTCTCTCTCTGTCTCTCTTTCTCTCTATTTCTCTCTCTTTTCTCTCTTTCTCTCTCCCTCTCTTTTCTGTCTCTCTCTCTCTTCTTTCCTTTTCTGTTCCCTTCTAAATTCTCTCTCTTCTCTCTTTTCTCTCTCCCACTCTTCTCTTCTCTCCTCTTTTTTCTCTCTTCTTCCACTTTTTCTGTATCCTTCTTCTCTCTCCTCCCTCTCCTCCCTCTTCTCTCTCCCCCTCTCTCTTCCCTCTCTCTTCCTCCCTCTTCTTCTCCCCTCCCCTGCATGTTTCCTCTATATCATCCCATCTTCTCCCTCCCCAAATTCATACCCTCCTGATCTTCCTGCCTGTCCTGTCCATCTCCACCCTCTCTCTCTCAACTCTCTATACCTCAATGCCATCCCATCTTCTGCTCCTCAAACTCCAAACTTCGCCCTCCACTGCTGCTCGTCCTCATCATCTACCTCCATCCTCTCCCCCCCCCCCCCCCCTCCCCCTCCCCCCCCCTCCCCCTCCCCCCCCCCCCCCCCCCCCCCACCCCCCCCCCCCCCCCCCCCCCCCCCCCCCCTTCCCTGCAGTCTGTCTTTGAACCCATCACACACACACACACACACACACACACAATATATTATATAGTATATAATATATATATATATAATATATATATATATATATATATATATATATATTTATATAAATGGCTGCACAATCTTTGGAACACCTTGATGAAGACAGAGAAGACCCAAAGCCCGTTGTGTACATGTCCCTTGACTGCACGATTTCTTCTTCTTTTTTCTTTCTTGTCTTTCTCTCACTGTTATGACATCAAGATAGTGGGGGGGGGGGGGGGGGGGGGGGGGGGGGGGGGAGGGGGGGGGGGGTTGATGAAAATAAAAAAGGGGGTGGGGGGCTGGAGGGTGGGTTGGGGGGTGAGGATGGGGATCGGGGTGTGGGTCAAAGGTGAGTGAAGGGGCGACAGGGTATAGGGTAGGTAGATAGATAGGTGGGTGGGGTGTGGGTGATTCACGCTTGGGTCTTCTTCTTCATCTGCCATCGACCTGTCTATTGATAAACTTCTCTCCCTTGCCACCTTTTTTTTTCGTATCAGAAGGTACATCTCTCTCTCTCTCTGTCTCTGTCTGTCTCTGTCTCTCTGTGTGTCTCTTACTGTCTCTCTCTCTCTCTGTCTCTGTTTCTATTGTCTCTCTGTTTATCTCTGTCTCTGTCTCTGCCTCTTTTTCTTTCTTTCTTTCTTTTCTTTCTTTCTTTCTTTCTCTCTCTCTCCCTTTCCCTGTCCCCTCTCTTTCTTTCCTTCTTTCTCTCTTCCCCCCCCCCCCCCCCTCTCTCTCTTCGATCTCTCTGTCTCTTTCTCTGTCTCTTTCTCTCTCTGTCTCTCTCTCTGTCTCTTTCTCTCTCTCTATTTCTCTCTCGCTCTTTCTCTCTTTCCTCCCCTGCCCCATTAAAGTACTGGACCTTCTCCCCTTCTCCTTCTTCTGTCTGTCTGTCTGTCTGTCTGTCTGTCTGTACCGTTATCATAACACTTCTTTGGGTGTTAAAAAAACACCTATGTTCTGTGCACACTCAGATAGTCTAGTGTCATCCAAATAAGCTGACTCATTCAGTATATTATGTGAGGAGTAAAATGAATGAAAAATGTCGTTTTGTCCAAGGCTATTATATTTCTTACCTTAGTATTCTTGTGCAAGTCTACCTTGGGGTTTTTTTCCCTTCCTCGTTTGGTTCAAACAAGGTGTATTCATTTATAAGCATGGTACAAGCATAGCATTATGAACGTGATCAGAATAACGACAACAAATCGCAAATAGCTTGTGTTGTGCTCGAGTACAAAAGCAGCATTCACACGGTGACCGTTGATCCATCCATACAATAATGACCCGTTTGTTTGTTTGTTTGATGTTAGTTTATTGTTGTTGTTGTTGTTGCTTTTTACAGTTTGAGGCTTACATTGTCCGTTTGTCAGAGTGAAGGAAAACTGATGGGAGTGTGTGTGTGTGTGTATGTGTGTGTGTGTGTGTGGTGTGTGGTGTGTGTGTGTGTGTGTGTGTGTGTGTGTGTGTGTGGAGGGGATGGCCCAGTGGTTAGAGCGTGGAGCACATGATCTGACTGCTCAGGTTCGAGTCACCACCGAGATGTTCGTTCAAGGGAATTTGTCCTCTGAAGTTAATTAACATAAGTAATGACTCCAGTCCCCTGAAAGTCCTTCGGATTAAACTATAAACTGAGATCCCGTGTGCGAACGCACTCAGAACATCTTGCGCACATGTTAAAAAATAAAACCCCGGAAGAGTAGACCATTGTGTGCCGCTAGGAACTAATGACAATTAAAAACAACAACAACAACAACAACAACATGCATATGTTTAGTGATCATACCCCGAGGTCGGAATGCGGCTACCTTAATGGTGGGTGAAAACAGTCGCACACGCAATAATCTCACCATTGGTGAACCTTTCCTTTAACTATTTTTTTTATTATCATTTTATTTCGAAGATAAGGAATACGCACTCACCTGCTTTTTTTGTTTACACCCAGTTCCCGTGTATATGCAGTTTTGTAAATTTTGTCATTTTTCCCCACCGGCATACAATGGCCTACTCTTACGAAAAAGCGGAAGAGGTTTTATCGTGTGTGCAAGATGTTTTGCGTGCGTTCGCTCGCACACGGGACCTCGGTTTATAGTCTCATCTGAATGACTTTTTGGCGGAAATGGAGTCGGCACTGATGTTAACTCCAGCGGAAAATATCCTCTTGAACGGGATTCGAACCCGGGTCTGCAGATCATGAGCGCAATGCGCAATGCTCTAACCAACCAGGCTATTCCGTCTCCCCTATACTCGCCTTTAGCCAAGGAAAGAAAGAAGAACTGCCAGAAAAAGTCAAAGCAGTTCCGCAGTGACCTCTCAAGGTCCTCATGGAAAAAGTCAAGCCTTTGTGGGAGGAACGTTTTTTCTGTTATCCCCCCCCCCCCCCCCCCCCCCCCCCCCCCCCCCCCCCCCCCTACACACACCCCACACTTCTTTCCACGGCCAGACCTCCAAGGTTCACCAAATGGTGAGTTTGCATATGCGCCTTGTGTTTTTATAGCCCACACCAGTGTAGGCATCCGCATTCCGACTTCCAGGGATGGTGTATAAACATGACACCAGTGTGCATGCGTGTGAGTGGAGAAAAATAAATCATTTGAAATCTTTCAAATCTATCTATAAGCTCCATACACTTTTGCTAATTTTTTTTTCACCCTTTCCAGACTTTCCCCACCCACACCCCCCCACCCCCACCCCCAAAAAACCTGACTGTAGGTAAGCCTTCCACCACCACACCATTTTCGAAATTTATTTCTTGCTACAAATCTGGATAGTCTTGCCAGGTGAGAGAGAGAGAGGGTGGGAAGATAGCGACAGAGCAGCAAACGAAAATTATAATTATATCTTTAATCCGAGTTGTGCAGACAGATACATCATTTTCTCTGAAAACAAACACACAGATCTGCTTTACCACCTTTTCCTCATTCCACTGTCTTTTTTCATCTCCCTCATGCTTACAATAGGAGGCATAGATTTAATATTTTATAAAGAAAAAAATAATAATCGATAAATGAATAAAAAGAAATAGAAAATCGTTGACAAGCAGATACACACATTTTCTGTTTACTTGTTTTTCTCCTTCCCTGTTGTGGTCGTTCTTAACTGAATTCAACTGTATCTCACAGTCTGGTAGACTCCTGGAGTAAAGGTAAAGGTAAAGGTGTCCCATAACCTATGTGATCGTAGGGGAGCGAGGCATCAGAGACCTCAACTTTTCCAAGGGTTCAGCATATTGAGGGCGGCCCCCCATCTCCTCTCCCTCGCTGCTTTACCTTCCATGACCCTAAAGAGGGCAGGTACCCATTTACAGCTGGGGGAGCTGTACTGAAGCCAAGGCGCGCAAACGGTCATCCATCCAATCGGTAACCACCTTCCATGCTGCTTAACATCAGTTGGGGGAAAGCCAGTGCTCTGACTACTGAGCTATCCCGTCCCCACGCTTCTTATCTGGAGATATCTCTCTAAAAACAACAATCCTAAAGATACTGTTTGTACTTCAACTCTATTAAATCCATCCTCCCCTCCTCCCCTTGTATTGCTCACACTTGTGCTATCGCCTGACCCTCACAATCTCACCCTTAGTTGCCTACCCCCTCCACACAGGTACAGCCAAGGGCAGGGCAGAGAGAGAGAGAGAGAGAGAGAGAGAGAGGAGAGAGAGAGAGAGAGAGGAGAGAGAGAGAGAGAGAGAGAGAGAGAGAGAGAGAGAGAGAGAGAGAGAGAGAGAGAGAGAGAGAGAGTGGAACACCTGCAGACAGAGAAGAAACGAACGGGTTGTGAACATGTCACTTGACTGCAACATTCTCTCACTGTTATGACATCAAGATACTGACTGAGGATAGGAGAGAGGGTGGGGACGGAAGTGTGTGTGTGTGTGTGTGTGTGTGTGTGTGTGTGTGTGTCGTGTGGTGTGTGTGTGTGTGTGTGTGCGTGCCTCTGTCTGTCTGCTTCGTGTTCTCTCTCTCTCTCTCTCTCTCTCTCTCTCTCTCTCTCTCTCTCTCTCTCTCTCGGATGAGGGGGGAGGAGAAGGGGCGGGGGAGGGGGCGGAAGGAGGAGGCAAAGTGGTGATTCACGCCTTACCCTTCATCTGCCATCGTCCTATCTATCGATAAACTTCCCGCGTTCTTACTCTCTTCCTTCCTTCCTTACTACCCCTACCCAACACTGTACTGCCATCATGATAACAAACATACCATCCTGCTCCCCACCCACACCCACCCCCCCAGTCCCCCACCCCACCCCCACCATCCGAAAAAAGAGAGAAAACCCAAACCAAACCAACCAAACAAACAACAACAAAAACCAGGAGAACCCAAACATTGGCCTACCTACACTCAGATGTAGACTTATCGAGATAATAATGCTGACTCACTTATCATAACATAGACTCACAGCTGATAACTTTGATTCACATAATTATGATAATGTTGACTCACATTATTGTAATACCATTGACTCAGAGATGATAATAGTTCATGCGCAGATAACATTGAATCACCTTGGTTCTAAAAATGAAGGTTTAAAAATTTTTTTAAATTTGCAAACCCGCATGGACTTGCAAGATAAGACAATGGAGATTCTGGAAAAGAAAGAACATTGACAAAACAGACATTTGTCACGCTTGTGGCATTAAGTCGTTTGTATCACGCCTTACCTTCTTTTCTCTAACCGTAAATCAATGTGCTTTATTTATTCATTTATTTATTTATATTTTCAAGTCACGGCATATTTCTCTGCGTGAAATTCGGGCTGCTCTCCACGGGGAGAACGCGTCGCCAGAAGAGCAGCGCCACCCTTTTTTTCTTTTTCCTGTCTGCAACTGTATTTGTTTCCCTATCAGAGTGGCTTTTTTCTACAGAATTTTGCCAGGGACAACTCTCTTGTTGTCGTGGGTTCTTTTACGTGCACTAAAACTTATGTGTAACACACAGGACCTCGGTTTATCGTCTCATCCGAAAGACTAAGCACCCAGCCCACCACTCATGGTCTTATGGATGGGGGAAAAATTTCGGGTCCAAACGGGATTCGAACCACCGCATACTTCCGACCCGGACTTTTCGCTTTCTAGACAGGCGCGTTACCTCTAGACCACCGATCCACTTTTCAAAATTGATGGCATCAATTTTGAAAAGAAAATGACGTCGGGAGTCACAAGATCCATCAACCTTACTAACATATTCTTCATGGACGGGGGAGGGGATGGAGGGGGGGGGGGGGGGGGGGGGGGGGGGGCACGGGGTATGCCAAGTGGTTAGAACATTGCGCTCACAATCTGACGACCCGGGTTCGAATCCCGTTCAAGAGGATTTTTCCTCTGGAGTTAACATCAGTACCGACTCCACTCTCCCCAAAAGTCCTTCGGATGATACTATAAACCAAGGCCCTGTGTGCGAACGCACGCAGAACATCTTGCGCGCACGTTAAATCCTGTTCCGCTTTTCGTAAGAGTAGGCCATTGTGTGCCCGTTGAAACAGATGACAGAATTTATAAAACTGCATGCACACGGGGACTGGATGTAAAAAAGCACATAAGTGCTTATTCCATTATCCTCGATATAAAAGAATAAAATAATTAAATTTTAAAAAATGGAACCCCTCATGAAGGGAATGAAAGTGTTGGCACAACAGAGGGAACACACAAAAATAAGGTGGCAGCAAAAGACTTTCGTGCTTGGTCAAAATACTGACATCATGGCCCTCGTGTGCATACAGGGACTGGATGTAAAAATGCTCATAAGCGCTTATTCCATTACCCCCCCCCCCCCCCCCCCCCCCCCCCCCCCCCCCCCCCCCCCCCCCCCCCCCCCCCCCCCCTCGAAAAAAGAGGAAATAAAATTAAAGCAAAACTTCTTTCAGAAAATAAGACATATTCACATTTACAAAAGAACATTCGCAAGCCTAAACCTTATAGTGTGCTCAACAGCAATGATGTGTTTATTTGTTACATTAGACAGCTGGTGGAAAAAAAAAATTAAAATTTGAGCGCAACACTTCGAGACAGTTATTGAATTGATTGATTGACGATAGTCATTTAAAAGGGAAAACTGTCTGTCTGTTGGTCTGTCTTTTTGTCTCTATATGTCTCTCTGTCTATTTGTCTATACGCCTCTGTCTGTCTGTCTGTCTGTCTGTCCGTCTGTCTGTCTGTCCGTCTGTCTGTCTGTCTCTCTGTGCCAGTGTGTGTGTGTGTGTGTGTTTGTGTGTGTGAGTTTGTTCGTGCATCGGTGTGTGTGTATGTATGTGTGTGCGCGTTCGCGCATGTACGTGTGTATGCGTGGGTGTGCGTGCGTGCGTGTGTGTGTGTGTGCATGTGTGAGTGAGAAGATAGAGATAATAATATAAAGGGGCTATTATGAGGGGAAAAAAAGGGTGGGGGAGGCGGAAGGAGGAGGTGGGAGGGGGGGGGGGGGTAGTATAGGGGAGAGTGGAGGAGAGGAGAGACTCTAAAGAAGAATGGTGACCTGTGCTTCTCCTCCCAGCCAATCTGCCATCTACAGCTTATCTACAGATAAATTCTCTACGATTCCACCCCTCATCACCCCCATCCCCCCTCCACACCCCCCCTCCACCCCCTCCACCCCCCTCCAACCCCCTCTCCACCCTCCATCCCTACCCCCACCCTCTCCTTGCTTCCTACTTTTTTTTTCCCAACCCTACCTCCAGCCCACTACTTTTTTTTTCTTCTTTTTTTTCCTTTTTTTCTTTTTTCTTTTCACAAATATGTATTATCTACTGCACCATCGCAGAACACCGCTTCCTTCTTCTAGTTTCATGCAGACCAGTATGGTTTGGCCTGATAAAAGACAAGGCAAGTCTTTTTTGGGGGGAGGAGAAAAGGGGGAATAAAAAAGTTTGTGTGGGTTTTTGTTGCTGTTGTTGTTGCTGTTGTTGTTTGTTGTTTGTTTTTTTTTTTATAGTTTCGTGCAGTTTATACCAGATTGGGGGTTAGGATAGCTTTAGTGGTTAAAAGCGTGTTAGTCGTGATCTGTGTATGTGTGTGTGTATGTGTGTGTGTTGGTTCGTTCGAGTCTCTGCTAAGGTTTGCAAAGTTCCTCTGTAGGGCTGTAATGAAGTATACAGAATGTTAATTTAATGTGGATCGTTTTGGGGGGGTGTTTTTTTTTATTCTTTTATATCGAGGATAATGGAATAAGCACTTAAGTGCTTTTTTTTACATCCAGTCCCCCGTATGTATGCGGTTTTGTAAATTCTGTCATCCGTTCCCAACGGCACACAATGGCCTACTCTTACGAACAGCGGAACAGGATTTACAGTGTGCGCAAGATGTTCTTGCGTGCGTTCGTACACGGGGCCTCGGTTTATAGTCTCATCCGAAGGACTTTTGGGGGAGAGTAGAGTCTGCACTGATGTTAACTCCAGGGGAAAATATCCCCTTGAACGGGAATCGGTCGGTGGTCTAGAGGCAACGCGCCTGCCTAGAACGCGAAAACTCCGGGGTCGGAAGTGTTGCGGTGGTTCGATCCCCGTTTTGGGCCAAAAACTCCGCCACTCCCCCTATTCATTAGACCGTGAGTAGTAGTCTGGGTGCTAGTCTTTTGGATGAGACGATAAATCGAAGTCCCTGTGTGTTACATAAAATTATTCAGCGCACGTAAAAGAACCCACGCCAAGAAGAGAATTTTTCCTGGCAAAATTCTGTAGAAAAAAACCCCACTCTGGTATGGAAGCGAATACAGTTGTACACAGGAAAAGAAAAAAATGGGTGGCGCTGATCTTGTGGTGACGCGCTCTCCCCCGGGAAGAGCAACCCAAATTTCAAGCAGAGAAATCTGCCGTGACTTCAAGTGGTATAACTTTAAAATGAAAATAAATAAATAAATAACAGCGGTACTGACTCCGCTCGCCTCAAAGTCCATCATGTGAGAGCAGATACTGAGCTAGGTCCTGTTAGATGTGCGAATGCATGCATAACATCGTGCACACACGTTAAAAGACAGTTCAATTTTCCTTGAAGAG
This sequence comes from Rapana venosa, assembly GCA_028751875.1. NCBI lineage: Eukaryota > Metazoa > Mollusca > Gastropoda > Neogastropoda > Muricidae > Rapana > Rapana venosa. The sequence continues at coordinate 59,616,697 of CM054142.1, forward strand.
TAGGCCTTGGGAGGCACCGTGGTCGAGTGGTTTAGGCGGTCGACTCGTGATCCAGAGGTCGCGGGTTCGATCCCCGCTCGGCTCGGTGTTGTGTCCTTGGGAAAGACACTTTACTCCTATTTTCCTCACTCCACCCAGGTGTACAAGTGGGTACCAGCTCTGCTGGGGAAGTATCTGGCGACAGACTAGCGTCCTGTCACAGGGGTGGTGAAAAACCATCAGTTCGCTTAACGCTACAGAAACCGGGATAAGCTCCGGCTCTATGGGCCTTCTAAAAATACTAATGGGAGACATGAATGCCAAAGTGGGGACAGACAACACAAACAGAGAACTGATCATGGGCAGACATGGCACTGGAGAACAAAATGAAAATGGAGAACTTTTAACAGAATTTTGCATGTTTAACGACCTGGTCATTGGAGGCACCATCTTTCCTCACAAGAAAGTCCACAAGACCACATGGACTTCCCCCGATGGCAAGACAGAAAACCAGATTGACCACATCACCATCGGGCGAAAGTGGAGAAGGAGCCTGCATGATGTCAGGGTGAAGCGCGGAGCAGATGCAGCATCAGACCATCATCTTGTTGTTGCCATCCTCAAGACCAAGCTCAAAGCCTACATCGACCGGGCAGGAAGACCATCACACAAGTTCAATGTGCAAAGCCTGAAGGAAAGAGAAAAAATAGAAGAATTCAGGCTCGAACTGAGGAGCAACTTCAGTGTTGCTTTCCCAGCTGCCAGAGGAAACAGTCGAAGAGCAATGGCAGAGTCTACGTGAGACCTGGAAGACAACATGCCAAACAGTACTGGGAAAGAAAACAAGAAAATACAAGGAGTGGCTGACAACAGAAACATGGGCACTGATCACCGAAGAAAACAAGCTAAAAGATCAGATCAACCAAACACAAGATCAAGAAAAGAAACAGGAACTGCAAGCATGCTACTGGGACAAAAAACCGGGCAGTAAAGAGAAATGCAAGAAGAGACAAGAGAAAATTCATTGAGGAACTGACTCAGGAAGCAGAGACTGCAGCAGGCCAAAGAAATATGAAGAGACTGTACGAGATCACGAGAACTCTCTCAGGAAAAAACAACAAAACCTAGCTGCCCTGTCAAAGATAAGAATGGCAATACCATTCCAGGTGAGGAGGACCAGAGAGCAAGATGGGCAGAGCACTTCAAAGAAACGCTCAACAGACCTGCACCACCCATGCCGCCTGACATCCCCCCACCTACTGAAATCCTTGGCATCAACACCGGCCCCCCTACCAAGAATGAGATCACCAAAGCCATCAAGTCACTCAAATCAGGCAAAGCAGCAGGCCCAGACGGTATACCACCTGAAGCACTGAAGGCGGACATTCAAACTTCCACTGAGATGTTAAAAACCCACTCCTATACAAGATCTGGGAGCAAGAGAGTGTACCAGAAGACTGGAAGAAAGGCCATCTCGTTAAGACTGCCAAAGAAAGGGGACCTGTCCTCCTGCAACAACTGGAGAGGAATACATGCTACTGTCCATCCCAGGGAAAGTACTGACAAGGATCATGCTAGACAGACTGAAGACAGCACTGGACAAGACACTTCGGGATGACAGGCAGGCTTTAGGCAAGACAGATCATGCACAGATCAAATCGCCACAATGCGCATCATCATTGAGCAGTCCCTGGAGTGGCAGACCCCCCTATATTCAGTCCTTTGTCGACTTCCAGAAGGCATTTGACAGCGTCGACAGAGATGTCATTTGGAAACTGATGCATCACTATGGCTTTTCCACCAAAGTTCATCCACCATCATCCAGCAGCTATATGAAGATGCCACCTGTCAAGTCATCCATGAAGGGAAACTGACGGAAGCCATCTCCGTACAGACCGGTGTTCGTCGGGCTGTCTGTTGTCGCCAACCATCTTCCTGTTGGTGGTTGAGGATAATGCGGCAAGCCACAGCAGGCAGGAGAACCGGCATACAGTGGACCCTCATGAAGCAGCTGGAAGACCTGGACTTCGCAGACGACATCAGACCTTCTCTCCCACAGGCAACAAGACGCACAAGAGAAGCTTTGTCGTGTTGCTGACGAAGCTGAAAGACTGGCCTCCAAATCAACATCGGGAAGACGGAGATCATGAGGGTGAACAACAAAACACATGACCCAGTTGCGACTGCAGCAAGAAACCATCAAAGAAGTCAGCAAGTTTATTTACCTGGGCAGTGTCGTCAGTAAAGATGGGGGAACAATGAAGACATCAAGTGCCGAATCAACAAAGCCCGTCACGCCTTCAAACACCCTTCGGCCATTTGGAGGTCAACAGCCCTCTCATTTCAAAATAAGCTTCGGATCTACAACACCAATGTCAAATCGGTCCTACTTTATGGCTCAGAAACCTGGGGGGTAACAAAAACCAACACCCACAAAACTCCAGTCTTTTACCAACAAAGCCTCAGGTACATCCTCAACATCAGGTGGCCGGAAGTCATATCCAACAAACAACTGTGGGACAAGGACCAGAACAACCCCAATTGAGTCCATCATTAAACAAAGGAAGTGGGGATGGATCGGCCAATACACTCCGCAAGCCTGCGTCAAATGTCACCAGACAGGCCCTTGACTGGAATCCACAAGGGAAGCGGAAAGTTGGTCGACCAAAGCAGACCTTGCGCAGAAGTGTTGACGAAGAAACGAAGGCAGCCGGAATGACATGGGCCGAGCTGAAGAGGATCTCCCAAAACCGAGTTCGTTGGAGGGGTGTTGTTGCAACCCTATGTTCCCCAAGGAACCAAGAGGCATAAGTCAAGTAAGTCAAGTCTATGGGCCTTCTGGATCGGAAGAACATACTTTTTTTTTTGTTGAAGAGTAGGCCGGAATTTCTCTGTCTTTGAGATAATAAAGTTTTTGAATTTGAATTTGAATTTGAATTTGAAGGCCACTAACTATGACTGATGGGATGGATAATACAAATTAAACCCAGCTCACCTACGAGCATTACACCTGGACTGGCCAAGACTGTCCTACAGGGAACAGCAGTACAAGGAGGGAGACGAAGAGGCAGACAAAGAAAACGATGAGAAGACAGCATCAGAGAGTGGATTGGCCTTGGAGTGGAAAGACTTGCAACGAAAAGCTAAAAACCGTGAGCAGTGGAGGAAGGTGGCTGCAAAATCTTCAGTGTTGCCCCAGTGGTCTACTAGACTACAGGATAGGTGAAGGTGAAGGTGCCCAGCTGCCAAGAGTGGAATGAGCTCTGCCAGGTTCATCTTGCCCACGTTAAGGGTAAGGTGTCCCATAACCTCTGTGGTCGTAGGGGAGCCGGGCGTCAGAGACCTCACTTCTCTATGGGCCAGCATATTGAGGGCGGCGCCCATCTCCTCTCCCTCGCTGCTTTACCTTCCCTAACCCTAAAGAGGACAGGTACCCATTTACAGCTGGGTGAACTAGGGGACTACACTGAAGCCAAGGCGCGCAAACGGTCACCCATCCAACTGGCAACGACGCTGGACGCTGCTTAACGTTGGCTGGGGGAAAGCGAGTGCTCTGACCACTGAGCTATCCCGTCTTTATTACCTTTGCCCACGTTACATTGCCTAAAAACATCAGTACAGTGTTTAAAGGACTCTGCTTAGATATAAGACGTCCTTAAGTGGATTCCTTGTCACTAACTGGATTATTGCACACGTTAAAATCCGTTCCGCTTTTCGGAAGAGTAGGCCATTGTGTGCCGGTGGAGACGGATAACAAAATTGACAAAACTGCACACACACATTGGGACTGGATGTAAAAATAAAAAAGCACGAGTGCTTATTCCATTATCCTCCAAATAAAAGAATAAATAATTCTAAAAAAATTTTAATACGTTCATCTGCGGAAACTCTCTCAAAAAATAACTTGAGATTATGTTTAAACTGCTTTAAAAATTGCTTTCTATAAAGCACACAAGAAAACGTGACCCTAAATAATGGCAATACCAAGATATTACATTTATGAATTTTAAAAAAACTCAGCCAAGACTGGGGAGGTAATGATTATGAGGACTCCCTGATTTTCCCCGGGGAAATTCTGGTTATTTTACCCGATCCGTACGCTGACAAAGACAATAGGAATTGTCAGATTTTGGAATCTTTTGTCTAGCGATTTGCAGTCTGTGCATTGGTAGCCAGACCACCTGGTGAAGGACAAGATACGGTTTTCTTTTGGCTACACACCAGTATTAAAAATTCGCACTCTTCCTTCTGTTTTTCCATATAACTTATATTCATACCACAGTACTAAGGCATCTACAGAAATAAACCCACTTTTTGTGAAAGACTAGCCTCTGACTCAAAACCCGTGTGCTTTTGCACAAATTTGGTAGGTTTGAATTTTTTTTAAAAATTCAGCAAACACTGTGCCCCCTCAGTCCTTTGTCGTGTCCTTACCGCAATATGCATGCGCAGGGTCAACACTGTAGGAACACAAAGCAATCCTTATTTGATGATCATTTTCAAATTTCTCGTGACTACCTTGTATTTTCTTTATGTCCTCAATCACAAAAATAAGTACACAGTGCTTTTTTAATACTTTATTTATTTTTTATTTATTTTATACCACTTTAAGTCACGAGATTTCTCTGCGTGAAATTCGGGCTGCTCTCCCCGGGGAGAGCGCGTCGCCACAAGAGCAGCGCCACCATTTTTTTTTTTTTTTGGTCTGCAACTGTATTTGTTTTCCTATCAGAGTGGCTTTTTTTAAAGAATTTTGCCAGGGACAACTCCCTTGTTGCCGTGGGTTCTTTTACGTGCGCTGAAAATTTTGTGTAACACACGGGACCTCGGTTTATCGTCTCATCCGAAAGACTAGCGCCCAGACCACCACTCATGGTCTAATGGATGGGGAAAAATTTCGGGCCCAAACGGGGTACGAACACGCACAAAACCCCCCCGGATTTTCGCTTCTAGACAGGCGGCTTACCGAACCCACCGCAAAATGCAAAACTTTAAAAAATCGTGAAAATCCCCAAAAAAAATTTTCAAAGAAAACTGACCCGTAATTGTCCCGGGTAAAACCCTTTTAATGGAAATTTGAGAGGGGGGAAAGGGTGATCCTCCATTGGCTTATCCATTTTACACCAAAACTATTTGGGGGGACACAAGGAACGTTTGCAAAAATCATGTCTTCTGCTTTCCTTTTCTTTTCCTTTAATCACTCGGCCTATGCAGACACAAGGGGATTCACGTCCACTAAAGCAAATTCCTTTAAGTTCTCATCTTTTTAAAAAATTCCAACCCAAATCTAAAAAAATTTTTAAAAAATTTTAGAAATATCCCACCAACTGGGAGTTCCATATGGGAAATTTTTTTTAAAAGTACAGCTTTAAAAAATAACTTTTTGTCGTAATTTTCAATAAAATCGAAAACCTTGCTTCACTTTTTCCCTTCACTGCTTTACCAAATAAAAAAAGGGGAAGAAAAAGGGGTTGAAAAACATGAACTTTGTAAGAGAGAGAGAATTTTTTAATTTAATTTTTTAATTCTTTTTTTTTAAGAAAAATGGAATAAGCGCTCACGGCTTTTCTTTCATCTAGTCCCCGGGGTTATACATTTTTTAATTGTCAACGTTCCCACCGGCATACAAAGGGGTACTCTTCCGAAAAGCGGAAGGGAATCTTGTGCGAAGATGTTTGCGTGCGTTCGCACAGACCTCGGTTTTTGGTCCCCTCCAACGAGAAAAGAACAAAAACACACCAAAAGGGAGGGGAGAGGGGAGGGGGAGAGAAGGGGGGGGAGAAAGAGAGAGAGGGGAGGAGAAGAAGAGAGAGAGGGGGGGAGAGAGAGAGGCGGGGGGGAGCGGGGAAGGGGGAGAGGTAAAGGGGGGGCGGGGGGGGGGAGAGAGAGAGAGAGAGGAAGGGTTGGGCTGTTTTCTTGGTTTTTTTTCCAACCAATTTCTCTTTCCAAACCAGTTCGAGGGGGTGTTTATGTGCAAGGTTTCTTTAGTATGGGCCCTCAGCGCCTGGGGGTTTTTCACAGTTCTTGATTTTAAAACCTTTTAAAGTGGGGGGGGAAAAAGCAAAAATGAAGGGGTTTTTAATTTTAGGGGCTTTCCCACTATTGGGAAAAACCCCTTTACGCTTTTTTTAGGGATCGACTATGATCTCTTACTAGGAGGCTTGAACCGCGCAAAAATCCTTATGTTCTTTCAAAACCCCGGGGGCTGGTTGGGCCTTTTTGGGGAACCCTCTCCAACGCTGAAATTTTCCTTAAAGCCTACTTGGGGCCCCAGAGGGGTGGGGGTTTTACCCTTTTGGGGAAAAACGTCCCCCTATAATCAAAATTTTTTTGGCCCCAAATTTTTCCCAAACCAAAACAAAACTGCCCCTTCTGCGTTTTGGGGGGGGGCCTCGTCGAACACGATGGACGAAAAATAAAAGAAATAAAAGCAAAAAAACTTTTTTTTTGAATTTTCAACCTTACCTTTTGTTTTTTCCCCTTTTTTTCTCTTGCCTTGTACCCAAAAAAATAAAGGGGAAATAAAAAACCAAGAAAGCTGTAAACCGGGGGAAACAAAATTTAAAGGGAAATGTCTATTGATCTCCCTTTTATTGCTCTTGTGGCACCGGGAGCCTCTTTCCCCGGGGTTTTAGGTTTGAGCAGCTTTGAAAATTTTACCAGAGAACTCTTGGCCTTTTAATTAAAAATGATAAAAAAAAAAAAAAAAAAAAAAGAAAAATAAAATTAAACCAAAAAAAATTTAAAAAAAAAATTTGGGACAGGATCCCCTTTTTTTCACTCTTAGGGCCCTTTTGGATGAGACAATAAAAACCCCGAGGGCCCCGTTTTTAAAAAAATCTTAGTTCACGGGAAAAGAAACCCCCCCGGGAAAAAAAAAATTTTTCCCTGGGGAAAAAATTTTGTTAAAAAAAAAAAAAAGCCACTCTGATAGGAAACCAAATAAAAGATGCAGAGAGGGAAAAAAAAAAAATTTTTAAAGGGGGGGCCAATGCCTTTCCTTTTGGGCGACGGCGCTTTTTCCTTCCCGGGGAGGAAGCCCCCAATTTCTCTACAGAGAAACCCATTAAATTGGGTTTCAATGGGAATACAATAAAAAAAACACAACACTTTTAAAACAAAAATTTCAATCAATACAATACAAAACAAAAATCATTTAAAAAAAAAAACAAAAAAACTCGGGTACAAACATGAAAACCCCTTTTTAGTCCACCCCCCATCAACCTTTTAAAAGAAAAAAAATTCCTTTTCCTTTCTCCCTTTTCCCCTTTTTTCCCCTCCCCAAATCCCCCACCCCACCCCTCCCCCCCCCCCCCCCACCCCCCCCCCCAAAAAAACCCCCCCCCCCCCCCCCCCCCCCCCCCCCCAAAAACCCCCCCCCCCCCCCCCCCCAAACCCAAAAAAAAACCCCCCCCCCCCCCCCCCCCCCCCCCCCCCCCCCCCCACCCCCCCCCCCCCTCCCCCCCCCCACCCCCCTCCCCCCCCTTTCCCCCCCCCTCCCCCACCCCCCCCCAAAAGGTTCACTGCTCCCCCTACGCCCGCACAAAAAAAACTTTTGTTTTTTTATTTTTTTAGTACATTTCGAAAAAATTTCCTTGTTGAAAATAAGCGGGCGGAATCAGACATTGAGTTAATAAAGAGGGCTTTGTTGGAGCATGATGTCATGCTCATAAAAATTTCGCTAAAAAGCTCCCCATTTTTCCCGAATCCTTTTTTTTTTAAAAATGGCCTTTCCCCTTTTTTTTTTAAAGGGCCCTTGTTCTTTTTTTGTTATTTTTTGTTTGTTTTTTCCTCCTCTTTGCCCGGTTTTAATTCCCCCCCTCTCATCTTCCCAAACTCCCCCCCCCCCTGGTTCGGTTTTATTGTTTGGTTTTTAATAAATTCCTGGCGGTTTTTTTTGAATTTGGGTTTTTGGTGGGGGTGGTTTGGGGGGGTTTTTGGGGTGTGTGTATGGGTAATGTTTTTTTTTAGAGTTTTGAGAAAACCCCCACAAAAAACACACACAAACAACACACCCAAAAAACAGACACGGGAAAAACATATAACCCCACACGTTTCCCCTCCCCCCCCCCCCCCCCCCCCCCCCCCCCCCCCCAACACACACACACAACTTGTTTTTTTAAAAAAAGAAAAGAAAAACGGGAACAAAATGGTTTAAAAAATAGCAAAAATGAATCTTTTTTATTTGTTCATTTCTCTCTATCTTTTCATTTTTTTTTTTTTTCTTTTCTCCTCTCTCTTTTTTCCCTTCGTCTGCATCCCGTCCCTTTTTTTCCCTTTTCAAGAAAGTTGTTTACGCCCCCAACCCCCGCCCCGCCCCCCACCCCAAACCCCCCACCCCCCCACCCCCCACCCCCCTCCACCCCCCACCAAAACCCCCACCCCCCAAACCCCCCAAACACACAACCCCTTCCCAAAAAACCCCCTCCCCCATCGACTTTTTTTTGGTTTTGGGGTTTTTTTTCTCTTGAGACCCGTTTTGGGGAAACGGCATACAAGGTTTTTTTTTATCTCCCTGAAAAATAAAACTTTTCCCAAACCCCGGGCCCCCGGAAATTCCCCCCCTCCCCCCCCCCCCCCCCCGACTTTAAGCAGCTAAACCCCACGGGCCTTTCAAACCCAAAAACAACTTCAGTATCTTTCAAGCTAGGCCCCATCCCTCTAACAAAACAAGCAACACGTTTTCACATCGAGAAAGTTAAAAGGGAAAAAAAAAGATTTTTTTAAAAAAAAAAAAAAAAAAAAAGGAAAAAAGAGTTTAAAAAGTTCGAAAACAAACGCAAAACCACACCCCCAAGAGAGAGAAAAGAGGAAAAAGGGGGAGAAAAGAGAAGGAGAGGGAAAAGAGAGAGGAGAGAGAGAGAGAGAGGAGAGAGGAGAGAGAGGAGAGAAGAGAGAGAGGAGGGAAAAGAGAATGAAAACAAAATAATTTTATTTTTACTGGCGAGCCTTGGACCCTTTTCCTTTACTGTTTTCGAAAATTTAAAAAAAGGGGGGAGGGGGGGGGGTGGTGGTGGGGGTTTTGGGGGTTTGGGGGTGGGGGGGGGGGGGGGGTTTGGTGGAGGGGGGTTGAGGAGGAAGGATTGGGAAAACAATATAGTGACCCTTTTTTCTGTCTGTCCCTTTCTTCTTCTTGTCTTCTCCTTTCTCTCTCTCTTGGGGGCCCTTCCCCTTTTTGTTCCCTTTTCAAATTTTCCCCTGTTCTTCCCCTTTCTCCCCTCTTCTCCCCTCCCCCCTCTCCTCTCTTCTCTCCTCTCTCTCTCTTCTCCCCTCTCTCAAATTTTCTCCTCCCCTCCCCCTCTCCCCCCCCCCCCCCCCCTTAAAAACCCCTCTCCCTCCCTCCTCCCCCTCTCCCCCCTCCCAACCCCCCCCCCCCCCCCTCCTCCCCCCCCCCCTCTCCCTCTCTCCCCCTCCTCTCACTTTTTTCCCCCTTTCAAAACTCCTTTGAGAGATAAACCCCTTGAACTTTCTGGTAAACTTGCCAGCTAGTGGGCGTGAAGATCTTTTTAAAAAACCCCTATTTATCATTACACCTTTTTTTTTTTTTTTTTCCTCCCCCTCTTTTAAAATTCCCCCCCTTTTTTCTTACCTTTCTCGGTGGGGGTGAAAGGCCTGCTTTTAATGTGGGGACGTATTCCCCCTCCTACTTAAATTTCCTTTTCTTGTGTTGTGGTGTGTGTGTGGTGTGTGTGTGTGTGTGTGTGTTGGGTGTGTGTGTGTGTTGTGTGTTATGTGTTGTTGTGTTGGGATGTGTGTGTGTTGTGTGGGGTATTTTTTGGGGTGTTAAACCCCGTTTGGTTAGTATTTTGTTTTTGTGGGTGTGTTGGGGAAAACCCCTCCCCACGTTTCCCCCTTCCCTTTAATTTTTGTTTAAAGCTTGGGTTTTTTTTGGGGCTTTAAATTAATAGAGAGGGGTCCGCCTCGCTTCAAACCCTTATGAAAGGGGAACCACCAAATAGGGGAATTTACCCCCCCACCCACCCCTTTCCACCAAAACCCCAACCCCTTTCCAACAAAACCACCACCCCCTACCCACTGGCCCCAACCCCCCCAAAAAGCCACCAACCACTTTTCCCAAAAACACTTTCCCAAATAACCCCCCTCCCCCAAAATTCCAACCAAAAACCTACGCCACCAAAACCCTTACCCCCCCACCATACCACCAAAAACCACCACCCCCTCACCACCCCCACCAAAAAACAACAAAAAAAAACAACACCCGTAAGAAATTTACAAAACAACCCCCACCACCACCACCAAAAACTTAATACCAACCCCCAAAACCCCCAATAACACAATAATCACAAAAACGTAAGAAATGGGCAAAACCAAACCCCCCACCCAAACCACCCCTACCACCAAACCCACCACCCCCCAACCACCACCTCCCCCCCACAAAAAACCCCAATTTACAACAGCAAAAAAAAAAAGAAAGACACCAAAACCCCCACAACCACCTCCACCACCACCACTACTACCACCACCACCACCACCACCAATAATACGATAGTAAGATATAACAGACAATGATGCAGACAAAACTACGAAACTAGCTCAACAGGGAACAAGCCACTAGAATCGCATCACAGTCGGAGTCCTGCCTCTTTTTATCAGGTTTCTGGAAGAAGGTGATACAGACCATGAGGACGATGATAACACCCCCCTACTACAAACACAGTTGCAAAAACTTCACAAAAATGTGATGGACGAGTGTTGAGAAAGACAGGTGTTCTCTCTTTGTGAAATCAAACCCTTGTCCTTCCTTCCTTCCTTCCCTCACCACTTGTGTGTTGAAAGAGAGAAGAGAAGAAAATGTTCCAGAAATGAGATTTTGTAAGTGCAGTTCATTGTCAGAGAGGTGAGAATAGCCTAGTAGTTAAAATGTTGAATTCATGATTAGACGGAAACTGAGAGTGTCAGGTTAAGTCCTTGAGTGTGTGTCTGTTTAATGTGGAAACATCAAACTATTACTGCTATCTCAACATTGGACAAACGACAACAAAACCAAAACACTACTACTGCCACCATCTGAAAAATAATGTAGACCATGATAATACCCTATAACAAAAAAATTGGCGACAATTTCACAATTTGAAAAAGGAGAGATTGAAAGACAGGTGTTCTCTCTTTCTTAAATCCATCTCTTTGATCCTTTTACGGTCGCTCACAAATTGTGTGTAGAAAGAGGAAGAGCAGGACATGTTCCAGAAATCAGATTCTGTAGGAGAAATTCATTGTCAGAGGGTGGGAATAGTCTAAGAGCTAGAATGTTGAATAATTCATGATGTGATGCTAACTGACAGTGCCTGTTAAAGTCTTTGATAGTGTGTCTGTTTACTGTGAGAGCAACACACGATTTCTGCCATCATCGCCTTTGATAATGACAACAAAACCTAAACACTACAATCACCAACAGACCACCACCACCACCAACAACAACAACAAACAGTAAGAACAAGAAATATCAAAGATGCAGACAAAACTACAAAAGTAGCTCAACATGGAAGAAACCTCTAGAATCGCATCACAGTCGGAGTCCTGCCTCTTTTTATCAGGTCTTAACACAGACTATGATGATCATGATACCTCCTCCCCTTACAAACACAGTTGGCAAAAACTTCACAAAAATGTGATGGACGAGTGTTGAGAAAGACAGGTGTTCTCTCTTTGTGAAATACATCCTTTTTCCTCCCTTCCTTCCTTCCTTCCCTCACCAGTTGTGTGTTGAAAGAGCGAAGAGAAGAAAATGTTCCAGAAATCAGATGTTGTAAGTGTAGTTCAGTTTCCCTAGGGGGGGGGGGGGGGGACGAGAGAGAGAGAGAGACAGAGGCAGACAGACAGACAGAGACAGAGACAAAGAAACAGACAGACAAACAAAAAGGCAGATAGAGAAAAGCACAGACAAATACAAAGACAGAGAGAGATACAGAGACAGAAGATAGAGACAGAGAGACATACAGACAGAGACAGAGAGACAGACAGACAAACAGACAGACAGAGAAAAGCGATATACAGAGACAGAAAGACAGAGAGACAGAGAGAGACAGAGAGACAGACAGACAGACAGACAGACAGAGACACAGACAGACAGACAGACAGAGACACAGACAGACAGAGCCAGAGAAACGGAAAGAGCCTAATGGTTAGAAGAACATTGAAGTCATGACCTGACAGTGATCATTGAGTGCATGCTTTCCATCTCCTCTATTGGCGCTTGTTTACTCATGGTGATTTTATTGGGCTTTTTTACTTGGATTTATCAGAATAGTGCTGATTCCATCCACTCCTCTAAAAAGTCCTTGTAAAAGACGAGATGTTTAAAAAAAACAACAACAACCAAGTGCTCGTGCGTGTGAGCAACCCGCACTCATAACAATTTGTGCACGCGTTTAAACCTTAACTCCACCTTCACCTTCACCTATCCCGTAGTCCCGAGGCCTGTAGGAGCCACCACTGAAGATTTTGCAACCAGCTTCCTCCACTCCCCGCGCACGGTCCTCTGCTTTCAGTAGCAGGTCGTTCCACTCAAGGCCTGCAGTCCACTCTCTGATGTTGTCATCCCAACGTTTTCTCTGTCTGCCTCTTCGTCTCCCTCCTTGTACTGTTCCCTGTATGAAGGAACAGTCTTGGCCAGTGCAGATGTTCGTGTGACGTGCCCGTACCCACTTTAGTTTGCCTTTTTTCACTAAGTCAGGAGCTGTTCATATGGTCCAATGGTGTTTTTTATTTTGGTTTTCACTTCTTTCATTAGTGATGTGATCTCCTTTTCCTAAAAGGGAAGGTCAGCTATATAGCTGGTGGCTGGGATGGCACATAAGCCGACATGTGAATGGAGAGGGATAAGATGCACGACTAGGTTCATTTAACTTGCCCACATCTCTCTCTCACTGCCTGAAAAATTCAGAGCAGTCCACAAGCCCGCAAGAGAATTAAGGGAAAGCCAGGACTGTTTATGTATTTAACACGATTTTTGGGGGATGAGTTTTTGTTTGTTTATTGTTTGTTTGTTTTCTTTAGGTTTCTTTCTTCTTTTTCTTTTTTTTTTAGGATTGTTTGTTGTGTGTGTGTGTGGGTTTTGTTTCTTTGTTCTTGTTGTTGTTTGTTGTTCTTGTCCTTCTTCCTCTCTCTCATCTCTCTCTCTCATCTTCTCACTCTCTCCTCCTCTCTCTGTTCTCCCCCTCTCTCCTCTCTCTCTCTCTCTCTGTTCTTCCGCCTCTCTCTCCCTCTCTCTCTCCTCTCTCTTTCCGTCACCTTCCCTCTCTCCCTTCCCCCCCTCTATCTCCCCTCTCTTTCTTCCCTCCCCTCTCCCCCCTTCCTCTCCCCCTCTCTCTCCCCCCCTCCTCTCTCCCTCTCCCTCTCTCCCTCTCTTCCTCCCCCCTCCACCCCTTTCTCTTTCCCCCCTCCCTCCCCCCCCTCCCTCTCCCCCTCTCTCTCCCTCCCCCCTCTCCAACCCTCCCTCTCCTCTCCCCCCTCCCTTCTCTTCCTCCCCCCTCCCCCCTTTTTTCTTTCCCCCTCTCCTTCCTTCTCCCTCCCCTCCCCCTCCCTTCCCCCCTCCTTCTCCATCCCCCCCCTCTCCCCCTCTCCCTCCCCCTCTCTCCCTCCCTCCCTCTTCCCCCCCTCCCTCTCCCCCCACCTCCCTCCCCCTCCCCCCATCCTTTCCCCCCTCTCCTCCCCCTTCTCTCTCTTTCCTCTCCTGCTTCCGTATCCTCTCTCTCTCTCCTCTCCTCCTTTTTCTCTCTCTCCTCTCTCTCTCCTCTGTAGTACTTGGCCAATAACTTCCATCACTGGCTGGCTGTTTTGTCTTTGTCTTGGGCCGCTGGGCCCGGGGTCGTTAAAAATTGAACGGAAATTTTTTTTTTTCGCGGAGGCTTGGGGCTTGTAAACACGGTATCATAGCCTCTCTTCTCGCTCTTCTCTCTTGTGTGTCTCGGTCTTCGTCTCTCTGTTTTTCCTCTGCTCCGTCTCTGTCTCCTGTCCCGTCTCGTTTCTCCTCTCTCGTCTCCGTCTCGTTCTTGTTTCTCTTCTCTGTCTCCGTTTCTGTTCTCTCTCTGTCTCTCTGGTTCTATGTCTGTCCGGTCTCTCTGTCCCCTGTTCTCTGTGTTCCCGTCTGTCGCTGTCCTATCTCGGTCTGCTGCACCCTGTCCCTTTATCTGCCTCCTGCCTGCCCTTCCTTCTGCTTGTCTGTCTGTGTGCTTGTCAACTGCTTGTCTTGTTTGGGGGCCTGTCTCCTTAACTGATTGTTGTGTTCCTGTCTGTCTGCTAATGCTTGTCGTGTGTGTTCTTGTCTAACTTATGCTTGTCTGTCTGTGTTCTTTTCTGTCTAACGCTTTCTGGTTTCCTGTTGTAATGCTTTTCTGTTGTTTAACTGCTTGTTTGTTTTTTTTGTTTGTTTGTGTGTAACTGCTTGACTGACTGCCTGCCTGCCTGTCTCTGTGTGTGTCCCTGTCTGTGTGTGTGCCTGTCTAACTGCCTGTCTGTCTGTTTGCCTGTTTAACCACTTGTCTGTCTGTCCAGCCGTTAAACTGCTTGTCTGTCTGTGTACCTGTGTGCCTGTATGCATGCCTGCCTGCCTGCCTGCCTGTCTGTCTGCCTGCGTGCCTGCGTGCCTGCCTGTCTGTCTGTCTGCCTGTCTGTTTGTTTGTCTGTCTGTCTTCCCGCCTATCTGCCTGTCAGTTTGTCTGTCTGCTTGCTTCCAATACTCCTTCCTTCCTTCCTTTCTTTGTTCATTTTCCTTCTTTCTTTTTTTTTAAATATTTCTTTCTGTTTCTTTTCATTTTTCCAAGAAAAAAAAAGTCTTAACTTTCAGATTACAGCCGCTCATTTGACCATAAATATGAAGTACCTTTCAGTAACATTTTTTGTTTTGAAGAAAGAACACCACCATACAAACAGACAAACAAAAGAAATCTCTAGTTCGTAAAAATGAATGAAAAAGTAAACGATTGCTTCTTTCTTTGTATGTTTTCCCCCCCTTTCTTTTGTATTATACGACTTACTATCTTCTTTCCCATTTTGAGCCAAAGTTGTGGTTTAACAAACACAGTTCCGTTTAAATCATGAATGACAATGCTGAATTGAATGATGATGGCAGAATATTCAATTTAAAAAGCTCTGTTGCATTTAAAAACAATTAACACACATTTTGAAAAAAACACCATTATTTCACAGTTTTTCTTTCTTCTTTATTTAAAAAAAAGTAAAGTTATTGTTTCGTGACACAAAGGGGAACAATACTAAGGGACGGTAGAGGATGCAAATGAATTTTTAAAAAAAATTAAAAACCCTCACCTCTTTTCGCAGACACCCCCCCCCCCCCCCCCCCCCCCCCCCCCCCCCCCCCCTTCCCCTCCTCCACGATTCGATTTTTTTTTCACCCTTTTATTCATATCACTTTTGCGAAACATTATTCAAATTCCCGCCTTCTTTATTCTCTGTTAATGTATAACACACACACGCACGCGCACACACCTCCCCCCCCCCCCCCCCTCTCACACACACACGCGCGCACACCTTTTCCCCAGCACACACACACAGACACACACACACCCACCTTTCCACCTGCACAAGCACACACACCTTTTCCTCCAGCGCGCGCGCGCGCGCGCACGCACACACTCACACACACAAAATATCGTCTAATATCATTTGAGTGAACATACGTAAAATCGAAGCAACAACAACATACGCACACGCGCGGGCGCGCGCGCGGGGCACACACACACACACACACAACACACACACACACACACACACACACCACAACCTTATCCTCAGTACACACACACACACACACACACACACCACACACACACACACACACACACACACACTTCTCTCAACACCAACAATAATCTCATCAACTTCTATTATGTTTTGGGGAAAAAAACCAAAAACACGCCCCTCTTTGCATCCCTCGTTACACCATCCCCCCCCCCCCCCCACCATCCCTCCCCCCCCCCCCCCACAAACCCCCCCTTTTTCTTGGATGGGGCGTGAAGGGGCGGGACATGTGAAGGAAGGAGGGCGGAGGAGGAGGAGGAGGAGGAGGGAGGGGTGGGGGGTTGGGGTGGAGACGTTAGGAAGAAGAGTAGTAGGGCCATATGATCTACCCATCTTTCGACAGATTCTCATCAAACTAATCCTGCTTCCAAGTTGACTGGAAATTGTTTCCAAGGGTGTGTGAAACTGAACCCGCTTGTGTTAACTTTACATGAGCTGCGGGCAAAGAGGCTGGCTGACGGACTGGCTAACTGACTGGCTGGCTGACTGGCTGGCTGACTGGCTTAGTGTTGTGCGGCATGCAGCTCTCTCTCTCCCCCTCTCTCATCTCTCTCTCTCTCTCCTCTCTCTCTCCTCTCTCTCTTTTCCTCTCTTCTCTCTCTCTCTCTCCTCCCTCCTTCCCCCTTTCCTCCCCCTCCTCCTTCAACCTATTCTTTTGTCTCTGCTTCCTCCTCTTGTTCTCTTCCTGTTCTTTATTTTTTTGTCTCCCTTTTGTCTTATCCTTACATAAACTAATAATGATAAATACTGCACACACCTCTCCCCATCCCCTGCTGTTCAAATAAAGATCATCCATTCATTCATTCATTCATTCATTCATCCTCCTCTCTCCATCTCCTCTCTCTCTCTCCCTCCCTCCTCTCTCTCATATCTGTCCTGTGTATACAACTATCTCTGTTCTGTTTGGTTTTGCATGTTTACATTGTGCCTAATTCTTTAGACATTTCACTATTGTTTGTTTAATTGAATATTTGGATGATTGATTTACCTTTTGGACTGAGGGGTGATGGAAAAAAGCACCATTGTGCTTATCTTTTCCCAATAAAAATGTTCATTCAATAAAATGTTGGTATTATTCACATCATCTTTCCCTCATCCTCTCTCATCGTCTCTCTCATCTACATAACTCTCTCTCTCTTCTCCAATCTCTCTCTCCGTCTCTCTCATCTACTCCTTCGCTCTCTCTCACAGATTTAAACAGAAAGAAGAAGAAGAAGATAAAGAAAATTTAATCATGTTAATTAATGTGTGGTATGTGTGTGTGTGCAGGAGAGAGAGTGAGAGAGAGAAGATGAGAGAGAGAGAGAGGAGAGAGAGAGAGAGAGGAGAGAGAGAGAGAGAGAAGAGAGAGAGAGAGAAAGTCACATTAGGCTACTATCCCTTATTCTCTTCAAAGATTTATACAGAAATATTGATAGATTTTTAACAGGTTTCTCATTTTCAGATGACATAAGCTGAGATAGCCTGACCAATGATGGGTAGTTCCAGTATGTTTGCAGAATTCATTCTTTTCTCAGGTCTCCAAGAACTGGAGATTCGAAAAGAACACGAATTTCATCTTGTGTTGCCAATTTACACAAATTACAAACCGAGTTCTTATCATCCTCTTTGCATATGGTTTCAAATGTACAGCAATTCCTGATACACCACATCTACATTTTGACAATGAGA
>CM054142.1:59646626-59654126 GCA_028751875.1 Rapana venosa
GTTCAGAGTTCTCTTTCTGGGGACGGGATAGCCTGGTTGTTAGAGTGACGTATTCGTAACCTGCTGACCTGGGTTAAAATCTCCTTCAGGAGGATTTTTCATCTGGAGTTAACATCAGTGCCGACTCCACTCTCCCCGAAAGTCCTTCGGATGAGACCATAAACCGAGGTCCCGTGTGCGAACGCACGCAGAACATCTTGCGCACACGTTAAACCCGTTCCGCTTTTCGTAAGAGTAGGCTATTGTGTGCTGATGGGAATGGATGACAAACTTGACAAAACTGCATACACACGGGGGCTGGGTGAAAAAAAGCACATAAGTGCTTATTCCATTATCCTCGAAATAAAAGAAGAAATAAATGAATAGAATATATATACATATCTCCCTCTCTCTCTCTCTCTCTCTCTCTCTCTCTCTCTCTTCTCTCTCTCTCTCTCTCTCTCTCTCTCTCTCTCTCTCTCTCTCTCTCTCTGTCTCACATTTGGGCAAAACCACATCATTACAGCACGAAGCTGTTTGTTTTCTTTATTTTCTTTTTTGTTGTTGTTGCTTGGTTGGTTGTTTGGTCGTTTAATTGCTTGGTTGGTTGGTTGGTTGGTTGGTTGGTTGGTCTGTGGTATCATTTGTTTCCCTAGAAAATTGACTAATTTAAAGGTAATTTAGATTTTTTTTATCTTCTTTTTTTTTGGGGGGGGGGATTGTTTTGGGATGTTCGTTTGAAGCTCTGTTTGAAGGGGGAAGGGAGGGCGGGGGCATATTTAACATAAGGGAACTGGTTTTCTTTAACCTGTACACCGGAGGGTATTAACAGGACCTAGAAAGGCGACAGAGAGAGAGAGAGACAGACAGACAGACACAGAAGACAGAGGGAGAGAGACAGGCAGACAGAGACAGACAGACAGAGACAGACAGAGACAGAGAGAAAGACAGAAAGAGACAGACAGAGACAGACAGACAGACAGAGACAGATACATAGCGAGAAAGACAGACCGAGAGAGAGACAGAGAGAGAGAGCGAGAGAGACAGACCGAGAGAGAGACAAACAGAGAGAGAGAGACAGAGAGAGACAGACAGACAGACAGACAGACTAAAAGTAAATAGCAATACAAGGGAAATACACACACATATACACATACATACACGGAGAGAGAGAGAGAGAGAGAGAGAGAGAGAGAGAGAGAGAGAGAGAGAGAGAGACAGAGAGAGAGAGAGAGAGAGACAGAGAGAGAGAGAGAGAGAGAGAGAGAGAAAGGACGTCCATAAGGAAACTCCATCAAGAACAAGCACTTCAAAGGAACAGGGACCTTTTTGTGGCCTACCCTGTTGACGACACTTGACTTTTCCGGGTGGCTGGGCAGACAAATCCACCACCCCACCCCACCCTACCCTGAAATGGAAGACATACGGGTATAGAGGCATAGATATAAGTACCCCGCCAGGGTGTCTCCTCTCTGAGACTAGGAGAGTGACAAGGGGGGCTTGACTTTGAGCTCTTGTCCATACTTCATGGCTTTTGTGTTCAGTTTTGGGGTGGGGTTTTTCTTTTTTGTGTTATTGTTGTTGTTGTTGTTGTTTTTGGTTTTTGGTTTTTGTTTTCCAGCTTGTTTTTTTTTTTTACCTCACTAAAAGGGAAGAGGGAAAGAAACCTATAAGTAAATTAACGAGGTTGGCGTGGTAAGGGTTTTAGGGGAGTTTGTATGTTGAAGAGGTGGTGGTGGTGGGGGGGGGAAGATAATTGTGTGTGTGTTAGATAGAGAGAGAGAGTGAGAGAGAAAGGGGGGAGAAGAGAGAGAGAGAGAGAAGAGAGAGAGAGAGAGAGAGAGAGAGAGAGAGAGAGAGAGAGAGAGAGAGAAAGACAGAGAGAGAGAGAGAGAGAGAGAGAGAGTGCTGAACACTGAAAGCAATTTATTGCCATTAACAATACAGTCTTTTTGGCAAAGAGCACGGTATGGACACAATGTAAACAATATGCTTTTTGCAACAAGGAAATAATGAAAACCGAAAGAGGAAAAGGAATCTCCAATACCTACATTCAACCGAATGCATTTATTGTTATCATACATTCATTGTTATCACAAGCTTGCACACACACACACACACACACACACACACACACACACACACACACACAGAGCAAAATTTTATTTTCAGAGGGTAATAGAATAAGCACAATGCTTTTTCTTACACCCAGTCCTCGGAGAAAAAAAGAAAGCAAGTAAACTGACAAATAAAATATGTAAGCAAAGTGAATCATAATAATCACAATAAATATCACCATTATCATCATCGTGGTCATCACCGCCAAAATCATTATCATCATCATCATCAGAGAGAGAGAGACACAGAAAGAGAGAGAGACAGAGACAGACAGACAGATAAATTGTAGTAACTAGAGTACAACAATGTAATCCTAACACGAATACAAAAAGCACGTTCACCATTTCAAGCTGCCTCAATCATAAAAATTTTAATATCTTACGACTGTTTTAACAGCAGTGTTTCTGTTCATTCATTCATTCATTCATTCATTCATTTGTTTATTTATTCATTCATTCATTCATTCATTTAATAATTCATTCATTTATTCAATTTTTTCATTCATCATTTACTTTTTGAGTACTTATTTGGCGATTTTTGTCCCTTTAAAAAAAAAATTATCAGTATTTGATCACACATGTATAGGTGTACGCATTATCATGTATCTGCTGGTATTGATATTTCAATATTCTCTGGCATTTCAGCGCTAATGTTTTTGTTTAGTTTTTTTTTAAAGGTAAAGGTTTCCCATGATCTATGTGGTCGTAAGGGAACGAGGCATCAGAGACATCAACTTATCCAGGGGCCAGCATATTGAGAGCGGCGCCTATCTCCTCTCCCTCGCTGCTTTACCTTCCCTGACCCTAAATTGGGCTGGTACCCATTTACAGCTGGGTGAACTGGGGGACTACACTGAAGCCAAGGCGTACAAACGGTCACCCATCTACTTGGTAACCTCGCTGGTTGCTGTACTGTCTTTAGGTCACTTTATAACATTAAATACAGGGTAAATAAAGTTTAACGTCTCAGCAGAAAGAGTAATGCCCAGGTCAGGAATATTGCACAGATTTAAGAAGCAGACGTGGGCAATTTTCAACATCAGCCAATCAATCTCTGCCAGGACAATCTTGTGATAGAGATAATGCATTGTCTCCAAAAGTAAAAGGTAAAGCTAAAAGTGTCCCATAACCTATGTGGTCGTAGGAGAGTGAGGTAGCAGAGACCTTAACTACTCAAGGCGCCAGCGTATTGAGGGTGGCGCCCATCTCCTCCTCTTTCTCGCTGCTATACCTTCTCTGACCCTAAAGAGGGCAGGTACCCATTTACAGCTGGTAAAGACTGTTATTTTTGTTTACAAAGATGGTTGAACTCTAAAGCTTGTGTCAAGTTCAAAGCAAAAACAATTTAAAGAAAAAAACCTATACAAACCTTGGAGACTCTTTTTTTCCAGATTCTTGAAAAAAATTTTGTTATAACTGTCCAAGTTCCGATTAAGTTTGGTAGGGTTCTCTCTCTCTGTCTGTCTGCCTGTCTTTGTCTCTCTGCCTTTCTGCCTCTGTCTTTCTGCCTCTCTCTCTCTCTCTCTCTGACTGTCTGTCTCTGTCTCTGTGTCTGTTTGTCTGTCTGTCTATCTCTCTCTCTCTGTCCCTCTCTCTCTCCCTCCCTTCCTCCCCCACCCTCTCTCTTTCTCCACATACCTTTCTCTCCATCATACACATACACACACACAACACACACACTATACATACTACATACACACGTGTGCGTGTGCTCTCATACCACGCGTACGTGTGCGCGTTTTGGTATTTCATATATATATATATATAGTGTGGAGGTAACAATAGATCCATTTCCAGATAACCCCTATCATAATATTGGCTTGACTGCACCCTACGCCAGATAAAATGCAAATCCATTGAGTCGATCACATGTGACTATCTCAGGCATCTTTTAGCTCGAGTGAACCCATTGGACACATTATATTATAGCCTTGGTTAAAATTATGCATGCATATAATATATATATATATATATATATATATATATATATTATATATATATATATATATATATATGTTACTGAGACAGAGATATAGTCAGAGGGCTGAGAGAGAGACATACACAGAGAAAGAGACAGAGACACAGAGAGACAGAGAGAGACAGACAGACAGAGAGAGAGAGAGGAAAACACAGAGAGAGACAGAGAGAGGCAGACACAGAGTCAGAGAGAGGGGGGCAGATAGACAGAGAAGAAAGAAAGAAAGAAAGAAAGAGAGAGAGAGAGAGAGAGAGAGAGAGAGAGAGAGAGAGAGAGAGAGAGAGAGAGAGAGAGAGAGATAGAGAGAGAGAGAGTGTCAAGTCAAATCAAGTCAAGTCAATTTTTTATTTCCAGATGGTACATTGAATAAGCAATGCATTTGCTTTTTTTTCACCAAGCCATCTATCTAGGAACAACTGTGTGTGTGTGTGCATGCGCGCACGCGCGCGTGCACGCACACAGTGCCCGCATCCTTGGTTTAATTCACCAAAAAGCAGACATCGACTTGGTGATTTCTTGCTCTTCGACATAGGATTAGACTTCACTTGGATTTAGTTTACTTGCCCCTCCTAAAGTCCAAACTTTGACTTCCACTTGACTTTTGTCAATTACCGAGTCAGTCCTGAAACTTCTGTTGAAGTCGGAACTTCTCCTTGACCTCTGTATGTCACTTGCCCTTGTGTACTAGCTTTGAGATCCACACGAATCATGTTACATGTCTGACTGTAGTTTTGTAAAGTGATTGTTATCGTAAAGGCGACACATCGGCATTAGAAATTCGTACTTTTCCTTCTGTTTTCCATACGACATTTATATTCATACCATACGTACTAAAGCATCCTCAGAAATAACAACCTTTTTTTTTTTTAAAAGACTAGTCTCAGACTCAAAACTCGTGTAATTTTGCTCCAATTTGGTAGATTTGAATTTTGTTTTTCCGCAAACACTGTACCCCCTCAGTCCTTTGTCGTCTGCTCGCTTCCTTACCGCAATATGAATGCGCGGGGTCAACACAGTAGAAACACAAGCAATCCTCATTTGACGATCATTTCCAACCGTCTCATGAATACTTGGTATTGCTCTATTTAAAACAAGTACATAATGCATTTTTTCATACTTTATAAAAATTGTGAAAATCACCAAATATTTGTCCAACTTGCACTCTATAAAAGTTACTACATGACCCCGCAAGCTAATACAGGTATGTAGCCAAAGTGGATATAGGTTCAAGGGAGATAAGAACTCCCCATGAGGGTCTGGAAACTGCGTTCCCCATCGTAACACCGTTGTGGGAGGGGAGGGGGGGGCGGGGGGGGGGGGGGGGGGAGTGTTACCCGAAATATGTACTCTGTCTCATTTAACACGCTTCGGAATTACTATGAGATGATATTTTTTATTATTCACACACTGGTATGCTGTGTTGAAGTATCTTTCTTGCATGGTTTAAAATGGCATCGCTTTTGTTGTTGTCGTTGTTGTTGTTGTTGCTGCTACTGTTGTTGTTGTTGTTGATCCTCTTCTTCTTGTTCTTGATCTTCTTGTTCTTGATCTTTTTGTTCTTGTTGTTTTTGTTGTTGCTCTTCTTCTTCTTCTTCTTCTTCTTTTGTTTGCTTTTTGTGCAGTGGCACCAGTTATATCTACTTTTCAATCTAATCATTGATTTCAATATGTTTGGTTTGACCTGTATGAAAAAACACACAACAACAGCCAAAAACAAGGACTGAACTGCTTTGACTTTGACATCTGAAGTCAACCTCGACCATAGCTTGTTTTCATTTTATTGGAATAGAGAGAAAAACAAACACGTAATTGATATAGGTTGTTGGCAAATGTGGGGATGGGGGTTGGGTTTACAGGGACAGAGACATAAGGAGACGAAACGAGGACATAGTTTCGTGGTGTGACTGAGAGAGGGAGATAGACAGACAGAGACAGAGACAGACAGACACAGAGACACAGAGACAGACACAGAGACAGGCAGAGAGAGAGAGAGAGAGAGAGAGAGAGAGAGAGAGAGAGAGAGAGAGAGAGAGAGAGAGAGAGAGAGAGAGAGAAAGGCAGGCAGTCAGACCCAAAAAATATAGACAGACCGACAAACAGACAGAGAGAGACAGACACACAGACATAGGCAGACACAGAGACAAACAAAGAAAGACATATAGACAGGAAGACAAACATAGAAAGATAGACAGACAGACAAACAGAGAGAGAGAGACAAACAGAGAGAGAAAGACAGACAGACAAATAGATACAGACAGATAGGCAAACAAAGAGAGAGAGAGAGACAGACACAGAGAGAGACAGACAGACAGACAGGTAGGCAGGCAGACAAACAAAGACAGACAGACAAAGAGAGAGACAGCAGGCAGAGAGTGACAGAGAGACAGAAAAACAAATAGGTAGGCAAGCAGGCAGGCAGACAAAGAGAGATAGAGAGAGCAACAGAGACAGACAGAGACAGACAGAGACAGACATGTAGGCAAGCAGACAAAGCAAAAAAGACAGACAGACAAAGAGAGAGGGAGACAGATACATACAGAGACAGAGACAGGAAAACAGATAGACGGATAATTATGTAGGCAGGCAGACAAAGAAAGACACACACACACACACAGACAATCAATCAGGCAGACAGACAAACAAACGAAAAACCAAACAGACAGACAGACAAACAAACAAACAGACAGTCCCAAAATGAGGAAATGAGTCAGAATGTGGTGTAATTTATTTATTTATTTATTCTTTTATATCGAGGATAATGGAATAAACACATATGTGCTTTTTTACATCCAGTTCCCTGTGTATGCGGTTTTGTCAATTCTGTCATCTGTTCCCACCGGCACACAATGGCCTACTCTTACGAAAAGCGAACAGGATTTAACGTGTGCGCAAGATGTTCTTCGTGCGTTCGCACACGGGGCCTCGGTTTATAGTCTCATCCGGGAGAGTGGAGTCTGCACTGATGTTAACGCCGG
The DNA here is from genome assembly GCA_028751875.1 of Rapana venosa. Classification (NCBI taxonomy): domain Eukaryota; kingdom Metazoa; phylum Mollusca; class Gastropoda; order Neogastropoda; family Muricidae; genus Rapana; species Rapana venosa. The sequence goes on from CM054142.1 coordinate 59,653,676, forward strand.
GGGGAAAATAGCCCCCTTGAACGGGAATCGAACCCGGGTCGTCAGATTGCCAGCGCAATGTTCTGACCACTAGGCTATCCCGTCCCCCCAGAGTAGTATATATAGTGAGCTAGTAGCCCCAAGCTGTACTATACCATAGACCAGACCTATTCAAAGGGAGAGTAGGCTACAGTCAGTGGTGGACTCGATCTTATCTGCGCCCCCTATATAATACTGTCCCTGCCCCTAGGGCCCCTGATTATCTTTGCTGATAACTACAGCCATGTTTTGACTTCAGTCCCTTGACTGGGAGTGCTGCTTACACCCTCACCCCCCCCTTCATCTTCCCCCCCCCCCCCTCACACACACACACGTGCACACGTACACGTACACCCACACACCTACACACACACACACACGCAGCGCGCGCGCAGACACACACGCACGCACGTACACACACACGTACACACAC
>CM054142.1:59656626-59659126 GCA_028751875.1 Rapana venosa
TCGATCCCCGTTTGGGTCCGAAACTTCCCCCCCCCCCCTCCCCATCCATTAGACCATGATCGGTGGTCTGGGTGCTAGTCTTTTGGATGAGCAATAAACCGTGATCCCGTGTGTTACACATAATTATTTAGCGTACGTAAAAGAACCCCACGGCAACAAGAGAGTTGTCCCTGGCAAAATTCTGTAGAAAAAGCCACTTTGATAGGTAAAGAAATACAGATGCAGACAGGAAAAGAAAAAAAATGGGTGGTGCTGCTCTTGTGGCGACGTGCTCTCCCCGGTGAAAGCAGCCTGAATTTCACGCAGAGAAATCTGCCTTGACTTGAAGTGGTATATAAAAAAAATTAATGGAAGAGCTTTGCTGAGACGCATGCATTGGCACACGATTGCCAACAGCTGGAGAAAGTGTTCTCGTCAGAGCAACATCTTCACGAGCACTCAGGGTTAATTAATGAAAGGATCAGTGTAGTGTAGAAGTCATACCTAAAGACCTCCTCTATGGAGAACTTGCGCTGGGAAAACGTCCCACAGGCAGACCACAGCTGCGATTCAAAAACGTGTGCAAGAGGGACTGAAAAGCCCCGAACATCGTCCAGAACAACTGGGAAGCAACAGCCCTCGAACGGTCAGCCTGGAGACAGACGACACACAAAGATCTCTCCAAGTTCGAAGAGACACTTGCTCAGGAGCACGAGGCAAAGAGAACAAGAAAAAAGGCTGCAGCCCAGGCAGGCAGACAGATCAGCGTCAGACTTCATTTGTGCCCTCTGCCATAGGGACTGTCATTCCGGTGTCGGACTGGCCAGCCACAAACAACGCTGTACCAGAATGAATGAACACCTAAGAGCGCAACTCCATAGTCTTCAGGCTGCCAATGTATAGAAGAAATGCAAAGTAGGAAGGGGCGGGATGAGAGAGAGTTTCTATAATTATTGACCCTCTTCTTCTCTGCCTCTGACCTGACCCACACAGTAACTAGTATCTATCTATCTATCTATCACTGACGGTTCAGGGTACTGTTCTGTTCTGTGTGTGGCATCTCAGCGGGTACCTGGTGCGGGTATTCAGGGTATGCGTCTCAAGTCTTGGGTGCATGGGCGGGAGAGAATTGTCTTTGTAGTGAGTGATCTTACCTGCTGGGGTTGCCGTGTTCTGTTTAATCATAGGTTTGGTTTCGTTACTTTTATTTTTTATTATTTTTGTGTGTGTGATACTGTTGTTGTTGACGATAATGCTGCTGCTGCTGCTGCTGCTGCTGCTGCTGCTGCTGCTGCTGCTGCTGCTGCTGCTGCTGCTGCAGCTGCTACTACTACTACTACTACTACTACTGATGTTGATGATGATGATGTTGATGATGATGAATATGTCGACGTTGTCGTCATTATTGTTGTTGGAGTTGTCTAATCGTCGTTTTATTGTTGTTATCGTTGTCGTTGCTGCTAATGTTGCTCGTGTTGTGTAATTGTGTTTGTTTTGCTTTTACTTCTAATGTGTGTTGGGGACGGGATAGCTCAGTAGTCAGAGCACTCGCTTTCCCCAAGCTAAGGTTAAGCAGCATCGAGCGTTGTTACCAACAGCATGGGTGACCGTTTGCGCACCTTGGCTTCATTACAGTCTCCCAGTTCACCCATCTGTAAATGGGTATCTGCCCTCTATAGGGTAAGGGAAGGTAAAGCAGTGAGGAAGATGAGATGGGCGCCACCCTCAAATTGCTGGTCCCTTGAGAAGTTGAGATCTCTTGATGCCTTGCTCCCCTACGGCCACGTAGGTTATGGGACACCTTTACCTTTTACAAGTAGGAAAGGTCGGGATGGGAGAGTTTCTGTATTGACACTCTCTTCTTCTGTGCTTCTGACCTACACAGTAACTAGTATCTATCTATCTGTCTATCACTGAGGGTTCAGGGTACTGTTCTGTTCTGTGTGTGGCATCTCAGCGGGTACCTGGTGCGGGTATTCAGGGTATGCGTCTCAAGTCTTGGGTGCATGGGGCGGGAGAGAATTGTCTTTGTAGTGAGTGATCTTACCTACTGGGGTTGCCGTGTTCTGTTTAATCATAGGTTTGGTTTCGTTACTTTTATACTTGTTGTGTTTTTTTGTTTTAGGGATGCTGTTGTTGTTGATGATGATGATAATGCTGCTACTACTACTTCTGATGATGATGGTGATAAATATGTCGTCGTTGTCGTCATTATTGTTGTGGAGGAGTTGTCTAATCACCGATTTGTTGTTGCTGCTATTGTTGCTCTTCTTGTTGTTCTAGTTGTGTTTGTTTTGCTATATAAATTCCATACATTATTATTATTATTATTATTATTATTATTATTATTTTGCTTTTACTTCTAATGTGTGTTGGGGACGGGATAGCTCAATAGTCAGAGCACTCACTTTCACCAGCTAAGCTTAAGCAGCATCGAATGTGGTTACCAAAAGCATGGGTGACCATTTTCCCACCTTGGTTTCAGTACAGTCCCCCAGTTCACCCATCTGTAAACGGGCAC
>CM054142.1:59664126-59666626 GCA_028751875.1 Rapana venosa
TTTGTGCATATATATGTTTGTCCGTTGTGTTCGACAATGATCTCCAAAAAACAGCAGAGGAGGCAGCTGCTGTTTCGAAAATTGGGCAGAAATTTGATTATAGTGGAGATGCCTTGCCCGCAGTACATCCCCACTCACTCGGCCAAGAGGGCATACAGACAGTCAAGTTTGGAGATGTTTCTCCAAAGTCCAACTAGCGCCCAGGGTTGCATCACATAAGGACTGTGCAAGTCAAGCCTCCTGGTCAGAGAGTCATGGGCGATCACTAAAGACTCAAGTGCAATTTCATGAGTGGGAAAAACTTATCATAAAGCCTCTCACTTCGCTGTTGCCCCCAGCGTCAATGGTATCCTGTGGATATAGCTGTGCATGTTCAAGTGCTAATATGTTTCATAATTAGTAATGTGATATTGTTTTGGTGGGTTTCTTTGCACGTAAGACGCGATACCTCCATTTCATAATTTCATCAATATGATAACTAGTCTGCTAGATTTTGTTGTTGCTATTTCTGTTTTTATTTGTTTGGGTTGCTTTTTTCGAAGAATTCGTTTAAGTTATTTTCTTCATTTTCGAAATTTTTTCCTTAAAATCCAAGTGACTTTTTTCTTATCTTTTTTTTTTTTTGGGTTCCTCGGCTAGAGCTCCGAGGTGAGATTGTTGTGTATCTCACCACACCATCATTAGGTAGCCGCACTTCCGACTTCAGGGATTCTGTATCCTGATTTGCAAAAAAAACTAATGTTGTTTGTCCAAAGTATCAGGACTATGATCTAGTGAATCACCTGCCAACTGAACTTGGGAAAGCTCTTTGCTTTCGTACCATAAATATTTTTTTCTCTGCCTTTTTTTTCTGCTCCAGAGACTGTAAACTCCAGAGACCCCCAAGCTGCAGATACCCTAAGCTCCGGAGACCGTAGTCCCCAGAGACTGTAATCTCCAGAGACAGTAATCTCCAGAGACAGTAAGCTCCTGATACCCTAAGCTCCAGAGACCGTAAACTCTAGGAGACAGTAAGCTGCAGATACCCTAATCTCCAGAGTCAGTAAGCTTCAGAGAGAGAAAGTAATCTCCAGAGACCCTAATCTCCGGTGACAGTACTCTCCAAAGACAGTAATCTCCAGAGAGTAATCTCCAGATATCCTATCTCCAGGTACCCTAAGCTCCAGAGACCGTAATCTCCAGAGACCGTAATCTCCAGAGACCGTAATCTCCAGAGACCGTAATCTCCAGAGACCGTAATCTCCAGAGACCGTAAGCTCTTTCTCCCTTCGACGCTCTAGACGGTACAAGAGGATGGATAAAGTACAGTCAGTTAGCCAATAAGTAAAAACAAATGTTTCTCTGTCCTCGCTTTTGACAGTTTAACGAATATGGTGTAACGTACATACACTGTTCCTCACCCTCTTCTTCTCCCTCTCCTCCTCCTCCTCCTCTTCTTCCTCCTCCTCCTCGAGAAACTTAAAGATTAAACTGGAAATTATATTTCCTTTCTTTTTTTAAGCTGTATGGACTACCCCCCCCCATCGCCTCCCCCCCCCCCCCCCCACCCCCACCCCCGTACGATGCTCGCCGTAAAGAAGAAACAGAGAAAAAGAACCCCAATGGAAAACATTTATAGAATTTCAATGAGAAAATATTTAGTTGGATTAAAAAGAAAAAGAAGAAGAAGAGAGGAGCAGGAGGAAGAGGAGAAGGAGGAGGAGGAGGAGGAGAAGGAGGAGGAGGAGAAAAAGAAGAAGAGGAAGAGAAGGAGAAGGAGAAGGAGGAGGAGGTGGAGGAGGAGGAGAAGGAGGAGGAGGAGAAAAAGAGAAGAAGAAGAAGAACAAGAAGAACAAGAACAAGAACAAGAAGAACAAGAAGAACAAGAACAAGAAGAACGAGAAGAACAAGAAGAACAAGAACAAGAAGAACAAGAACAAGAACAAGAAGAACAAGAACAAGAACAAGAACAAAAACAAGAACAAAAACAACAAGGAGGAGGGGAAAAGGAAAGGCAGCAGTAACGACTAGAACAGCAGCACACAATCTAACAAAACGACAACCACAGTCACTGTAGCACTACTACGACTACTACGACCACCATCACTACCAGCCCCCCCCCCCCCCCCCCACACACCACCCCCCACCTACCTCTCCTCTCCCCCCAAACCACTCACCACCACCACCACCACACACTACCACCAAACAATCACAGTCAAAATCACAAAACCAACAAGAAAAAAAAACAAAACCAGAAAGCAACAAACCTCCACTTCCAACCCCCCCACCCGCCACCCCATAATCTCCAAAAGAAAAAAACAGAAAAGAACACTCCCCCCCCCCCCAAAAAAAAAAAAAAGTCGCAGACAAAAATATTACAGCCGTCATAAATTAAATATGAACTTTCTCTCTCCTGCCTTCATAAATCTTCTATAAAAAAAAAAAGTAAAAAACAACACACCCCCAAAACCAGACAACCATCCATCCATCCTCCCCCACTTCCACCCCCATCACCCTCCTT
>CM054142.1:59671626-59674126 GCA_028751875.1 Rapana venosa
GACAGACAGACACAGACAAGACAGACAGAGACAGACAGAGACAGACAGACACGGACAGACAAAGAAACAGAAACAGAGACAGAGACAAATAAACAAACAAAACACACCAAAAAACAAACAAATAACGAAAACCATCACCCCCATCACCACAACCACCTCCAATACCACCACAACCACCACCACCAACACTACCACCACCACCACCACCACCAAATCCATAGCTGGTGGTATCAGTCGATCGATCAGTCATAAAACGAGAAGAAAGAAGAAGAAGAAGAAGAAGAAGAAGAAGAAGCGGGGAAAGTTGAAAGACTTGACAGACACAGAAACGACGGACTTGCACTCATTTATTCTTCAGACATGCTTGGCATAAATGGTCGCCCTTCTCACCCTCCCCCCTCCACCCCAACCCTACTTCCCTCTTCCCCACCTCTACCCTCTCTCTCTATCCTCTCCTCCTCTCCACCCTCACCCCCTCTCCTCCTCCCCACCCCCCAACCCCCCAACTCCCCCCCAACCTCCACACACACACACACACAATCTTCCTACCGTAAATATTGTTTTTAAAATGTCGAATGCTTTTCTCTTTGGCGTTCATATGATGATTAATATGACCATCTGGCATAGAGGGGGAGGTTATCTGAAAATGCAATATATTTATTCTCTGAGGATGTTGTACAAGGAAAGCTCAAAGGGTTGAAGAGGAATAAAAATCATTCATAGAGTTGTTGCTGTTTTGTTGGTAGTGGTGGTGTTGGTGTATGGTGGTGATGGTGTGTGTGTGTGTGGTGGTGGTGTGGTGGTGGTGGTGGTGGTGGTGTGTGTGTGTGGTGGGGTGGTGTGGTGGTGTGTGTGTGTGTGGTGGTGGTGTGTGTGTGTGTGTGTGTGTGGTGGTGGTGGTGGTGTGTGTGGTGGTGTGGTGTGTGGGGGTGTGGTGGGTGGTGGTGGTGGTGTGTGTGTGTGTGTGTGTGTGAGTGTGTGGGTGGTGGTGTGTGTGTGTGTGTGGTGTGTGTGTGTGTGTGTGTGTGTGTGTGTGTGTGTGTGTGTGTGTGTGTGTGTGTGTGTGTGTGTGTGTGTGGTGTGTGGTGTGTGGTGGTTGTTTTGATGGTGTTTTATTTTTAATATTTGCTTCTATTTGGTTTTCAATCATTTTTTTAAGTTTGCTTGTGGTGTTGTGTGTGTGTTTGTAATGTGTGTGTGTGTGTGTGTGTGTGTGTGTGTGTGTATGTGTGTGTGTGTGTGTGTGGTTTTGTTGTTGTTGTTTTTTTGAGAAGAGGCTGGTATGGGTTTTTTTTTCTCCTTTTGTTTGTTTGCTTGTTTCTGTCTAAATCTTTCACTTTTTTTCTCAAAGAAGCACCCTTAACATGCAAGGTGGATTGACTGTACACGTCACACTACTTCAGGCCAGAAATGTATTCAGTAGAAGTCTTACTGGCTGCAGACATAACCTGGTGCGTTAGCCAAATCTTGGGTATTACATTCTTGGTATTTTTGTGGTGTATAAATTATGTTCTTCCAACACACACCGCCGAACACTGACATGAATCACGGGATCTTAAACGTGCATACACGCTGTTCTTCATACAATCATATATACAGAAGTTGGAACTGTAAAGCACTGGCAGATCTTTCTTTCTTTCTTTATTCTTTTATATCGAGGATAATGCAATAAGCACTTATGTACTTTTTACATCCAGTCCCCGTGTGTATGCGCTTTTCTAAAATTATGTCATCTGTTCCCATCGGCACACAATGGCCTACTCTTACGAAAAGCGGAACAGGATTTAACGTGTGCGCAAGATGTTCTGCGTGCGTTCGCACACGGGCCTCGGTTTATAGTCTCATCCTAAGGACTTTTGGGGAGAGTGGAGTCGGCACTGATGTGAACTCCAGGGGAAAATATCCTCTTGAACGGGAATCGAACCCGGGTCGTCAGATTGCGAGCGCAATGTTCTGACCACTAGGCTATCCCGTCCTCCTCTGGTATGTGTGTGTGTGTTGACCTGGAAGATCATTTAAAAAAAATCCAACTCTAAACTTTTCATTCGTTAGGTAAGGCCAAGAATTAAACCCCACACTTCTGAAATCAGGATTATTAAGATTGGAAGTTGGCTATAAGCCTTAACCGCAGACCCGGGTTCGAATCCCGTTCAAGAGGATTTTTCCTCTGGAGTTAACATCAGTGCTGACTCCACTCCCCCTGAAAGTCCTTCGGATGAGACTATAAACCGAGGTCCCGTGTGCGAACGCACGCAGAACATCTTACGCACACGTTAAAACCTGTTCCACTGTTTGGAAGTGTAGGCCAGTGTGTACTGGTGGGAACGGATGACAAAATTGACAAAATTTCATACACATGGGAGCTGGACGTAAAAAAGCACACGAGTGCTTATTCCATTATCCTCGAAATAAAAGAATAAATAAATAAATAAAATCAACCTCTAGGCCACAGCGCCCGCTATTCATCAGAGCATAAACGTGTTATCTACCGGCCAATTCG
>CM054142.1:59676626-59764126 GCA_028751875.1 Rapana venosa
GTGTGTGTGTGGCGTGCGTGTGGTGTGTGTGTGTGTGCGTGGTGTGTGTGTGTGCGTGTGTGTGTGTGTGTGTGTGTTGATTGTGTGTGTGTGTGTGTTGTGTGCGAATTGTGTGTTGTGTCGTGTGTTGTGTGTTGTGGGTGTGTGGTGCTGTGTGTGGGTGTGTGTGTTGTGGTTTGATTCGATTGATTTGATTGAATTGTTGATGCTTTTGTTTGTGATGTGCTTGAGTTTTGTGGTGCCGTTGTGGTTTTTTTGTTGTTTCTGTCTTTTGTTTTTTTCTTTTTTTTTTCTCTTTTCTTTTTTCGAATTTTATTTTTGTTTTTTCTTTTGGCTACCATATTACAGGGGGGGGGGGGGGGGGAGTTTCATGCAGGGGTGTATCATTCTCAATAGCATAGCCACAATGCCATGAAAACCGTTGATACTTGAACAACAGTTATCACGGATCATTTATCCATAAGCTTGGCTTGTTGTTTGTTTACCTTACAGAAAACAATAAAATTATCTTTAAAAGCCTGTTAAGATGCAAACTCAGCAAACAACCCGAAAAAAATTCAAATAAACAACCCCAGGAAAATAAACTTTTAAAAAAGACAGAAAAGCCCCCTCAATAAAACCTACAATAACAAAACAAATAACAAACGAAGGTAAACAACCCTCCCTCTCAGCTCTTCCCATCTCTTTCAAAAGAGAGAGAGAGAGAGAGAGAGAGAGAGAGAGAGAGAGAGAAGAGAGAGAGAGAGAGAGAGAGAGAGAGAGGAGAGAGAGAAGGAGAAGGAGAGAGAGAGAGCACAAACAGTTAAAATCTTTATTACTTACAGGATGTCGGAATGATCATTGACAAAATGTGATCATCATTTCAGATAGGATTTTTTTTCTCCTGTATAAAAATGCAGTTGGCTGATCCGTCAGATAGTAAGCTCTTACCTGTGGCATTTTTAAAGCAAAATAAAACAAAACAAAAACAAACAAGCAAAAAAAAAAAAACCCACACACACAAACAGTTAATCAGATCAAGACAAAATATCTAATAGCTGACTTATTTCTATTTTTCTAGAGATAGCCATCATTTTGTTTTCATTCACGTGTTTATTTATTCATACATTTATTTGTTTATCCTTTCATTTATCTTATTTGTCTGAATAAAGTCTGACTCCATAAACAAATGGAAGATCAGATTTCTTCTAACTGTTTGCCACAGTCGTCAGAAGGAAGCGAAAAAAAACCAACATGTATAATGTTGCTGTTGCTGTTGCTGCTGCTGCTGCTACTGCTGCTGCTGCTATTGATGCTGCTACTGCTGCTGCTTCTGCTGCTGCTTCTGCTGCTATTGATGCTAGCTAATGCTGCTGCTACTGCCGCTGCTACTGCTGCTATTGATGCTACTGCTACTACTGCTTCTGCTACTGCTGCTATTGATGCTGCTGCTACTTTGCTACTGCTGCCGCCGCTGCTGCTTCTACTGCTGCTGCTATTGCTGCTGCTGCTACTACTATTACTGCTGCTGCTGCTGCTGCTGCTGCTGCTGCTGCTGCTGCTGCTGCTGCTGCTGCTGCTGCTGCTGCTGCTGATGATGATGATGATGATGATGATGACGACGACGACGATGACAACGACGATGATGACGACGATGATGATGATGACGATGACGACGACGACGACGACGACGACGACAACGACGATGCAAAAGGCATTTTGGGGGGAAGGGAAAGACTGCAATGGAAAACAAAGTAGACCTCAGAGACAGAACGACACAGGGCCACATACAAGTAAATGATAATACATACACCCAAAATACCCTTTCTAGCCTGTTCCCTTGTTCGTGCATCGGACAAATGTATCGATACTGAGCATGTTGTGATATATTACATTGTATCATCATTATCATATCGCATCGTGTCATTTTTGTTGTTCGTTTTTCGACTAGAGCTCCGAGGTTCACTAATGGTAAGATTTTGCGTATGCGACTGTTTTTTTTCCCCACCATGAAGGTAGCCGCATTTTGACTTCGGGGATGTAATTATTCTAGGTATGTTCGTGTTTCTGTAATCCACCCAACACTAACATGAATTACGGGATCTTTAACGTGCATAGATGATTTTTTTTTGTGCATGCGTATATACACGAAGGGAATTAAGGCACTGGCAGGTCTGTACTTGAAGTTGACCTGCGAGATCGTAGTAAAAACTCTCCATCCTTAATTCACCAGACGCCGCCGAGATTCGAACCCATGACTTCATGGACCCATGGGATTGAAGTCGAACGGTCTTAACCACTCGGCTATAGCGTCCGTCATCGTATCATTTCGTATTGAATTGTATTGTGTTGTGTTTGATTGTATTGTGTTGTGTTGTATTGTGTTGTGTTGTGTTGTATTGTTTGTGTTGTATTGTGTTGTATTGTGTTTGTTGTGTTGTATTGTGTATGTGTTGTATTGTGTTTGTTGTGTTGTATTGTGTTGTGTTGTTTGTGTTGTATTGCATTGTGTTGTATGTGTTGTGTTGTATTGTGTTGTGTTGTATTGTGTTGTATGTTGCATTGCATTGTGTTGTATTGTATTGCACTGTATTGCACTGTATTGTATTGTATGTGTGTTGTATTACATACCACTTTCAGTCACGGCAGATTTTCCGTCGTCAAATTCGAGCTGCTTTTCCAGGGAGAGCACGTCGCCAAAAGAGCAGCGCCACCCGGTTTTTCGCTGTCTATCAGTGTATCATTTTGTTTCCCTAAAAGAGTATGTGTTTGGGTGGTGTGTGTTTTTTTTACATAGAACGCTGCATAGTGTGGGTGTGTTTACATAGAACGTTACTATGCACAACTGTGTGGATGCTGTGATTTCTTTTACGTGCGCTAAATGTGTACTGTATACAGGACCTAGGTTTATCGTATCAACCAAAAGACTAGCACCCAGACCACCATTGATGGTCTAATAGAGAGGGGGGGGGGAAAGCTAGGGTTTCAAACGGGGATTGAACCTGTGGTTTCTCATTTTTGTAGACACGTGCGTTACCTCCAGACCCCTGATCCATGTTCTGTATATTTGAGAATTCAGCTGTTTCTTATCCCACAGTGTGTTCCTTTCAAAAAAATGAAAAGAAAACCCAACCAACCAATCAACCAACCAACCAACCAACCAAAAGCACCCAAAGCCAACGATATTTGTCATCCACTCATGCTCAACCAACCAACCAGCTAACCAACCAACCAAAAAAAGTACACCAAGCCAAACACATTTGTCATCCACTTATGCTCAATCAACCAACCAACCAACAACCCATCAACCAACCAACCAATCAACTAAACAACCAATCAATCAACCAAACAACCAACCAGCCAAACAGCCAACCAGCCAACCAACCAACAAAAAACCCCACACCAAAAGCCAACGATATTAATTTTGTCATCCACTCCTACTCCTAACCATCACTCTCCCCGACCCCACCCACCCACCTCCAATCCCCCACCCGCCCTCCTCCTCACTTGCTTCCCCACCTCCCTCACCTCTACCCCCCTTACCCTCTAACCCCTCCCCCTCCCTCTCCCTATCTCCCTCCTCCCTCCTCCCCCTAGTGTTTGATGCTTTGTGACTCCTTTTCATGGGCACATCAAAACACCTCCAAAGTCTTATTGAAGCCACGGCCATTTCCTACTGCTATCAGATGGCGCGGTCAGTTTTAGCTGCAGAAATAAATAACGGTTTTTATTGCTACATGTAGAACATTTATGTCCGCGGAGACGAAGGGAATAAATTGCGCTCAAATATTAGTGATCAGTTGTTAAAACGGACAGAATACAATTACCGCTTTGGCTATGAGATTATTATTATTTTTTTTTTTAAACTTGTTCTACTTTGGTTATGTGTCCTTTCTCTCTCTCTCTGTCTCTCTCTCTCTGTTCGTCTCTCTCTCTCTCTTCTCGTCTCTCTGTCTCTCTGTCTCGCTCTCTGTCTCTGTCTCTGTCTGTCATCTCTCTGTCTCTGTCCTCTCACTCCCTGTCTGTCTGCCCTCTCTCTGTCACTCTCTTGGTCTCTCTGTCCTCTCTCTGTCTCTACTCTTCTCTCTCTCTCTCGTCTCTTGGTCTCTCTGTCTCTCGTCTCTCTCTCCCTCTCTCCTCTCTCACTCTCTCTCTCTCTCTCTCTCGTTGCCTCTATCTCTGTCTCTCTCTGTCTCTCTGTTTCTCTCTTCCTCTTTGTCTCTCTCTCTCTATCCATCTCTGTCTCTCTCTGTCGTATTTCGTCTCTCTCTCTCTCTGTTTCTCCTCTTCTCCCTCTCCCTCTCCTCTGTCTCACTCTCTCTCTCTATCTCCCCCTCTCTCTCTATATCTCTGTCTCTCTGCTGTCTTTCGCTCCTCTCTCTCTCCTCTCCCTCTCTCTCCCTCTCCTCTCACATCTCTCTCTATCTCTCACTCTCTCACTCTCACTCTCACTCTTTCTTCCCCACCCCACCACCCCCCCTCTCTCTCTCTCTCTCTCGGTCTCTCTCTCTCTCTCTCCTCTCTCTCCTCATCTCTCTCTCTCTCTCTCACTCACTCTCACTCTCTCTTCCCCCCCCCCCCCCTCTCTCTCTCTCTCTATCTCTCTCTCTCCTCTCCCATGCATCTCCCGTCTGCACCTATCTTCAGTCTTCTCTTTGCAGTCTCATCAATCTCACTCTCATCTCTCCTCCTCTACCCCATCTATCTCCTTCCTTCCTTCCTCTCTCCTTCTCCCTCCTCTCCCCACCTCCCCTGATCTTCGGTTCTCTCATCTGTTCTCTGTCTCTTCTCTGTCTTCTCTGTCTGTTCTTCTGTCTTCTTCCTTCTCTCCTCTACCCTCTCCTCCTCCTGTCTCTCTCTCTCTCTCTCTCTCTCTCTCACACACTACCTCATCTGTCTGCTGTCCTCGTATGTTCTCTCTTCTTCCCTCTGTCTCTCTCTCTCTCTCTTCCTGCCTCACTCTTCTTCTCTGCATGTCCTGTCTGTCTGTTCTCTCTCTGTCTCTCTGTCTCTCCGTCTGTCTGTCTGTCCTTCTCTCTCTCTTTCTCTGTCTCCTCTCTCTCCTCCTTCTCTCGTCTCTCTCTCTCTCTCTTCTCTCTCTCTCTCTCTCTCCTCTCTCTCTCTCTCTCTTCTTCTTTCTTTCTTCTTCTCTTTCTCTCCTCTCTCTCTGTCATCTGTCTCTGTATCTCTGTCTCTTTCTCTCTCTCTCTCTCTCTCTCTCTCTCTCTTCTCCTCTCTCTCTCTCTCTCTCTCTCTCTCCTCTCTCTCTCCTCTCTCTCTCCTCCTCCTTCTTCTTCTCCTTCCCTCCTTTTCCTCCTCCTCTCCTCCACCTCCTCCTCCACTTCCTCTTCCAACCCACCACCACCACCAACAAAAAATCCCCACAAAAAACCCACCCCAAAACCCCACCAAAACATTATTTCTCCGGCAAGCAGGAAGCTGATATCATCCTGAGTGCTCAGTCTGCACACAGACCTCCATGCCACGCACAATAACAATACCACGATACCATCTTTGGACACAATTATATATGTCTCCCTTGATGCCAGTGCCAGAAACGCTCAAAGTTGGACGTGATCAGAATCATCCATCATTTTGTGTCAAACGCCCCCTACCCCCCCCCCCCCCCCCCCCCCCTCTCCCCTCAACCCCTCCCCCACTCCCCCCCCTCCCCCCCCCCCCCTCCATGGTCACAGGGGATTTAGCACCTCAGCCACATTTGAAACGGTCTGTGACTAAAGAGAAGTTGGGGTAGAGGGGGGTGGGTAGGGGTTAGGGGGTGTGGAGGGTCGGCGGTGGGGGTGGGGGGAGGTTAGGGAGGAGATGGATGGAGGAAGGAGTGGGGGAGATGGGTGGAGAAAGGGGAGGGTGATGGGGAGGTAGGGGTAGGGGTGATGGGGGGCGGGGGTGTTGTTTCGTAAATTGCCAGACTTGGATTTTAATGTAATTCTAAAGTTTGTGACTAGGCCTATCTATGAGGAAATCCCCAAAGATGATTTTGCAAATTGTTGCTGCTTTTTGTTATTTGTTGATAAGGTAAAAATGTGTTGTCAGTGTAAGAACTTGAATGTGTTGTTTTGTGTTGTGTTGTGGTGTGGTGTGGTATGGTGTGTGTTTGTGTGTTTGTGTGTGTGTGTTTGCATGATAAAGGAGGGGGGAGAGATAGAGAAAGGAGAAGACAGAGAGACAGCGAGCGACAGACAGAAAGACAGACATATATAAACAGAGAGACAGACAGACAGACATATATAAATAGAGAGACAGACAGACAGACATATATAAATAGAGACAGACAGACAGGCAGGCAGGCAGTTCAATATTATCATAAGACATTTTTGTTCTTTGATAGATGGCTTGATGAAAAATGAAAATGCAGTGCTTATTCAATGTACCATCTGGAAATAAAAATTTGGCTGGGTGACTTTGACTTTGACAGACAGACAATGAAGCTTGGAGATATATGGAGAAGCATCTAAGAGCCTTTGTACTACTTCAAGTATATGTACATTTGACCCAGGTCTTGTGTTATATAATTTTATAGTCATGATCAGTAACACACACACATACAAACATTATTAACCCGATATCACCTATGCACCATTGCTCCTGACATAAGCATCTTCAACATTTACATGCACAACAATTACTCTCACAAAAACGTGAAAAAACAAAACAAAAAACCCCTCTATGTTTGCTATAGCCTACTTTCCTTCCGCAAATGGCTACAAGAGTTTTGAAATGGTGACATAAGACATTAATAATTGTTCACAACGCAGATTTGGGGGTGTTGGTTGTTGTATTTTTACTTAATCTTAGATCCTCTGATATTGGTTTTTTCTCGAAATCATTTGTTATTCACCAAATTCATGCCACCCCCTCCCCCCCCCCCCCCCCCCCTCTCTCCTCTCTCTCTCTCTCTCTCCTCCCTCTCTCCCTCCTCTCCCTCCCTCTCTCTCTATCTCTCTCTTCTCTCTTCTTCTTCGCATTCCTCTTCTTTGCCTTCTTCTCCTTTGCATTCTTCTTCTCCTCTCTCATTTACTTTTTACACCGTCAGATATGTTTGGGAGAAAAAGTGGCCAGTCCCCTACCCCCCCCCCCCCCCCCTCTCTCTCTCCTCTCTGCGCTTCCTCGTAGAATAATAACAACAACAACAATAATAATAATAATAATAATAACAATAACAACAACAACAACAATAATAATAATACACATTGGCAAAACGCGACTTGTGGGGAGTCACAGTCGTTACACAACTGCTATCAAGATGATGGGGCTGGAGAGGAGGTGGGGGGGGAGATTGGGGGTTGGGTTAGGCTCGTTTTGCAGAAGATAAATAATCGCTTTATGGCTACATGTCAGACAGTTATGTGACCAGATGCAGGCGACAAATCGTGCTCGAAACATCAACGACGATCGGCGATAGAAAACATTTATTAGCAGCACTGCGCTAGAGGGAGATTTCTCTGGCCCACCTCCCCCCAAAGTGTTTTTTTTCTCTTCTCTTCGCTTCTCTTCTCTTCTCTCTCTTTTTGCTTCCTCCCCCCTTCCCCCCACTCCCCCCCCAAAAAAAAAAAAAAAAAAAAATCAGACAATAGCAAAAGCCTAGTGAGTTGAGTATCATTCCCCCATCAGTCGTTATGTAACGGAGAGAGAGGGGGGGAGAGAGAGGGAGGGACAGAGAGAGGGAGAGAGACAGAGAGGGAGGGACAGAGAGAGGGAGAGAGACAGAGAGGGAGGGACAGAGAGATTGAGAGAGATGAGAACAGAGGAAGAGAGAGACACAGAGAGACATAGGAGACAGAGACAGAGAAAGAGAGACAGAGAGATACACACACACACAGACGGAGAAAGACAGACAGAGAGACAGAGAGACAGAGAAAGAGAGAGCCTTTGGTTGGGGGTGGGTGGGGTGGTTGGTTGGTATGGGTGGGGGGGAGGGGAGGTTGCACTGTATTCATATTGCAGACACGCTCACATAAATACTGCTGATTCTTCTCCCCCCCCCCCCCCCCCCCCCCCCCCGCTCTCCCCTCCCCCTCCCCCTCACACACACACAAACTCATCGTCCCCTCCCAACCACCCCACCACCACCAACCACCACTACTACCACCCCTACTCTTCCCGACATACAGAAAGGCGTTTCTTCAGAAAAGGAGGGAACTGATAGCATCTTGTCATCGATACCATCTCCTACACCATAATATTTCTTTTCGCTGACATAGTTGTGAGCACTACAGAACTAAACTGTTGGAGCTGATCGGGACAATTCATCATTGTGTGTTAAAAGAAAAAAAAAAGGATGTTGTAATTTTATTTAAATTATTCCTGCAGTTACTATATCGTTTTTATGAAAGCCGGCTACAAAACGTTTCACACAAAAAATGGCGTCTTCTTCTCACTGTTTGTTGCGGTAAAACACAAACACACACGCGCACGCACGCACGCACACTCACACTCACTCACTCACACACACACACACACACACTCACACACACACACACACAAACGGATTGGTGCGAGAATAGGCACGTAAGTGTGAACTAGAGGAAATTGTCCGTTCTGTGAAATCTTCTTACAGTCTTCAGTTCACACATGTATTCAGTAATAGAAATGTTTCCTTGTCAACATGGTCCTATGCATCAGCATTCATCCCCACCCCCCAAATTTTTTTTTAAATTTGTCACAATGATATTTAGCGTAGCACTTATCATTCAACTGCGAGCAATAGCACAACATATATTCAATCATCCTTCACGTACTCGAAAACTAATGAGGGGTGATACTATCTCTGACTGTCTGTATCATTCTCAGATCCGATATTTTCTCTCTTCTTGCAGTAAAAAGAAATGCTAAGATAAGAGGTTAAATCGAAATATTCTTCATGGTGAAATATTGCGTTATTTGGGTGTGGTCTGGTCTGAAAATGTTATTCTCTTTCAAGAACTGTTTTAAAGGACTTGTTCCTATAACCC
Source organism: Rapana venosa (assembly GCA_028751875.1). Classification (NCBI taxonomy): domain Eukaryota; kingdom Metazoa; phylum Mollusca; class Gastropoda; order Neogastropoda; family Muricidae; genus Rapana; species Rapana venosa. The sequence continues at coordinate 59,685,578 of CM054142.1, forward strand.
ATAATGCTTGCTGTGGTTAGAGTGCTATTTTAAATGTGTTTCACCACCTTCACCTATCCCGTAGTCCCGAGGATCATGGGGGACACCAACGAAGATTTTGCAACCAGCTTCCTCCACTACCCGCGGTCCTCTGCTTTCCGTGATGTGTTTATCAGAGTACGAAATCAACAAAATAAGAAACAAACACCAAATTTCATATCAGTAGAGACAATGTTGGTTCTTTTTAACTTTTCTATATAAGATCCAGAGTGGAAAAAAAATCTTCGTTAGGTACATTTTGCCGATAATCTGTATCAGGTGCACATTATTTGATATTACTGATCAAATTCGAATGAATTTGCAATGGCACATGCTGAAATCAAGCAAGCAAGCAAGCCAACAAACAGACAAGCAGACACACAGACACACAAACAAGCAAACAAACATGGTTTCTGATTGGCTGATATACCCACTTTACCCTCCTTCCTTCCGCCCCCGTCCCCCCCCCCCCCCCCCCCCCCCCCCTCCCGCTTCCCCCCAATCTTAAATACTTCTCTGGCTTTTGCAACATTGTAGTTTCACAGCGTTATCACATGCTTGTTAGAATTGCCGATGGTTAGTTTCTTGCAAAGAATAATTTTCTCTTCTCTTTAACAAACACTCACGCTGATGAATGAGACCACTCGACGCTAGAAGAATTTGCATTTCAAACAGAGAATGAAGTCATTTTGTTAAAGAAAAAAGCAAACAAACAAACAAACAAACGAAAAGAGCGACCCCCCCCCCCCCCCCCCCCCCCCCCTCTTCCTCAAAAGCTCAATTCTACCATGGAAGAACAGTTTACACTTTGACAAGAAAAGAGAAGAAAAAAGCAACAACAAATCTAGTTCTAAGATCAGTAATTATTTATTAAAAGGAGCAGAAAACAATTATCACTTGGTGCAAAAACAACACCAAAAAAAAGACTTTAGCGCCAATATTCTCTCCGGGTTTGTTTTTTTTTCTCTCCAAAAAACACCATGTGGAAAAATCACGCTGGTGGCGTATCGTTCAATCAGTGGTCATGCAAGGGAGAGCATTAGAAGCAAGAAATTGCATTCATTGAGCGTTGAAAAAAAGCGGCGGCCACATAAATGGCAGATTGTGTTCTCTCCCTTGCCCTGATTGGAAAGATATGATGAGGTAGCATTATGAAAAAAGTAGTCTGTTCCGAATCATAGCTCCTGCACCAAGTGTAACTGAAGCAAAACAAGGGGGTTGATAGTTCAGAAGAAGAGAAATACAAACACCAGTGTATCGTGTTAATTTTTCTTCTTCTTCTTTCATTTCTCTTTTCCTGGGCTAGAACTCCGGAGGCTCACCAATGGTGAGATGTTTGTGTATGCGAAATCTCCCTCCCCCCCCCCCCCCCCCCCCCATTCTCCTAACCACCATTTAGGTTGCTGCACTCCGACTTCGGGGATGGTATCAAAACACGACACATATGTGCATGCGGATTTTTTTTATAATTTTGCCATCCGTTCCTACTGGCACGAAATGACCTACTCTTTCAAAAGGGCGGAACGGGTTTTTTTTAACTTGTGCGACAATATGTTTCTGCATGCATTCGCTATACAGGTGATGAATAAGACCAGACCACTAATGAAGAAGACCACTTCAGGCTATAAGAACTTGCATTTCAAACAGATAGTGGAACTGTTTTCTTTTAAAAAAGCAAACAAAAACAAAACCAAAAAAACACTTAAAAAATTGAGAAACGAGGAGGAGGAGGTACAGCCTGGTAGTTAAAGCGTTGCACATTGAACTCGTGATCTGTTGATCTGAGTTCGAATCCCGTTCAAGGGAATTTTTTTCCCCTGGAGTTAACATCAGTACTGACTCCACTTCCCCTAAAAAAAAGTCTTTCGGATGAGACTATAAATAACCTGAGGTCCCGTGTGCGAACGCACTTGCACAACATCTAGCGCACACGTTAAAATCTGTTCTGGTTTTTGAAAGAGTAAGCCATTGTGTGCCGGTGGAAATGAATGAAAAAATTTACAAAAAAGCATACTGCTGGGGACTGAATGTAAAAAAATTTTTTAAAGTACATGAGTGCTTATACCACCATCTTCAAAATATAGAATCAGATTTTTAAAAGTAAATAAACATCAATTCAGACTTGTACAGTTTTGGAGTATGTCTGCTGCGATGTTGGACAGGATCGGTGGTCTAGAGGTAACGTGTCTGCCTAGAAAGCGAAAAGTCTGGGTCGGAAGTGTGCGGTGGTTTTATCCCTGTTTGGACCCGAAACTGTTCCCTCTTCCATTAGACCATGAGTGGTGGTCTGGGTGCTAGTCTTCCGGACGAGACGATAAACCGAGGTCCCGTGTGTTACACATAATTATTTAGCGCACGTAAAAGAACCCACGGCAATAACAGAGTTATCCATGGCAACTTTCTGTAGAAAAAAAGCCATTCTGATAGGGAAACAAATACAGTTGAAGACAGCAACAAAACCAAATAATGGGTGGCGCTGCTCTTGTAGCGACGCGCTCTTCCCGGGGAGAGTAGCCCGAATTTCACACAAAGAAATCTGCCGTGACTTAGAGTGGTATGAAAAATGAGAAAGAAAAAAAGACAAAGGGTCAGTTTTTCTTTGCTGTGATACTAAGCAGGAATGCTGAGTGCCACAGCTGATGAACATTGTTCGTGTTTGGTGTTCTCTCGTCACTTTGTTTCCCAAGCCCTAGGATTTCTGCAGACTTTAGCTATGTTTCTGTACAGACCTTGTCTAGTCATAGATACTCTGCAGAAAAAAGAAAGAAGAAAACCCAACCTATGCAAAAACTCTTTCGCAAGTTGTGGCTTTGCTGGATTTCATGCGCCCCTTGGGGTTTTCTTGAAATAAATCTTGAATCTTTTACAAAAATTGTCACCCAGTGCAACTTGATCATATCATTTTTGTTCTGTTTAAGCAGTTGAACATTAACATAAATTATGTATTTAGTTATTATTCATGCTCACATAAACCGCACAATATGCCATGAAGTGCACCTTTGGTCCATAATGGCGGCTGATACCATCTGTGTGGGATATCATCTCAGACCCTATATTTTCCTTTCAGAAGGTACAGGAACGCTAAAAAAAAAAAAAGTTGTTAAATTACTGTTGGTTGAGTTTGTGTCAAAAAGCCTTTGGGGTTGGAGGTTCGCGGGGGACAGTCGTTGGAGGGACGTTGTGGTGGTTGCCACCTCGGGTGGGCATCTCACTCAGTCTGGCTCCGCGACTGAGCTAATACTGTTGTTAGTAGGGGGCTTAGTAGGTGGTGTCCTGCGTATGTTAGCTCAGAACAGGCACCACTGAACACCACCAAAGTGACCCAACAGCAGTGCAGGACCCCTCTGGCTGGTGGCTCCACAGCGGCCTGATAGTGATGGGCTCCGTGTGGACTTCCAACCCTGAGGATGAGACATAACAAATCTGGGTATGGCTGTGGCGGGGAGATTGAAATGAGCGGCGTGGGAACAGCAGGACAGGGACGTCACAGAAGATGAGGCAGCCAAAAAAAAAAAGATTGTTGGTTTCCTACGTCTGAACCATCAGTTATCTGTAAACAGTGTTTCAAAGGACTTGTTCTAAGGACTGCTGTGATTGTTGTGGTGAGAGACTTATTCTATCTTGGTCTATCAGGAAGTACAGCAGACAAATCGGGGACAAAGACAACATTTTATGCTGCATAGGGCAGGTTTCTTGAATTATCATTTTCCGTATACGATTTTGAGTGCTAAAAGCTTTGTTTAGTGAATCTGACCAAGAAGCTACAAAATGATATATCTTTCCTTTTTACAGTCTAAGTACCTCTATTGGTGAAGTATCTTAGTACCTTTGTTTCTATGAACATAATAATTTTATTGCATCGCGAGCAAACACAAACCAAAAAGCTCGATCCCTACATGAACAAAACGAAACTATTTTGCGTAGCAGTCTACTTTGAAAAGGCGATCACACTCTGATTGTGGTCTCAGATTATTATCTACTCTCTTCACGGAATAATGGTCTCCACTCTTGAGTAAACAGGCTGATGAATCAGACCACCCCAAGCGTATAATCATTTTCCGTTTTCATCAGATAGTGAAGCCCTTCTACACAAAAATAACTCACAAGTTCACTTCAGCGCGTAGAACAATTGTAACTTCAAGAAAGAAAAAGAAACAGTGAATCTTGTTCTAAGATCAGCTGTGAAGTAGTTTTAAGGAGCAGAAAGTAAATTGTCACTTGACACAAAAAAGAGTCTTGTGACAATTTTCTCTTCATTTCAGTTCTCTAATGCCAGGTGCTAAAGTCACACTTCTGGTGTATCTTTCTATTGGCTGTTACTCGCGGGGGAAAACACTACCAGCTAGAGAGTGTACTTCTGCATCTTTTCCAAGTGGTTACAAGATAGCAGATTCTTTTTCTCTTCCTTTGTACAATATTGAAAGGGCTTAATTATGTTAAGGGGTGGGGTGGGGGATGGGGAGGACAGTCATTTTCTTTTCAAACTCATTTTTCAAAGACTCAGCAGCTGTGAAGAAATGTATATCAAGTTCTCTCCCTGCTAGTCTCACCTCCTCGAGAAACTAATTGAAGTCAAAACTGACACTAGCCTTTGCTTAGCTGATCAGAGGACAGAAGAAAAAAGAAGTATGAGAGTGTGAGATATGGCTGGGCTCACTTCAGCACGCACGCAGGCTATTTAGACAGTAGATCTTGTTCTAAGATCAGCAATTATGTATGAAAATGAGCAGAAAATTATTGCTGAACACAAAAGAATTTAGCGCCAATTTTCTTTCCGCTTTCGAATCACTTGGCCAAAGAATCACACTACAGGCGTATCCTTCAGTCATTTTGTGGAAGGGAGAGCATTAGAAACAAGAAATGGTGCTCACGCTTCTATTTTATTTATTTATTATTTTTTTTATTCTTTTATTTATTTATTCTTTTATTTCGAGGATAATGGAATAAGCACTCATGTGCTTTTTTTCATCCAGTCCTCGTGTGTATGCAGTTTTGTCAATTTTGTCATCCATTCCCACCGGCACACAATGGCCTACTCTTCCGAAAAGCTTCTCTGCTCACAAGCGGCTGCTTAAAGGACGTCTCTTGTCTACCAATAATTTTGAAGAAATATTGTTGACTTAAGGTATCCATTGTTATAGTAAATATTAAGCAGATGCCGAGTGGCTTGTACAAAAAAACAACAACACAATGACACATTCTTGAGACATTGACACTGAAGTCTTCCTCCTCGAATGCTTTATTTATTTTTCCAGATACAAAATCCTTAAAACTCTGAACACAAAACTTACCAGCATTACAATTCCATGCCGACCTTTTTACAGTGTCCTTTTTTTTTGAAGGGGTAAAATAAGGAAAGGTAAAACATTCTGTATTTTGTTGAGGCATGTTTAGTTAAATGTTAAGTAGAGTAGTTATTGTACACGAACACACACACACACTCATTTTATCTTTCTTAGCAAGGAATAAATATGATATCATGGGAACAGCCTATGTCACTTCGTCTCCCAACAGTGTTTGTCCTTTGTTGCAGGGGAGGTAAGTTGAAAGGTACAGCTGAGGCAAAATCATTCTACTTTGTTGCCTGGCCGTCTCTGCTTTGACATGTCTGCTGACTTTTTAAAAAAAATAATTGCAGAACTGGTCGAAAGGTTCTTCTGTAGGCTGTTGCAGAATAAGCTTACCCAAAAGAAAAGAAGATAAGAAAATATATCTATATAATTGTGTGTGTGTGTGTGTGTGAGAGAGAGAGAGAGAGAGAGAGAGAGAGAGAGAGAGAGAGAGAGAGCTCACTACCCCGAAGGCTGTATCACTCGTTTAGTCATTCCTCACGTTTCCATAACCTGCACTGATGATTTTCTGTGCTCCCTAAAGTGTTTCTCCTGTCCAGAATGAATGTAAGTAATCTTCTCTGACACTGTGTGAGTGTGTGTGTGTGTGTGTGTGTGTGTGTGATTTCACACCCAATACGCTCCGTTACAGGAAAACTGGAATACATTAATTATCTGTCTGCCTCTTCGTCTCCCTCCTTGTACTGTTCCCTGTAGGACAGTCTTGGCCAGTCCTGATGTTCGTGTGACGTGCCCGTGCCACTTAAGTTCGCGTCTTTTCACTGAAGTCAGGAGCTCTTCATTTAGCCCCGATGGGCGTTTTCATTTTTTTTAAAAATGAAAGTGCAAAATGTTCTGCATGCTAAAGTGAGCTTTAAACGGTAGTTTATTTTAAGAAAACGATTCTATTATCTGATTGGAATGCAAAATCGTAATGGCCTTGAGTGGTCTCGTTTATCAACATCGGAGTGTTTGTTGGAAAGCAGAGAAAATTACTCTTTGTGGAGACTAATCAATTGGAACTCCAACATGAATCGTGATGATAACATTGTGCATCTAAAATGTTACAGAAAGCAGGAGTCTTTTGGAGAGGGAGTGACACACGTGTGTGTGTGTGTGTGTGTGTGTGTGTGTGTGTGTGTGTGTGTGTGTGTGTGCGCGCGCGCGCGTGCTTGTGTGCGTGAGTGTGTGTGTGAGACCACTACCAGGTACCATTGGTGTTTTCAGGGGAAAGCAATTATCGCTGATATATTCACACAATCCTTTGATTTTGACCAAAGATGCACACCTTATGCAAGCTGATTAGTAATATTTATGAAACTAAGTGTCTATTACTCACAATCCCACAAACAAAGCTCAGATTATAAAAGTTGTCAGTACTGACATCAAATCTGATATATTTTACTCTTTATATTTTTTTTAGTTTGTACTCTAACCGTGAAAACCTTATCAATGACCGAAAAAAATGTCCTGAATAGCATTGATTGAAGAACAACAAAAGCTTGCGATTCGGGTGACCAGAAAACACAACTATGGACAGTTCCAGTTAAATGTTGTTATGTCGTTGTTATTGTCGTTGTCGTTGTGCGTTCTCCAGCACTCCAAGGGTCACCCAGAATGTGCACTCTGACTCACTCATCCCACCTGGTAATCACTGCGAGATTGAAATTGCACACTGAATGAGAAGTTTGCGTGATTGACTGTTTTTAAGTACCTTGGCAGCCATACACCGACTTAAGTCCTTCGGATGAGACTATAAACCGAGGCCCCGTGTGCGAACGCACGCAGAACATCTTGCGCACACGTTAAATCCTATTCCGCTTTTCGTAAGAATAGGCCATTGTGTGCCGGTGGGAACGGATGACAATATTTACAAAACCGCATACACACAGGGACTGGATGTAAAAAGCACATAAGTGCTTATTCCATTATCCTCGATATAAAAGAATAAATAAATAAATAAGAGGATTTTTTATCCTTTAAAGGAGAGTGGAGGTTGTTATGTTAAGAGCTTGTCATGGCTGAAGGCAATCCCAACACAACGTTTTACAACATAACAACATTTTTAGGGTAGGCCTTGGCAATGACCTCTCCTTACCTCACCTCACCTATTCCGTAGTCCCTTGGACCGTGGGGGCACTAATGAAGACTTTGCAACCAGCACCTAGCTGACTTCAATAACTGGCACTGCTTTTGGCCCGGGCCAGTTCCAGTTAAATTATCATAGACTTTTGCCATTCCTATTTCATTACCAGAGAAATACTGGGCCTGGGATGATGCCACGCAACCAAAGATGGAACCAAATTTTACCCCATAGGGATGCCGAGGGCCTGCCGGTATATATAATAATAATAATAATAATAATAATAATAATAATAATAAATATATAATAATAATAATAATAATAATAATAATAATAATTATGATGAGATGATGATGATGATGATGGTCATAAATAATAATAATAATAATAATAATAATATAATAATAATAATAATAATAATAATAATAATAATAATGTATGGAATTTATATAGCGCTGAATCTTGTAAAGCAACAAATCAAAGCGCTCAGGTGACTTTTTTTGCGTGTGTATGCGATTTTTTAAAAATTTTGTCATCTGTTCCCACTGGCACACAATGGCCTACTCTTTCAAACAGCGGAACAGGATTTAACGTGTGCGCAAGATGTTCTGCATGCGTTCGAACACGGGGCCTCGGTTTATAGTCTCATCCGAAGGACTTTGACATTCAGCTCGATTTTTTGTCAAACTGGGAAGAAAGGGCGAGGCTGGGAATCAAACCCAGAACCTCACGGTTTACTTGTTGGCAGGCAAACGTCTTAACCATCCTGCCACCTTCCTTCACATATATATATAGCATTCCCACCTTCTGGAAATTTTGTGCTAGGAATTCTCTCTTTTCTATCCCTCTCTTAGTTTCTGCCTTGTTACTTTTCACCCCCTTCTTGTCCATTTTCTGCCTTCTTGGTTTATTCTCATGCCTTTTTTTCCAGAAAGATTTCAAAGATAATTCTCTCCCATGCCGAAGTTGGATGCGCTGGGCCTGACTTGTCAGGCGCTTAACAGCGATGCAGCGCATTTTCGCTCATATGACAGACAACAATAGTTGCTGTCTGGGCGTTTAACGAAGAAGAAGAAGAACTACAAGAGAAAAACTGGGTTTGGGGTGATGTCACACAGTCCAAAGATGGAATAAAAGTCTGTAAAATTGTTTACTTTGGGGGACTTAGAAAACATCAGTACAGTTTTCAAGAGCGCGATGGATAATTCAATAGACACTTTTTAAAAAAAATCTCCACTTGTATCTGAGTTAGGAACTATAAACCAAAATAGCTATTCTGATTTAAAGCCAAGATTTGCCCCCTCCCCCCCCCCCCCCCCCCCTCCCTATCAGAAAATTCAAGACAAAATGTGTCTAGCCAAATTTTGCATTTGACAGTTTTTCAGGGTGTCATGGGGATATTTTTTAAGCACAACAAGTTTTCTATCTCTCTGAAATTAAGTAGCGCATTTCAGCATCTGTCAAATGCTTCATCTCTCACTGCTTCTCTCATGAATACTTCCATACTGATCGTATACACTTTACTAGTGATAGTGTTTGAGGTCATAATAGCTTCCTGCTTCTTACACGATGTTTTGAGGTCATTTTTGTTTGCATAGCGAATAATGGATTTTTTGGTTCTCATGTTAAATATTCATGGCAGCAGAATGATAAGAATTTTAATGCTCTGTCAAGATCAGCAAATTTTATTTTGATCAAAGGTAAAGAAAACTATGACAAGCAAGCAACTACAGTCAGCATAAGGTGTATCATAGTATAGTATAGTTCACCTCATTCCAAGCCTGCACGCCTACACACACACACACACACACACACACACCCGCATGCGCACACACACATACACACACTGGAGAGAGAGAGAGAGAAGAGAGAGAGAGAGAGAGAGAGAGAGAGAGAGAGAGAGAGAGAGAGAGAGAGAGAGAGAGAGAGAGAGAGAATGCGAATGGTTTATTCAAAAGGCCTTGGCCACATTTGAAGGGGAAAAACACAAAGCACACACTATCATACAAGTGATATTCACATAAACAATCAATTCACAAAACATTAGCAAAACACGATCATTTTTTCAAGAATTAATAAGGGTGTCCCGCAGTCTAAATGCTTTATATAAGGGAGAGAGAGAGAGAGAGAGAGAGAGAGAGAGAGAGGGTGAGTGGTGTGTGTGTGTGTGTGAGTGTGTGTGTGTGTGTGTGTGTGTGTGTGTGTGTGTGTGTGTGTGTGTGTGTGTGTGTGTGTGTGTGTGTGTGTGTGTGTGTGTGGTGTGGTGTGTGTGTTCTGATACTTTAACAACTTCCTTCTAGCCTTTACCATAGATACTCTGACCCCCCCCCCCCCCCCCCCGACCCCCCCCCCCCCCCCCCCCACACACACACACACACTTCTATAAAAAAAAATTGAATATCTTAAAAGGCAGGCAGAAACTAGAAAGACTACAGCTGTATCAGTCTATCAACTGTTACGCAATGACAAACACGAGAAGTGAGAAATTGCACTCTAAAACACTCATTCATCTTCTAGACACGCTGACTAAGAAACCCCCAGCTCTCTCTCCTCTCCTCTCTCTCTCTCCTCTCTCTCTCTCTCTCTCTCTCTCTCTCTCTCCCTCTCTCTCTCTCTCTCTCTCCCTCCCTTCCCCCCCCCCCCCCCCCCCCCAAGAGTGTCGTTGTTTCTTCAGAATGGAAGCTGATAGAATCTTGGATGCAACGTGATACCATCTCATTCAGACACAATATTTCTCCTGGGCTGCGTGACAAAGGAGGTGGAAGGTCAGTGGCAGCTGAATCCATCATTTTTATGAAAATTGATTTATTGGTCACAAACATCTGCGGGCCATAAAATGGAGTTTTTTATGCCAGAATCATCAAAGCGGGAATGTTGTTTTTTTTGGAAGCAGACTCAAGTGTATAACAACAGGCAAGAGAGTGGGTGGGTCTAGACATGTAAAACTCTCTCTCTTCAAATGTAAAATCAATCTTGAATGATTTAGAAAAAAACATTTCTTTTTGTTAGTTATTGCCTATCATATATTTGTTTGTCCTCTGCAATGATTGAGCATGCTATCACGAGGACAGAAAACAAACCGTAGCTTTTAAACAGTGGGGAAAGTATCTATATGCTGCAATATCCTTCGTGTTATTTCTCTCGGCAACTAGTAGCTCCTGATTTCCAAATATTTTCACTCTTTTTATAATGGCTGTTGGTTTTTTCTTCGTTCCTCCACTAGAGTCCTTCGGATGAGACTATAAATCAAGGCCCCGTGTGCGAACGCATGCAGAACATCTTGCGCATACGTTAAATCCTGTTCCGCTTTTCGGAAGAGTAGGCCATTGTGTGCCGGTGGGAACAGATGACAAAATTTACAAAACCGCATACACACGGGGACAGGATGTAAAAAAAAGGCACATGAGTGATTATTTTAAAAAAAAGTCATCTGAGCACATTGGTTTGTTGCTTTACAAGATTCAGCGCTGTATAAATTCCAGACGTGATGATTAGAGCTCCGAAGTTTACTGATACTGAGATTTGGTGATTGCGACCGTGTTTTGCTCACCTACCATGAAGGTAGCTGCAATCATTCTGACTTCAGAGATGCATGCTGGGTATATTGGTATTTCCATAACCCACCCAATGCTGACATGAGTTAAAGGATCTTTAACGTGCTTTTTAAAAATCTTCTGCATATGTATATACACTAAGGGAACTCAGGCACTAGCAGATCTGCACTTAAGGTAGACAAACAGACAGACAGACAGATAGACAGACAGACAGTCACAGAGGAAGAGAGAGAATGAGAGAGAGAGAATGTGTGTGTGTGCGTGTGCGTGCGTGCGTGCGTGCGTGTGTGTGTGTGTGTGTGTGTGTGTGTGTGTGTGTGTGTGTGTGTGTGTGTGTGTGTGTGTGTGTCTTTACGAACTGATCTGAGCTCATGCTCGTTTTTATTCTTTTATCACAAACATCCCTTCCTTTTAAGTCCTTAATTTACAGACACGTAAAACATTTTGCACCGTTTCCCCTCTAACTCCAGGCTATCTCGCTTATCACTGAAGGCACAAAGTGAAACATTTGAGGTCCAACATCAGGGAGCCAATCTTCTGATCGGAACACGTCCCCCAGAGAACTGGCATCAGAATGATGCTGCAGTGGAGCCGCTTTCTCTGACCAGCAGAGGTCTGTGACCGTGGCATCAGTGAACAATTTCACACAGAAGTGATGGAGAGTTCCTGCCAGCTCTGACTGGGAGCTCTGCTGCTCTGCAACAAGGGAGAAAAGAGTGTGTCTGCGATGATATCTTGTTTGCCTCCAAGATGATATCGGTTTGGTTTTTTTGGTAGAGAGAGAGAGAGAAGAACAGACAGACAGACAGGCAGAGAGAAAGAGAGAGAGAGAGGAAAAGAGAGAGAAAGAGGGAGAGATAGAGAAAGAGAGAGCAAGAGAGAAAAGGACAGAGAAAGACACGGAGAGAGACAGAGACAAAGAGAGAGACAGAGACAAAGAGAGAGAGAGAGGGGGGGGGGGGGGGTAATCGAACAATCCTATCGAGGTAAATAGTGTTTTAGAGTACAGTTTTGTTTTTCCCTCTTGGTTAGTAGCCTTTCTGTACACTCTTCAGAATATCTGTAAGAATAACAGTTACTGTTGTAGCGTGCAGTGTTCAATATTAGGTATCAGTCTTGAACGTTTCACTTTGAATGCAAGTTGACTCCTACAAATTTGCTCTTTAAGGTAAAGGTAAAGGAGTCCCATAACCTATAAGGTCGTAGGGGAGCGAGGCGTCAGAGACCTCACTTCTCTAGGGCCAGCATATTGAGGGTGGCGCCCATCTCCTCTCCCTCGCTGCTTTACCTTCCCTGACCCTAAAGAGGGCAGGTATCCATTTACAGCTGGGTGAACTGGGGGAACTGTACTGAAGCCAAGGCGCGCAAACGGTCACCCATCCAACTAGTAACCACGCTCGACGCTGCTTAACTTGGCTGGGGAAAGCGAGTTCTCCGACCACTGAGCTATCCCGTCCCCTCTTTAAGATTTTAGAGATAATATATAATATATATAAATATATAGTATATGTACTTGTCACTTTTTGATACCCTTCCCCCCCCTACACACACACCTGATCATGGTTTTTTTTCAATAAAACTTGTTGTATCTTCTATGTTATTCTTAGATTTTCTGTTTAAACAAAAGTAGACATGTACTTTTATCTTTATCACTTATTCGGGTAAAAGTAATTTTTTTTTAAAAGCATCTTGATTAACTTTTTTTTGTCATAAGTACACGATGGTTGATTGTTAATCACTTGGGGCTGTTTATCCCTTTTTCTCTAGAATCACTACTATGCCCACCTGTTGCCCATAAGGTTTCTTTACTTGTATTACGAAACAGTGGCACCCTAGGCTGAGCTTGGAAAAGGATTTGACGTCAAATGATTTCATCAGTCATATGAAAGAGAGAAGTGACGATAGAAAATTTCATAAAGTTCGATAAACTAGAGGAACAGTTTGTGCTGTTCATCTCCCTCTAACCTTTTTTTTCCTGACTACCCCCCCCCCCCCTACCACCCCCCCCCCCCCCCCCCCTTCTCACCCAAACAGATAATCATTGTTTATAAATTCACCTCTTATTTCAGATGTAAGTCATTCAGATGAGACTATAATTATTATAAACCAAGGTCCCGTTTGTGAGCGTGTGAAGAACACCTTACCCGCTTGTTCAAAACCCATTTCCACCTTTTGAAAATAGCGAGGCCATCACATGCTGGTAGGAGCAGATAACATCATTTTGAAAACGCTTGCACACTGGCTGGTGTCATGTTAAGACGTCGTCCCCTGGAGATGGAATACAGCTTCCTTAATGGTAGGTAAGCTATCCTTCGGATGAGACTATAAACCGAGGCCCCGTGTGCGAACGCATGCAAAACATCTTGCGCACACGTTAAATCCTGTTCCGCTTTTCGAAAGAGTAGGCCATTGTGTGCCGTGGGAACAGATGACAAAATGTACAAAACCGCATACACACGGGGACTGGATGTAAAAAAAAGCACATGAGTGCTTATTCCATTATCCTCGGGGGAAAAAATCTGAGCGCTTTGATTTGTTGCTTTACAAGGTTCAGCGCTATATAAATTCCATACATTAGTAGTAGTAGTAGTAGTAGTAGCAGTAGCAGTAGCAGCAGTAGTAGTAGTAGTAGTAGTAGTAGTAGTAGTAGTAGTAGTAGTAGTAGTAGTAGTAGTGGGTGGTAGCAGCAGCAGCAGCAGCAGCAGCAGTAGTAGTAGTAGTAGTATAGTAGTAGTAGTAGTAGTAGCAGCAGCAGTAGTAGTAGTAGTAGTAGTAGTGGTAGTAGTAGTAGGATTAAGCGGTTGCATACGCAAAATGTCAAGATTGGTGAACCTCAGAACTCTGGCCTTAGCGGGGGTAAAATTAGCTTAAGGTGTTCAGGAAGATGTGACTCAGGGAGCAATCTGTTAGTTGTAAAGGCTGTATGATCTCCTCATATTTACAGAAATTAAATCTAATGGGAAAGAGAAGAGAGAGAGAGAGGAGAGAGAGGAGAGAGAGAGAGAGAGAGAGAGAGAGAGAGAGAGAGAGAGAGAGAGTTAATCTGTTCATCTGTCAGCGTCATCACTTTTGATGGCAGCTGGTGATGTATACCCCAAGGAAAAAGTAAACCTCTTAAAATCATTTTAAAAAACACAAACAAACAACGGAGTACAGACATCCCCCCCCCAAAAAAAAAATAAAAAAAATAAAAAATTAAAAATCTGTCATTGATGTAGCCACATGTGAAGAACAAACGAGTGCAATTTCTTGCCTAGAGTGCTCTCCCTTGCGTATCGTCTGATAAAACGGTATGATTTTTCCACGTGATGGTTTGCAAAGTGGAGACAAATTAGGTGCAATGCTGTTGGTTTTTTTAATTATTAACGTTAAGTAATGGTCGTTTTCTGCTCATTTTATTACGGTTATTGCTGATCTTAGAACCAGATTTACTGTTGCTTTTTTAAGCTAGACATGTTCTCAGGATGCTTGTAGATAATTTTCTATAGAAAAAAAGTTGCTTTATCTGATCAAAATGGAAAATTATTTGGCCTTCTGTGGTCTTGCGTGTCATCTGCTTGCCCAAGAGCAAAGACAATGATCCTTTGAAGAGAACGAGGTACAGCTGTAACACAGCTGGAATATGGTAGCTTGTAAAACTAAATCCTTACACACATTAACGTTCTTTCATTTGTTTTATTATTTGTAGACAGGAGTGCTGCTTACTTTCTTTTCTTTTATTTATGTATTGACTCCTAGAACAATGTGGTTAGAAAAACAATTGAAAAGTTTTGGCCAGTACCTCCTAAAGAGGCATTTCTTTTCTAACATGCTGACAAGATTTAAAACCAAGTCCTTTTTATGTTTATAATCTTTTTTTATTGAAAGAATCAAAAGGAGCATAGGAGGGACGCTAAAGCCGTGTCCTTAAGACCGTTTGACTTCAATCCTATGGGTCCATGAAGTCGAGGCTTCGAATCTTGGTGACGTCTGGTGAATTAAGGGTAGTGATTTTTACGATCTCCCAGGTCAACTTCAAGTTCAGAAATGTCAAATATGCACGTTAAAGATCCCGTAATATTCATGTCAGCGTTCCGTTGTTACGGAAGCACAAACTTACCCAGCATACATTCTCAAAATCGGAATGCGGCTACCTTCATAGTGGACAAAACCGGTTGCATACGCAAAATCTCACCATTGGTGAACCTCGGAGCTATAATGAGGAACGAAAAAAGGTGAGCAAACTGCTATCACTGATTTGGTCTTTGGCTTTAATTTGTTCATTTTGTTGGCTGGTCAGTAGATTGGGGGAAAACCCATTGTAATCTGAGAAACCATTACAAGCCCGAGAAACTACCTCCCTATGACACAGTGTTAATGATAACTACAGTTTCAGACTCTGGGGACCAGAAAGGCAATTGATGGATAGTTCCAGTTGACCCTGACTTTAATGCTCTTTCTATACTGCAGGATAGAATAATGGATGTGAGATGATATCACGCAGAGTGTAAAGAGAGTATTGGCACTCATTGGGCCGGGACAACAACACAAAAGTACTTTGGGGAGTACAGAAAATATCTGTAGTTTATAGGAGACAGGAATGATGGATGATTAAATACGTTTTTGCCAATGTTAGGATGTTGAACTTATGGCAATGAGACTTATGGCGCAATGAATTCTTTTATAGTTTTGGTGTGTGTGTGTGTGTGTGTGTGTGTGTGTGTGTGTGTGTGCGTGCGTGGTGCGTGTCGTGGGGCGTGCGTGGTGCGTGTGTGTGTGTGTGTGTGTGTGTGTGTGTGTGCGTGCGCGCGTGCTATTTGCTCGAACTTACGCTAAGCAAGATTGAAGTAAATAACAGCATTTTTTTCTGATTTTGTGCGTATGCATTGCACAATTCTGTAAAAGGATGCATTATCATATATAAGATTCAATGGATTTTGTAAAGCCAGAAAAAGTATGTTCCAAGCTTTAAATCTTTTGGCATCTAAAATTTAAATGTGCATTTTGAGAAAAAATGTATGATAAAGGAATGATTTATTTTTATTCCCTAAAGTAACCTCTGCTTAGTTTTAGTCCGACAGTTTTGAGTTTCTCAAGAATGACTATATAATCATGTGCAATATTTTCCATACACGCTATATTGTATCTACTGAATCACTAAGCTCAATGACAAAAGAACAGGAAACTGGAGCTATTTCTCATTGAGTAAAATTGCATCTCTGGAACTCTGGGTCTGATATCTTGATTATCATGTTAACTGTGTCTTTGATCTGACCTCCAATGGTTCCTTGGATAACAGTGGGGTTTTTCCCCAACTCTACCGATCTGAGAAGAAACAACAGTTTACGCCAAAAAAACAAAACAAAACCCAACGACCAAATATATGTTGCTAATAGTTTCCCTAATTTAACTATTTGTATGGAAGGTTATAAACACTTAAACCTGATAACTCTTATAAGTAAATGTTAAAGGACATTCCTATTCATAAGTTATCAGCCAAAGCTCTTGGACTTGGTATTAAATCAAAACAAACAAAAACTAACACACCAGCCCTGGCTAAAATGCATGTTCTTAAAAATTCATGACATGTAACCAGCTTTTACAAATTGTCACATTCCAGCCGCAGTTTAAGCTATGATTTATTCTTTTTAAAAAATGTCTTCTACTCTTGGGCAAGCACATTGACAAATAAGATCACTGATGGCCAAACAATTTTCCATTTTGATCAGATACAGAAGACTGTTCTGTATAGACATTAACTCACAAGCTCACGCTATCCTGCAGAACATTTTGTAGCTTTGAAAAAGAAACAGTCAATCTTTCCTGAGATCAGCAATAACCGTAGAAGTAACATCAGTTTTGCGCCTAACAATACTTCTCTCTGTTTTTTCAAATACCAGATGGAAAAATTGTACCATTAGCATATCGTTTTATCAGCCATTCCAGAAGGGAGACCACTAGAAGCACGAAATTGCTCATATTCCTCCTTCACATGTGGTTACATAATTAAATGGCAGATGTTTTGTGTGTTCCTAGTCTCTAATGATTTTTAGACGGTTCTTTCTTATTAGATTTACTTTCTATGAAATAAGGGGACATGATGTGAGATTTTACAAAAGATTTCGGCCTTAGAAAAAACAACTTTAGACACCTAAAACATAAATACAAAGTGAAACTAAACAATAATTACTTGTTGAGGGGTCAGAAAAAATATATTAGAGAGAGCTGAAAAGCACAAGCTCGCCCTTGTCCTTTCCTAGTGTGTTAAAGTCTATTAGATAATTAATATTCACTTCTTTTTTCAATATGACGATAGGTTTCTTTTTTAAAAAAAATATTTAAAAAAAAAATTAAAAAAAATAAAAAAATAAAAAAAATAAAAAATAATAATAATAATGTATGGAATCTATAGAGCGCTGAATCTTGTAAAGCAACAAATCAAAGCGCTCAGATGACATTTTTTAATTATTATTGTTTTTATATCGAGGATAATGGAATAAGCACACATGTGCTTTTTTTTTACATCCAGTCCCCGTGTGTATGCGGTTTTGTAAATTTTGTCATCTGTTCCCACCGGCACACAATGGCCTACTCTTTCGAACAGCGGAATATGATTTAACGTGTGCGCAAGATGTTCTGCATGCGTTCGCACACGGGGCCTCGGTTTATAGTCTCATCGGAAGGACTTACACTTACCAGTTAAACAAACCATTGGGTATCCTAGCCATTTTCCAAGGTGCACTCAGGGTGTCACGAGTATAATCTGTACATCTACACCCAGAACATTGATGATTCTAGAACAAAGCGGCAGACACTGCAAGTGAATAACAATAAATGATCCTGTAAAAAACAAAAGGTAAAGGTGTCCCATAACCTTTCTGGTCGTAGAGGAGGGAGGCATCAGAGACCTCAGCTTCTCTAGGGGGCCAGCATATTGAGGGCGGCACCCATCTCCTCTCCCTTGCTGCTTTACCTTCCCTGGCCCTAAAGAGGCAGGTACCCATTTACAGGCGGGTGAACTGTACTAAAGCGTGCAAATGGTCACCCATTCAATTGGTAACCACGCTCGATGCTGCTTAACCTTAGCTTGGGGAAAGCGAGTGATCTTAACACTGTGCTATCCCGTCCCCTACTGATCATGCACCAATGGAAAAAAAAGTGAATTAGGAAATTCCTTGTTCTTTCATTACTCTCTACTTGAAGTGGTACAGACAAAAGTACCGCTTTGTTCTGTTTTAGGGAGAAGAACTAACAATGACAGCATACATACAATACGTTTTATTTAAAACCTAATGGAAGTCACATCATTAAGTGAAAGCTACAAACAGATAATGAAAGTCATAATGAATAACTGTTACCTAACAGTCAACTTGCATGTAAAGTGACACATCGCAGACTGATTACAAATATTGAGCAATGCACCCTTACACCCTAAAACAGTTATTCCTACAGAAATGAAGAGTGTACAGAAAGGCTACATGGCCAAAAGGAAAGAACTGCATTATAAAACTCTAAAACACTATTTCTGTCCATATGCCTGGTCCAAATAAACCCCTCTTCCTCCCTCCCTCCCTCCCTCCCTTCCTCT
This sequence comes from Rapana venosa, assembly GCA_028751875.1. Taxonomy (NCBI): domain Eukaryota; kingdom Metazoa; phylum Mollusca; class Gastropoda; order Neogastropoda; family Muricidae; genus Rapana; species Rapana venosa. Next base: position 59,704,130 of record CM054142.1, read on the forward strand.
CTCTCTCTCTTTCTCTCTCTCTCTGTCTCTCTCTCTCTCTCTCTCTCTCTCTCTCTCTCTCTCTCTCTCTCTCTCTCTCTCTCTCTCTCTCTCTCTCCCTCTCTCTCTCAAAAAGCAAACCGATATCATCTTGGAGGCAAACAAGATATCATCTCAGACATACTCTTTTCTCCCTTGTTGCAGAGCAGCAGAGCTCCCAGTCAGAGCTGGCAGGAACTCTCCATCACTACTGTGTGAAATTGTTCACTGATGCCACGGTCACAGACCTCTGCTGGTCAGAGAAAACGGCTCCACTGCAGCATCATTCTGATGCCAGTTCTCTGGGGGACGTGTTCCGATCAGGAGATTGGCTTCCTGATGTTGGACCTCAAATGTTTCACTTTGTGCCTTCAGTGATAAGAGAGATAGCCTGGAGTTAGAGGGGAAACGGTGCAAAATGTTTTACGTGTCTGTAAATTAAGGACTTAAAAGGAAGGGATGTTTGCGATAAAAGAATAAACACGAGAATGAACCCATATCCAATCACAGGTATTCTCTCTCTCTCTCTCTCTCTCTCTCTCTCTCTCTCTCTCTCTCTCTCGCTCTCTCTCTCTTCTCTCTCTCTCTCTCTCTCTCTCTCTCTCTCTCTCTCTCTCTCTCTCTCTCTCTCTCTCTCTCTCTCTCTCTCTCTCTCCTGTGGTTTTCCCTGAGGGATGGATCAAACAAATAACTTGTGGTTTTGTCCTATGTCCTTTCGTTCAACAATTTTTTTCTTTTTCTCCCCTCTCTGTCAGAACTCCCAGGTTCACCAATTGTCAGATTTTTACCACCAAGCCCCCCCCCCACTACCACCACCACCATTTAGGTAGCCACATTCTGACTTTGGGATATTTGTGTTTACTTTTCCCTATAACTGCTGTCACAATCCTGATCCCTTACTATTGATTAATAATAATAATAATAATAATAATAATAATAATAATAATAATAATAATAATAATGTATGGAATTTATATAGCGCTGAATCTTGTAAAGCAACAAATCAAAGCGCTCAGATTTCATTTCATACCACTTTAAGTCACGGCAGATTTCTCCGTGAAATTCGGGCTGCTCTCCCCGGGGAGAGCGGGAGAGCGCGTCGCCACAAGCGCTGCGCCACCCTTTTTTTTTTTTTTTTTCCATGTCTGCAACCGTATTTGTTTCCCTATCAGAGTGGCTTTTTTCTAAGAATTTTGCCAGGGACAACTCTCTTGTTGCCGTGGGTTCTTTTACGTGCGCTAAATAATTACGTGTGACACACGGGACCTCGGTTTATCGTCTCATCCGAAAGACTAGCGCCCAGACCACCACTCAAGGTCTAATGGATGGGGGAAAAGTTTCCGGTCCAAACGGGGTACGAACCGCCGCAAACTTCAGACCCAGACTTTTCGCTTTCTAGACAGGCGCGTTACCTCTAGACCACCGATCCACTAGACTAGATTACCAAGATTACCACCACTGTCAACTGCTGTGGACGTGTCATGAGCACCATGGCATACACTATTTGAGATATATCTGTCAGTAATTGTCCCTTTACCTAAGACGTAAAAATTTTGGGGGGATCCATTTTTACATGTGCATGATAATGCGTTCCCTTCTCAAACAAGAAATAAAAACTAGTTGTTTATCACATCTAACAGGCTCATATTCTGACCCTGACAAAATTAATTTGAAGGGTGATGTCAGAATGTTGTCATTGTGCTCAAAAGGCTTTTTCCAATCAATGTTAGATTGTGGAATAAATCAAATCATTCACTCTATGTTTTACATATAGCTTTTGAAATTGTGGCTGTTCTAGCAGAGATGATCACTTCAAGCCTTCATTAACATTCTGATTGCATGGTTACCCTTGCTACATGTTTCCTTAATTTGATGGTAAAGAAAGGTAAAGGAGTCCCATAACCTATAAGGTCGTAGGGGAGCGAGGCGTCAGAGACCTCACTTCTCTAGGGCCAGCATATTGAGGGTGGCGCCCATCTCCTCTCCCTCGCTGCTTTACCTTCCCTGACCCTAAAGAGTGCAGGTACCCATTTACAGCTGGGTGAACTGGGGGAACTGTACTGAAGCTAAGGCGCACAAACGGCCACCCATCCAACTGATAACCACGCTCGACGCTGCTTAACTTGGCTGGGGGTAAGCGAGTGCTCCGACCACTGAGCTATCCCGTCCCCCAATGACAAAATACAAAAGCGGTAAGAGCTACTTGGAAATCAGGAATAACCGTTTGCTCAAAATATAGCTAAAAATAAATAGTACAGGCAATTCCTTTTGGTTTCATATACTACTTTTCCATGCGGTAGTCAGTTATGTTGGGCCTGGCTTGTCAGGCGCTTAACAGCAGCGCAACACATTTTCACTCATATGACAGGCAACAATAGCTACTGTTTGAGCACTCCACGAAGAAGAGCAAGAATGTGCTACCTTTTGTTTCCCTTCCACACCACTTCATCATTGCAGAGGACGAAAGTCCACAAGGAAATGGTCAATTAGCATTTTTTGCGTCTTAGTCTTGGCTTCTTCTTCTTTTCTTTGCGGAATGCTCAGGCAGTGATTACTGCTCTCTGTCACATTAGCAAAAATGCATAGCGCTGCCGTTAAGCGCCTGACAAAATCAGGTCCAGCCCATCCTGACTTCGGCATGGGAGAGAATTGTTATCTTGTAAGTCTTTCTGGAAAAAGAAAGACAGGAGAATGGAATGAGAAGGCAGAAAACTGACAAGGAGGAGATAGCAGGAAGAAAAGGAATGTGTCAGAAACAAAGAGAGGGATAGAGGAGAGGGAATTCCTAGTAAAGAATGTCCAGAAGTTGGGGATGCTACTGACAAGCCCACCCCATATCCCCACTGGGGAAAGCTAAGAAAACAGCCCCACTAGGGGGTACAAAACAGTGAGTGACCAAGACCTACACCCACGCTGACTTACTAACTTCTAAGACCAACAGTCATTGTTGTCTCAAAGGTTCTATCTCTCTATCGACTTAGCACACTTTCGTGGGGAATAAGTCTGGTCAAGACTGTTTTATTTTGAATATTTGAACAGTTATGCACACATCTAGACTGTTTTATTTTGAATATTTGAACAGAGTTATACAAACATCTAGACTGTTTTATTTTGAATATTTGAACAGAGTTATACACACATCAAGACTGTTTTATTTTGAATATTTGAACAGAGTTATACACACATCTAAACTGTTTTATTTTGAATATTTGAACAGAGTTATGCACACATCTAGACTGTTTTATTTTGAATATTTGAACAGAGTTATGCACACATCTTGAGCGCTTTGATTTGTTGCTTTACAAGATTCAGCGCTATATAAATTCCATACATTATTATTATTATTATTATTATTATTATTATTATCTAGACTGTTTTATTTTGAATATTTAAACAGAGTTATGCACACATCTAGACTGTTTAATTTTGAATATTTGAACAGAGTTATACACACATCTAGATACACTTTCTTGCCAGTATTAAACTTCAGCCTGTTCTTTAAAAAAAAAACCCAACCTGCTTTCATGATTCTGGTGGTGTATAAAAACACCATTAAATGTTTATGGCCAGCAGATGCTTCTGACCAATAAATCAACTTTCGCAACATGATGGATTCAGCTCCCACTGACCTTCCACCTCCTTTGTCACGCAGCCCAGGAGAAATATTGTGTCTGAATGAGATGGTATCACGTTGCATCCAAGATTCTATCAGCTTCCATTCTGAAGAAACAACGACACTCTTGGGGGGAAGGGAGACACAGAGAGAGAGAGAGAGAGAGAGAGAGAGAGAGAGAGAGGAGAGAGAGAGAGAGAGAGAGAGAGAGAGAGAGAATGCTGGTGGTTTCTTAGTCAGCGTGTCTAGAAGATGAATGAGTATTTTAGAGTGCAATTTCTCACTTCTCGTGTTTGTCATTGCGTAACAGTTGATAGACTGATACCCCTGTAGTGCTCTCTGTCTCTGTCTGTCTCTGTCTCTGTCTGTCTCTGTATCTCTCTTTCTTTCCGCCTGTGTGTGTGTGTGTGTGTGTGTGTGTGTGTGTGTGTGTGTGTGTGTGTGTGAGAGAGAGAGAGAGAGAGAGAGAGAGTGTGTGTGTGTGTGTGTGTGTGTGTGGTGTGTGTGTGTGTGTGTGTGTGTGTGTGTGTGTGTGTTCCCTAAAGGTTTTTTGCCCAGAAGAGAAAATGAATGCTGTAAAACTATCAGAGAGAACAATAATTATTTTTGAGTAAGTAGCACCGAGGGGAGTGGAGGAAGATGGTTGCAATATCTTCAGTGATGTCCTAACGGTCTACAAGACTACGGGATAGGTGAAGATGATGTGAAGTAGGAAAAAGTTCTCTCTCTCTCAGATGCCGCTTTCATGTCCACAGCAGTCCATATCACGAGTTCATTTTCAGAGCAGCCAGAGACCATCGGTGATCCATCAGAGGAAAGAACAGGGGATGAATTTGATCCTGGTGGTGTTGGAAACGACCAAGTCGCTACCACCACTCACAGATTATTCCCGCTCAGCCGGAATGCGTGCATGCAGCTAGCTACGTTTTTGGTGGGTACACTGTTGCATATATATTATGTAAGAATTTCACAATTGTAGAAAGCGAGAAACTCGGGCTCAATCTCTGTTTGTGCTCGAGCCTTTTGCCCTATCCACTAGACCGTGAGTGATGGGATGAGACGATACACCGACGTCCCATCAGTGCACGTAAGAGAACCCATGGAAACAAGAGAATTGTCCCTGACAAATTTCTGTAGAAAAAAGTCACTCTGGTAGGGAAACTTAGGGAGATAACCCTGCAAACCAAGCTGTATGGCCCACTAAAGGCTGCACACCAGTATTAATTTGGGTCATGTAGTATCTCGTATAGAGTGCAAGTTTAAAAAAATGTTGGTGATTTTCACAGATTTTTTAAAGTATGAAAAAATGCTCTGTGCACTTGTTTTTGGGATTGAGGTCATAGAGCAATACCAGGTAGTCCCAAGAAAGTTGGAAATAATCATAGAATATATATATGCATATTGCGGTAAGGAAGCTAGCAGACGACAAAAGACTGAGGGCTGAAATTTTTTTTAAAATTCAAACCTACCAAATTTCTTCAAAATCACATGAGCTTTGAGTCAGCCGCTAGTCTTTCACAAAAGGGGCTTTTATTTCTGTGGATGTCGTAGTAGGTGCGGTATGAATATAAGAGTCGCATAGAAAGATGGGATAGCCTAGTCGTTAGAAGATTGCGATCGCAATCTGACGACCCGGGTTCGATTCCCGTTAAAGGGGATATTTTCCTCTGGAGTTAACATCAGTGCAGACTCCACTCTCCCCAAAAGTCTTTCAGATGAGACTATAAACCGAGGCTCCGTGTGCGAACGCACGCAGAACATCTTGCGCACACGTTAAATCCTGTTCCGCTTTTCGTAAGAGTAGGCCATTATGTGCCAGTGGGAACGATGACAAAATTTACAAAACCGCATACACACGGGGACTGGATGTAAAAAAGCACATAAGTGCTTATTCCATTATCCTCGATATAAAAGAATAAATAAATAAATAGAAAAACAGAAGGAAAATAGTGATTTTTATAAATTCCGGAGTGCGGCCAAAGGAGCTGGAAAGGACATGCCCTTATTTCTCCCAGAACACGTCTGACAGTGTAAAGCGATTGAGTCAAGAAGAAGGGAAACAAAAGCACACTAGACAAGAAAAGCAAACACATGGGTGGCGGTGCTCTTGTGGCTTACACGATTTCCTGGAGAGAGAGCAGCCCGAATTTCACGCAGAGAAATTTGCTCTAACTTAAAAGTGATATATACTAAATTAAATGCAACTAGAGAAAAAAAAGAGACGATATTGTTTTGTAATGCTTGTATCCTGAGGAATAGCTATGCATGTGTCTTACTGCTTCAGATAGTGAAACAAAGAAAACACACTGTCAGCAAAATTAAAGTAACAAACTCCGCCTTCTTCAAACAAGGCAATGAACACACTGACATCCAAGCACGTGCTTTACGCAAGGCGAACGCAAGGGGAACGTTCTGCATGGCCTGGTCTGTTTCTCTTCCAAGCTTGACAAAGCTGTTTCATTTCATTTTATATTTCTCTGCATGAAATTCAGGCTGTTCTTCCGGGGAGAGCGCGTCACCACTAAAGCAGCGCCACCGATTTTTTGTTTCTTTTCCTGTTTGCAACTGTATTTGTTTCCATATCAGAGTGATTTTTTTCTACAGAATTTTGCCAGGGACAAATCTATTGTTGCTGTGCGTTCTTTTATGTGCAATAAATAATTATTACACACGCAATCTCGGTTTATTGTCTCATCCGAAAGACTAGCACCCAAACATGGTCTAATGGATGGGGAGGGGGTGGGGACAGTTTCAAGCCCAAATGGGGATCAAGCCATCGCACACACTTCGACCCAGACTTTTTGCTTTCTAGACAGGTGCATTACCTCTAGACCACTGATCCACTAATTTGAGTGACAGTGGTTGAATGTGCTAAAAAGAAAATTCTTGGCTGTAGTTAACATATCGAACCTTGACATGAGAATAAGTGAAAGTGAACACAACCGAAGGACCCTGGAATAGGTGTGGTGTCACTAAGTGGTTTTCATGTCATTAACTGGACTGAGACGTTCAACTTCACGATCCCTGTACAAAAATAGCTGGAAAATTGTTTTCAAACTGCTTAGCATATGGCTCTAAATCAACACAGATAAAAATGCAATCCACATTAACTGCAATAACAAGATATAACAATTGAATAAAGTTGATTTAATTGATTTCTTTGTTCATTTGATATCTCTTTTTATCAACACTGATGAAAACTCACTCACTCACTCACTCATCCCTTGGTCGGGACGACCGTTGGGGTACCCGCACGGACGCTGCAAGTGGACCGCCAAATGGTTCTGTCCTGGGCTGTTTTCAGGAGGTTTGGTACAGTGAGGCCGGTCCACTCCTTGATGTTGGATATCCAGCTTTTGCTGGTCGTCCCTGCCTCCTTGCTCCTTCCACCATTCCCTGCAGGACTGTCTTTGACAGGCTGTTATGCCTTGTTGTGTGGCCAAACCACTTCAGTTTCCTCCGTTTGACTGTATCTAGCAATGGTTCTTGTTTGCCAGCCAGTGCCTCGATCTGCTGCCAGACGTAGTCATTGGTTTTGCGTCTCTGTAGGTGATGTTCAGGATCCGCCTGAGGCACTTCATCTCAAAGGCTTGAATGCGACGTTCTAAATCGGCAGTAAGTGTCCATGCTTCACAGCTGTACAAGGCAATGGATGTGACGAGTGCCTTGTAGAGTCTGACCTTAGTGTGGGTTCTGATGTTGTGGTTTCTCCATACTTTCGCCAGCTTAGTCATGGAGGAGAGTGCCACAGCAAGTCTGATCTTCACCTCTTGTGTGCTCGTGCCTTCTTTGATGATGACTGCTCCAAGGTACTTGAAAGTTTCCACCTCCTCTAGTGTCTCGCCACTCATCTTGATGCTGGTGGGAGTGGTCGGTGTGGTACTGTTCACTAGGATCTTGCTCTTTTCCATGCTGATCTCCATACCGTGGGCATTGGCTGATGTTTCCAGTCTGGTGGTGAGATCCTGGAGTTCTTCTTCACTGCGGCCCACGAGATCAATATCGTCTGCGAATCGAAGATTGCAGACTGGCCTTCCTCCTATTGTGATTGTGGTCTTGAAGTCAAGGAGGGCCTCCTGCATGATGTTCTCCAGGAACACGTTGATAAGAACGGGGATTAGCGGGCAGCTTTGTCGAACTCCAACTGAAGTCCGGAAGAACTCCCCGATTTCTCCACCTATGAGGACTGCACTGTGGGAGCTGTCATACAGCGCCTGGATGACTTGAATCAGGTCCTCGTCGAAGCTATCGTCTCTCATGACTTGCCACAGAGCTTCTTGCCACCCTCGGTCGAAGGCCTTCTTGAAGTCAATGAAGTTGTTGTAGAGCTGTAGCTGATGTTGGAGATGCTTCTCTATGAGCATTCTGATGTTGAAGATCTGCTCGACAGTGCTTCGACCTGGTCTGAATCCTGCCTGTTCTTCTGATAGGATTTCTTCTGCTTGTGGTTTCAGTCTGTTCAAGGCAATGCGTAGCATAACTTTGCTTGGATGGCTTATCAGACTGATTGTTCTGTAATTTTGGCACTTCTTCAGGTCTCCCTTCTTTGGAAGTGGAACTATGATGGATTGGGTCCACTGTTCAGGCCACTCTTTGCTGGTCCAGATGCATTGGCAGATGATTGTTAATGCCTTGATCATCTCTGGGCCTCCGTTCTTGATGAGCTCAGCCGGATGTTGTCAATCCCTGGTGGACTTGCCTCCTTTCAGGGATCTTAATGCTTCTTCTACCTCTTCCTCCAGCACCTGTGTGCTTTCAGGATCTGATGGTCTGGGATCTTGCTCGTGAAGTTTGTTCGGATCAGCCTTCAGCTTGTAGTTGTAAGGTTCGCCAAAAATTTCCTGGTTCCTTCTTCTTTATTTAAGTGGGGCTCCTGTAAGGGGCTTTACCCCCCTTTTTTCCCCCCAAAAACCGGGGGTCTTTGGGCTGGGACTTGGTTAGTAAACCTTTTTTGGTTCCCGGGAAAGCCTCCCTTTTCTTCTCCTTTTCCATTGGGACTTCTCAAAAACCCGGGGCATTTTGGGCATCCATTCCCCATTTGGGTCAGTCTCCCCTTTTCTTCCAAATTTACCTTTTTTGAATGAGGGAAAAACCAAGCCCAAAAAATTAAAAAGGCGTGAAAAACATATCAAAAATAAAAAAAACTTAACTCAATAATATCTTTGTTTCATTTTATATATTTTTTTTTACCGGGTTTCCCTTTTTTTAGTTCGTTTTTAATCTTTTTGAAAAAAAAACATAGTTAGGCATTTAAAAAAAAAAAAATTTTAATTTTAAATTTGGGAAACCCGGTTCCAAAAAGTCGAATGTTTGATCCCTTTAAAAAAAAAAAAAAGCCAAAATAATTACACCCAACCCGGCGGGGGCAAAAAACCCACAGGTACAGTAAACACAAACAAAAGTGTTTCTCTCAGTGGAACCCTTTGGGCTAGAAAAGGGAAAGCCCGGTCAGGGAGCAAACCCAAAAAGGGGGGTTTGGAAAATTCCCCAATGGCCCAAAACCCCGCCAACCCCCAAACCCCCCGCCAATGTTGCCCCAGTCTTCTAGTTCAGAAAATTTAAAATTCCCCGAATCCTCGTTTTCCAAAATGTAGTCAGGCATGGGAAAAGAAACCAAAAGCAACAAAGTTCTGTCATAAACAAACAAATTGGACAAGTAAAAGAAAATTTTTTCAATTATAAAAAAAAAAAAAAAAACGAAAAAAAGAGTTTTTTGGGAGTAAACCCTTCGTTTTTCCCGGGGAGGAAAGGGGAAAAGGGGGGAAGGGGAACCGCAGCCTTAATTGCAAAACACAGGAACATGCTGGGTTTAAAGGGTTTTTTAAACATTGGGACAATTTTTTTGCCCCACCCCTGCATTGTGTAAGTTGTGTGTTGTGGGGGTGGGGATTTTTTACCCCTCTTTTGAAAACTACCCTTTGTTCAGCTATTTGGCTAAAAGCAAACTTATTTATGTGGGGCCTTTCCCCCCCAAGGGAAAAACCCAAAATCATGGTTTGGGGGAAAGTTTCAATAGGGGGGGTTTGTAAAAATTGATTTCTTTTTCTTGTTTACTTTTTTTGGAAAAATGTTTTTAACCAGCCACCCCCCAATTTTCTAATTTTATTTTTAGTTTGGGAACCCGGTATATTTACGTTTTTACTGCTTTTAAAAACATATTTTATAAAAAATTGGTTTGCAATCCCCAGAGTGCAGGCATAGTTACTATTTTGACTGGGATTGCCCCGTGAAAACTGTCGGGTTCAAGGTTTGTGAGGGTTGGGAATGGGTTTGTAAAGGGGGGTGAAATTGTTTTTGTCAGTTAAGGGAAACTGGGCATGCAACCAAATAAAGTAAAACCCTTTAAACATATAGACCCCCTTTTCAATCCAATATTTTTTTATCATTTATATAAATTTATAAAATGTTTTACCTTTTTTGAAACATGGAAGAAGCAAGGGGTTTTCTGGATGTCAAAAGGGGAAAAGAAAAGATACATATTCTATTGTTGTCTGGTCAGTATTAGTCTACCAGCTGTTTGATATGCTTGCTTTTACACCAATGTTTTTGTTTTTGCTTGGGGTTTTTTCTTGTTTTTAATAAAGATTCAAATTCAAAATAATTTTTTATTTTGTAAAAAGATCTTTGGATGATGTTGTTGGCTCCCATACAAGCTATTACACATCAAATGAACAGACACATAGGGACATGAATGTCAAACTTAGATTTAAAAATACTTGCTTGAAATAGCATTGATGTAGATAACGCTCCCACATGTATGTATATACTTGCGCATACATATGCATATGCATTCACGTGCGCACGCACGCACATACACACATACCACATACAAGCAAACGCACAGGCATAATAATAACAGTAATAATAATAATAATAATAATAAATTGAATTTATATAACGATGTATCTTGAAAAAACCCATATCAAAGCGCTTGCACACAACCACGATCAAAACATGTCAAAATTATTAAAATGATCGACACATACTAAGCTTTTTTTTCCTATTGCAAGTAACTATGCAAAACCAGCTGTAGGGAAAAAGGCATCAATGTTGTGTTTAAGTTTCCCATACCATCCATCATTGTCCTTGACAACGCACAATAGGCACGTGAATAATGAAATACATAAACGAACACAGCACAACATTGATGTCTTTCCCCCCTACAGCCAGTCAATAAAACGACTAGGGTTTTCAGTCTATTCATGGTGACTTACTGATTTCAGGGGCTCTGAGTCTGAAGTCAAGTGCCAGTGACCTGACATGTGCGAGGACAGCCATCATGACCTGTGTTTTCTAAAAGCTAAATAAAGTATTCATATTTTTGCTTCTTTTTTAACTTTCATTTCTGACTTGATTCTTTCTCACTCTCATGTCTATTTTCTTTGGAAAAAAAAAGAGAAGTGCTGTGGACGGGACCTTTATGGTCCAGTACCAATGGTAAACCTTTCTGGAATCCATTAAAGAAGTCTTATAGATATTAAGTATTTTGTAAACGGGAATGTCAATCAGTGTTGAGAGTACCCTTTTAATGAATGTGTGAGGGTGCAAGCGTAAAAGAAACAACTAAATACTTCCAAAATGCAACACTTTTATGATTTAGAGACAGAGTGAAGAAAGATTAAACTCAGCAAATTTTTGCATTCAAAAGGTGGTTTCCAATATATCTAGCTAACAGTGTACAAAAACATTTTCAGCTGGGGAGGGGGGGGGGGGGGGTGCACAGACCCCCTCCAAGGGCTTTGCCCCTAGACCCTAATGGGAGCCTTTGTAAGCACCAGGCCCCCGCCATTTTCCTCCTTTTGAGTTTTTTTTTCTATTAAAGGTAGCCACATTCTGACTACAGGCATATGTTGGGAATTGAATCTAGCAACTTTGCCAAGACAGTTGGGATGTTCTTTCCGATGTTGAGTTGTTTTGGGTTCTTTTGACTTGACATAAGCACAGAAGTCCTACTTGTTTAGAGTCTCCTCAGGGTGATTTAACATTTAGTTTGATTTTCCCATCAAATTGGGAAGATCGTGCAAGGCTGAGAACCGAATAAAAAACCTCATGGTTTACTTGTTAGGCAAGTGAATGTCTAAACTGTTCTTCCACCTTCCATCTTTAAATGTACTGAAAAAAATTGTGAAAATGAGTACCATCTGTGATGGTTTGTTTCTTTCTTTCTTGACATTATTTTCTGTTTTGTTACTTTGCTCATATCCTTGTCCAATTTCTCTGTGTTGAGATAATAATGTATTCATATTTGTACCATACACAGAATTTCATCATGGCAAGGGTTTCAGACTTCTTGATAGCCCAGACTACAGTCTTCATCATCGCCAGTACATCAGTCTTCATCACCACAAAAAAACTTAATCGCCAGGACTTCTTTGAATCCATGACTTAAGTCTCCATGATCACCACGACCTCAATCTTCATCATTATCAAGATTATCGGCTTCATCAAGACCAGGACTTCAGTCTTCATCATCACCTGAACTTCAACGATGCCTGGACTTCAGTCTTGGTCATTGCAGAAACTTCATCAATGGGACTTCTTGACCTCCATGTCTTCAGTCTCCGTCAATAGTGGAACTTCAAAAGTCACTTTCACTGTTTCTCTGCAAGGTATGTTTCTGTCACATAATTATCGTCTTCATTCTTTATACAAACAACTTGACTTGTGCTGGGTATTACACCACTCTGCTGATTAAGTCTCCTGATGACACTTCTCTTGGAGATTTGTGATGATTGTTTACTTTCTGTGTATTCTAAACAAATTGAGAAGTTTTCTCTGAATATAAATTTACAGGATAATATTGCAAAATGTTGTAGAAAGGTAGTAGACTGTAATCAGTTGTTTTTTTTGTGGGCATGTTGTTTTTTCTCCGAGGCTCACCAGTAGTGAGATTTTGCATATGCAACCCCTTTTACCCACCATTTAGGTAGCAGCATGTTTAATTTGGGTATATATGCGGGGAATGTTTGTGTAGGTGTAGCAAGATAGTAGGCTGCATGCAAAAGCATTTGGCTGATATGTGTGAATATTCTGTGAAATGAAGATCAAAAGAAAATGCAAATGATGGAACTGATATTTTAGCTATATATTACAAACTGCTTCTAAATGAAATGACATGGATCCACATTTTATAATTTTTCATCCCAGAAATCAGAATGCAGCAACCTTTATGGTGGCAAAAGGCTGCATATGCAAAATCTCACCATTAGTGAACACTGTACTGGAGGTGCGGAGGAACAAACAAAAACACACTCTGACAGCTAGAGCAGTGTCATCCTAAACGCATTGGAGCTTTTAGATGCATAAAAATCATTCTTGTTAACGCAAACAAAAGGGCGAAAGATAAAGGGAGAGATAGAGGGGCTGGGAAAGGAGGGGGAGGTGAGGGAAGAGGAAAAAAAGGACAAAATTGCATGGAATTCTAGATGAGAGAAGGGGCTTTTTTAAAAGAGATGAATGGGTTGTTTTATCAGTGTGATGACAGTTACAAGGAAATGCATTTATTTTTCTTCTGTTTTGAGATGATAATGTATTCATGTTTGTATCATCCTCAGGGCGTATCACCAGGACTTCAAAACTTCACCATTGTCAGGACGTCATCTTCGCTGAGACTTCAACACCTGCATTGTGGCTCAGGCTTCATCATCCCCAAGACCTCGGCAACCCTGAGACTTCATCATTGCCAAGACTTTATCATCACCAAAACTTCGTCATAATAGCGACTTGGTCAGCACCTAAATTTTGTCATCAAGACTTCATCCAAGTGCATAAGTACGTTGTCATCACAAGACCATTCTTCATCACAGACTACTTTGTCAATGCCTAAGTTTTGTCATTACCAAGACTTCATCAGTGCCAGTACTTTGTCATCACCAAGACTTCATCATCACAGCTACTTTGTCAATGCCTAAGTTTTGTCATCACCAAGACTTCATCAGTGCCAGTACTTTGTCATCACCAAGACTTCATCATCACAGCTACTTTGTCAATGCCTAAGTTTTGTCATCACCAAGACTTCATCAGTGCCAGTACTTTGTCATCACCAAGACTTCATCAACGCCAAGACTATCAGTATTAAGAGTTCATTAACACGAAGACTTCATCATTGCAGAGACAGCATTATCACAAAAAATCTCCACATGACTTTCATCATCACTAGAATATACGCCATCAGTCCCAAGACTTAATCATTGCTGAGACTTCATCAACACCAAGACTTCATCATCATGATAATGTTCCCACAGGACTTTCATCATCACTAGAATATACGCCATCAGTGCCAAGACTTCATCATTGGCGATACTTCATCATCACCAAGACTTCATATATGAAAATGTCCCACAGCTGGAACTCGTTGACTTACTTGACTTATTGCCTTGGTTCTTGGGGAACATTAGGGCTGCAACAACACCCCTCCAACGAACTCGGTTTTGGGAGATTCTCTTCAGGTCGGCCATGTCATTCCGGCTGCCTTTGTTTCTTCGTCAACACTACTGCGCCAGTGTCTGCTTTGGGTCGACGAAATCTTTCCGCGTCCCTTTGGGATTCCAGTCAAGGGCCTGTTGGTGATTTGAGCAGGCTTGCGGAGTGTATGGCCGATCCATCCCCAACTTCCTTTGTTATAATGGTGGGACTCGAATTGGGGTTTGTCTGTTGGTCCTGTCACACAGTAGTTTGTTGGATATGAATTCCGGCACCTGAGTTGAGGGATGTACATGAGGGCATTTGCTTGGTAAAAGAACTGGAGTTTGTGGGTGATTGGTTTTTTGTTACCGCCAGGTTTCTGAGCCATATATAGTAGGAACGATTTGACATTGGTGTTGTAGATCGAGCTTATTTGAAATGAGAGGGCTGTTGACCTCCAAATGGCCGAAAGGGTGTTGAAGGCGTGACGGGCTTTGATGATTCGGCACTGATGTCATTCATCTGTTCCCCCATCTTTACTGACGGACACTGCCCAGGTAAATAAACTTGCTGACTTCTTTGATGGTATTCTTGCTGCAGTCGCACTGGGTCATGTGTTTTGTTGTTCACCCTCATGAATCTCTGTCTTCCCGATGTGATTTGGAGGCCAGTCTTTTCAGCTTCGTCAGCAACACGACAAAGCCTTCTCTTGTGCGTCTTGTTGCCTGTGGGGAGAGATGGCTGATCAGTCGTACTGCGAAGTCCACAGCGTCTTCCAGCTGCTTCATGAGGGTCCACTGTTTGTGGTTCTCCTGCCTGCTGTGGTTGCCGCATTATCCATTCACCACCAACAGGAAGATGGTGGCGACAACAGACAGCCCTGAACGAACACAGGTCTGTACGGAGAGAACCGGTAGCTGGCTTCTTCCGTCAGTTTTCCCTTCATGGATGACTTGACAGGTGGCATCTGCGTTAGCTGCTGGATGATGGTGATGAACTTTGGTGGAAACCATAGTGATGCATCGTTTCAAATGACTCTCTGTCGACGAGGTTCAATGCCTTCTGGAAGTCCGACAATAGCTCTGAATATAGGGGGGTCTGCCACTCCAGGGATGCTCATGATGATGGCATTGTGGCGATTTTGATTCTGGTGCATGATCTGTCTTGCCTAAAGCTGCCTGTTCTTCCCGATGAGTCTTGTCAGTGCTGTTGTCTTCAGTCTGTTTAGCAGATCCTTGTCAGTACTTTCCCTGGGTTATGGACGTTGCATGATTCATCTACAGTTGTTGCAGGAAGGGACAAGGTACCCTTTCTTTGGCAGCTTAACGAGATGGACTTTCTTCCAGTCTTCTGGTACACTTCTCTTGATCCACCAGATCTTGTATAGACGTGGGTATAACTTCTCAGTGGAGTTTGGATGTCCGCCTTCAGTGCTTCAGGTGGTATACCGTTGGCCTGCTGCTTTGCTGATTTGAGGACTTGATGGCTTTTTGGTGATCTCATTTTGGTAGGTGTTGATGCCAAGGATTTTCAGTTGGTCGGGGGGATGTCAGGCGGCATGGGGTGGGGTTGGTATGTTGAGCGTTTCTTTGAAGTGCTCTGCCCATCTTGGCTCTCTGGTCTCCCTCAACTGGAATGGTATGTTGCCATTCTATCTTGACTGGGGCTAGCTAGGTTTGTTGTTTTTTCCTGAGAGAGTTCTCGTGATCTCGTACAGTCTCTTCATATTTCTTTGGCCTGTGCAGTCTCTGCTTCATGTGTCAGTTCCTCAATGAATTTTCTTTGTCTCTTCTTGCATTTCTCTTTTATGCCGGTTTTTTGTCCAGTAGCATGCTTGCAGTTCCTGTTTCTTTTCTTGATTTTGTGTTTGGTTGATCTGATCTTTCAGTGTTTTCTCTCGGTGATCAGTGCCCATGTTTCTTGTTGTCAGGCCACTCCTTGTATTTTCTTCGTTTTCTTTCCCAGTACTGTTGGCATGTTGTCTTCCAGGTCTCACGTAGACTCTGCCATGCTCTTCGGACTGTTTTCTCTGGCAGCTGGGAAAGCCACACTGAAGTTGTTTACTCAGTCGAGCCTGAATACTTCTATTTTTCTATTTCCTTAGGGCTTTGCACGTTGAAACTTGTGTTGATGGTCTTCCTGCCGTCGATGTAAGGCTTTGAGCTTGGTCTTGCGGATGGCAAACAACAAGATGATGGTCTGATGCTGCATTCTGCTCGCGCTTCACCATGGACATCATGCAGGCATCCTTCTCCATTTCGCCCGTGGTGATGTGGTCCAATCTGGTTTTCTGTCTTGCCATCGGGGAAGTCATGTGGTCTTGTGGACTTTCTTGTGAGGAAAGATGGTGCTCCAATGACACAGGTCGTTAAACATGCAAAAAATTCTGTTAAAAGTTCTCCATTTTCATTTTGTTCTCCAGTGCCATGTCTGCCCATTGATCAGTCTCTGTTTGTGTTTCTGTCCCCACTTGGCATTCATGTATCCCATTAGTATTTTTAGAATCCCTCTTTTGGTGCTTTGTCATGATGGTTATGGACTTGTTCAAAGAGGTTTTCTTTATCTTCTAACTTGCGGTATTTGTTGGAGCGTAGCCATCTGACGATGGTAACCTTTCTAGCCTTTTGAGTTGAAACGCTGCTTGTGAGGATCCGTGGTGACACTGGTTCCCGGACAGCCCAGTGCTTGGTTCATTCAGGTCTCATCAGCAGCGCTACTCATGTGTGTGGGGCTGGCCTTCTTCCTGTCCAGAGTAGGATGATAGTTGTCTCCACTTGCAAGCTTTTGTCTGCCCGGTTCCATTCCATATGGTCTCGCACAGGCCAAGGATCTTTAGGTTTTGTACTGAGCATTTCTCTTCTCACCTGTGATGTTTTACCGGTTTATTCAGGGTTCCTGATGTTCCAGGTCCTATCCTGTTGTTGATTGGTTGTTAAAAGAGATTGTAGGCGCACTGGCTTCCTGGAGGCTTTCACCAGCACGCGTCATAGGCATACCAGTGAGGACTCTTCCCAACCATGTCGCTCGTAGAGGTATCCGTTGCAGTTTCAGTAAACAGAGTGGTTTTAAGGAATGGGTCGTTAGCCCAATGCACAACCCCCAACCTGGAGGACCAGGGTGCATCGTTTAGTCTGGCTCCTCTCCCCCAGACCTGTTGAGCATGGTTGAACCTGCCAGAGGCCGAAGCCCCCGCCCACATAGCTCTGGGGGTCATTGAAGCACGCAAGCCATCCCACCACGACAAGGTGATACACCATCGGGACAGCACAGGACCTCTATCAATCACTAAAATATACCCCATCAGTGCCAAGACGTTCCCATCATCACCAAGACTTCAACAACTCAAAGCTTCGTCATCACCAAGACATCAATTCCGAATGTTTCCCGATGTCAAGAATTCATCAGTGCCAATACTTTGTCATTATTAAGACTGTTTGTGCCAAAACTTTGTCATTACCAAGAGTGGATTAACGTGAAGACTTCACCATCGCTGAGACTGCATCATCACCAAAGTATCTCGATAGGACTTCCATCATCCCTAAAATATATCTCATTGCCTGATTTCTGATACCTGATTTATGGCGTTCCTCATCACAGGAACTTCTTCAACATCACTACTTTGTCTTCGCCACTTATTTTTTGTCTGAAAAGGGGGTAAAATGAAGTAAAAGCTGAGTTAGGCAATATCTAGTGTAGAGTGTGTAACATATACATGTAGGTCTATGCACATGAAATAGCTATTTAAATGTCTGTGTTGTTGTTTAATTGTGTTTTTTTGCATTTATTTTATCCCTGTCTATTTCACAGCAGCACTAGATGTTGTTGACCAAACCATGCCATAGTCAGCCACGAAGACCAGTACAGCAGAGGGATTCGTGTGTGTCTATCGTGTTTTTTTCCAGTGGAAAATGTAGTTAAGATGATGTATAGGAAAAGCATGTGCGTGTGCAGATGTGCATACAATGTGTTTGTGAGTGTGTATATGCATGTACATGTGATTTTTTAAAAAATAGGTCGTGTTTACCAGATCAACTGATTTATTTTTGGAAGAACCTTCTGGTTTGGAGTTGATCCTGAAAAAAAGGATGGATATAGTTTGTACTCTCAGCAAAACTAAAACACCAGTGTGTGTGTGTGTGTGTGTGTGTGTGTGTGTATGTGTGAGTGTGTGTGTGTGTGTGTGTGTGTGTGTGTGTGTGTGTGTGTGTGTGTGTGTGTGTGTGTTGTGTGTGTGTGTGATGCATGAGAGGAAGGGAATATCACAGTAATCAATGTGAGTTCTACGTAATTTTCAGTGAGATTGTGTGTTCAGTTTAAGGTAAAGGGTTACTTATGAGGAGGGTTAAGGATGCACATTTGCATTAGTAATTAAGGAAAAGTTATAGCAAAGTTCCATACAATTTTCGTTTTTTAGACAATATTTTTTAATTTATTTAAAGAATTGAAACAACTCAACCTTATAGCCTTTTTGGAGTGTTGGGGAGCCTATTTTGGTATTGGGTAAAAGCAAAAACGCTTGCAGCAGGGTTATTTTGTTTGAGTTGTGATAAAGTATAACAAAAAAGCATCAGAAATACCCTCTGCTTTTAGTGGAGTAGCAATTTGTATTAGAAAAATTCTAAATACCATGGTGTCCACATGCTGTTGTGTTCACATGCATACATTCATACAGACAGGCCCAGTTCCAATTACTAATCCTAACCATAACATCATACTAACACTTTATACTTACCCTGACTCTTCCCATGCATGTGAACTCACTGGCAGATGGATTCAGTGGTACATTGACATAATAGTAACTTTTCTGGTTGGAAACCACTAATAAAGAGGTTTGGGGATGGGTGAATTTTTTAAAGAAAAAATTGTGCAGGAAAAAGGATAAGGATATTTATTCAGGTATATAATAACGAAGGAAAGAGGTGTGTGTGTCATCTGTTCCTACCGGCACATAATAGCCTACTCTTCAAAAGGCGGGCAGTTTTTACGTCTGCACAAGATGTTCCCTGTGTGATCACCCACAAGACATCAGCTGATAGCCTCATCAGAAGGAATTCCGAGGCAGTGGATATTAACTCCAGGGAAAAAATTCCCTTGAACGGGCACCACGATGGTGGCTCAAACCTGGGATCAAACCCAGGCTGTGAGATGGCAAGCAGGATACTCAGACTATTTTATTTTTTATTCTTTTATATCGAGGATAATGGAATAAGCACTTGTGTGCTTTTTTTTTACATCCAGTCCCCGTGTGTATGCAGTTTTGTCAATTTTGTCATCCGTTCCCACCGGCACACAATGGCCTACTCTTACGAAAAGCGGAACAGGACTTAACGTGTGCGCAAGATGTTCTGCGTGCGTTCACACACGGGGCCTTGGCTTATAGTCTCATCCCATGGACTTTTGGGGAGAGTGGAGTCTGCACTGATGTTAACTCCAGGGGAAAATATCCCCTTGAACAGGAATCGAACCCGGGTCGTCAGATTGCTAGGGCAATGTTTGGGGGGGAGGGGGGGGGGAGGGGGCCGGGATAGCCTAGTGGTTAGAACTATAAACAAGGTGTGTGTGTGTGTGTGTGTGTGTGTGTGTGTGTGTGTGTGTGTGTGTGTGTGTGTGTGTGTGTGTGTGTGATGGATAGTGCTGGAAGCAAATCTGCGGACTCGTGCTATCATAAATTATCACAGACATGTTGCCATGACATAATTTTTTTTTTTGAAGCAACAATCTTGGTTCTGTTGTAAAACCAGCACCGCAGTTGCATTTATGGATGTACATGCTTCTTCAAGGCAAAGTGATCCTTCATCAGTTTGTATGGGTCTTTTATTAGATATCCCTTTTAATCCCTTTCTGTTGTACATCACTATAATGCTTATTCTTCGTTTGCTTTTAATTGGTATTTATGTAGTTTACATGAAATTTTGATGTCAGAAAGTAGAAGTATGAAAAAAAAAGGAGGACTGAAGACCCAGAAAATAAAAAAAGAAATGAGGAAAAGAAAAGGTCGTTGGAGGCTTCACCCCCAAAAAGTTTTAAAAAACCAAAAAATGAGAAAAAAGACAAGTAAAAGGATAGTACGAGTTTTAAAAAAAAAAGGAGGTTGGGACCCCTCCCTCCTACCTCCAAAGTGTGTGTCTGACTCTGTGCCTGTGTTTATATTTATGTCACCATTTATATGTTTTACAGTGATTTTTAAAATCTTGAGTTGTGAAAGCTGTTCAATTTTTTCCATTCAAGATGTTATTGACAGTTTAAACTTACTGTTTGCAATTTGTGAAAGCAGCACCAAAGGTGTAGCAGTACTTGTTTCTATGATTTTGTAATGTAGCCTTATAGTTACCATCACTTGTGTGTATGATGTTTTAAGTGGAAAAGCAGTTAACTAGGTAGCTAGTGATTTTTGTCATTTTGATCAGACTGACTGACTCTTGGTGTGGTTTTTTTAATAAGCTTTTATTATTTGAATATGACAGAATTTGCTGGGGGGAGGAGGTTGCTATTCTCTCGAAATCATGGAACTGAATGAATTGTGAGCAAATTCATGCTGTGGCCTTATGACTGATAATACCATGGCAGATTCGAGTGCAACACATAATATGTCAAAAGTTTTGCGTTTGATTTTCTGTGTGGAATGGGCAATTAACCAATAGATACTAGATGATTTGGGGTTTGCATTCGTGTGTGTGTGTGTGTGTGTGTGTGTGTGTGTGTGTGTGTGTGTGTGTGTGTGTGTGTGTGTGTGTGTGTGTGTGTGTGTGTGTGTGTGAGCAAATCTGTGCACTGCTGTTATCACAGACTGTCGTGGATATGTTGCCATGGCATATTTTAAGCAACACTGTTGGTTTTGTTGTAAAACTAGCTCACTGATGTACTTGGTCTTCAAAACAGAATGCTTTTGAGTTTGGATGGATATTTTGTTGTATAGGTTTTTTTTCTTAATCTGTTGTGTTGTCCATTACTTTGTTTAATTTTTGTCTTTTTACTTTCTTAACAAGTGTTTGCGTAGGTGACATAAATTTTTGGATGTTAGAACATGGAAGTAGAAAAAAGTTGGAAAAATGAGGTGGTTGGGAGCCTCACAAAAAAAAGAAAAAAGGGGAAAAGAAAAGGTGGTTGAGGTCCCCATGAAAAAGGGGAAAAGAAAAGGTGGTTGGAGGCCCCACAAAAAAGGGGAAAAGAAAAGGTGGTTGGTGGCCCCACAAAAAAAGAAAAAAAAGGGGAAAAGAAAAGGTGGTTGGGGGCCCCACAACAAAAAGAAAAAAAGGGGAAAAGAAAAGGTGGTTGGTGGCCCACAAAAAAAGAAAAAAAGGGGAAAGAAAAGGTGGTTGGTGGCCCCACAAAAAAAAAGAAAAAAAGGGGAAAAGAAAAGGTGGTTGGAGGCCCCACAACAAAAAGAAAAAAAGGGGAAAAGAAAAGGTGGTTGGAGGCCCCACAACAAAAAGAAAAAAAGGGGAAAAGAAAAGGTGGTTGGAGGCCCCACAAAAATAGGGGAAAAGAAAAGGTGGTTGGTGGCCCCACAAAAAAAAGAAAAAAAGGGGAAAAGAAAAGGTGGTTGGTGGCCCCACAACAAAGGGGAAAAGAAAAGGTGGTTGGAGGCCCCACAAAAAAAAGGGAAAAGAAAAGGTGGTTGGTTGGCCCCACAAAAAAAAGAAAAAAAAGGGGAAAAGAAAAGGTGGTTGGTGGCCCCACAAAAAAGGGGAAAAGAAAAAGTGGTTGATGGCCCCACAAAAAAGAAAAAAAGGGGAAAAGAAAAGGTGGTTGGAGGCCCCACAACAAAAAGAAAAAAAGGGGAAAAGAAAAGGTGGTTGGAGGCCCAACAAAAATAGGGGAAAAGAAAAGGTGGTTGGTGGCCCCACAACAAAAAGAAAAAAAGGGGAAAAGAAAAGGTGGTTGGAGGCCCAACAAAAATAGGGGAAAAGAAAAGGTGGTTGGAGGCCCAACAAAAATAGGGGAAAAGAAAAGGTGGTTGGAGGCCCCACAACAAAAAGAAAAAAAGGGGAAAAGAAAAGGTGGTTGGAGGCCCCACAACAAAAAGAAAAAAAGGGGAAAAGAAAAGGTGGTTGGTGGCCCCACAACAAAAAGAAAAAAAGGGGAAAAGAAAAGGTGGTTGGAGGCCCCACAACAAAAAGAAAAAAAGGGGAAAGAAAAAGGTGGTTGGAGGCCCAACAAAAATAGGGGAAAAGAAAAGGTGGTTGGTGGCCCCAACAAAAAAAGAAAAAAAGGGGAAAAGAAAAGGTGGTTGGAGGCCCCACAAAAAAAAGAAAAAAAGGGGAAAAGAAAAGGTGGTTGGTGGCCCCACAACAAAGGGGAAAAGAAAAGGTGGTTGGAGGCCCCACAAAAAAAGAAAAAAAGGGGAAAAGAAAAGGTGGCTGGGGGCCCCACAAAAAAAAAAGGGGAAAAGAAAAGGTGGTTGGAGGCCCCACAAAAAAGAAAAAAAGGGGAAAAGAAAAGGTGGTTGGAGGCCCCACAACAAAAAGAAAAAAAGGGGAAAAGAAAAGGTGGTTGGAGGCCCACAAAAATAGGGGAAAAGAAAAGGTGGTTGGTGGCCCCACAAAAAAGAAAAAAGGGGAAAAGAAAAGGTGGTGGAGGCCCCACAAAAATAGGGGAAAAGAAAAGGTGGTTGGTGGCCCCACAAAAAAAAGGGAAAAGAAAAGGTGGTTGGTGGCCCCACAAAAAAAGAAAAAAAAGGGGAAAAGAAAAGGTGGTTGGTGGCCCCACAAAAAAAAGGGGAAAAGAAAAGGTGGTTGGAGGCCCCACAACAAAAAGAAAAAAAGGGGAAAAGAAAAGGTGGTTGGGGGCCCCACAAAAAAAAAAGGGGGAAAAGAAAAAGTGGTTGGAGGCCCCACAAAAAAGGGGGAAAGATAATAAAACAGGAAATATTAAAACAAAAAGAAAAAAAAAGTGTGTCCGAAAAAATAAGAGGCTGGAGGCCCCACTTGGAAAGAAAGTGTATCTCTTTGCCTGAGAACTTTTGTATTTTCATTTGAATGTTGTTCGCCTGGCGTGTTGTTTGAAATGTTTCCTGGGTGCGTGTGTGTGTGTGTACCCCCCCACCCCCCCTTCCCCCCAAGGATTGCGCGACCTTGACCTTCGCGTGTGGATGTTCCACGAGCACGTATGTGTGTGTGCTTGTGAATGCCTTTGTGTTGCGCGTGATGTGCTGAGAGAGGGAGAGAGAGAGAGAGTATGCAGTTGATTGCTGGTAATGTATTCAGGCATCCTGTTAATTTGCCTGCCTTTCCTGTATTGTGAAAGGTCTTTTGCTTTTCATGTCCATAGTTTGTGCTTTCCTTTCTACTTTCCATTTTGGGGTGAGTTTGTGTTGTGAGTGTTTTTTTCACACGCCCACGTCGGCAAGTTGTGGCTTTGTTGGATTTCATGTGCCCCTTGGGATTTTCTTGAAATAAATCTTGAAAACCTAATATATTTTACATCTGCTTGAGATTTAGAATAGACATGAGTGGAATCAAATGGATTGAATGTGTATATGTGTCATAAATTACAGAAAATGATGTGAACTTGAACACTGTAAAGTGCAAAGTGTATTGTGAATAGCAGATACTTGTCTGTGTGTACATGGAAAGTGTGTGGGTTTTTTTGGTTTTACTAAGACAGATAACAATTTTTTGCATAGATTTAACTCGTTTGAAAAATATTGTAGTTAAAAGATAAACAACCTTTGTTGTGGATAGGCTGGACTAGATGTTTGTAATTTGCAAGAGTAGCACCAAAGTTGTAGTACTTGTTTATATTTTGTAGTGTAGTCTTGCAGTTGCCGTCACTTGTATGGTCGATGTTTTAATTGGGAAAAGGTGTTACCTGAGTAGTTAGTGCTTTGTTATCATTTTGATCAGACTTAATTTCTGTTCATGATCTTATAGTCTAGAAATGTTGTTTGTTGTGATCTACTGTTAAAGATTCTGGTCCTGAAGTAACTGTTTATATCAGCAGGAACAGAATGAATTGTGTTGTGTGTGAATCCATGCTGTGGTCTTATGACTGATAATGCCTTGGCTGATTTGACTGCAATTCAGAGGTCAAAGCAGCATGAATTTTGGAGTATGGTTTTGTGTGTGGAATTGGCACTTGGTAACCAGTAGGTATTGTATGATTTTTAGTTTGTAGTCGTGCGTGTGTGTGTGTGTGTGTGTGTGTGTGTGTGTGTGTGTGTGTGTGTGTGTGAGCAAATCCTTGCACTGTCGTTATTGCAGATTCTGATGGATATGTAGCCATGACATTTGTGAAGAAACACTGTTGAATCAGTTGTAAAACAGAACCACAGTTGTGTCAATGACATCCATGCTTTTCCAAGACAAGAGTGCCCCTGTCTTAATAATAATAATAATAATAATAATATATGGAATTTATATAGCGCTGAATCTTGTAAAAAACAAACAAATCGAAGCGCTTGCACTCAATCATTTACAGGCATGCAACTCTCCTTAAACATAATGAGCAACGGATTTCAAATCCATGCGCGCGCACTACGCACGCACACGCACGCACACACACACACTCACACACACACACACACACACACACACGGAACAACACTTAGAAGGTGAAAGATGCTGTTGAAAATTATGGACAGATATGTGGGGGAAAAGTCTCAGGTAGGAAATAAGTGTGTTTTGAGGCTGGATTTGAAGGAATCAAGTGAAGGCTTTTGACGAAGTGAAAGAGGGAGGTCATTCCAGGTGGATGGACCAGAAACAGAGAAGGAGCGACGGCCAACAGTGGTTTGTTTGAATCTGGGTGTTCGAAAGCACAAAGTATCTGCGGCTGAACGAAGGGAACGGGATGGAGTGTACAGGTGAAGACAGTTACAGAGATAAGAGGGTGCAGATTTGTGGAGACATTTGAAACAGAGGGTATTGATTTTATACTCCAGTCTTTGTGAGACAAGCAACCAGTGAAGAGATCGCAGTAGAGGAGTGATATGTTCAGATTTTTTCTTTCTTAGGACCAGTTGAGCTGCAGAGTTTTGTATGCGTTGAAGAGAGTGGATAGATGATGCTGGTAGGCCAGCCAAAAGAGAATTACAGTAGTCTAAACGTGAAAGAATGAGAGATGTGACAAGCTTGGAAGTTGCATCAGTGGACAGATACTTGCGAATCGCGCTTATGCGCCGTAATTGATAGTAGCAAGACTGGCAGGTCTGGGTGATGAATTTTTTCATAGAGAGTGTGTTGTCAAGAACTACTCCTAAATACTTCACAGAGTTGGACAAAGGAACTGACGTATTGCCGAATTCTATTGAAGTTTTTGTGATAGAGGAAAGTTTATGTTGGGTCCCTATGAGCATGGCTTCGGTTTTATCGGCATTAAGTTGTAACTTGTTCTGAGTCATCCAGTTTTGAATGTAAGTAAGTAAGTAAGTCTTCAATTTTAACGTCTTTCCACTTAAAGTGATACCAGACAAACCTAAAATAGGAGACTGAATACGAGAGCGAGCGAGCGAGCGAGCGAGCGAGCGAGCGAGCGAGCGCGAGAGAGAGAGAGAGAGAGAGAGAGAGAGAGAGAGAAGGGGGGAGGGGAGGAGAGAGAGAGGGGGTGGGGGAGAGATCTACTTTGTGTAAGTGCATGTGCGTGTGTGTGTGTGTCCCTGCATGCATGCGTGTGCGTGCTCATGTGTGTACAAAATAATAATAACCAACACACAAATAATAGTTATCTTAACATGAACAGATAAGGAACAGAAATTTTAAAAAATAATAATAATAATAAAATAATAATAAAAATTGAAAGTAAAAAAGAACTACAACAAATGCCCTATAGGACTTGACAATAAATGTCTTGAAGGCAGTAGGACATATTTGTCAGGAGGGAAGGCAAGTTTTCAACAGTATCGCTGCACTGAAGCTGAGTATCATCGGCATAGAAATGATGATCAATAGGGTGGTTGTTTATTAATGATGCTGTTTTCAGTTTGTATTAGTTTTCATTTTGCTTTCTGAATTGAGTGTGTATGTAGATGACATTATTATGGATGTCTGAAACAAGAAAGAAAAGGGGATGATGAGGGACCACACACAAACACACACACACACACGCACACACACAAACACGCACACAGAAGTAATGGGGAAAAGAGAAGGTGGTTGGAGGCCCCACACATAAAAAGAAGAGGAAAGAAAAAAGCACACAAAATAATGGGGGGGGGAAAGATGGTTCGAGATCCCCACATATAAAAAGAGAAAAAAAAAACAGAAGAAAAAGAAAATGTGAAGAAAAAATAGGTTAGAGGCTGCACACACACACACATACACACACACACACAGAGTGTCAGACTTGGTGTGTGTTTCTTTTGCCACTATACATTTTCTATTCCATTTGAAATTCATATTCCAAATCATA
Organism: Rapana venosa; assembly: GCA_028751875.1. NCBI lineage: Eukaryota > Metazoa > Mollusca > Gastropoda > Neogastropoda > Muricidae > Rapana > Rapana venosa. Next base: position 59,730,513 of record CM054142.1, read on the forward strand.
AAATCTGGTCAATTGTCCATTGAAAAAAATAATGGTCTTAATATGGCAGTATAGTATGTGTTTCTGGCTAATTGTGAACGGATCTATCACTGATATGTTTCACATTTGTTGGGAAATCTAGGTCTTTATTGCTAGAAGGACTTCTTAATCATTGCAAGAACCTCTTCATCACCGCCGACTTGTTAATTGCTGCAAGGACTTCATCCTCACCACAAAGATTTTTTTCATTGCTGAAAAGACTGTTTCGTCACCACAAGGACTTTTTTGTCGCCACAAGGACTTTTTTGTCGCCACAAGGACTTCATTTCTGCAAGGACTTCTTCACAAAGATACCCTCATTACTGCAAGGACCTGCATCATCACTTCAAAGACTTTTGTCACTGCAAGGACTTCTTCAGCATCTGTGGTTGACCTTTATGGTTGGCCAGGAAAGTGATACAAGGAACGACATTAGAGTTGAGTTTATACCCTGTTTTAATCTATATATAGCTGCGCACAGTTTTAATCTGAGATTTAAAGTTTTACCAGGTGAAAACCTCAATATGGCCCCTGTGGTCGGCTGTGCTATAAACAACAAGAATGGAATGGATTGGATTGGACTGGACTTCTTCGTCGCCACAAGGACTTTGTAGAAGCTGTAAATAATTTTTCTTCCACCCTTGCATGGACTTCTTCATCACTGCAAAGACTTCTGTATTGTAAGGATGTCTTTTGCAAGGGCTTTTTCATTAAAAGACTTTTTCATTGCTGCGTCGATGTGGCCTCTGTGGTTGGCTGGGTTGTAAACAAGAAGAGTGGATTGGATTGGACTTCTTCGTTGCCACAAGGACTTGTTCACTTCTGAAAAGACTTCTTCATTCTTGCAAGGACTTCTTCATCGATACAAAGACCTCTTCATTACTGCAAAGATTTCTTTATTGTAAGGATGTCTTTATTGCTAGGACTTCTTCATTGCAAAAACTCTTTCCTTCCTTCTTGAATCTCAGCGGTACAAGGTCTGCTTCATCGCTGCCAGGACTTCTTCATTACCAGCACATTCTTCATTGGAAAGACTTTTTCTTTGCTGCAAAGACTACTTCATCACTGCAAGGACCTCTCCATATCCATGACTTTTAAAAGTCAACGTTCACTGGTTCCCTTCAAGGTATGGTTCTGCCATCTATGCTTTTCATTTTGTATAGAAATTATTTTAATTGTATAAGATTTGATATCCCCCCTGTTGATTAATGGCACCCATGACACTGTTGTTGAAGAGTTGTGAAATTGAAGCTGTGCATATTATTGTGAACAAGTTGAGTAGTTTTCTATGAAAGGATATGTTCTGATTTTTTTCCTTTGTTTTTAGGCTAGACCTCTGAGGTTTACCAATGGTGAGATTTTTGCATATGCGACTTTTTTTCCCTGCCATCAATCCCTGCCACATTTCAGCTTCAGGGATTGAACCTACATTCTTTTTTTAGGACAGTCAATTTTCAGTTGATGTGGATTCTTTTATTGTGCACAAGTCCATAAACTCACAGGTCCATTTGGCTTAGAATTTTCTTGGAAAGATTTGACATTCATTTCGGTTTTCCATTCAAACTGGAAAAGGGGGGAAGACGAGGAATTGAACCCAGAACTTTGCGGCTTACTTATTAGGAAGATGAACATCTAAACCATCCTGCCATCTTTCTCCTTAAATGTTCTGACAAAAATGGTGCAAATTTCTAGTGCAAAAGTAGGCTGCATGAAGTAATGATGCATTATTAATGTTACACTATGCTGTTCTGTGATGATTTTATTCTTCCTGTTTTGGTTTAAATGAGGATTTCTTTTACAGAAGTTTGTATTGCTCATGAGTTACTCCAGTTTCTGTTTTGAGATAATATTGTATTTTTGTGTGTGCTGTTGACAGAAATTAACCATCACAAGATATTCACCAGTGCCCAGATTTGATCATTGCCCAGACTTCAGTCTTCCTCATCAGCAGGACTTCAGCCTTCATCATCACCAGGACTTCAGTCTTCATCATCACCAGGACTTCAATCTTCATCATCGCCAGGACTTCAGTCTTCATCATCACCAGGACTTCAATCTTCATCGCCAGGACTTCAGTCTTCATCATACCAGGACTTCAGACTTCGTCATAGCGAGAATTTCAGTCTTCATCACCACCAGGACTTCAGTCTTCATCATACCAGGACTTCAGACTTCATCATTGCCAGGACTTAACATCACCACAACTGCAGTCTTCATCATTCCCATGACTTCAATCTTCTTCATCGCCAGGACTTAACATCAACACAACTGCGGTCTTCATCATCAATAGAATTTTAAAAGGTAACTTTCTTGCTCCCTGCAAGGTATGGTTCTTTTGTCTTTCATCTTAATTTCTTATACAGTTTAAACGGTACTGGATATAATAGCACCGTGTTGATAATATTCTCTGAGGATACTGCTGTCAGACATGTGTGGCATTGACACTGTGTGTATTGTAAAGAAGGTGAAGAGTTTTATTTCCTAATGAAAATGGTAAAAATGTGTAGCGAGATAGCGGGAAGCATGAAATCATGATGCATAAATGTTACCCTGTGTCTTGGGTGATGATTAATTTCTTCTTTCTTGATCTTAGTTTATTTGTTTATTTTTGCTCATAACTCACAGAGATTTGTCTGTTTTGAGATGATGCATTTCTGGTTGTATGATTGCCAGGTCTTCAGCTTTTTGCCAGGATTCCTTGATTGCAAAGACTTGTTCATCACCACATGGACTTCAACACTGCAAAGACGACTTCATTGCAAAGACCTCTTCACCAGGATGTTTTCATCGCAAGGACCTTTATCACCGCAAGGACTTTTCATCATCGCATGAACATCTTCATTATTGCAAGGACCTCTTCATCACAAGGACATCTCTTCATCATAGAAAGACTTCTTCATTACTGCAAGGACGCTTTCATTACCAGGACTTCAGAAATCAACTTTTTCTAGTTCCTTGCAAGGTTTGGTTCTGTCGCCTGTCGCTCTTTATTCTTGATACAATTTTGATTGTACTGGATCTGATACCAGACTGTTGATAAAGTATCTTGATGTCACTGCTCTTGGAGGTTAATGAAGTGGACGCTGTGTATGCTCTAAACGAGTTGAGGAGCTTCCTATAGTTAGAAATGTACTGAATAAAATTGTAAAAATGTTTAGCAACAAAGTAGACTGCATTAATTCATTTTGTATTAATGCTGTACTGTACTATGATCTGTGATTATTGTTTTTCTTTATGTCATTTTGATTTCTTTGTAATTGCTTTGCTTATAAACTGCTAAAATATTCTCTTATGAGATAACAATGTATCCTTATTTGTATTATTTTACATAATCTCATCATTGCAAGAGTTTTCATCATCTCTTAGGACTTTAGATATCAGCATTACATGAGCTGTATCACATTTAGGATTTCATCAGCATCCATTGTATTCATTTTTATGCAGTAAGACTGTATTGGGTTTGATAGCACTGTGTGATAAAGTTCTCTGATAGCATTGCTCTTGGATATTTTTTTTAGATTTGCATTTTGTATATTCTTAAGTTGGGGGAGGGTGTATCAAAAATCTGCAGAGATTAAAATTGTAAAAAAAAAATGTAGCAATATAGTGGGGAGAATGGAGGTCATGATACATTGGTGTAGTACTCTACTGTGATCTGTGATTATTTCTTTCTTTTAAATTTTTTTTTATTCATTTGTTTTAGAATGACTTTCTCATCACTCACACAGATTTGTCTTTTTGAGATAATAACATATTTCTATTTGTCTGATTGCCAGGATCTTTGCCAGAATTTCTGGTTCACAGGGACTTCTTCAACACTGCAAGGACTTTGTCTTCGCCAGAAGAACTTCCACCACTAGACTTCTTCATCGCCACAAGGACTTCTTCATCACCACAAAGACTTCTTCATCACTTGAAGGACTTTGTCTTCACCAGGATAATTTCCATCAGAGGACTTCTTTATTGTCTCAAGGACTCTTCTCCACCACAAGGACTTCCCCATCCCGACAACGCCTTCATCACAAAGAATTGAAAAGCCAACTTTAATTGCTTCCCTTTAAGGTATGGTTCTGACACCTTTCTTGTTAAATCATTATATAAAGAACTTTAATTGTAGTTGGTCTGATACCACCTGTTCATGAAGTCCCCTGATGACATTGCTATTGAAGATTATGTAAAATGACACACACAATACTCTAAACAATTTGAAAAGACTTCTTTAGGAAGAAATGTGCAGAAGAAAATTGTAAAAATGTGTAGCAAGAAAGCAAAACTGCATGAAGTCGAGATGTATTCATGTTTTATGCTCTACAAGGGTCTGTGATGATTTGTTTCTTCTTGAAATCATTTGGTTAATTTCTTTCTAATTGCCCCAGTTTTCTCTTTTGAGATGATATTGTATTTGTATTTTTGGTGTGTTTGTTTTGTTTTCTTACAGAATCTTACCATCACAAGAATTGTTATCATTACCCAGATTTTATCATTGCCTCGGCTTCAGTCTTATCATCTTCATGATCGTCCAAACTTCATCATCACCCGGAAGACTTCATATTCAGAACTGCAGTCTTCATAATCACCAGGACTTCACTTGCTCCTTTCAAGGTATGGCTCTGTAGTCTCTATCTTCATTCTTTATACAATGATTTTAATTGTACTGGATCTGATACGACCTGATGATTAAGTATCCTAATGATAATTGAAACTGTATGTCATCAGCAAATTGAGTTTTTTATGAACATTTGTAGCAAGAAAGTCTATTGCATCCATGGTGCAGTGGTTAGCGCTTTGAGTTACAGACTTGAAGATCGCGGGTTCGAATCCCATAATAGTCATAGGGATTTATTTTTTACTTCAGCTTGTTCCTACCCAGAGTGAGTGTACTTAGGGCTCACTGAGAAAACTGGAACCATACAGCGAGCTTCATCCACTTTAGGGATGCGATTTTGAGAGTGTTGCTCAAGTTGCTTGACCAACACTGCAGGTGTCTGTATTGCTTGTGCCTGGTTGGCACTAGGATGTATTATGATAGACAGCATAGAGTACAACCCTGTCAGGTAGTCACAAAGTGAATGCACTTCATAGCAGCAGCATCATTATCATCATTGATCATCGTATAATGTAAAAACCTGTATGATTCGATTGTCATGGCTGCTCTGGTCTTATAGTGATCTCAGATTCAGTTTCCCCATACAATTTTGTGCCTGTGGTGAGTTTGTGTCAAAGTGTTTGGGATGGAGGTTCACAGGAGAGGGCCATGGGAGGGACGTTGTGGTAGTCGTCACCTCAGAAGGTCAACTCACTCAGACTGGCTCCACAACTGAGCAAGATACTGTGGTTGATAGGGGCTCAGCAGATGGTTCCCTCCTTGTGTTAGTTCAGAATAAGTACCACTTAACATCACCAAAGTGACCTAGCAGCTGTGCAGGGACCTTCTGGCAGGTGGCCCCATTGTGGCCTGACAACAGGACCCAAGAGATACAGAAACATGCAGTGTTGGTCAGGTAATTTGAGCAATACTCTCAAACTCGCATCCATAAAGTGGATGAAGCTCAACTGAGTGGTCCCAGTTTTCCCAATGAGCCCACAGCACACCCATCCCTATGATTTACGGAATTCGACCCGCAACCTTTCAGTTGGGAACCCAAGGTGCTAGCAACTGCGCTATGGCAGCTGGTCATTCATTTCTTCTTAAATGGCTTCCTCATTACCTGCACAGAGTATGTTTTGAGGTAACATGTATTCCTATTTATATCTTTGCCAGGTCTTCAGCTCCACCAGAATTTCTTGATGGCAAGGACTTCATTGCCTCAAGGACATCCACCTCACCACAAGGACTTCTTCATCATGGCAAAGACTTCTTCATTGCCTCAAGGGCTTGTACATTGCAAGGGGAACCTTGATTGCCAGGACTTCAAAAATCAAGCTTTACTAGTTCTCTTCAAGGTATGGTTCTGTCGCTTAATCTTTTCATATTTTGTATAAATGATTTTGATAGTACAGGATCTGATGCTGCCAGGTTAATAAAATAGCTTTTCAATTCTCCCCTCCGAAATGGGCTTTATGGCATGTGTCGAACTATGAGCGTGGTTACCAAGGGGGTGGGTGACCATTTGTGCACCTTGGCTTCAGTACAGTCCCACAGTTCACCCAGCTGTGAATGGTTCCCTGTCCTCTTTAGGGTCATGGAAGGTAAAGCAGCGAGGTACACGAGATGGGCGCCACCCTCAAAATGCTGGCCCATAGAAAAACTGAGGTCTCTTGAAATCTCGCTCCCCAATAACTACATAATTATGTTATAGGAAACCTTTTACCAACCTAGGGCTGGCATTGACTTAACATTATTATAAATAACCCCAAGTTTTCTTGTCGCCTTTCTTCAAGTGAAAGGGAGACTCGCCTTTCTTCAGGTGAAAGGGAGACTCACCTTTCTTCAGGCGAAAAGGAGGCTCACCTTTCTTCAAGTGAAAGGGAGACTCGCCCTTCTTCAAGTGAAAGGGAGACTTGCATTTTTTCACGTGAAAGGGAGACTCACCTTTCTTCAGGTGAAAAGGAGGCTCACCTTTCTTCAAGTGAAAGGGAGACTCGCCCTTCTTCAAGTGAAAGGGAGTCTCGCCTTTCTTCATGTGAAAAGGAGGCTCACCTTTCTTCAGGTGAAAAGGAGGCTCACCTTTCTTCAAGTGAAAAGGAGATTCGCCTTTCTTCAAGTGAAAGGGAGACTCGCCTTTCTTCACGTGAAAGGGAGACTCGCCTTTCTTCAAGTGAAAGGGAGACTCGCCTTTCTTCAGGGAGAAGGGAGACTCGTCTTTCTTCAGGTGAAAGGATGACTCGCCTGTCTTCAGGTGAAAGGATGACTCGCCTGTCTTCAGGTGAAAAGGAGACTTGCTGTTTTCTCCATAGCTGCCTGTGATGAGTCTGGAGCTGACATTCTGAATCTTGGTCAGGTTGTTGGGGTTGATCTTAGCGGTAATTGACCAGCCCATTGGAGGCACATTCCAAAATCTAATGGGTGTCTGACAGTTGAAGTGTATACTTGCTTCACTATTTTAACTGCCTCCCACCCCCCACCCCCACCCCCCATATTGTTTCTGCAAGCTTCTTCATCAGGGCAATGTATGTGGCTAATTTGTGGAGTCCAGGTGAGCTGCCTGTCCAGCTTCACTCCAAGGTAGGCTGGAGTGCCTTCCTGAAGTTTTTCTTGATGGTCAATGCCTAGGGTGGACTCTTTTCTCTCGGGTGAGAGGAAGAAGAAAGTGGCTTCAGTCTTGGTTCTGTTGATGAGGACAAGCCACTCTCTTACCCAGTCTGATATGTGGTTCAGAGCCTCTTGCATTCTAATGTTGGTAGTAGAGACTTTGTCAGCTTTGGTCTTACAACAGTGTACATTGTCGAGAGATTAGGACTGTTCAGAGTGGTATACAAGGATTTACAAACTTGATTTCTACCTTTTTATTTATTTAGCGCATGTAAAAGAACCCACGGCAACAAAAGAGTTATCCCTGGCAAAATTCCGTAGAAAAAAGTCACTCACATAGGGAAACAAATACAGTTGCAGACAGGAAAAGAAAAAATGAATGGGTGGCGCTGCTCTTGTGGCGACGCACTCTCCCCGGGAAGAGCAGCCCATTTCACGCAGAGTGGTATAAAAAATTAAAAAATTAAGTTCTAAACAGCTATGACTGCCTATTTCTGTAGAATCTATGGCTGCATAGATATAAGTGTACAAACTTAAGGTGATAATGGGTTGTGTATATAGATGAGGGAGAGACAGAGTGATATGACTAAAGTCTGTCTCAGTCTTTTTATTTCCATCTGTAAGAGAGGGAGTACAGAGATTGTTAATTCGACTAGTTCCATATTCATATAGTGGAGAGTAGTCTTTCACTTAAGTATGGACAAATACGAACTAAGTGTTCTCCATTTTAATCATCACAAAAATCCGGGTTATTTTTTTTATTAATTACCCAGGCCTACAACATGTTGCACCTACTGTAAGCCAGCAAACCCCTCTTGTCCTGTCTGATACAAGCTTGTAGGACTGGTGCTTTTGGGTGCTTTGGGGCAAATAATGTATCTTAGTAAGTCAAAACCATGCTTAATATATATAGAGTCGATTAACGTGGACATAGACTGATTTTCCCTGATCTAGTTCCCGACAAGCATGTAAGGGTTTATGTGTTTGTGATGTGATCTGATGACTTGAGAGATATACTTTGTGGATGTGTGAACAGGTTGAGGCCAGTTGGGCGAGTGCGTGTTGGTCTATCTGTTTCAACTAAGTAAAGAGTTATAAAGGTAAATGTGTCCCATATCCTATAAGGTTGTAGGGAGTCAGGCGTCAGAGACCTCACTTCTCTAGAGGCCAGCATACTGAGGGCGGCGCCCATCTCCTCTCCCTCGCTGCTTTACCTTCCCTGACCCTAAAGAGGCAGGTACCCATTTACAGCTGGGTGAACTGGGGGGACTGTACTGAAGCCAGGGTGCGCAAACGGTCACCCATCCAACTGGTAACCACGCTCGACGCTGCTTAACTTGGCTGGGGGAAAACTAGTGCTCCGACCACTGAGCTATCCCGTCCCCTAAAAGAGTTATTATGTGACTTTAATTGAGTGTGTGAGGGAGAGGGGGAGAGATAGAGAGAGAGAGCATGTGCCTGTATGTGTAAATAAATTTTTGGGAGGAGAGTGTGGAATCGTAGTTGATTATATAAAAAAGGTACTAAAGGGAAACAGATAATTCGAAGGAAGGGGCAGGTTATTTGTGGCTAGGTTGTCGGAAAAAGAACTAATACGCTTGTAATGATAGGGCGGCTTTTTGCATAGGGTTTATTTTGGGCTAATTCTTTAGTTTATCTACTAGGTTCTTTTGTCAATTGGGAGAAAAGGGTAGGATATGTATTGCTAGGTAAGTGGGAATAGAAAAAGGCCAGCACACAAAAGAGCAGGTTTTTCTCATGCGGTATTTTTGGGGGCTTATAACTATCTTCTGTCATCAATCCAACTTGAGTTCTTTTGGAAACAAACGCAAATTTTCAGAAATGTAATAGGCCGGAAATCGCTGATTTCAGAGCTGGAAATTTGTGATTAAACAATGGGAAAATGCGAGAAATAAGCAAGAAATAACAAAACATTTGGGCTTGTTCATCCGTTTATCTTTTTTAAAAACACCCACAGCCCTTTTTAAAGCACACTGGAAGCCACTGGGCTAATTCCAGAACTGGAAAATTGTCATTAAAAAATCCAATCAGTGAAGCAACAGAAACAACCATGGGTTGTTGATAGGACGGGTAATTCATGATTTAAAGAAAACTTCCAAACGGTTGTGTCCAAAGCTAGGTACCATTGTTTCTATGTGCCATTGTGTTCACTATCATGCATGCATGCTTACAGGCAGACGATCCATATGACCGACAGCCCTTTCCCTGTTCCTAATGTTAATTGCTAACACTAACCTTTACACTAACCTTTATTTCTTAACCTGGCCCCACATGTGGACACAAAAGGCAGGTGGATATCGTAATACAAGACGTGACACTGAAACAAACCTTTCTTCCTTCTTGCATTTTCAGGTGTGGAGGAGTATGGGGTGTTTTAAGAGGGAAAGGGATGTTAGAGGGGGCAGGATGGATAACTGTATATGGGAAGGGGTATAAGAGATGTTATGGCTAAGTCATCTGTGTGAGAGCAAAAATAGGAAGTGGGCAAATTTTGTTTCATCGTAAGAGAGGAGGGGGGAATGTTTTAGCAAAATAGATACTTAAATATAAGAAGGTGGTGATAAGTTGGAAATGCAGTGAACAAGATGATTATTTTTTATGCGTACGTATGTTATGTGTGTGTTGTGTTGTGTGTGTGCGTGCGCGAGCGCGCGCGCGTGTGTGTGTATTCCTTCGTTCTTAATGTTTTCATTTTCTTTACGTCAGATGAACTGATGGTTGAAAAAATGAACATAAGAAAATGCAAAACCCCAAAAGAAGCTAAAGAAGCAGAAGTAGAAGTACAAGATAAAGCAACTCATAATGGAAAAGCGCAATAAAAACAGAAAAATGGATGGAAAAAGAAGAAAACGCAAAAAAGATAGAAGAAGGTAAATAACAAGAATGAGAGTGGTAGAAACACAAGTACAACCAGCAAAAGCAACAACAAAATAAAAACCAGAAAGAGTAAATTAAAGAAATGGTGAACAAAACCAAAAACCACAGCAACTACAACAAAGGAATTAGAGAATAAAAAAGAGCAAAGAACAGAATAAAGGGGAGGGGGGGGGGGGGGGGGGGGGGAGACAACAGAGGCAAGAAACGCAACAAAAAAAAACTCCCAAGAAAAGGATACAGAAGTGGACGAACTCATTCAGCTAAGTGCAGACAAAGTTTTTCTCAGTCTATTCTTCAGTGAACTCCAGCTGATTTCAACATGGTTTTGGTTTGGGTTTTTTTAAAAGGTAGGGGCCTGACTACCCCAGCTGTAATCTTACATGTTTTTGGCCTGTACTCTGTCCCTAAATAATCGTGATCTTTCTCTGTAAAAGGAAGGACGGTGGCAGGATGGTTAAGATGTTTGCCTGCCAACAAGTAAACCGTGAGGTTCTGGGTTCGATTCCCAGCCTCGCCCTTTCTTCCCAGTTTGACACAAAAATCGAACTGAATGTCAAAGTCCTTCGGATGAGACTATAAACCGAGGCCCCGTGTTCGAACGCATGCAGAACATCTTGCGCACACGTTAAATCCTGTTCCGCTTTTTGAAAGAGTAGGCCATTGTGTGCCGGTGGGAACAGATGACAAAATTTACAAAACCGCATACATACGGGGACTGGATGTAAAAAAAAAAAGCACATGAGTGCTTATTCCATTATCCTCGAAAAAAAAAATCTCAGCGCTTTGATTTTTTGCTTTACAAGATTCAGCGCTATATAAATTCCATACATTATTATTATAAAAGACATGTCTTAAAAGGCTTTTGGGGGTTAAGTTAGTTTTCGTAAACAGAAAGAATTTGTACATCAGTATAAAGGCCAAGTGTCCAGATATGTTGGAAAGTTACTGAAGACCAGATGTAGATATACATTTGATAGTAACTAAATCCGCATTCCGAGACAGTTGGAGTCTTGAGTTATCACTCTTTGCATATTTCCTCCCACACGAGTGGCATATCCTTTCACGTGAGTCACTCTTTCTGTGGGTGTCTTACTCGTGTATTCAGTGTCATGTTAGAATGGCATAAATATGAAATAAAGTAAGGAAGTCAAGACAGATTATCACCTTAATAATCTGTGTATTATTGAAATCTTCAACAAGCACTTAAGTATGCTGCATGATGACAGTGGTTAAAACAGTAGCTACACCTTTTTACTACCTCATTCATACGGGCTGGCCATTTCGAGTAATTAGCTAGCCAGCAGCGTGGGACTCCAGATTCACCCCGACAAGACCAAGATAAAGTGAAGACAAAGAGTGCAGAGAAGACCAGCGTGCGAGGCTCAGCTCTAGAGGAGGTAGAACACTTCAAGTACCTCGGCAGCTACATCTCAGCCGACAGTAACATCGAGAAAGAAATTTCAACCAAGATAGGACTTGCAGCCCGGGCATTTAGTGGGTTGAAAAACATCTGGAAGTCAACTGTCCTGCACACCAAAACCAAGTTGAAGATCTACAAGTCCAATGTACGCTCAGTACTCCTATACGCCTCAGAGACATGGAGAACCAACAAGAAGATTGAGAGCAGGCTCAGAGGCTTTGAAGGAAGGTGTCTTCGCCGAATCCTGAAACTTCACTGGCAGCAGCATGTCACCAACAGGGAAGTGTCAAAGCGCACCGGCATTGACAACATTGTGGCCGAGGTAAAACAGCGGCGATGGAGGTGGCTGGGACACACCCTCCAATGGGCAAGAACAGACTCCCTCATACTGCGCTGAGATGGGCACCACCAGGGAAGAGGAAACGAGGCAGACCACTCGGCACTTGGAGGAGGACAGTAGAGGAGGAGATGAGAGAGGCGGGCAAGACCTGGAATGAATTGAGCTGGCTTGCCCAAGACAGGAAAGGCTTGAGGGATTTTGTTGGCGCCTGTGTCCCGGCACATGGGATGATGAGGATTAAGTAAGTAAGTACCTAGGCGTAGAGCATCCTTGCGCCCACTGTGAGTCGACACACCCCTCTTGCTCTGTCTGATACCGGATAGGGGGGACGGGATAGCCTAGTGGTTAGAACATTGTGCTCGCAATCTGACGACCCGGGTTCGATTCCCGTTCAAGGGGATATTTTCTCCTGGAGTTAACATCAGTGTAGACTCCACTCTCCCCAAAAGTCTTTCGGATGAGACTGGAAACCGAGGCCCCGTGTGCGAACGCATACAGAACATCTTGCGCACACGTAAAATCCTGTTCCGCTTTTCGTAAGAGTAGGCCATTGTGTGCCGTTGGGAACAGATGAAAAAATTGACAAAACCGCATACGCACGGGGACTGGATGTAAAAAAGCACACAAGTGGTTATTCCATTATCCTCGATAAAAAATAAAAATAATTTTTTTTTAAATGATACAACCTTGAAGGACTGGTGCTTTTGGGTGCTTCTATGTAAATAAAAGGTCTAAACAATTTAAAACCTTTCTTGATATATAGAGTAGATTGACGTTAAAATAGACAGATTTTTCCATCTTCTAAAACTGGACCAGTATGTAGGAGTTGACGTAGTGACGGGTAAGAACAGTAAATCAGGCTGACTGTGAGAAGTTTTATGTGTTTGTGATCTGATGACTTGAAAGATATAGTGTGAGGGTGCGCGGGTAGAGTTAGGGTAGTGGGGCGCCCCTACGTGCGCGCGCGCGCGCGTGTGTGTGTGTGTGTGTGTTTGTGTGTGTGTGTATGCCTATAGCATGGTTGCCCCTACTGTAAGGCAGCAGACCCCTCTTGCTCTGTCTGAAAGAAGCGTGTAGGATTGGTGCTTTTGTTGCTTGGGTGCAGATAAAAGGCGTGAATAATCTAAAACCATTCATAACATTAGCACCGACTCCACTCCCCCCCTAAAGTCCTTCAGGGGAGACTATAAACCAAGGCCCCATGTGTGAACGCATACAAAACACCTTGCACGTAAATTAAAAACCCGTTCTGCCTTTCGGAAGAGTAGGCCATTTCGTATCCATAAGAACAGATGAGAATTTTTTTTTAAACAAATGCACACGGATGTCGTGTTTAGACACCATTCCCACAGTTAGAATACAGGTACCCCTTAATTGGGGGTAAAAACGGTCACATGTGCAAATATGACCATTGGTGAACCTCTGAGCTCTAGCCAAGAAACGGGGAAACCCCACAAAGACATTAATGGTATAAAGGGTAGGCCTAAAAATCAACCGATTTTCCTTGAACGGAAACCTGATGAACGAAGAGGGATTTCTTGGCAGATATGGTGTAGCATATATTACGGTGTGCTCCACGTGTGGTAATACCTCTATTTGAAATCTAAGTCTTTTCATATAACTTTCGCGTTAAAACAAAACATTTGTTCTTTAAGAAAGAAAAAATCATAGAGGTAGCAATACAAAATCCAAGTCCTGTCTGTAGGGAGGGAAATGGAGTTTTTAGCATGCTTCAAAGCTTTGATAGTTCTCTTTTCAAAGCAAAGACGTTTTACTGTAGTATGCAGCATTGACAGATTCAAAATGTTCCAAGTTATATCTAAAGGTTGCTACATACTTGGGTTTTGCATTTTCAATTTTGGCAATATGCTGCATGAAGGCAGCAGTTAAAAAAGAAGATGATAAATCTTTGTATCGCTTCGTCCTACCGTAACCAGCCATTTTAAAAAATAATTTTCTAGGCCTATAGCATGGCTGCACCTACTGTAAGTCGACAGACCTCTCTTGTCTGTCTGATACAAGCTTGTAGGACTGGTGCTTTTGGGTGCCTCGGTACAAATAAACGATCTCAGTAATTTAAAAAACCAGTTTTGATATGTAGGGTAGAATGATGTAAAAAGTGACCAACTTTTTCCTGATCTGAAACCTGATGAGTGTGTAGGGGTTGAGGTAGCAACAGGTAAGAACAGTAAAATCAGTTTGACTGTAAAAAAAAATGTAGCGATAGCTTTTATGTGTTCCTGATCTGATGTCTTGAAAGATATCTTTTAAGAGTGTGTGGGTATAGTGAGGTTAGTGGGTCATATGTGTGCATGTAGGGTTCAGATCATTTTTGGGTGTGTTTTTTTTTTTACTTTTTAGAGTTTGGCTGATTTATTTATTTTCCATACAATAAACGATTGTTATGAGACTATAATTTTGTACATTTGAGTATCTTCCTGTGAATGTGCCGGGTGCTAGTGGGTTTGGCCAGAGGGTAGGTTCTACTCTGTCATGTCTGTGTATCATGACAGTCTTCTTGTTGCTTGGGTTGTTTTATTTCTGAGTGTGATAGCTCAGTGGTTAAGGCCACCACTAATCCAAGGATCATTAAGTTGCTGGCATCGGGTTTGTGACAAAGAATGGAGGCATATGATCTTCCCGATACATTCATTGGCAAACCTGCCAATGCTGTACCTTTATTTCCATTTGTACGTTCACGTCAGGTATGTGTAATGTCCCGTGGTATAATATTTGGGTTCGGTGAGATGTGCAAACGTGGAAATATCTAGCATATCCACAAGACTTTGTCAACGAATTCGGTTACACACTTGGTCAATCATTTGATAAGTAGATGTTTTGAAAGAACAACAATAGATTTCTGGGCAAATATGGAGTAGCATATACAGGATGCCCCTCACATGCTAACACATTTGTGTGAAAATAAACACTAAAACTCTTTATTGCTTCCACTCTTAAGAAAATCTTTGTAGTGGAGGAAGAAACATAGAACTAGAAGTAATAATGCATAATCTTGTTTCTCTCAATAAGGAGGAAAGTGCAAGGAGGTAAAAATAAAGGTAAAGGAGTCCCATAACCTATAAGGTCGTAGGGGAGAGAGGCGTCAGAGACCTCACTTCTCTAGGGCCAGCATATTGAGGGCGGCGCCCATCTCCTCTCCCTCGCTGCTTTACCTTCCCTGACCCTAAAGAGGGCAGGTACCCATTTACAGCTGGGGGAACTGTACTAAAACCAAGGCGCGCAAACGGTCACCCATCCAACTGGTAACCACGCTCGACGCTGCTTAACTTGGCTGGGGGAAAGCGAGTGCTCCGACCACTGAGCTGTCCCGCCCCGCAAGAGGGAAAACATTTCCAACAGTGGTTTTCTTGTGCAAGCTTTGAGACGTTAATGTGGGTTGTTTGGTTGTTTTGTTTCTTTGCTTTTTTTAAATGTCAGACAAAGGGCCTTTACTATAGTTTGTTCTTGTTATCATTTCTAGTTGTTGTCTACTGTTTCCCGTTGTTTATTCTTGATTTACCAGTTTATGTTCTGTTTGTAGCCTGACGCCGTAATTTATAGTCACCATCCGGCAAGAGCTCTTTTCTTTTCATGTTAAATTCATCGTATCATTTCTCTTGTATCTCTTTGTATTCATTGTCGACGGGCCACATTATGTACAGTGTGTTGTGACATGGTAGATAATGAACAGCACGTGCTGTTTGTCTGCCCCTGCATGCATGCATGCATACATACATCCCAAAACTCGGTCTCTGGGCCAAGCAACTAAGAAAACTGTTAGCCCATGTCAGGACTGCAACTTAGTTTGTGTTCCCCAGTTAGTGCTGCGTGGTTCACGAATGGTGAGATTTTGCATATGCGACTGGTTTTGCCCAAAATGAAGGTAGCTGCATTCCGACTTTGGGGATGCGAGCCATTTAATTAATTACAGTCCCCCAAACTTTGACGATAATTATTCTGTTTACACCCTCGTTTTCAGGCATTGGCACGCACGCAGTTGTACTGGACCTCGCCAGAGACACCAGAGATGTCAGCCCTGAGGTTCTCCGGCCTGAGACCTCTAAACTGTATGTGTACTATCCTCACATCATTCTTTTCCTGCTATGTTGGACCTCTGGGTTAGGGGGTAGAGAATGGAGAAAGGAAGTAACTGTAGCAAAACCCTGAAGGGCCTCACTGCTTGGGGTCTGAAACACAATCGTGTGTTTACTCATGGCCTTAACGTTTGGAAGTCTCTTGTTTCAGTGCTTGTAGGTTAATAACAATAATGATGATGATGATGAACGTAGTAAGAAAATAACAGTAACAAAAACAATATAAAAAATCAGATTATCTAGGACGTTTTATCCAGTAATTACGAAAGCCTTAGGCATTCATAGTTTAACCATTTACAAGCAAAGAAAAGGGGTGGTGGCGAAAACCACATAGATGTGCATTGCAACTAGTTCACATAGGTCATTGCCCCGTTTTCAGATCCTTTGGGATAGAGCTGCAGCGATGATGACCTCTTCACACTTGTGGTGCAAAAATTCCACACATGGGGCACTTCATAATGACTGCAGATAAGTAGAAGCGAGCCCATGCACACAAAAATGTTCTGTTTAACGTCAAGTTGAATGCACAAGGGATAGAGATGCAAAGCTTGTCGATTATGCAGCAGACGCCTTGCGCAATTCACTGGTATTTCCCAGAAAGCACAACCTGTGAAAGATGTGTGTACTGCATGCTCACAATTAGAAGTGACTCGGATCAAACATTTGCTGCTGAAGTTCGGTGATAAGCTCACTGGTTAACTGTTTGGTCAGTTGCCTTCAATCACTGGACACCCAACCACATGTTGCTGCAAGATATGTTGTAAAAACGTGATAGAAAATGATTCGGACAAATGAAATAGCAAAGGAGCGGAATACGGTTAAATGAAAATGAGACTTTAAAAAAGAAAACAAAAAGGTGAAATAAGCAAACAAATTTAAAGAAATGAAAAGATCATTATTTTTTTTTTTAAATCACATCAAACGAAAAACTCGAAACAGAATCAAAACTAAACAAAAAAGAACGTAGGCTTACAACGACAACAAAATAGAAAAGAAATCTCTAAAATCTAGACATAAAAATTCACACTTCTAAAGCTTAATCATGAAAAACCTCTAAAACCTACCCTCTCTCAAAAACCCCTAAACCTTTAAACCCAAACCTCGAAAACCTCTAAAATCTAACTGCTCAAAACCTCTTGAACGCAATCTCTAAAAAAAATAAGCCGCCAAAGCCTTTAAAACCTTAACCTTACAAACCTCTGAAACCTAACCCCTCACATCCTTTAAAACCGAAACCCTAAAAATATTTAAAGTCTAAATCTTAGGAACCTTCAAAATCTAACCCCCCAAAATCTATTTAAAAGCTATTCCCTAAAAACCTCTAAAACCTAAAGCCCCAAAACATAAACACCCAAATCCTGCACAAAAAAACCCCTCCCCAATCTATAAATTCCCCAAAACTTGTTTAAAAAATCAACAACCAGAAAACCCCCACATTTCTAAAACCTAATCTCCTAAAACCTCTAAAACCCCAAAACTTCTAAAACCTAAACATCCAACAACTTCTATAACTTCTAAAACCTAAACACACAAAACTTGTAAAACCTAACCTCCAAAACTTGTAAAACCTAAACACACAAAACTTGTAAAACCTAACCTCCAAAACTTGTAAAACCTAAACACCCAAAATTTGTCAAACCTAAACACACAAAACTTGTAAAAATTGCACACCCAAAACTTCTAAAACCTACACTTCTAAAACTTCTAAAACCTAAACACTAAAAACTTCTAAAACTTACACACCCAAAACTTCTAAAACCTACACTTCTAAAACTTCAAAAATCTAAACACCCAAAACTTCTAAAACCTACACTTCTAAAACTTCAAAAATCTAAACACCCAAAACTTCTAAAACATAAACACCCCAAACTTCTAAAGCCTGAACACCAGAAACCTCTAAACAATGTAAACCCTCCAAACCTCTAAAATCTGAAACCCTAAAACCTGTCAAACCTAAACCCCCAAAACTTCTCAAACGCAAACCCCAAGAGCCTCTAAAACGTATCCTATCTCCCCCGCTGTAAAAAAAAATCTTTGAAACTTAAACCCTAAAACTCATCCCAAAATATCTAAAACCTAAACTTCCGAAGCATCTACAACCTGAATTCCTAACCCCTTCTCTGCCCCCCCCCCCCCCCAAAAAAAACCCCCAAAAAACAACAACCCTAAAATCTAAACCCCAGAAACTTAAACCCCAAAACCTTCATAACCAAAACCTCCAAAAACTAAACCTTCATGACCTCTAAAACCTAAACCCTGAAAACCTCCAAAATCCTAAACTTCAAACAGCTAAACCCAAACAAACTAAAACTGAGAAAGTGAACATGCTCAGTAATAAGATTAGAAGCTCAACACCAAGCAAACAGGGGGAGAAAACTTGCTAAATGGGACAGTCTAACATAATAGAAAAAAAATAATGCAAGAGATGAATCTCGGTGACAGTGATGTTGGTGTCCAGAAAAGCCATTAGCAGCAAATGCAGTGCTCACGTGGGTGTATGATTTAGTTTGTTCACTTCCTGTCATTTTCTTAGCATTTATCTTCCACCTTCCTATTCATTTTACTGAGGTCCCAACATAGTGGTAAAGTTGTCCTGTGGATCATAAGGAAGTTCTTCATGGTGTCATCACAAGTGTGGCTGCTATCTTGGGACTCTACTCCATCAAGACCTCACATGAGTAAGTAGAACTGTACAGCTACATTAATTTTGAGCTCTTTAGTAAGCAAGTTCCGTATCCAGCTATGGGCTTTGGTCTACGGGGGAAAAAACCCTCATATCTTCTCCAGATACTTGAGTTTCACGTAGCTTTTCTATTTTGTATGTAGTTTGTGATTTCTGGCATCTGTAGATGTAGTATTATATCCAGAATGTTATGTTTGAAATATTGTCACGGTATTTTTTGACTTTCTGGGAAAGCATAATCAGGATGATTTCAGGGTACATTTCTCTATCAGAAAAATGTTTCACACAAGTTCACGAAAAACTGTTTGCTCTTTAAAAATAAACACTGCTTTTAAGACTTTTGTTTTCTTTGTTGATGTTATCAGAATTGACATGGCCAGAGTTTGGTTTATGCAGCTTTTTAACCCCATCATTTCTGATTAATATTAAAATTAGACACTTTAATTATCAAGATAAATCAAAACAAATCACATTTGTATTGGTATTAATTTCTCAAAATTCTTGTCTGTTAAGAGCAGTTATAAGTAAAGCAGCTATTGTAAATATATTTGCAAGGTTGTATATTTCATAAGATCAAAAAAAAACAAGCCTTGGGGTGAACTTTTAACAGCTTTTGTCTGTCCTAATTTAGGCCTAAGTTTGTATATGTCTGTGTCTTTTGAAGAATGAGAAAAAAAGAGGGAGGGAGAGAGAGAGAGAGAGAGAGTGTGTGTGTGTGTGTGTGTGTGAGTGTATACCTGCGCTGTTGTTTGCTCTTTAGGTCTAGACCGGTTGGGGTTTTTTGTGCTTTGTTTTGTTTTTGTTTGCGTGTGTGTCCCCGGGGGGGGGGGGGGGGGGGGGGGGGGGATAAACTTTTTTTTTAAAAACCTTTATTTTTAAATATTTGCAGGACCCGTGTACTGAGCATTTAAAATCACCGAAGATGGACAGTCAGGAAACCAGAATATTCTGTCTGGGTGAGTAATCTTGGTGTGCATATGGTATGTAAGGGTCTTGCCTTTCTTTTAACGTTTTGTATACTTCTTTAATTAATCAAGTGACGGCAGATTTCTCTGTATGAAAGGAGGCGGCTGCCTCCAGGGTGTGCATTGCCACAAAAGCAGTGCCACCCATTTGTTTTCCCGTCTGCATAATTATGCACTTGTTTCCCTCTGCCAGAGACGACTCTCACGTTGCCGTGGGTTCTTTTCTGTACACTGGATACATGTGTTGCACACGGGACCTGGGTTTATCGTCTCATCCGAAAGATCGCCACTCGATGTCTAGTGGATGGGGGAAAGGCCTAGGCAAAAACAGGACTCGAATCCACATGAGCAAACCAAAAGAAAAGAACAGACACCACTCAAATGGATAGAATTCATGCCATTACCAAAATGCCTCTGACAGAAGACAAACTGTTAGGGTAATTCGTTTTGTTCAAAAATTATGAATTCTGCCGGCACATTTGCTACCTGCCCTGTTAGGATGCCAAGGACTATTTTCTGCTATCTCGGCACATTCTCCCGATTTTCTTTTTCTTTTTTCTTTTTGAAAGAACCCCTGACAGCTTTTTGCTCATCACATTTTGTGACACTTTGCCTCTTCTGTTTTGTTATGGTGAACAAGTGATGACACTGTAATTACTAGGATGGCACTGGAAGTCCATTTCTGCAATTTGGTCTGCTCATATGACATTTTAGTTTGTTGTTGTAGGTGTTTCTCTTTTTGCACATTTTTGTACTCAAGGAACCTTACATTGACAAAACAACAAGCTCCGTCAGCAGGGCCTGATTTTAATTACCTCAAGAAATAAAAAATAAACTTAACAATAAAAATAAAATGATTTATGTACAATGTAATTTACTGTAGGTTTTTTTCTCTAGGTTGATGGTATTGGTTATGTGAGGGTATATTTCACGTTTGAACTTAGAGTGAATGTTCATATGGTTCTCTAGGATGCTGATTTCAACTGACCTACCTCTGGTACTCTGCTCCAATCATGTATACAGTAGTCTCACTTGCGCTGATGTTGTTTCTACCAAGTGTCAGAATGCCTCCCTCTGTTATGTTCTCTCGGTTTTGTTTGTAAAGGGAGTAGCCACGGATCTTGAAGGGTTTACTGTTCAGATGCTTTTTTTTTTTGTATGCAGCATGCGCTCACATTCTTGTCTTGCATTTTTCCCCCCTAGTTCAGTCTTCTTATCACAGACTACCTCTCCTTCCACTGCATAATGATGAGGGGTTGCCGTATGTTGGCATGTTGGCCAGTCGCTCTCCTCCACTGTCCCCTGACTCCACAGAACAGGCGAGAAGGTTCTCCAGTAGCTGAGGGAAGGCCCTGTTGAGGCTGGGAGCCTGGCACTGCACCTGCCTGGAGGGTCTTCACAGGGCCAGCACTATTACTCTCACTTGTATCTGACAGTGTCTTCTTGTGGGTGTGTTTTTTTTGTTTGTTTGTATGCATGGTGTCGTTATTTTGTCAGAGGGGGCTCTTTGGGCCGATATCGCTGACTTCAGCCATCTCTTTTCTGTCAGGGTTATCCTACTCTTAACTCCTGTTACCCTGAGAGCCCAGGGGGCAGAGCTTTTATCTTAATCGCGTGATGTAGGTCATCGTAGGTCATATGGGGTATTTCATGGAGACAACAGAGCCGCTTGTTGCCCCGTCCTGTCCTGATAGGAACATCGCCAGTTTGGTCCGGGGCTTTGCAGCTAACCCGTATCCGCCATCGGTGAAATCTACAATGACTGAAAATTGAAAACAATACCCAAAAAAATCTAATACAATCGTGTTATGCCAAGAATGACAGGGACGGGATAGCTTGGTGATGGGAGTGATGTGCATTGCGCATATGATCTGCTGACCCGGGTTCGAATTTCGTTCAAGAGGATTTTTTCCTCTGAAGTTAATATCAGTGCCGACTCCACTCCAACCCCAAAAGTCCTTCGGATGAGACTATAAACCGAGGTCCCCTATGTGAACGCACGCAGAACATTTTTGCACCCGTTAAAACCCGTTCCGCTTTTTGGAAGAGTAGGCCGTTCTGTGCCGTGAGAATGGATGACAGAATATACAAAACTGCAAACACACGGGCAATGGATGTAAAAAAGCTCATGAATGCTTATTCCATTATCCTTGAAATAAAAGAGTTTTTTAAAATTAATAAAAAGATCAAATTTATTGTATACGACTAATTATGGTATATGCAGGTAAATGGGGATAAAGCAGTGTCACTGCTGATGATGTGTGCAGGTGGTGCCCATGATGGACGAGATGGCAGATCCAGGCTGTATCCAACCAGAGGGAAAGCTGCACGAAAAAAAGAAAGCCCAATCAATCCAATTCATCAGAAAAGCCATGAACAATGCAGACGCTTTTTCTTTCCAGCCACTGCATAAAGATTACACATGGTTTAACTGGAAGTGAAGAGTAATTCTCAACGGCTTTTGTTTCAGCAAAGGGGAGACACTGGGTTGGGTGTAATGAAGTAATTGATGGATTCTAAGCTGCTTTGCAGTATAAACCTTGCATCCAAATTTCTGATAAGAATGTGAAAAATAGCTCACAGTTTATAAGCAGCTTTGCAGTATAAGCTTTACATCCAACTTTGTGAGAAAACCCGTGGGAAATGATTCAGGATTTATAAGTTGGTTTGCGGTATATGGCTTACTTCACTTTTATTTTGTTTTTAGAAAACTAAGGGGGGAGTGGTACGGAATTAGCGCTACCTTCACTGAACAGGTCGATATAAAGTTGTCCTTACCTTACCTTTGTCACTGACTTTGCTATTCTGCTCCAACCTCCTTTTTTAAAATCTAAACTGATAGTGTAACACTCTCTAAGACAATCAGCGTTTTTGTGTTTTGGGGGCATTAAAATATATTTTTGTTACAAAATTTTAGCAAAGCGTTGATATCTTTGGGAATAAAAATTACATTTCTCTGAGAACCATCTTAGGTAGAAAGAGCATTGATTTAAGCAACAGAACATGCTTGACATCTTCGGGAAAAAAACACATTACTTTGAGAACCAATCATGTGCTCTTTAAGCATTTATCAGCTCAGGGTGATACCTTAAGCAAGCAAGCTGTCGTTTGTGGGCTGAATCAAAAACAAAGAACTAGACACAGTATGACTTATTCTTGTGGACCACCATTGAGATTTGAGGGCATGTTGAATTCACCTTCAGTAATGCAGAAACTTAAGGGTCTGTTTTAAGGGGGAAAAAGCTGGAACTTAAAATAGTGAAGGGCAGTACTTGACAACCGTCATCCTTGTTTCTTTCTATCTTCTCCAGCAATGAAAATAAAGCCATTGAAGTTAAACTGCTTTATTACAGCTGTTTCTACTTGCCCTCCCTCTCCCACATAGTGCTGAAACAATGCCGTTTGAAATACTACTTCATGCTAGCTGTTTTTCTTCCACCCCTTACTGCTGAAAGACAACTCAAATAACAGCAACCATTGCCCCCCCCCCCCCCCCCCCCTCATTTCTTTACAGCAGGAATAAAGATATCTTTTTGTGGAACTATAATAACAGCTGGGATAAATCTACCCCTGCTCCCCTCCAATTTACGCCATAAGCTCGTGTAAAAAATGACTTGTTTTTAATTCAGAAAGGTGGGGTGGGGGATTTATGGATGCATGTTTCTATCGTGTTAACTGTTTTATTTGAAAGATGTGCGTGTGAGTGGATTTATTTGGTATATCACACACCTATTTGCTGTCCTGTACTTACAAGACATTCAAAACACTGCCACCATATTCATCACAATGCATGTCTCATAACTTCTGCAACAAGTTGTCCAAAATACTTGTCCACCTCGACTTTCGTCTTGACTTCTCTCTATGGCTGAAATACCTTCCGCATAACCATAATGATCCTTCCGCACAACCATAATGATCATGCAGTAATAAGAAAATTCTCTGCTTTGGTGGTGTCTGTTGCCTTGTCTCGTGCGACTTCAGTGCTAATGCAGAGGAACTGAAACAGGTTTCATGGTGTAGAGGAGGCAGCTGCTGTTTCGGAAACTGGGCAGAAAGTTGATTATAGTGGAGATGCCTTGCCCACAGTACATCCCCACTCTCTCAGCTAAGTGGGCATAAGGACAGTCAGCGTTGGAGATAATCTCCAAAGGCCAACTAGCCCCCAGGGCTGCAGCACATAAGGACTGTGCAAGTCAAGCCTCCTAGTCAGAGAGTCATAGTCGATCACTAAAGACTAAGCTGTAAAGTGGAATTCCATGAGTGGAAAAACCACTGGTCATACAGCCTCTCACTTTGCTGTTGCCCCCAGCATCAATGGTTTAATCAAGAACTGTGATAAAGCCCAGGCGTTGAGGTTTCATGGTATTTCAGTGCTAATAACTGAAACAGGTTTCATGGGATTTCAGTGCTAATGTAGAGGAACTGAAATGGATTATCTCGTCTCCTTCACAATTGCAATAAAAGCAAAAACAATTTTCTGACCATCGCCGACAAAGTACACCCCTCCCCTCCCAAGTGCTAAGATTACTGAAATACACACCACCTTGTCTCCACTGCTGGAATAAAACTAAAAACGCATCTTGTCTCGCCACAGCCGAAAATAAAAACTGGCTAAAATACACTGGTGCTTCCACTCCCCCTTGTCGAAATAAAGGCAAACTACAACTATGACATAATCAGAATAACTTTCTATAAATCTGCTTAAGAAAAGGACTAACTTATGACATAATCAGAATAACTTTCTATAATTCTGCTTAAGAAAAGGATTAACTAAAATACAAAATCGTTTCTCTCCACCACTGCCAACTAAAAACATCAATTTCCTACGAGTGCTGGAGTGAGAACAACTAAAATACATTGCTGGGTTTTTATTTTCATTCATGGGCTAGAGCTTGGGTTCTCCGATGCTGATAGTTTTGCGTATGCAACCGTGTTTTGTCTACCATATCTGAAATAGAACTCCCGTTTCCTCATTTTACTGCTGAAATAAAGGCAAACTAAAATAGATCACTTACAACTTGGATACAAAACTACACAACCACTGCTGAAATATTTTTAAAAAATACTAATAATACGGAATCACTTCCCCTCTGTGACCGAAGTAAAGACAAATGGGTCACTTCCCGCTACTGCTAAAATATATACCTAAAATGCGTCACTTATCTTCACTACTGAAGTAGAAACAAGAATACACCACTTTGCTGCTGATGTAAAAAACTAAAGTAAATTACCTCCCCACTTTTGAAATAAAGAACTAAAACATCGCTTCTCTCCACTTTTGAAACAAAGAATTAAAATACGTCACTTCATTACTGAAGTGAACTAAAGTACATCACTTCTCTCCATTACTGAAATAGAGACAACTAAAATGCGTTACTTCTCCTCTACTGGAGGCACCGTGGTCGAGTGGTTAAGGCGGTCAACTCGTGATCCAGAGGTCGGGGGTTCGATCCCCACTCGGCTCGGTGTTGTGCCCTTGGGAAAGACACTTTACTCCTATTTTCCTCACTCCACCCAGGTGTACAAATGGGTACCAGCTCTGCTGGGGAAGTATCTGGCGACAGACTAGCGTCCTGTCACAGGGGTGGTGAAAAACCATCAGTTCGCTTAACGCTACAGAAACCGGGATAAGCTCCGGCTCTATGGGCCTTCTGGCTTGAAAGAACATACTTCTCCTCTACTGAAATAAAAACTGGAATATTTCACTTATCTCTACTATTGAAATACAGAACTAAAATACACTACCGGAATAAAGAACTAAGATGCACCACTTCTCTTAACTACTGAAATAGATAACTAAAATACATCTCTGCACTATTGAAATAACTAAAATACATCGGAAATAACTAAAATGCATTACTCTTTCTACTACTGAAGATGACTCGACTAAGATGCGTTACATTACTACTGAGATATAGACAACTAAAATACATCACTTATCTCCACTAGAGAAATAAAAGACAAAATACATCGATTCTCTCCACTAGTGAAATAAATACAACTAAAATAGGTCACTTCTCTCCACTACTGAAATAGACTTCTAAAATAAATCGCTACGCTACTGAAATTGAGACAAAATGTTCACTCCACAACTGAAATAACTAAAATACGTCACTTCTCATCACTACTGAAAAAACTAAATCTAACATACGTCACCTCTATCCACTACTAAAATAAAGAAGACTAAAATACGTCACTTATCTCCACTACTGAAATCCACTACTAAAGTATGTCATTTCTCTCCACTACTGAAATTCACAAAAATTGGCACTCCTCTACTCGAATAACTAAAATACATCACTTCTTTCCATTACTGAAATAAAGCTGTATAAATACGTCACTTCTCTCCACTACTGAAGCAAACATCAAAAGCCCGTCGTTTCTCTAAAACTACTGAAATAAAGACATCTAAAATATGTCACTTCTCTCCACTACTGAAATAACTAAAATATGTCACTTCTCTCCACTACTGAAGCAAACATCAAAAACCCGTCGTTTCTCTAAAACTACTGAAATAAAGACATCTAAAATACGTCACTTCACTACTGAAATAGGTCACGTACATTACTTGTCTCCACTACTGAAATAACTAAAATACGTCACTTCACTACTGAAATAGGTCACGTACATTACTTGTCTCCACTACTGAAATAACTAAAATACGTCACTTCTCTTCACTGCTGTAGTAGACATCTAAGCCCTGTCGCTTCTCTCCACCACTGAAATAAAGACATGTAAAATAGGTCACTTCTGAAATTAAAATACGTCACTTCACTACTGAAATAAAGATATCTAAAACACGTCGCTTCTCTCTGATACTGTAATAAAGACATCGAAAACGGGTCACTTCTCTCAGCCACTGAAATAAAGACGTCTAAAACGCGTCACTTCTTACCGCTACTGAAATAAAGACGAGTAAAATACGTCTTTTCTCCCTACTACTGAAATACAACTAAAATACGTCACTTCTCTCCACTACTGAAATAGACTACTAAAATACATCACTTCTCTCTACTGAAATTGAGACAAAATGCGTCACTCTTCTACTAAAATAACTAAAATACGTCACTTACCACCACTACTGAAATTAAATGTAATGTACGGTACTTCTCTCTACTACTAAAACTGAGAAAAAAAATACTTCACTCCACTACTGAAATAACTAAAATACATAACTTCTCTCCACTACTGAAATAAATACTGCTAAAATATGTCACTTCTCTCCACTACTGAAATAAATACTGCTAAACTTCGTCATTTCTCTCCACTACTGAAGTAAACTAAAATACATCACTTCTCTCAACAACTGAAATTGAGACATGATGCATCCACTACTGAAATAACTAAAATACGTTACTTCTCACCACTACTGGAAAAAATATCTAAAACACGTCACTCCTCTCCACTACTGGAATTAAAACGTCTAAAATACGTCACTTCTCTCTACTGCTGAAATACAAACTTAAAACACGTCACTTCTCTCCACTACTGGAATTAAAATGTCTAAAATACGTCACTTTTCTCTACTGCTGAAATACAGACAACTTAAAACGCATCACTTCTCTCTCACTACTGAAATATAGACAACTAAAATGCATTACTACTCTTCACTACTGACATAAAGAACTAAAATACATCACTGCGGAAATAGACAACTAAGATACATTACTTTTCTCCACTACTGAAATACAACTAAAATACAGCGTAACGAGTTTTATGGATTACCAGTATCCATAGAGAACTATGAGTTAGAACCAACTGATCGAAATGATAAATAACGATATATATCTAAAGTATCAAAGATGGAAGCAAAATGGATTTTACAAAATAAATGATTTGTTTTTAGATCACAAATAGATGGGAAGCTTGACAGTTTTAATTCCTTTCAGAACTCGTAACAAAAATTCAAGATCACAAACGTCTGTAATTTTTCTGCTTAACAAACAATAATGAACAGTGGACACAGCCCTCAATGTTATCAGTTTGTCTGCAAGAGAAGAAAGTTTCATGTATGTGATGATATCACGCTGCAGCTAATATAGAATCAAAACTGTGTTTTGGGGGGGGGGGGGGGGGGAGAGAGAGAGAGAGAGAGAGACTTCCCACAGGAGGAATGATATTATGGGGGATGGCAAGCACGTCTAAAGATGGATAAATGAGTGTTCTAGGGTGCGGTATCTCAATCTCCATGTTCAACAGGGCATTACAACTGATAGAATGATAGTCTGGGAGCCTTCCGCGTTCTGTGGTTTTAACGTGCGGAGCTGCAATGAGGAGAGAAAGGGAGCAATATGGGTTGTTGAGTTTGGTAATGTACTTCTGTGGTTAACAGGAGATGGGAAAATCTCATGCCTGTAGCGATTATCATTTGCCTTCCCCTTGAAATATCAGTGGATTTTAGCTGCGGTTTACTGCTCTTCCTCTAATGCCATATATATATAGAGAGAGAGGGAGAGAGAGAGAGAGAGAGAGAGAGCGAGCGAAAAAGCCACGATTGATGTCTACTTTTGTGAAAAAAATTACCACATCATTTGACTGTTATTGGACAATATTGCGGCCTCGAAGGGTCTTAGTTGTAAATATATTTCAGAAAAAACAATACTGTCGATAAACAACACATCAGTATGGAAAATTTAGTTATAATACAGGTTTTGGCAATTGTTCAAAAGGGTGAAGGAGAACATTGAAATCTGATTATTAAACAAAAAACCAATATCTTTCTAACAGATCAAAACTTTTGAGGTTTTCAAACACTGACCTCGTGATGAAATCATTTCAGATTTTCAGACGCCTACAAAGAGATGGATCACTGAAGGGTCATGGATGATGGACACAGCTTCTCCATTTCCTGATCTTGTTCTGCAATAGAAAAGAAACATCACGTTTGTGACAATGTCACAATAGTAACAGAAAATATTAACCCCATTCCCAAAGAAAAGACTCCTTTTAGAAGTAATAGAATGCCTGTACACTTAACAATTTTTTAAATATTTTATCCCACTGTAAGTCACGGCAGATTTCTCTGCGTGAAATTCGGGGAGAGCGCGTCGCCACAAGAGGAGCGCCACCTTTTCCCTTTTTTGTCATTTCAAGTGTATTTGTTTCTCTGTCAGAGTGGCTTTTTTCTACATAATTTTGCCAGGGATAACTCTCTTGTTGCCGTGGGTTCTTTTACGTGCGCTAAATAATTTTGTGTAACACACGGGACCTCGGTTTATCGTCTCATCCGAAAGACTAGCACCCAGACCACCACTCATGGTCTAATGGATGGGGGGAAAGTTTTGGATCCAAACAAGATTCGAACCACCGCACACTTCCCACCCGGACTTTTCGCTCTCTAGGCAGGCGCGTTATCTCTAGACCAGACAAAAAAGAATTTCGGGAATTTCCGGGTGAGGGGTGTTTTCCTTTAGTGCTTTATCTCTTCCTGTGCTTCTTTGGCTTTACGACTGATATGCTAGAAGACTGTCTGTTTTCTTCTCTTTTTTCTTCTTCTGTTTTCTTCTCTTTTTTCTTTCTTGCTTTTATATCGAGGATAATGGAATCACTCGTGTGCCTTTTTTTTTTGGTTTTTACATCCAGCTTTAAAAAAAAAAATTTACAATCAGTCCCCATATGTATGCGGTTTTGTAAATGTTGTCATCTGTTCCCACCGGCACACAATGGCCTACTCTTTCGAAAAGCGGAACAGGATTTAACGTGTGCTGCAAGATGTTCTGCACGCGTTCGCGCACGGGACCTCGGTTTACAGTCTCATGCGAAGGACTTTTGGAAATGTCACTGTCTAGAGAAGAGAGAAAGCAAGCGCTGCATAGAATGAAGGCTGCTGATGTGTTTGTATAGAAGGAACAAGAGAGCGAGGAATGTATGCACATAGCGATAATCATTTATTTTCCCCTATAAGAAAACATCACTGAAATTGGGCTGCGGCCTACTGCTTTTTCTCTGCAGTTGTACAACTCTGGCATGTAGCATTGATAACCATTGTTCATTTCCCACAACAACAACAAACAGTCCCAACGTTCAGTAAGAATCAGACACAATTCTACATTAAAACAAGAACTAATTTTTTAATGTCTCTTCTATGGAGTAGCATTTTCCATAAAGAAAAATACTTATGAAACTCGGGTACTTTCTATAAAAATCAAATGATTTCCAAAGCGTTCAAAATAGGAATCATATTTTTTGTTGCAAAAGAAAGAAAATGGCTTCATGCAAAATATTCTCAAATCAGACTTAGCTGAGAAGACTGATAATGAAGCCATTTCTTAAGATGTCTTTAAAGTGGCTATATCAAAAACAATAATGGATTATTGACATAGTACGAAGCTGTCCCCCGTGGGGATGCTGTGGGCATGTCAATATATAATAGCATCTCCACCTTCGGGACATTTTGTACTAGGAATTCCCTCTTTTCTATCCCTCTCTTTGTCTCTCCTTTTCTTCCTGCCACCTCCTTCTCGTCTATTTTCTACCTTCTTGGTCCACTCTCCTGCCCTTTTTCCAAAAAAGACTTAGAAGAACAATTCTCTCTCACGCCGAAGTCGAATGCGCTGGGCCTGACTTGTTAGGCGCTTAACTGCAGCGCATTTCATTTTCGCTCATATGACAGACAACAGTAGTTGCCGTCTGAGTGTTCGACAAAGAAGAAGAGCCAATCTTTATTGGCCAGGCTCTGCCACAGAAGAGCAACAGCATGTCTGTGAGTAATACTGCATCGCAGACAAATCAAAAATAGCCTGCATTCTAGAGCAAAGACTCTATCAGGGGAAGAAAATCTTCGGAATGTGCTTTTCTCCCATAGAATTTGTCTTTTAGGGTGCAATATCTTTCTCGCCCTGCTTCCCGTGCCGTCATGACAAACAGCTTACATGTCACTGGGGTTTCGAGTTGTCTTTTTTTTGTAGGCATGTGGGTCCACAATAAACAAAGGAGAGCTGTATAGAATCGGGATCGGCAATGAATGTGTGGAAGAAGAACAGTGAGGTAGAATCGCATTCGAATAACGATAAAATGTTAACTTTCTCTTGTAATAACACATTACTGATTCCTGTTTGTTTGTTTTTTTATACTAACTCTGCCGTTAGAACAGTTTGTCATAGTGATAGCAACGAAGCCATGAATCTTTTTTTTTTCTGCAAAAACAGCCACCCTACTCGATAAGAATCAATTTCCCCCTCAGAAATGATCAAACCTTTTTGTCAATGTTTCTACGCTTCCTATCCTAGCATAATCCTTGCGTCTCAACCAGCCCCAAGCGATACAGACACCTGCAGTGCTAGTCAAGTAATCTGAGCAATGCTCTTATAATCGAACCCATCAAGTGGATGACGCTCCTCGACTGTGTGGGTGGGTCCAAGTCTTCTCATTGAGCTCCTATTAAACTCACTCTGGGTGGGAGCCAGTCAGATTCTGAAGAAATAGTATGACTCTTGAGGGATTCTTCGTCGTCGTCGTCGTCGTCGTCGTCGTCGAACGCTCAGACAACAACTACTGTTGTTTGTCACAAGAGCGAAAATGCGTTGCGCTGCCATTAAGCGCCTGACAAATCAGGCCCAGCGCATACGACTTCGGCATGGAAGAGAATTGTTATTTTATAAGTCTTTCTGGGGAAAAAGCAGAAGAATGGACCAAGAAGGTAGAAAATAAGACAAGAAGAAGGTGACGAGAAGAAAAGGAACAAGGCAGAAAGAAAGAGAGGGAGAGAAAAGACGAAATTCGTAGTACAGAATTTCCAGAAGGCGGATATGCTATTAATACTGACAGCTCACCTCCCCCCCTCCCCCGGCATCCCCACAGGAAAGAGGGGGGGGGGGGGGGGGGGGATTTCGAACCCACGATCTTCTAACCAGGAATCAAACCTTCCATAAACGCGGTCACCCATCGGCGAAGTAACCATGCTTGATGCTGCTTAACTTTAACTTTAGAAGAGAAGTACTCTGACCACTGAGTTATCCTGTCCCCACCAAAAACACATTACATAATTTTGAAAAAAAAAGTTTAACGATCAAAGTGGAAAATTTCTAAGCCAAATTTTACTTCAAAAGTCTTCAGATCAGAACAAACTATGTGACTCTTAAAAAACTCATATTTTGGCGATCCCTGAAGTCGGAATGCGGCTATGGATCGGTGGTCTAGAGGTAACGCGCCTGTCTAGAAAGCGAAAAGTCCGGGTTCGTATCCCGTCTGGGCCCGAAACTTTTCCCCCATCCATTAGACCATGAGTGGTGGTCTGGGCGCTAGTCTTTCGGATGAGACGATAAACCGAGGTCCCGTGTGTTACAGAAAATTATGCAGCGCACGAAAAAGAACCCACGGCAACAAGAGAGTTGTCCCTGGCAAAATTCTTAGAAAAAAGCCACTCTGATAGGGAAAGAAATACAGTTGCAGACAAAAACAAAAAAAACACCAAAAAAAACAAAAAAAAAGGGGTGGCGCTGCTCTTGTGGCGACGTGCTCTCCCCGGGGAGAGCAGCCCGAATTTCACGCAGAGAAATCTCGTGACTTAAAGTGGTATAAATAAATAAATAAATAAATACCTTCATGGTGGACAAAAACGGTCGCACACACAAAATCTCACCATCGGTAAACCTCGGAGCTCTACTAGCCGAGGAACGCAACACAAAATATTGGTTAGACCCTGTCATGGTTATTAAAGGGTCGCAGAAGTCAATGGCTTGGGGCATCAATGGACAATGAACAGTGGACACGGGTCCCCACTTTTTTAAAAAATATTTGATCTTGTCCTGTAACGGAGGAGAAAGTAAATATCATGTTTGCGATGATGTCACACTGCAGCCAAGATAAGAATTATCAGCTTCTTTTCTGGAAAAAAAAGGGAGAAAAAACACCACTTTTCATGGCGAAAGAATGTTTGTGGGCTTCGTAAGCGTGTCTAAAAGATGAATCAGTGTTTTACAGTGCAGATATCTCACTTCCTTCGCTCGTTATGCATGCATGCTCTACGTCTGATACACACATAGATAGATAGACTGATGGGGAAGTAGTGTTTCATTTATTTGTTTGGGGGAATTTGTGGATCTGTCTGTCATAAAGGGAAAATAAGTGGTTTTTGTAAGGTGAGGGCTCGCATGTGTCTATGTCGAAAGAGAAGAGAGTGGGGGGTGATTTATTTATTTTATCTTATTTTTATTTATTCTTTTATTTCGAGGATAATGGATTAAGCACTCATGTGCTTTTTTTCATCCAGTCCCCGTGTGTATACAGTTTTGTAAATGTTGTCATCCATTCCCACCGGAGAGAGAAAGAGAGAGGCAGGCAGGCAGGCAGACAGACAGACAGACAGACAATGACAAAAGAGAGAGGGGGAGTAGAGACAGAGGGATACAGCGAGAGATGGAGGAGGGAGGGAGGAGAGATAATATAAAATATATATATATATATTTAAATATATATATATATAGAGAGAGAGAGAGAGAGAGAGAGAGAGAGAGAGAGAGAGAGAGAGAGAGAGAGAGAGACCAGAAGGGAGGGACACACACACGCACACGGGATAGCCTAGTGGTTAGAACATTGCGCTCGCAATCTGACGACCCGGGGTTCGATTCCCGTTCAAGGGGATATTTTCCCATGGAGTTACCATCAATGCAGACTCCATTCTCCCCCAAAGTCCTTCGGATGAGACTGTAAACCGAGGTCCCGTGTGCGAACGCACGCAGAACATCTCGCGCACACGTTAAATCCTGTTCCGCTTTTCGTAGAGTAAGCCATTGTATGCCGATTGGAATAGATGACAGAATTGACAAAAAACCGCATACACACGAGGACTGCATGTAAAAAAGCACAAAGGCGCTTATTCCATTATCCTAGATATAAAAGAATAAAATATAAAAGATGAAAATAAATAAGACACACACACACACACAGAATCCCATGTGCATTGTGATATAATTGTTTGCATTTCCCTGACAAACCATCAGATTACCACCACCCTGCCGAAGTGTATAACCTCTATGTGTGTGCGTGTGTGCGTGTGAATGTATA